>OX451735.1:1450330018-1451058153 GCA_948472305.1 Vicia faba
TTTTGATCGTATACCTATGTATTCTCTTATGAGGAATCATAGTCTCAATTCGTAGTTCGTATGGGTTGGTGTTTTTTAGGGGTTTGCAAACATATTTTGAATCACTTCGCACTCGGTAGAGAGTAATGATTCAGGATATTTTGACTGAATGTGCAGTAAGCAAAAACTAGTGTGAAACCCTTTTGCAAAATAAACAATTGATTAGTTTAGTTTATTGTGAAAATATTTTGATGATTCGTTAGTGTTTTTTATTGTGTTAATTGTGAAAGTATCTCGATTAATGCATGATTAAAAAGATTTAGTGCAAATAATATAAAAAATAATATATGCAATTTTGATATAAAAATAATTTATTTGTTAATATAGTGATATTTAAATAGAAAATATATTAGTAATAATATTCACATAAAAGGGATTATAAATAATAAGTTGTAATTATAAAAATAAATAACTACAACAATTTATAATGATAATATAAAGAGATAATAATAATAATAATAGAAAAATTCATTATTTGATAATAAGAGTAATTATATATATATATATATATATATATATATATATATATATATATATATATATATATATATATATATATATATATATATATATATATATATATATATATATATATATATATATATATATATATATATATATATATATATATATATATATATATATATATATATATATATATATATATATATATATATATATATATATATATATATATATATATATATATATATATATATATATATATATATATATATATATATATATATATATATATATATATATATATATATATATATATATATATAATAGAAAAAATAATTGAAATATAAAAAAAAACAAATGAAATTAACTAAGTTCAGGGGGGGGGGGGTGAATTTAGTTTTGTGGTAAAATAGGGGGCTGCCTTTAGCAGGCTGGGCTAAGCCCATTACATTTGCTGGACATGGGGGGTGCTAAGTGTTTTGAGTTTAGTAATCAATGGCAAAGGGGGTGGTGTGAATATCAGTTTGGCTCAGGCCCAACGAGTTTGGGAAAGGGGTCTGCTGGATTTGTGTGTGTGAGGGCGTAAGGAGCTTATGGTGGACTTGGCCTTATGGCCGTCCACTGATGATTAAAGGGAGGAGATCAAGGGTGCACATCTGTTACGGTGAGCGTGTGTGCGTTGGATCACAATGGAATACAAAATTATTTTTTTTCATTTTCCAATTTTCATTTTCATCACTACTGTTCATCTCTCTCTCTCTCTCTCTCTCTCTCCTCTCTCTCTCTCTCTCTCTCTCTCTCTCTCTCTCTCTCTCTCTCTCTCTCTCTCTCTCTCTCTCTCTCTCTCTCTCTCTCTCTCTCTCTCTCTCTCTCTCTCTCTCTCTCTCTCTCTCTCTCTCGCAGAACATCCCCTTCGCTCTTACAAACCTTCTCTTCACCTTCCCTAACCCTAACGTCCCATTAACAGCGGCGGCGCTATAATCCTAACTCCACCCCTAAACACAAATCAACCTCTCAAATCTCCAAAAAAAACATAAGAACAATCAAATTGGGAAAAGCTAAGCATTACCCTTTCGCGATATTGGTTTCTGTTCTTGAGTTTTAGTTTGATTTCGAGCTAATCCTCCCTTGTCTTCTTTGATTTGCAGGTCTTGGAGGCGGTTTTCGGTGGCGTTAAAGTTGATGGTGGTGGATGGCGGCGGGTCAATGGCTAGTGATTAGGGTTTCGGATCTCGAAACCCTAATCGCTTCCTCTTCTATCTTCAACGGCAGAGTTGGTAGGTTGGCTTCCTCTTCGTTTTCGTTTCGCCCAGAATCTTTCCTCCTATGTATTTCTTCTTTTTCTGTCTCCCCTGTCTCTAGCTTTTCTTCCCCAGTCATCCTCCCTCTGTATTCTTATTAGTATATATATATATATATATAGGTTTAGAACTTAGGGTTGTAGATTTAGAAATTTAGTCATTTAGGGATTGAAATTTGTTATTGATTGATTTCGTATTGAATGTAATTGGAGATTTTGATAATGTAATAAGATTTTTCCAGATTTTGTTATTATCGTTAGATTTGTATTCTGATATTGCTTGGATATTGTAATATATTGAAGATTTGATTAGTCTTTTAGATGTTCTAGATAATTGCCTTGTAACATATTTGATTGGAAAAAAAATTGATTTGCACTGTAACTGTTGTTTTGAAACGTGCGTTAATGTTTGGGTAAATTGAAACAGTGTCCGTTGTTTAATGAAACTTGCACAAATTTTGTGATGGTTTGAACAGTGGATGCTGTTTGTTTTAATTGGGCCAGCAAGTTATTGTTTTCGGTCCAACAATTTTTTTTATTGCAGCAAAAAAGTGTTTTTTAATACAACTGGCCCAATTCGACTGGGCTTTGCATTAATCAAATCTTATTTCAGCCCAATACACCTATCTTATTCAGCAAACGTTTTTTCTTCTACAACCATAAACCATTTTTTTAACAAAAGAAAACTTTAATAAACAAACTATAAAAGTAATATTTAACAAAAACATTATTGTAATAAAAGGATTGATCAGTAACAAAAAATATATTACATTTCTAACAAAGAAATATATTTTTGTTTATTTTTAAAATAACAAAAGTTTTAATACTAATATTTTTGCTAAAGCAATAATAATGCTAAACCACAAAAAGGCATTAGTCTTATTAGAACCTTAAATGAGTGTATAAATTGATAAGCACACCCCCTCTTCTTACTAACAACAACCGTAATTAAAAACTTGATAATTGTTCGAAATAGTTTTATTTTTGAATCGCATGGGCCATTGGCCAACATGCTTCACAAATGGATTTACGGATGCATGGGTTTTTCTGCTTTAGAAAGCCCCATTTTCCTGAATTAAAATACACCCCTTAGTCTTGGATAAAGATGGGCCATTTGATACTGTTGTACCATCTTTGATTAAATATTTCTTCTATTTTAATTTCGAAAAAATAAAATCATCGAGGTAGGACAAATTTGGGGTACGACGGTGCCCATATCCAATTATCTTCCAATCGAATTGCGTGAGAAAACACGAGTCTTGCGCATTCTGATTAGGAGTTTATTGAATACTTGGAATACCCCAAAATTTGTCTGACAAACGTAAGATTACACTGATATAGCATACCCTTACGAGTCTCAAGGAAGTAGGCAAAGCTGATGATGTATTGCTTACCAGGGTTTGATAACGAGGCAGATGGTTTTAAGCTTAAGAGCGCAATTTTGTATGTCTTGGTTTGGTTTTGATTATTCACCCATTTGGAGGATGAATACAACAATAATTGATGATGCATGGCTGCCTGAAGACTGAGGCCATGGGTTATGTTTGCGAATCGCTGCATGACGTCTGAGGCGATGGGCTATGTTATGGGATAAAGAAACACATTGTTGCATGAAGTCCGATGTAATGGGTTAAAGTTTATGTTTTATTTTGAGCATTGTATCATGAATTCTGAGGCGATGATCAATTTTTATGAAATAGCAAAACGTATTGCTGCATGAAGTCTGATGCAAAGAGTTTGGTTAGCAAATCGCTGCGCGAAGTCTGAGACGATAAGCTAGATTTGGTTTTCGGACATTGCTACATGAAGTCTAGGGCGATGGTTTGTGTTATGGAGTAAAAAGATGTACATTGCTGCATGAAGTCTGAGGCAATGAGTTTGGTTTGTAAATCACTGCGTGAAGTCTGATGCGATAGGCTGGATTTTGGCATAACGAAACACATTGCTGCATAAAGTCTGAGGCAATGGATTTGGTTCGCAAATCATTGCGTGAAGTCTGATGTGATAAGCTAAATTTGGTTTTCGAACATCACTGCATGAAGTCTGAGGCGATGATCTGGAGTTTGGAACACATTGCTACATGAAGTCTGAGGCAATGGGTTAGGTCCGCACATCGCTGCAAAAAGTCTGAGGCGATAAGCTAGATTTGATTTTCGAGTATCGCTGTATGAAGTCTGAGGAGATGATCTATGTCACAGAATAAAGAAACACATTGTTGCATGAAGTCTGAAGCAATGGGCTTATCTCGCGAATAACTGCGTGAAGTCTGATGTGATAAGCTAAATTTTTCATTTCGAACATCGCTGCATGAAGTCTGAGACGATGATCTGGAACTTGGAATAACGAAACACATTGTTGCATGAAGTCTGAGGCAATGGATTAGGTTCTCAAATTACTGCTTGAAGCCTGAGGCGATAAGCAAAACTTGGTTGTCGAACATCGTTGCATGAAGTCTGAGGCGATAATCTGTATTGTGGAATAAAATAGACACATTGCTGCATGAAGTCTGAGGCAATGGGTTAAGTTCGCAAATCGATGCGTTAAGTATGAGGCGATAAGCTAAATTCAATTTTTGAACATCGTTGCCTGAAGTCTGAGGCGATGGTCTAGGCTTTGCGAATACATTGTGGCTTAGAGGAAATGTAATGAGTTCTGATAATACATTGCAGCTTAGAGGCAATGTAATGGGTTTTGAGAATACATTGCGGCTTAGAGGCAATGTAATGGGTTTCGAGAATACATTGCGGCTTAGAGGCAACATACTTAGTTTTGAGAATACATTGCGGCTTAGAGGCAATATGGTGGGCTTGTAAGGAACTCATCATTGTGCGAAGACTTAATGGGCTGAATGTGTCACGGCATGAAGACTGAGGTGACAGGTTGAATCGCGGGATAAGTATTTTGTTGGTTGACCCTTAGATAGCTAAATATAGGGTGAGGCTATTTGTTTGTTGTATGATACATGCGTACGATATTTGATATTGACATGTTTAGATGTATGCAAAATATATGATGTTTGACATTGATATGGAACACTGAGTATTGTATGCAAAAATGTATAGTGTATGTATGCTTTGGATATGTAAAATGTATGTATGAAATGTGTGTAAGATGCACGTATGCCTTGAAATGTTATGAAGACTATTTCTAGCATTCTCTCCTTTAAACCATTGGCTTAGAGTTACCAATTCCCTGTCGTCGTATGTTGTGTTGTCGTAACTTTGTTGAATTTGAATGCAAAGAACAATGTTAGCAAAAATTTGAACATTGATTTTTTGTATTGTAAGTGCATGTGTAGACGTAGACGTAGGTAATGGCATATGCGTAGATTTGTATGTTGTAAGCGCAGGCGTAGATGTAGACGTATGTATTGGTATATGTGTAGCCTTTTATGTTCTAAGCACAGGCGTAGACATGGACACAATAGAGTTTGTATCGTGAGTGCAAGCATAGGCGCAGACAATAGTGCAGACATAGACTTTTTTGCGTTGTGAGCGTAGACATAGGTGTAGACATGTGTATAGACTTTTGTGCTGCAAGGCGTAGGAGTAGCCATGTGCGTGGACATAGACGTGGACATGTGTATAGACTTTGTATTATGAGACCAAGCATAGGTTCAGACGTATGTGCGGACGTAGACTTTTTGCATCGTGTGCATAGACATAGGCGTAGACATGTGTATAGACTTTTTGTGTTGCCAGACGTAGGAGTAGCCATGTGCATGGATGTGGACGTGGATTTTCTTTTGATATTTTTCTAACCAAAATGCTTTTTCGATGTTTTGTCAAATGCTTTTATTCGTTAATTCCCCGAAATGATTTCAAGACAATATTCATAGAAATAATTGTAGTATTTTGTAAACAAGTCTGAGAAAAGAAAAAACACAATTTGAAATATGCAAAGAAAGCAAATGTTTTAGTGATTATGCCTCTGAATAGGCGGATGTACAGGATGCAATTCCTAGAAATAGGTAATTACAGAAATCCTTAGAATTGTAAATGGCAATAAAAAATGATAATTGTTGCTGTTGTTCCCCAATATCCTTTTAATGGCTCTTATCTCCTTTGCTTCTGAGTTGTATGATTTAGATCTATTTCTCCGTTCGTGGTTCATAGTCACAGTTCTTAGATCGCAGTATTTTTGTTCTTTATTTCCTTTTGAGTGATCCCTAACTTTTGCCTCGATTTCCCTTTCAGGTTTTCAATCCACTGGGATAAATTTTTTTGTTATATGCCCCTAATTTCTGCCTGGATCTCCCTTTAGGGTTTTCGATCCACCGGGACGCTCCTTTTTGCCTAAGTCGCCTGTTTAAGGTTCGAGCTTAGCGAGCTTCTTATACATAGTTTTTTTTTTTACAGCCCGGATGCGGTAGTTCTTCCCCCATCCATTGTTGTGGGGCTAAGACAACCACCGGAGAATGCTGTTTTTGACTATGTATGAACCTTCATAGTTGGGTGTCCATTTACCGCGTGAGTCGAGGAAAGGTAGCAAAATATTTTGGATTACTAGACCATGTTGTGGTTCATCTTGTGCAGTACACTGTCACCCAGAAAGAATTTCGAGGCTAATTTCTGTAGAGTTTGTTTGTCGATGATGGAGGCATGTTCTTGTTTTTTTGAGGTATTTCTTGATGTCTCAAAACCAAGGATTGTCATTCGGCTCTTTCTTTGATAGAAATATAGTGTAAGGGCTCTTGATTGGGATGCATTGTTCGTGGTTTGACCAAGTTACTTTGAACATAGCCGATATAGTTTCCAGAGCGTCTGCCATTTGATTTTATTCTCGTGGGATGTGACTGAAAGTGATATTTGTGAATTCCACAACCAACTTTAAAACATGATCCTGATATGAAATCAGTTTAAGATGTTTAGTATCCCTTTCGCTGTTGACTTGGTATATGACTAATGCGTAGTCCCCCAAATACTTCGAAGTGCTTTATTCTCAGATTAACGATAGCTTCTTGTCCTTGTATACAAGCTTCATACTCGGCGATATTGTTGGTGTGGTCAAACGCAATCTCATAGTATAGAGCTTATGATAATTCTTTGGAGAAGTCAAAACTGCCCCTATATCATTCCCTAGTGCATTTGAACCCCCGTCGAACGTGAGTATCCAACGTGCCCCTGGCTTGGGTCCTTTGTCAAGTCCTGGTATTTTGTAGTTGTTCATTTTTACAGCAATGTCTGTATCTAACCTTGGTCTGTTTCTGTAGGAACAAGCAGATATGTGCAATAACTTGATCAGCTTCTTTGTGGCTCCACTCTAACATTGCCTCTAGCTTGATTTCTTCCGAGTCTTCCCCTGTGCTCAGATTAATGGTCTTAATAGCCTCTTGATATGGTTGCATATTTTTAGCTTTTCTTTTTATTTCCCTTGTCATTTTCTCAGAGAGTTCAAGATCTTTATCATCTCCCTCTTTAGCTTGGTTGATAGGACCATCCAAAATTATATCGGATTGCAGCAGTAGCATTATCGATGTTTTTGGGCATGAATTTGCACCTTTATCATGTTTTGGTGCAGATTTAGTATATGAATATTTGAAAATTCATGTGTAGAGAAAGTATTGCCATTTTTTAAATTTAAGATATAAATGCAAGAGAAAGACAGGGATCTTGACTGAAAACAAAACATAACTTTTATTAATCATAAATATTGTCTAAAACAAAGAATGGAAATCCTTACAAGCAACCCCTATGCCTCGGGCTTGACATAGGTTCTTTCGAAAAGAAGAAAAAATTAATTGGGAAAGAAAAAGATCTGAGGAATCTCCACGGTCGTCCATCTTTCGAGCTCTTCTTCTGGGGAACATTCTCATATGAATTCAGTTGCCCCTTTGGTGTTAGATTTGTTGGCTATCATAACCACATGTCTGCCATGCTCTACTCCCTTGTTGACAAAGGTCTCTTGGATTGGAGGAAAATGTGCTTCTCCCTTCAGAGCAACTTTATATTTTTCTTCAGGGTATTGTTCGAACTGGTCTATACCCTGGTCCACTAGTTCTTGCAGTGTTATTTTGAAGGCTTCATTATATTCCAACAGGAATCCATATTCGAACAGATACTCCTTCAACAAGCTTATCGAAGTTTTTTCTTGTCTGATTTCCCAAAAGTCGGTGACTACTTCAATTTCATTTATTATCGGCCCATCATGCAGAGGCATGGGATTTGATTTGATGTTAGGTTTCTCAAAAGTGATGTCTTGAGATTCTAACAAATCCTGCACCTTATGTTTAAATGGCCAATATTTCTCTATGGTATGTCCAGGAGAATTATCATGATATTCGCATCTGGCGTTGGCATCATATCTTCGTGGGAGAGGCCCGACTGGAGGGGCTAGAGGCTTGAGTTCCACTAAGGATGCCTTAAGTAGTTGTTGCAATAATCGACTAGGTGGCATAGGGAATGGATCAAACTTCCTAGGTGGCCCTCTTCCTTGTTTCTGCCCTAGTGGGATCACTAATGGTTGTTGTACCCTAGGTTGTGGTGCTACAACATTAATCTCTCCCTCCTTTCCTTTGGTGAAGTTTGAAGTAGGCCGTTTTGAATTGTAGGGAGCATTTGATGGTCCCCCAGATATCTTCCCACTTTTTATTCCAGTCTGGATTCTTTCTCTGATGGTTACTAGGTCTGAGAACCCCGAAGAGATACTTCCAACCATCATCTCATAATACAGCCCATGCAAATTTCCCATGAACGTGTTTACTAACTCCTTCTCTAATAGTGGTGGTTGCACACGGGATGCCAATTCCCTCCATCTTTGAGCATACTCCTTGAAGGACTCTTCTTTCTTCTGGGACAGATTCTGGAGTTGCATGCGGGTAGGCGCCATTTCCAGGTTATATTTGTAATGCTTTAGGAAAACATTATCAAGATCTTCCCATGTTCAAATATGCGTTCGCTTCAATTGCATATACCAGTCTGAAGATGCCCCACTCAGGCTATCTTGGAAATATAGAATCATCAGCTTCTGATCGTGGGCATGGGCATGCATCTTCCTGCAATACATGCGGAGATGATTTCTTGGGCAAGTGAACCCCTTGTATTTTTCAAAGTCAGGTACTTTGAACTTTGGTGGAATCACCACATCAGGAACTAGGCCCATTTCGAAAGCGTCAAAACCCTCCACAACTTTTAGTCTTTCCTCCAGAACTTTGTACTGATTCATCGCCAGTGGACTATGAGTACCAGTCGTCTTTAATGGCGCTTGGTTGGCATCCTCTGGGTTATGGTCTCTGTATTGCAGGTCCAAGTAATTGTCTGCATCATTGGTCAGAATCTATAGGGTATGAGATGCCCCTGCTTTTGGCGGCGGTGGGATAAACCCTTCAATTTCAGCTTCTTGTTGGGCCATGACAGACTTTTGGAGTCCTGCTTCTGGCTCTTTCCTTAGTTGGTGACCTCTTGATACACCAATAGTCTGGGCTACTTCTTCGAAAGCTGCTATGGGAATCTGGTCTTGCCTGTCAATAATGTTCTTCAAAGCTAGAAGAACTTGATTCAGATCTCCTTTCATTGAAGTGACGTCACCCTTTACTTGATCGAGATCTTCTTTGAATGCCGCCTGAGTTTCCTCGATTTTTTCCATTGCTTTTTGTTGGTAGGCCCTTGTTTGATATGGAGGCCAAGGAGGTGGAGACCTTCTTCTACCAATGGTTCAACTGGAGAGATGTTTTTTGAAAAATGAGTTTTGACATGATATACAGGTGTTCGTGAATGCATGCGTGCGAATGAATACAAAAGGGGTTAACTGTCTTATTCCTCTGGGTACGTGCTTGTCCTTTATTATTTTACTTGGCGACTATCTTTAAAATAGATACGCAAACAAGATGTGGAAACAAAATGCCTTTATTGAAAGTAACGTAATTCAGATATTGAAAAATATTACAATCTTAAGCCAAAACTTTATTTGCGTGAAATTAGGAAAAAAGGAAATAAGTCTTCTAGGCGCGCCTGGAGATATCTACTTTTGAAACCATCCACTATTGCTGGACAAAACTTGAGAAAGTCTCCAACACGTTATTTCCCTTTTGTGGCCTTGATTCCAGACATGTTTGGCGTGTTGACGCGGGCAAGTTGTTTCCCTCGCTATCCATTTTAAAAGACTGTCACCGAGATCTTGAGTTTTTTTGTACCCCGTGAATAAGACAAAGAAACGGGTGAAGAATATATGAAATGCATGACGAATACATGAAATGTATGAATGCATGGGTGTAAGGTTGAGTGACAGGATTTTGTGATAAGTACCCCTAGAAGGTAGGTTCCTTAATCTTGACCTACAGTTGATCTACCCTCCAAAGAAGTGGCTTCCTTAAGGGTGTCACGAATAACACCAGAGGGAGAAGGCACAAGGGCCTCCCTTAGGTGGAGTCTCTTTACGGACAATAACTTTCGTCTTAAAGTCGTGAAAGGTCTCGTCATGAGATTTTGGGCTGAGGTCGTTACAAAGAGTCATGGGTGACCTTCCAAAGTCCTACTCATCAAGAGGATATCTCTCTATAAGTATTCCTTTTTTGGAAGTTCACCGACTCTAAGCGAATTCATCACATAAACTCGTAGGGATGATGTACCCCCTAAGCTAATAGATGAACCTTCTTTCTAAGGGTTATATTGGAAATATTTTTGAGATGGAAAAATCCCTCCATGCAGTAAATATATGATGATAAGAGAATTTGATAGTAAATAAATAAGTGCGATAAAATAGATAAATGCAATAAATAAATAAAGAAAATAAAAATAATAAACCCCAAAAATACCTAAACCTAGGGTTAAGGAGAGTCCCCAGCTGTAGCAACTGGTTTTTAAATCAAAGCCGCCACTATTAGTTTTTATCCTAGGGAAGGAAATCTAATAGAAAACCCTAATTCACATACAGAGATTCTAGGTTTCAAACTCAATTAGACGAAATGAAGGTGTTAGGCACCTTTCATCTACCTTGTTCACAAGGACACTAGGCTCTAGGTTTAGGTTTGGGGTAAATAGGATTTTAAGTTTTAATTAGAAAGAGTTTAATTTTTTTATAAGGGAAAGGGTTTAAATATTTTTATAGGGGAAAGGGTTTAAATATTTTTATAGGGGAACTCGCTACAATTTTTGATCGTATGCCTACATATCCTCTTTTGAGGAATCAGAGTCCCAATTCGTAGTTCGTATGGGTTGGTGTTTTTTAGGGGGTTGCAAACATATTTTGAATCACTTCGCACTCGGTCGAGAGTAGTGATTGCAGAGATTTTGACTGAATGCGCAGTAAGCCAAAACTAGTTTGAAACCTTTTTGCAAAAAAAAAGTTGATTAGTTTAGTTTATTGCAAAAATAGTTTGATGATTTGTTAGTGTTTTTTATTGTGTTAATTGTGAAAGTATCTTGATTAATTCATGATTAAAAAGATTTAGTGCAAATAATATATGCAATCTTGATATAAAAATAATTTATTTGTTAATATAGTGATATTTAAATAGTAAATATATTAGTAATAATATTCACATAAAAGGGATTATAAATAATAAGTTGTAATTATAAAAATAAATAACTACAACAATTTATAATGATAATATAAAAAGATAATAATAATAATAATAATAATAATAATAATAGAAAAATTCATTATTTGATAAAAAAAACATAATTGAATTAGAAAAAAAACAAATAAAATTTACTAAGTTCAGGGGGGTGTAAATTTAGTTGTGTGGTAAAATAGGGGGGGTGCCTTTAGGAGGCAGGGCTAAGCCCATTACATTTGCTGGACAGGGGGGTTGCTAAGTGTTTTGAGTTTAGTAATCACTGCCAAAGGGGGTGTGTGAATATCAGTTGGGTTCAGGCCCAATGAGTTTGGGAAAGGGGTCTACTGGATTGTGTGTGTGAGGGCGTAGGGAGCTTATGGTGGACTTGTCCTTATGGCCGTCCACTGATGATTAAAGGGAGGAGATCAAGGGTGCACATCTGTTATGGTGAGCGTGCGTGCGTTGAATCACAATGGAATTCAAAATAGTTTTTTTCATTTTCCAATTTTCATTTTCATCACTACCTGTTCATCTCTCTCTCTCTCGCCCGCAGAACATCCCCTTCGTTCTTACAAACCTTCTCTTCACCTTCCCTAACCCTAACGTCCCATTAAAGGCGGCGGCGCTACAATCCTAAATCCACCCCCTAACACAAATCAACCTCTCAAATCCCCAAACAAACATAAGAACAATCAAATTGGGAAAATCTAAGCATTACCCTTTCGCGATATTGGTTTCTGTTCTTGAGTTTTAGTTTGATTTCGAGCTAATCCTCCCTTGTCTTCTTTGATTTGCAAGTCTTGAAGGCAGTTTCTGATGGCGTTTAAGTCTTGAAGGCAGTTTCTGACGGCTAGCGCTTAGGATTTCAGACATTGAAACCCTAATCGCTTCCTCTCATATCTTCAACGACGAAGTTGGTAGGCTGGCTTCCTCTTCGTTTTCGTTTCGCCCAGAATCTCTCCTCCTATGTATTTCTTCTTTTTCTGTCTCCCCTGTCTCCAGCTTTTCTTCCCCAGTCCTCCTCCCTCTGTATTCTTACTAGTATATATATAGGTTTAGAACTTAGGGTTGTAGATTTAGAAATTTAGTCAATTAGGGATTGAAATTTGTTGTTGATTGATTTTGTATTGAATGTAATTGGAGATTTTGATAATGTAATTAGATTTTTCCAAATTTTGTTATTGTTGTTAGATTTGTATTCTGATATTGCTTGGATGTTGTAATATATTTAAGAACTGATTTATTCTTTTAGATGTTCTGGATAATTTCCTTGTAACCGATTTGATTGGAAAAAAAATTGATTTGCACCGTAACTGTTATTTTGAAACGTGCCCTAATGTTTGGGTAAATTGGAACAATGCCAATTGTTTAATGAAACTTGTGCAAATTTTGTGATGGTTTGAACAGTGGTTGCTGTTTGGTTTAATTGGGCCAGCAAGTTATTGTTTTCAGTCCGACAATTTTTTTATTGTAGCAAAAAAGTGTTTTTTAATACAACTGGCCCAATTCGACTGGGCTCTGCATTAATCAAATCTTATTTCAGCCCAATACACCTATCTTATTCAGCAAAGGTTTTTTCTTTTACAACCATAAACAATTCTTTAACAAAAGAAAACTTTAATAAACAAACTATAAAAAACAAAAACATTATTGTAATAAAAGGTTGATCAGTAACAGAAAATATATTACATTTTTAACAAAGAAATATATTTTTGTTTATTTTTAAAATAACAAAATCTTTTAATACTAATATTTTTTCTAAAGCAATAATAATTCCAAACCACAAAAAGGCATTAGTCTTATTAGAACCTTAAATGAGTGTATAAATTGATAAGCACACCCCCTCTTCTTACTAACAACAACCGTAATTAAAAATTTGATAATTATTCGAAATAGTTTTATTTTTGAATCGCATGGGCCATTGGCCAACATGCTTCGTGAATGGATTTACGGACGGATGGGTTTTTCTACTTTAGAAAGCCCCATTTTCATGAATTAAAATACACCCCCTAGTCTTGGATAAAGATGGATCATTAGATACTGTTGTACCATCTTTGATTAAATATTTTTTCTATTTTAATCTCGAAAAAACAAAATCATCGAGGTAGGACAAACTTGGGGTATGAAAATTGGGCCTCTCTTCTTTGGGCCTAGCGAAATGCTTTTCAGCACCCCCCTGGTTGTTATATTTCAGTCCCAATTTCTATCTTTTTTATTTATTTTACTATTACTTTTTTTACAACATAATTAGTTTGTTAGTTTAACTAATTAAAATTAATTTAGAGTTTTAGGGTTTTTAAATCATTTTCTAATTAATTTAATTAATCAACTCTTTTTTTAATAATTAAATTAATTTCTTTTTTTAATAAAAAATAATTAAGGTTTTTTTTAGGTTTTATTTTAATTAATAAACTTATTTCTTAATCAACATTAATTAGGTTTTTAAGCTAATCATCAAAACCTTTTTTTTTTAATCAAAATCATCAAAAAAGCAATGTCTTTTTTATTTTTCCCTATTTTTACGTTTCTTTTTGTAGCTTATTGTTTGGGCTTTTTTTTCTCCTGATTATTATAATTGCTCACAGTTTGTAATAGTAATTAGGTTTACTTTCCTGCATTGTTATTATTTTTTGTACCTCTCCGAAAGCCATGTAATAGTCTAGGGTTTTATTCTTTGTTTTTACTTTCCGTGCTATTTTACTATTACTGTTAATAATTAAGATTGTATGGCAAGATTAAAAGCAAACGATACCTAACCCTAATTCAAGATAAACAATAACTGAATCACAACACACTTTGCACACTCGCACCTCTAGGGTAACCTCCCTTGTTACCTTTTGGAAAACAGTCATGTCCCTCGAACGTGGGGACGCTTTAGCATATTCCCTCAAGAACAAAGACGGTAGTCCCTTGATGAAACTTTTGATGTTACCTTCGATAAACGATCTAGCCCCTTAACGATAACTGCTAAAGCCTTCCCTACCAGTTGCCTTCGATGATTGTACGATGACCCGCACCCGTCCTTTCACATCCAACGATAGGGCTTCCTACAAACTAATGGTAGGATAACACTATCTAAAGGAGGAGGAAAATTACAAGAAAGACTTCGAGTAGGTAGAACGCTCGTAATCGCTTGCTCATTGTGATCGGTGGAAATAGAACTGACTGTTTTTAGCTGGTTCGCGAAATGTCGCGGAAGCAAGAGTCGCCACCGTCTTTTATGTTCTCCAACATGGAAAGGACAAAAGCACAGCAAAATTCCTTTTCGAGATGTTTCTCGGTTCGGGAGGTAGATTTATAGAAAGGGAAGGTGTTAGCACCCTTTCTATCCATGGTTATCCATGGGCTCTTAGGTACTTGCTCTTATGTTTTCAAAATGTTTGCTTTTCAAAATGTGAGTGGGTTTGAAAAAGTTTCATTGAAAGATTTCTGAGTGACTCTTGTATCTGTCCTCAAGAGTGTTTGAAAAATTTGTTTTGAAAGCTTTTGAAAGTGTCAGTGTGAAAAGATTTTTGATTGTTTTTTAGAGAGCAAGTACCCACGAGTCATCTACCTACCCTAAGGAATTAGGCTGTGTAGAAGCCCTTAAGGTAGTGCCATCCCACCATTGAGAGGTAGGTAGCACCACCATTAGAGGTGTTCGGGTCAATTCGATTTCAGGGACAGTGTGGTCACCGAAGCAACAGTTAGGACACCTTAGAAGTAACCCTAATGTCCTAGATCCTTTTTAATCCGAGGCAACCGTTTCGAGGCAACTGTTTCGAGGCAACTGGATCTTGGACATAAGAGCGACCGCTAAAACATCATATACTTGACGACCACGTTTCGAAGGCAACGAGTGAGGCGTACCCTAGAAGTGGTGTGTGCATTGTGTGTTGTTTTCATGTTATGTTTTATCTTTGATCATGGCATTGTGAGCTACGCGTTGTTTTTAGTTACCATACATTCTTTCATGCAAGTTTAGCAGTTAGGAGTGCGGAAAATTAGATACAGAAAGATAAAAGCTACGCTATTACAAGGCGCGGGTCTATACATCGCCAAAATACAAAGACCCGTTTTTATAAAGATGCGGAAAGTAAAAAAGCAATAAACCTAATTACTATTACATCCGGAAAGCAGTTACATAACAATCAATAAGAAAAATAAGAATAACGTGCGAAAGGATAAATTAAACTGAACGTCCGAGGGTGTTGGACCCTTTGCTTGAAATTAAATTAAATTAATACCTAATTAATTATTTAATGAAAAGAAAGTGTTTTTTATGTTTTTTTTGTATTTATCATGGAAATAAAGAAAAGAATTTAAAAGTTAGTACACAACCCTAATTCTAGATTATTTTAATTATCAAAGAAAATGTCAAAGTTGACCTAATTTACTAATTAATTAATTTACATATTTATGTACAAAAATAATAGTAATTAATAATAATAATAAATAATGATAATAATAATTAATTAAGAAAAAGATAAAAGTGTCAAAACCTAATTCTATGTATTTTTTATTTATTAAGAAAAGAGATTAAATTTTAAACCTAAATTAAACTAAATTAATTATTAACATATATTTACAAAAATATTTTAATGGTGAAATTAAATATTAATTAAAAATAAACATTTTTGAGTTTCTGATTTTTTTTTAGGAAAAAAAACTATTTTATGGTGAATTAATAATAATTATAAAAAAAATTGACAGAAATTAAAAGAAAAGAAAAGAAAATAAATATGCAAACCAAGGGGGGTGTCAGGCCCAAAGTGGAGGTGAGATTGAAGCAATTCAGGCCCATCAAGACAAAGCCTGGTTGACTTTCAGGATTGTGTGCACGTTGGTTGACTAGAGCATACCGTGGATTTCATCTCCTGGCCTTCAGATTGCTCATCAAGGCCACTTGGCAAGCATAGGCGTGGGTACGTATGGTGGGACATTTGATGAACGCTGCATTGGAACGCTTTAAAACGAAAATCAACAATTATATGGGGGACCTGGGAATCGAACCCAGGTCTCAATGCTTGCAAGACACGTCCTCCACCATCTGAGCTATGAAGCGCATTTGTTAAATATCTACACAACAAATATTATATAAAATACCAACAATTATTATGATGCAAACAAAAATACGCGCACAGATTTGAATGTTCCAGTCACATAATGCCACGCATGTTGTCTTCTTCGTTTCACCTGCAACTGTAAACAAGATAGCGGGGGTTTTAAACCCCCACAAAGTTAAAGTCCCAAGAATAGCGAATAGCCCTATGGATCACATAAATTGAGCGCGAGGGTTTGGTTGAATTCGTCTGGCCTTGACGAATTCAACCATAGTCATGACGTGGTCCAATTTTTCCTTATGCCTAAAGCCCTAATTGCAAGCTTCAGAAACCCTAGATTTCGTTCATGGTGGATTTTGATTCAGGCAGCGTTATTTCAATTAAACTGTCTCATTAGCTTCAGAAGGTCCCTAACAACACACACCAATAAAAAAAATGGATTAAAAGCACGTGAAACATGATATGCAGATTTAAAGAATAAGGCAAACCGTGTGGCTTATTGTCTTTGATTCTTTGCGTGTTTGGACTGGTTCTTGATGCCAATAGACTCCTGAAGACTCAGGCAACGTGATTGAATCCTTTTTAGGCTTTGAAACACGCTGCAAGTAGGAAATCAGTTTCACACTTTTTTGAGTTTTTTTTTTTCAATTTGGCTATGGAGTATTAGCAGCTTTCACGTGTGTCTAGCTTTAGGGTTTCACTCAGCATATGTATGTGATGTGAATTAGGTTAAGATTAAGCCCAAAAGTCCATGGCATTATGACTTGAATATTTGATTGCCTAATCATATCTTTTTCAATCTTTCCTTTCATGAAACCTTGCCAATCATGGATTTTTTTGCCTTGTTGATTGAGAAACGAGTTGCCAGCTTGCCCTAGTCATATTTGCTGCACAAAAAGATCTAAAAAGCACATCTTTTGAATTTTCTTATAATTAAAACCAATTAAATGAATTAATATAAATATAAATTCAATTAATTAATTAAAAATAAGAAAATAAATTATTTTGAGCTCAATGGGCCGTGCATAGGCCTTGGATAATGATTCAAGAAAGAATTTGAGGCCCATTAGCAAAATTGAAGTGTTTTAGGCAATGTTGACTTTTGAAAGTTCCCAAAAATTTCCCAACTTATACAATGCATATCTTGCTCAATTTTGAAGCTATGAACATGTTCTTTGACTTTTTGGAAAGGTCTTGAAGTCCTCTAACCAATGCCTTTGGTCCCATGTCATTTTGATTTACCAATCTCAAGTTATGGTCTTTGACTTAAAGTGCCTTTTTGTTGACTTTTGAAAATGACCTATAATGTTGAAATTGATAACTTTTTGTGAGAGCATTTCTTGGACTTGGATTGTGAAGATGAGTTGTAGGAAATGTCATCCCCTTCAAAATGAGATTTGGATGGGATTTCTCTGATAAACCATGAAGAAGTTATGCCTTGGTCAATTTGCAGTTGACTTTTCACCTGTCCAAAAATAGAAACTTTTGCATCTTGAGACTTTTTGAGCCATGCTTTGAGAATCATGATCAAGACTTGATCAAATGATGATTGTGGCTTCAAAATAAGATGTTGACCAAAATTTTTGACTTTTGACTGTCAAATGACCATTTTACCCCTGCAGTTGACTGTGGAGCAATTAGGGTTTTTGATTGTGCAAGGTGATGCTGTGAGTCTTGAAACTTGACATATGGATGCTTGACAATGTATATGGGCACATGGGACTTGATTGGACCCTTGAAAACCTCAATTTCTTTGTAAGAACCAAAACCCTAATTTTGACTGTATTAGGAGGCAATTGGACTGTGCAGCCCTGGAGAGATTTTGAACCATCTGGAGATTGATCTTGCCAAATCTTGAAGAATATGGGAGGGAAAATTTTGGGGTAGAACAGTTGCCCCTGTTCAATCTTCTTAGACCTGAGGATGTAGATTAGCTGGCGTGCCTTTCGTGATCCGAAGGTGGAAGATGATTGAACACTAAAGTGCCCAGAAATTTGCGCTCACATAGTAGAATGTTAGCAGTGTGATGTAGGGAATGGGCTTACAGATGCCATTTGGAAGGATGATGGATAGGAGGATGGGCTTATAGATGCCATCTGGAGATGTGACAGAGCCTTGTCGGGAATGAGCTTATAGATGCCATTTGGAGACTGTTGGTATGTGGATGGGCTTATAGATGCCATCTAGGTGTCGTTCGCGTAAGAGATTCCTTAGCGAGAACTTGTGTACCTGAGAAATAAAGATAGTTACCTGGCCTGTTATAGGTGTTGATCTTCAAACTCTTTACGTAGATATGCCCTGGCTGGATACAGGAATCGAATCTTCAAACTCTTCAGACGTGCCCTGGCGGGATACAAGAATCGAGTCTAGAAATAGTCGTCAACAGATACGCCCTGGCTGGATACAGGAATCAAATCTTCAAACTCTTCAGACGTGCCCTAGCAGGATACAGGAATCGAGTCCGGAAATAGTCGTCAACAGATACGCCCTGGCTGGATACAGGAATCGGATCTTCAAACTCTTCAGACGTGCCCTGGCAAGATACAGGAATCGAGTCCGGAAATAGTCGTCAACAGATATGCCCTGGCCTGATACAGGAATCGAATCTTCAAACTCTTCAGATGTGCCCTGGTAGGATACAGGAATCGAGTCTGGAAATAGTCGTCAACAAATATGCCCTAGCCGGATACAGGAATCAAATCTTCAAACTCTTCAGACGTGCCCTGGCAAGATACAGGAATCAAGTCTGGAAATAGTCGTCAACAGATATGCCCTGACCTGATACAGGAATTGAATCTTCAAACTCTTCAGACGTGCCCTGGAAAGATACAGGAATCGAGTCTGGAAATAGTCGTCAATAGATATGCCCTGGCCGGATACAGGAATAGAATCTTCAAACTCTTCAGACGTGCCCTGACAAGATACAAGAGTCGAGTCTGGAAATAGTCGTTAACAGATATACCCTGGCCTGATACAGGAATCGAATCTGGAATTGCGACAGTTGATAGTAATCATCTTTGTATTGACCTTTGTCCTGAAAAGACAAAATGTTAGTTGTATGCAATGTCATGACGTGTGAAATGCATGATGTTCTCAAAATAAATGAGATTGTATGTTCATGATGAGTAGGGGCATGCTATAATGTATGAAGATGTGATGTTTATGAATGTATTTTTGTCTAGGAAAATAAATCCTTGACGAATTCCGGGAAGTCAAATCCTGGGCTGATGTTGAAGAATAGGGTTCTTCGTTTCCGCTGGGGATGATGATTGCAAGAATAAACCGGTAGGAGAAGATGACTCCGTTGAGGAATAAACTTTGCTGGAGAGATTACTCTGCGAGGAATGCTCTGTGGGAAGAGAGGCACTTTGCTGAGATGTTGATGATAACTCCGCTGAGGATACCATTGTTGAGCTCTGTTGGAAGATTTGATGAACTTCGCTGGGGGATAGAAAGAATTTTGTCGGGAACGATCTTTCCGTGGCCATTGGCTGAGGATAACCCAGTTATATCCTGGTGGGGAAATAACCTTCTGAATAAAGCCGGGGAGAGTGTTCGTACTATGCAGGTGATAAGCTTCCAGAATCTACTGGAGATAAGCTTCCTACTGGAGAGATTGATTCAACTTTCCTGAGGAAACTTTTGAGATTGCACTGGGGAAGTGGCTCCACTAGATATCCGGTATTCCGCCGGGGAACAATCTTATATTAAGACTACCGGGGATGCTTGTTAGGAAGATCTGTATGTTCCGCTGGGGAATATTGAGATCTCCTGGGAATAACCCAACTTCCTTAAGTCTGACAGTAGGCTAACTCTGCTTGGGGAGAGTATGGCTGAACCTTGGCTCACTCTCTGGGGAATTAAGGTATCTTGATTACATTCTTCAGCCGACCTTACCTTGGTACCTTGGTGGACAGAGCAACTAGATCACTTAGACAACTTATTATTTCCCCTGTTTCTGATGTCACCTGTAATTAATCCTTTGTTTCGTATGCAAATATTTATGAGTTAGCAATTAGTGTCAAATGCATATATCACAATTGAACATTGGACGTTCTTTGCACAACAAAACAGAAAAAGGAAAAAACAATTGGCAATTGGTCTGACAAGTGAATTTGTATTGATTTGGATTTTTCCTGTAAATAGGCATTTATGTACAAGAGGCTAGCGTCCTAGTAAGAGAATACCGCCGAACAACAGAGTTTATACAATTTGTACAAAGAAAACAAAACAGCTGTACGAAAAGAGTAATCCCACTGGGTTCCAACTCTGCTATCGCCTTTATATCTTCGAGTGTCTCATCACTTGGATGCTTAGTTGGAGATGAAGCTGATTGATCGATGCCGTCTGAACTTGATGGTTGATACCGGATTCTGGATGCAAGGTGATTCAATGAGACATAGTATTACGCTTATCCCTAACTTTTGCCTGGACCACCCTTTCGGGTTTTCAGTCCACCGGGATACCCATTTTTGCCCAAGCCTCCCTTTCAGGTTTTCGACTTGCCGGGTGTACAGATTTTTTTCATTTCATCCCTTATTTTTGCCCGAACCCTTTTGGTTCGCCGGGAAGCCCTTATTTTTGCCTAGGTGTGTCAACCTAGCGGGTCTTTTATTCATGCATAGTATCTTTTTACTATGTCTGCATTGGCGGGGTGAGGAAGGTCGTCACCATCCATGGTGGTTAGAATCATGGCCCCTCCTGAGAACACATGTTTAACCACAAATGGCCCTTCGTACGTAGGGGTCCATTTGCCCCTGGGATCACTTTGAGGAAGAATGATGCGTTTGATTACCAGGTCCCCAACTTGATACTCTTGTGGTCTGACTTTCTTGTTAAATGCCTGATCATCCGTTTTTGGTACGTTTAACCATGACAAATAGAAGTGAGTCTCTTTTCGTCAATTAGGTTCAACTGATCAAGTCGAGTCTGGATCCAATCATCTTCACTCAGACCTGCATCCTTCACTATCCGGAGAGAGGGTATCTGGACTTCAATCGGCAAGACTGCCTCCATGCCGTAGACCAAGGAAAAGGGAGTTGCCCCGGTTGACGTTCTTGCTGAGGTACGATACCCGTGAAGAGCAAACGGTAACATTTCGTGCCAATCTTTATAGGTCACTGTCATCTTCTGCACAATATTTTTGATATTCTTATTTGCTGCTTCTACAGCCCCATTCATCTTCGGCTGATAAGGAGAAGAGTTGTGGTGTTGTATCTTGAATTGCTCGCAGAGCTCAGTGATCATCTTGTTGTTAAGATTGGTACCGTTGTCTGTAATGATCCTTTCCGGTACACCATATCGACAGATCAGGTTATGCCGAATGAACCGTGCCACGACGTTCTTGGTTACGGTAGCGTAGGAAACTGCTTCAACCCACTTTGTAAAGTAATCGATCGCCACCAGGATGAAGCGATGCCCGTTGGATGTCGTAGGTCTGATCTCGCCGATCATATCAATGCCCCACATTGCAAAAGGCCAAGGTGCTGTCAAGACGTTCAGAGGAACTGGAGGAACGTGCACCTTATCTACATAAATCTGGCACTTATGACATGTCCAAGAATGTTGGTAACAGTCGGCTTCCATTGTGGACCAGAAATATCCTGCCCGAAGGATTTTCTTCGCCATGGTGTGTCCACTGGAGTGTGTTCCGAAGGTACCTTCATGCAGCTCTACCATGATCCTTTCTGCTTCAGTCTTATCCACACAACGCAGTAAGGTTGAATCATGGTTTCGCTTGTAGAGAATGCCATTGCTGAGGAAGAACTTTGCTGCGAACTTTCTCAGAAACTTCTTGTCGTTGACAGATCCACCCTCGGGATATTCTTGAGCTTCCAGATACCTCTTCACCTCATGATACCAAGGTCTTTCAGTTACCTCTTCAGCCTCAAGATCACAGCAATATGCAGGTTCATCCAGTTTCCAGATAATGATCCGGGGAGCCTCGTTGTCCCATTTGACCTTGAACATAGAAGACATCGTAGCCAGCGCGTCCGCCAACTGATTCTCCTCTCTCGGGAAGTGTTAAAAAGTTATCTTCGTGAAATGGGGGATCAACGTCAACACACACTCTTTGTAAGGAATAAGGTTTGGGTGTTTTGTATCCCACTCGCCTTTGATCTGATTGATCACGAGAGCGGAATCTACGAAGACACTTAGAAACTTGATCCTTAAGTCAATTGCTGCTTGAAGACCCATGATACACGCCTCATACTCCGCCATGTTGTTGGTGCAGTTGAAACATAGTCGGGCAGTAAGTGGAGTATGAGTGCCTTTTGGGGATATGATCACAGCGCCGATACCGTTACCCAAAGCGTTGGAGGCTCCGTCAAAGTGCATAGACCATCGGGATCCTTCCTCAGGTCCTTCATCCGGTCCAGGTACTTCACAATCAGTCACTACCATGATATTCTCGTCTGGAAATTCAAAGTTCATTGATTGGTAGTCGTCCACTGCCTGATGTGCCAAATGGTCTGCCAATGCACTTCCTTTGATAGCTTTCTGAGTCGTGTACTGGATGTAATATTCTGTCAAGATCATCTGCCATCTTGCTATTCTTCCGGACAAGGCAGGCTTTTCGAATATATACTTGATCGGATCCATTTTTGAAATCAATAGAGTAGTGTGAGTCAGCATATACTGTCTCAGCCGGCGAGCAGCCCATACCAAAGTGCATCAAGTTTTCTCGAGCAGTGAGTATCGGGTCTCACAGTCAGTAAACTTTTTGCTAAGGTAATAAATGGCATGCTCTTTTCGGCCAGACTCGTCATGCTGCCCCAGCACACACCCCATTGAGCTGTCAAGTACTGTCAAGTATAGTATTAGAGGTCTCCCTTCAACCGGTGGCATAAGGATGGGTGGTTCTTGGAGATACTCTTTGATTCTGTCGAAAGCGGCCTGGCATTCATCATTCCAACGTACTACTTGATCTTTCTTCAGCAGCTCGAAGATTGGTTCACAGGTAGCAGTTAGATGCGAGATGAATCGGGTAATGTAATTCAGACGTCCTAGAAAGCCTCTGACTTCTTTCTCTATCTTGGGAACTGACATCTCTTGTATGGCTTTAACCTTGGCAGGGTCCACTTGAATACCTTTGTCGCTCACGACGAAGCCTAGCAACTTCCCAGATCTTACCCCAAATGTGCACTTGTTTGGGTTCAACCTCAGCTTATACAACTTCAGACGGTCAAACAGCTTCTGTAGATGGTCAAGGTGTTCCTCCTCAGTTTAGGACCTTTCAATCATATCGTCGACATATACTTCTATCTCATGGTGGATCATGTCATGAAATAAAGCAACCATGGCACGTTGGTAGGTTGCCCCAGCATTTTTCAGTCCAAAAGGCATGACTTTGTAACAGAAGGTGCCCCACTGAGTAACAAAGGTAGTCTTTTCCATATCCTCAGGAGCCATTTTGATCTGATTATAACCTGAAAAGCCGTCCATGAAGGAGAACACCTTGTGCTGAGCTGTATTGTCAACTAGAACGTCGATGTGAGGCAGAGGGAAGTCATCCTTGGGGCTCGCCCTGTTCAAATCCCTGTAATCAACACACATTCGGACCTTGCCATCTTTCTTCGGCACCGGAACCACATTGGCAACCCACTGAGGGTAAGAAGTCACTGCTAGGAACCCGGCGTCAAATTGCTTCATAACCTCAGCTTTGATCTTCTCAGACATCTCTGGACGCATGCAGCAGACCTTTTGTTTAACCGGAGGGCATTCTTCCTTGGTAGGCAGGTGATGGACCACAATGTCAGTATCCAACCCAGGCATGTCTTCGTAGGACCAGGCAAATATTTCCACCTAATCATGCAACATCTGAATCAACTGTTGTTTTACGCTGGGCTCTAGATTGGCACCAATCTTGACTTCCTTTCTGTCTGTCTCAGTACCCAGATTTACCGTTTCCACTGGCTCTTCATGTGGCTGAATGGACCTCTCTTCCTGGAGTAACAGTCTTGCAAGCTCACCAGGCACTTCACAATCATCTTCACCTTCGTCTTCGGCTAAGTTGATCGGATTTTCTAAGTCATAACTGGCGGTAGCAGAGTCGTTACCAGTGAGATCTAGAGTGGATTGAAACCTGTATGGGTGAGTGTGTGTAAATATAGTTGTTTTGCAATATATAAAGAAAGAAAGAAAGGGAGCACAAGATTTGAAATGTGAAAAACGTCCAATGTTTTTATTCATGATATATGGAAATGACAAGTAATAAGCCCTCACAAATGAAGCCACGGTGCCCCGGGTAAGACACCGGGCCATAAAGTTTCAAATTATTGTTCATTACAAATTTAAAAACAAAGGAATTCATTACTGAGTAACAAAAGTAACAGGTATGTGGTCTTTAGCAGTCCAATTGCTAGGTCCACTGTCGGCCGTTGGGTAGATCCAGCTGTTGAACTCATATTCTTCCACTTCGTCATCATCCCTAATAGCATTCACCCCATGATTGGGCATGGGAGCTGTCACCACATTAGGCTTCTCGGGCGCCTAGAGCTGTACCTCTTTAGCATCGATAAGGTCTTGTACCTTATTCCTCAGGGCCCAGCAATCATCAGTAGAATGCCCCGGGCTATCAGAATGATAAGCACAGCGGGCGTTGGGATTATACTTCGGAGAGGTTGTGTTTACCACCTTCGGAGCTTCTCTGACGGTTACCAAGTTGGTTGATAGCAGTTGCGGCAAAATCTGTGACAAGGTCATGCTAAGCCGAGTGTATTCTCTTCTGGGTCTCTCACCCCTTGGTTGGTTAGGTTGCCGAGGAGCGGCAGTAGGCTTTGCAATTACCACCGCGTTAACGACTTGGCAGCGTTCCGGTTTATTTTGCCTTCTAGGCCCATACATAACACTAGCTTCCTTCTTGAAAGGCTTCTTTTCAGAACTTGAGGACGCACCTTTCTGTATCTTCCCCGATTTCATACCAGCTTCTATCCTTTCGCCCGTCAGAATGAGGTCTGTAAAACCTGCAAAAGAATTTCCAATGAGATGATTGAAGAATGGACAAGATAGGGTCCCCAAGAACATGTCCACGAGTTCACGGTCGGTCAATGGTGGTTGCACCCTGCCAGCCAGGTCCTTCCACTTCTGCGCGTACTCTTTGAAACCTTCTCCCGATCCTAGTGACATACCCTGGAGTTGGGTATGTGTAGGAGCGAGGTCGGCATTGTACTGATACTGCTTATAAAAAGCAGTAGCCAAGTCCTCCCAGTTACGAACCTTGGTTCCATCCAGCTGATAGAACCATTCGAGATGAGTCCCTGAAAGACTCTCCTGGAAGAAATGGATCCATAAGTTCTTGTCCACAGTATACGGCTGGATCTTCCGCACATAAGATCTGAGATGTAGCTTAGGGCAGGACGCCCCATCACACTTTGCGAAAGATGGTGCTTTGAACTTGTGTGGGATCACCACACCAGAAGATAAACCCAGATCTCCGAAATCCAACCCAGACACCTGTTGAATTTCCATGGCATTCAGGCGATCCTCTAACTGCTTGTACTTGTCTTCAGCTGGAGGGTACTGCTCTTCATTGAAATCAGTCTCGTTGTCAGAGACCACAGGACAAGGAACCCTTCCCCCTTGGAGACTTCCTTTCCCTACAGAAGAACCAACTTGATCAACCTCATTTTGCAGTGTGTTGCCAAACCTCCGGCCAGTGTTCAATAGTACAGTTCTCTTCTTCTTCTTCTTGACCAGCATAGCCTTCAATTCCTCTTGCCCTTGGGCTAAACTCATAATCATCTCTTGGAACTGGGCGTTTTGGGCCTGGAGGGCCTTGATGGATTGCTCAGTAGATGATTCAGGATTCATGATGAGACGAGCTGAAATAAACAGCGAAGAAGATTAAACCACCTGTAAAAAAGAGTACCTGCTATGCACATGATGCATGATATGCTGTTTATGCAATGCATTCAAGGGTTCGAAAGTTCAAGTTTGTTGTAGACAAAAAGGAACACACGTTATTATTAAGAAATAATTGTTCAGTACATCAAGGCCTCATGGGTAAAACATTACAACATAAGTTAGTCCCAAAAGACACTGCGCATCCTCTTTGGAGCTATGTAAGTGTTGAGAGTCTTTTCCCCGTGCAGTAGGCGGGTGAGCTCCAAGACCTTCTTCTCACTGGCATGTAGACTGGATTCAAGAGAATTTCGTTCTTCCTTTAGCTGGATCCAGCTCTTCTGCATTTCTTCCCAGGATGTAGGCATGTCAGGATGTGGAATGGTGTATGAGACCTCTCCTTCTAATACTGGCTCTTTGATCACAGGGAGAACATGGGGATATGGCATCACTAACTTCTGGGAGCAGGCTCGTACCCACTTGAGATAAGGCTCCAACGGGATGGAGTTCCTGTGCCCCAGTGTCTTGCTGTCTACCTTGTTGGGCATCCTCCAAGCTCTGATAAATCTCTGGCGAAGTCCTTGTGCATCGTTGTCGAAGTCAAAAACTATGTCAGGAAGCAACATGTTATGAGGGCCATCCCTCCGAGCATATCCAAACTGTCTCAAAGCCAAGCATGGGTTGTAAGTAATACCTCCTCTGATTCCAAGTAAAGGAACATTAGGAAACTCCCCGCAACGATCAATGATAGTGACGTCTTCTCTAGACCGAGAACAAATGTATATCTGCATGTGTAAGAGTCATCAATCATTGTGACCATCTCAAACCCCGCTCGTTCTTCAAAACTGATTGTGGAAGGTGCGAAATAAACCACCTTCCCAGGAGAGGAGTGCAGCACATAGGAACACCTCTTTTTCTCATGGTTCGAGTGTAACATGAGTGAAGGATGTCCCCAAGCAACGTAGGTATAGGATTCCTAGACATGAAGATCTTGACAACATTGATATCTATAAGCTGATCGGGATTTGGGAACAACACCAACCAATAGACAAGGAGAGCCACAAATTCTTCAAAGGCTTGTAGGTCAAGGGAATTCCAACATTCTTGGGCCTTCTCAAACAGGAACTTTACTAAGAATCCTTTGATACCGCTTCTAACTTCCCAATGTCCCTTGATGTCAGATGGTTGTAGGCGTAATGCTTTAGCAAACTCTTCAAGTTTGGGTTCCTTTTCCGTATCGTTGTATGGTAGTTGACTAAGGATAGGGATCTTCAGAAGCTGGGAGAACTCTTCCAAGGTAGGCACCAGTTGATAATCCAGGAAAGTAAAGCAGTGGTGCAACGGGTCAAAGAACTGGAAGAGGACCTTTATCATATCTTCCTCAATGTTGGTGTTGACCAAGCTAATGAGTCTTCGATGCCTTTCACTGAATGAAGAGTTCTCGGGAATCCTGGATGTGAGTTCCTTAAGCTGAGGAGGGACCCTTACGAGGTTGATCTGAATTGTCTTTCTGCGGATGGTTTCCATGTCCTATAAAACAAGAACAAAGATGAAGATTCGAACCCCTGAAGTGGTTAGTGGATGCATATGATGATGTATGATGTTATGATATTATGATAAAAACACACCACAAGTATCCACAAAAAGCAAACATGGTAGGCAACACAAGTCACACAAGACAACCCTTAGAGTTCAGGCCAACATGGGGTCTAGGTATTACCCTCTTGAAGTTGGTGGGCTCAAAACCTGTCCTATCAAAAGTAACCGGGTTCTAAGGATCTCAATATCATTGGATTGTTTTCTGTGTTCATTGTTTCGATTTAGCCACTGAACTGGCGATCAAAATATTCCAAGAAAACAACCCTCAATGAGTGTAGTATCGAGTATCAACCAACTTCGGACTGCACCAAAGTAAGTTATCTCACTACCCTAAAGAGGCCAGGATGGTCAAGTAAGGTTCCTAAGATCAGTTTATGCTTCACGACACCACGCGGCGGCCCCGTACTCTCCTTGACTTGACTCAAGGGTTACCGGTACTCACCAAAGCGCCACATCAACGTAGCAGACTGCTTCAACCGTGTCGGTATACCCCACACAGTTCCCTCATAGTCTTGTTTCTACTTTCTAAGAGGTATCCCCCAGATCCGGGTTAGGATCTGTGGAACTCCCACAACAGGCCCACAATATTAAAGCACACAAATCAGGCAATTGAAAACATAAGTATGATCTATCCTAAGGTACACCTCACTTTAAAATATCCCCAGCAGAGTCGCCAGTTCTGTGATCGGTGGAAATAGAACTGACTGTTTTTAGCTGGTTCGCGAAATGTCGCTGAAGCAAGAGTCGCCACCGTCTTTTATGTTCTCCAACATGGAAAGGACAAAAGCACAGCAAAATTCCTTTTTGAGATGTTTCTCGGTTCGGGAGGTAGATTTATAGAAAGGGAAGGTGTTAGCACCCTTTCTATCCATGGTTATCCATGGGCTCTTAGGTACTTGCTCTTATGTTTTCAAAATGTTTGCTTTTCAAAATGTGAGTGGGTTTGAAAAAGTTTCATTGAAAGATTTCTGAGTGACTCTTGTATCTGTCCTCAAGAGTGTTTGAAAAATTTGTTTTGAAAGCTTTTGAAAGTGTCAGTGTGAAAAGATTTTTGATTGTTTTTTAAAGAGCAAGTACCCACGAGTCATCTACCTACCC
The DNA here is from genome assembly GCA_948472305.1 of Vicia faba. Lineage (NCBI taxonomy): Eukaryota > Viridiplantae > Streptophyta > Magnoliopsida > Fabales > Fabaceae > Vicia > Vicia faba. Next base: position 1,450,358,901 of record OX451735.1, read on the forward strand.
TAAGGAATTAGGATGTGTAGAAGTCCTTAAGGTAGTGCCATCCCACCATTAAGAGGTAGGTAGCACCACCGTTGGAGGTGTTCGGGTCAATTCGATTTCAGGGACAGTGTGGTCACCGAAGAAACAGTTAGGACACCTTAGAAGTAACCCTAATGTCCTAGATCCTTTTTAATCCGAGGCAACCGTTTCGAGGCAACTGTTTCGAGGCAACTGGATCTTGGACATAAGAGCGACCGCTAAAACGTCCTATACTTGACGACCACGTTTCGAAGGCAACGAGTGAGGCGTACCCTAGAAGTGGTGTGTGCATTGTGTGTTGTTTTCATGTTATGTTTTATCTTTGATCATGGCATTGTGAGCCACGCGTTGTTTTTAGTTACCATACATTATTTCATGCAAGTTTAGCAGTTAGGAGTGCGGAAAATTAGATACAGAAAGATAAAAGCTACGCTATTACAAGGCGCGGGTCTATACATCGCCAAAATACAAAGACCCGTTTTTATAAAGATGCGGAAAGTAAAAAAGCAATAAACCTAATTACTATTACATCCGGAAAGCAGTTACATAACAATCAATAAGAAAAATAAGAATAACGTGCGAAAGGATAAATTAAACTGAACGTCCGAGGGTGTTGGACCCTTTGCTTGAAATTAAATTAAATTAATACCTAATTAATTATTTAATGAAAAGAAAGTGTTTTTTATGTTTTTTTGTATTTATCATGGAAATAAAGAAAAGAATTTAAAAGTTAGTAAACAACCCTAATTCTAGATTATTTTAATTATTAAAGAAAATGTCAAAGTTGACCTAATTTACTAATTAATTAATTTACATATTTATGTACAAAAATAATAGTAATTAATAATAATAATAAATAATGATAATAATAATTAATTAAGAAAAAGATAAAAGTGTCAAAACCTAATTCTATGTATTTTTTATTTATTAAGAAAAGAGATTAAATTTTAAACCTAAATTAAACTAAATTAATTATTAACATTTATTTACAAAAATATTTTAATGGTGAAATTAAATATTAATTAAAAATAAACATTTTTGAGTTTCTGATTTTTTTTTAGGAAAAAAAACTATTTTATGGTGAATTAATAATAATTATAAAAAAAAAATTGACAGAAATTAAAAGAAAAGAAAAGAAAATAAATATGCAAACCAATGGGGGTGTCAGGCCCAAAGTGGAGGTGAGATTGAAGCAATTCAGGCCCATCAAGACAAAGCCTGGTTGACTTTCAGGATTGTGTGCACGTTGGTTGACTAGAGCATACCGTGGATTCCATCTCCTGGCCTTCAGATTGCTCATCAAGGCCACTTGGCAAGCATAGGCGTGGGTACGTATGGTGGGACATTTGATGAACGCTGCATTGGAACGCTTTAAAACGAAAATCAACAATTATATGGGGGGCATGGGAATCGAACCCAGGTCCCAATGCTTGCAAGACACGTCCTCCACCATCTGAGCTATGAAGCGCATTTGTTAAATATCTACACAACAAATATTATATAAAATACCAACAATTATTATGATGCAAACAAAAATACGCGCGCAGATTTGAATGTTCCAGTCACATAATGCCACGCATGCTGTCTTCTTCGTTTCACCTGCAACTGTAAATAAGATAGCGGGGGTTTTAAACCCCCACAAAGTAAAAGTCCCAAGAATAGCGAATAGCCCTATGGATCACATAAATTGAGCGTGAGGGTTTGGTTGAATTCGTCTGGCCTTGACGAATTCAACCATAGTCACGACGTGGTCCAATTTTTCCTTATGCCTAAAGCCCTAATTGCAAGCTTCAGAAACCCTAGATTTCGTTCATGGTGGATTTTGATTCAGGCATCGTTAGTTCAATTAAACTGTATCATTAGCTTCAGAAGGTCCCTAACAACACACACCAATAAAAAAAATGGATTAAAAGCACGTGAAACATGATATGCAGATTTAAAGAATAAGGCAAACCGTGTGGCTTATTGTCTTTGATTCTTTGCGTGTTTGGACTGGTTCTTGATGCCAATAGACTCCTGGAGACTCAGGCAAGGTGATTGAATCCTTTTTAGGCTTTGAAACACGCTGCAAGTAGGAAATCAGTTTCACACTTTTTTGAGTTTTTTTGCAATTTGGCTATGGAGTATTAGCAGCTTTCACGTGTGTCTAGCTTTAGGGTTTCACTCAGCATATGTATGTGATGTGAATTAGGTTAAGATTAAGCCCAAAAGTCCATGGCATTATGACTTGAATATTTGATTGCCTAATCATATCTTTTTCAATCTTTTCTTTCATGAAACCTTGCCAATCATGGATTTTTTTGCCTTGTTGATTGAGAAACGAGTTGCCAGCTTGCCCTAGTCATATTTGCTGCACAAAAAGATCTAAAAAGCACATCTTTTGAATTTTCTTATAATTAAAACCAATTAAATGAATTAATATAAATATAAATTCAATTAATTAATTAAAAATAAGAAAATAAATTATTTTGAGCTCAATGGGTCGTGCATAGGCCTTGGGTAATGATTCAAGAAAGAATTTGATGCCCATTAGCAAAATTGAAGTGTTTTAGGCAATGTTGACTTTTGAAAGTTCCCAAAAATTTCCTAACTTATCCAATGCATATCTTGCTCAATTTTGAAGCTATGAACATGTTCTTGGACTTTTTGGAAAGGTCTTGAAGTCCGCTAACCAATGCCTTTGGTCCCATGTCATTTTGATTTACCAATCTCAAGTTATGGTCTTTGACTTAAAGTGCCTTTTTGTTGACTTTTGAAAATGACCTATAATGTTGAAATTGATAACTTTTTGTGAGAGCATTTCTTGGACTTGGAGTGTGAAGATTAGTTGTAGGAAATGTCATCCCCTTCAAAATGAGCTTTGGATGGGATTTTTCTGATAAACCATGAAGAAGTTATGCCTTGGTCAATTTGCAGTTGACTTTTCAACTGTCCAAAAATAGAAACTTTTGCATCTTGAGACTTTTTGAGCCATGCTTTGAGAATCATGATCAAGACTTGATCAAATGATGATTGTGGCTTCAAAATAAGATGTTGACCAAATTTTTTGACTTTTGACTATCAAATGACCATTTTACCCCTGCAGTTGACTGTGGAGCAATTAGGGTTTTTGATTGTGCATGTTGATGTTGTGAGTCTTGAAACTTGACATATGGATGCTTGACAATGTATATAGGCACATGGGACTTGATTGGACCCTTGAAAACCTCAATTTCTTTGTAAGAACCAAAACCCTAATTTTGATTGTATTAGGAGGCAATTGGACTGTGCAGCCCTGGAGAGATTTTGAACCATCTGGAGATTGATCTTGCCAAATCTTGAAGAATATGGGAGGGAAAATTTTGGGGTACAACACTCACAAACATTTCAAAAGAAAACATTTCTTCACCAACACTTTTCTAAAATATTTTTAAAACACTTTGTACGCATTCTTGAGGACTGATATAAGAATCATTACAAAGTTGGCCTTCCATTGGCTTTTCAAAATATTTTTCAAACACACAACACAAAGCATTTTCAAAAACAAAGTGAGCTAGCGATTAAGATCCCGTAGATAACTACAAATGAAATGGGTGCTAACACCTTCCCTTTTCATAATCTACCATCCGAACTCAATAATATCAAGGTCTTTTCTGTTCTTTTCACCTGAAACAACCGGCTAAAAATTATCAAACAATGAAGCCTCCATCGAACGTCTTTTATCCCACATGAAGGGAAAGGTAAACATCGAGAAAACCTGAGAAGGGAGAAGTCACGGTCTTGCAACTGAGAGATCGGGTAAGGGAGTCTGTTACGCAAGGGGAAGGTATTAGCACCCCACACGCCCGTAGTACTCTATGGTATCCACTCTTGTTATCCATCTTATGGGTGTGTTTAATCTATGCTTACTATTTATTACTACTAAAAGGAGAATTCATGCAAAAGAAAGGAGAAAAGTATGTAGGGAAAATAAATTTGTACTCGCTTGGGCCCTACCCCAATGCCTATGTATCCTTTTTGAGGAATCAGAGCTACCGTAGTTCGGCTCACATGTTTTTGTTTGTTTTGTGTTTTTTATGAACAATGTTAATTCCGCCTTCTACCGCAGCTCGGCCTTTGGAGACTTATGCATTGGCACAAAAGTAAATTAATCATGTCCATACTTGAAAATAGTTTCGAGATACGCCCTCGAGGCATGATGACACATTTGATTTGTTTGTGTTTTGTTACCTTGAAAAAGGGTTTAAGTGAGATTAGCATATTTTTTATTTTCTAATGTGATACGGTGGGAGAAATGACTTGAAGGTTTTACGTTTTATCGCAAATGTTGCGGTTTAGCAAGAGTCGCCACTGACTTTTCTTTTATCCAAAGGAAATGTGAAAGAGCACAAGAAAGACCTTTGAGATTATTTCTTGAGTTCGGGGGGTATATTATCAAAAGGGAAGGTATTAGCACCCTTTTCATCCATGGTTTTCCATGGGCCCTTAGTTACTTGCTAGATCACTTGCTTTTTGTTTGAAAATTATGCTTGGTGTGGTTTTTGAAAGTATTTTATAAAGAGGCTATTGTTTAGGCAATCTTTGTAATGATTCTTGTTTGTAAGAATGTATACAAAGATGTTTGATATTTTGAAATTTTTTTCAATTTTGTAAGATGTTTGAAAGTGTAGGTGATTGTTTTGAAAATAGCAAGGATGTTTGTTTGAAATTGAGCAAGTAATTAGGAGCATTCTACCTATCCAAAAGTCTTTCTTGTTCATTTCCTTTTTCCTTTGACATTGTTACCTTACCATTGGTTTGGTAAGTAACCCTATCTTTAGATGTAAATGGGACGGGCATGGGTCATCGTATAACCATGATTAGAAATGTTGCAAGGTATCTTAGCATTCTTTTTTAGAGACTAATATCATTTGAAAGGCAACTTAGATAGCGTCATCGAGGGACTATGATCTTGTATTTGCTTGTTTTTTCTAAGATACCTTACCTACGTAATATGACCATTTTATATAAGGCAACCAAGTGGAATAACCCTAGGGGTGCTTGTGTGCAAGTTTATTGTTTTCATGCTTGTTTTTGTCTTGAATTAAGGTTTTCTACTTGTTGATTTTATCTTCTCATACAAACCCTAATTACTAGCATGTTATATATAAAAGCGATAAATTGCGAAATTTAAAGTTACTACGCTATTACAACATTTGTGGGGAGGGGGGTATACAAATTGAATGGGGATTGCAAAAATGTAAACCTAGCTATTACAACCATATTGAACGGGTATCAATATACAAGGAATTAAATGGATACAATGTACAAAAGTGAATAAATGTACAAAATGCAAAATATGAAGTAAATGGATATTTGTTTGGATTTTTTAGAGAAAAGGGATTTTGTCTTAATATAATTGATTAAAGAAAATAATTAATTAAACTTAAATTTATTAAGAAAAGATTTTAAATAAAACCCTAATTTTATTAATTGATTAAAAAAAAAGAAATTAAGTTTCAAGAAAAGTATTTTTTGGTATTTTTGTCTTGAAAATATGTATAACATTATAAAATATTTTTAGCTTTTAATATTAAAATAATATATTTTAAATGGTGTGAAATAAAAAAATAGTATTAATTAAGTTTACAAGATAAATTAGTAAAAATAAGTAAAGTATAGTTAATAAAAATATTTTTTATGAGGAAAAATAAATTAAACTAAGTTAAAATGAAAATCTAATTTTTTAAATATTTTTTATGATTTATAATATTTAGAAAATATATTAATAAAATAAAAATAAAATAAAAAAAATAAATAAACTTGGGCCAGGGGTTCCAGTAGTCTATTGGGGGGTTAGCAAGCAGAAAATAAAATAAAAAAACACAAGCCCAATAAGGCCCAAGCGCCTAAAAAAGTCAGAATGGAAAACATGTAAAAAAAATGCAAAAGGGTACCACTGGGGCTCGAACCCAGGTCCCAAAGGTTACAGGTGCGCGCTTCTACCACTGGGGTGGCTATACATCCGTTAACATAAGCAAAATAATAAATATACAAGGCAAAACGCGCCCTGATGACTTCATCTTCAACCTCCAGCCACACTAATTGTAACTTGCTCATTTTTCATCAAAAATAAAAACTGTAAACATGAAACTTGTAGCAAATTTTCTCACGGTTTCAGAAATGTAAAGCATTAAAACTATAGATTAAAGATAAGCATGAATTATAATGGCCCTAATCTGAACTCTAAAAATCTCAGAAATTTCAGTTTCAAAATTCTCTAAGCTCAAGCCAAATTAATGGAAACTATGGACATGGTTAGCTTCAGGGAAATGATATCTACATGTTTTGTTCACAAATAAACTATTGATGATGCCTGTATGAAGAGTTCAAAGTTTAGAAAACTTACCTCAAAACTGGAATTCGTGTTTTGAGTTTGAGCTTGTTTCAAGTAATGGTGATGATCAGGTTAGCTTCCTTGAGGTCCCAGGAAGCTAATGCAATGAATAGCTTGAACAATGGATGGCTGAAATGGTCTGGAGAAGTCAATGTGCAGAGCTGAATTTTTGAAAATGGAGGATGGTGTTAATGGTGTTACAGTTCTGTAACAGGGCGTGGGATCACTTCTATATGATGTTTAGAAACTTTAGAAACCAAAAGGCCGAGAAACACACAAGTAGATTATGAGTTTCAAGTTTTTGGTCAGTTTGTGTAAAAATGGAAGTGTGAAATGTGTTTCAGAGTTTTAGGTTCTTTCCAGGCTTAAGCATTTGTCCTTGTGTCAAAATGGTTTATGTATATATAAACAAAAAGATTGGAGTGCATTGGCAAGTCAGAAGTACAAGTTTCTAGCTTTTGGCTAGGTTACTTGATTTTGAAGAAAAGATGGAAACAATTTTCAAGGAGAGGTACAAGCATGGGATGGGTGATTGTAAGTGTTTGAAACATTTCTCATGAGTTATAGGACCTGTTTGATCAGAAGAGAACAAGTGCAAGGCTCAAGAACAAGTTTTGTATAAAAAGTCACTTTATCAAAATCGCAATGTAACCTTTCTTCCAAAAATGGATAAAAAGCATGTCCATGCATTGAATGCTTGAAGTGAGGCCTCTAACAACTTTGTAAACCATTAATTATGGAGTGCCTAACAAGTTTGAGGCCTACAAAGTAGTGTTTATGCAGCATGGTTTGAATTTGAATTTTGTTCATCACTAAAATGACTTGTAATTAAAGTGATAAAACCCTAACTTCCTCTCTTCGATTCTCCCTACTCAAGAATGATCTCAAGGAGTTCCTGGAAACTTTAGAAAGCTTGCAATATGGTATACAACCCATCTTTGAATTGATTTTGAAGATTACCCTTGTAACTATATGAAAAAGTTCCATGAAGTTGGGTCAAAATCCTGACCAAATTAGGGCAAAATTTCACTAAGTGTTTTGTTTCATGACCACATGTTCTTAAAATTATAACTTGAGATCCAGGAACTTTTGGAATAAGTTGTATGAAGAAATTTTTAGATTTCATGGAGATATACAACTTTCATGTTGGAAGTTTCTCTTGAATCACTTTGCATCATGGTGTAAAATTTGCTCAATGTTATGAAAAAATAAGAAATTTTGACTTTTCAAAATGAAATCTTGACTTTTTGATTTCTTGATGAATAAGTTTCATATTTTGACATGTTTTGATGAATTATGATCTTTGGAACTTGAATTTGACCAAAAAGTCCAAGTTTGACTTTTCAATATACAGTTGACTTTTGATCAATTGACTACAAAATTCATCTATCAATCCAATAGACTTGCAATGTTTTGAACCATGTCATTTGGTCAAAATTATGTAATTGGACTCTTGAGATTATGCCTTAAACCAAATGACCATTTGCTAGGTTAAAAATCAGAAATTGCCCTTTCCCAATCAAAACCCTAATTTTGACCATTTGCCCTTTTGGAGATTTGACCAAATTTCTTGAGGAATTATGGTCCAAACTTTATCAGATGATATATATAAGTTTAAAATATTGATGTGGATCAAAAATTATAAAGTTTGACTGTAAATTGGACATAGTTGACTTTTTCCCCAATATAACTGATTTTTTAGGCCAACTACTCAATTGACTGATCAAAAATATGATCCAAGGCTTGAATCTTGACATGAGTAATCTTGGGGGTCCATAATGATCCAATAAAATCATATGGGACATAGAAAGTTCAAAAATCATTGTGCAAACTCAAACCCTAATTTTGGTCATCAGTGCATAAGGAGGTGTCTTAAGCTGATCAAACCCTAGTGCAGTCTTGAGCCCAAGGAGATCTTGCGAGCAAATTCTTGATAAGTGAGGGGGAAAATTTTGGGGTATAACAGCTGCCCCTGTTCAATCTTCTTAAGCCTGAAGAGTTATATTGGCGAGTTTTGCCATCCGTAACTCGAAGGTGGAAGATGATTAGACACTAGAGTGCCAAGAAATTTGCACTCGGTGATGTGATGGTAGAGGGAATGGGCTTACATATGCAATTTGGAGAGATGATAGAAATTTGTTGGAGATGGGCTTGTAGATTCCATCCAAAAGTGATTATTGAATTGTAATTTGTAAGCTGAAAGAATGAGTATCAGAATGGTATCCGTGTCTGGAGCATATCTGAACTGTATCTGAGAGTTGAATCTGAATGAGTATCAAAATGGCATCCATGTCTGGAGCGTATCTGAACTGTATCGGAAAGTTAAATATGAATGAGCATCAAAATGCCATCCGTGTCTGGAGCGTATCTGAACTGTATCTGAAAGTTGAAAACTGAATGAGTATTAGAATGGCATCCGTGTCTGGAGTGTATCTGAACTGTATCTGAAAGTTGAAAACTGAATGAGTATCAGAATGATATCCGTGTCTGGAGCATATCTGAATTGTATCTGAAAGTTGAAAACTGAATGAGTATCATAATGGTATCCGTGTCTAGAGCGTATCTGAATTGTATCTGAAAGTTAAAAAGTAAATGAGTATCATAATGGCAACCGTGTCTGGAGCGTATCTGAACTGTATCTGAAAACTTTGAACATTGTTAATGGTAGCTGTTAACCTTATCCTGAAAAGGGTAAAATGTTAGTTAAAATGCAAAGTCATGTTGTATGAAATGCATGGTATGATGCATTCGTGCTATCAATGTTTATGATATATGGATGCGATGTATGCGTATGTGAGCTTAATCTGCTGCACTCCTGTTAGACTGGGGAAAATAAATCCCTGACTTCTACTGAGGATATGGAGTGTAAGTCTTCATGTTGTGAAGTCTAAGTGCTGATGAATTTCTGCTTAGAGAAATAAAATCTGTTGTAAGAGAAATTTCATGTACTGGTTATAATACCCTGTTGGGAAATCCTGAGAATATGAACGACTTCTACTAGGGATTGATAATTGCAAGCTTAGTTCCACTGGGGATAAAACTGCATATTACGGGGAATTTATGGAAATAGCATAGAGAGATTTCCCTACCTCTTAAAGCCATCAGTTATTGTCTTTCTATTTTGTTTATTTGTAAATAGTAATTATGTTCAAATGCATATGTTCAAAAATAAATCATTGGACGTTTTTGTAAATAAAACACAAGAGAAAAATAGGTAGTTTTGAACTTTCAAATGGATATCTTTGTATTGACTTTGAGTAAGTATTTTTGTACAGCGAGACAAACATTCTAGTAATAGAATGTCGTCGTAAAAAAATGAAATTTTTTGAACAAAGAAAAGATAGCTATGTGCAATAATCCCATGGGGTTCCCATTCTGCTATAGCCTTCGTATCTCTGAGCATCTTGTTTATTTGTTGCCTCGTTCGAAGATGGTTGAATTGATCAGAACCTCTGAGTTTGTCAGTTGAAGCCAAAGGTTGTCCGTAAAGTGATCCAACGGGACATAGTCATACGTTTTAATTTCCTAAATTTTTCCTGGACCGCTCTTTATGGGTTTTCAGTCTACCACGATACTCTTTTTTTGCCAAAGCCGCCCTTTCGGGTTTTCAACTTGCCGGGTGTACATATTTTTTTGTTTTATTCCTAATTTTTTCCTGAACCTTTCTGGTTTGTCAGGATGCCCTTGTTTTTCCTTGGTGTGTCAACCTAGCAAGTCTCTTATGCGTAGTATCTTTTGACTATGTCTGCGTTCGCAGGGTGCGGTAGGTCGTCACCATCCATGGTGGTTAAGATCATTGCTCTACCATAGAATATGTTTTTGATTACAAATGGTCCTTCATATGTAGGAGTCCATTTTCCCCTGGGATCACCTTGCGGCAGTATGATACGTTTGATCACCAAATCCCCGACTTGATACACTTGGCGTCTGACCTTTTTGTTGAAAGCCTTGATCATCCGTCTTTGATACATCTGAGCATGAAAGACAGCAGTAAGTCTTTTCTCATCAATCAAGTTTAGTTGATCAAGTCGAGTATGGATCCAATCTTCTTCATTCAGCCCTGCATCCTTCATAATTCTCAGAGAGGGGATCTGGACCTCAATAGGCAAGACAACTTCCATGTCATAAACCAGAGAGTAGGGTGTTGCCCCGGTTGATGTACGTGTCGTGGTACGATACTCGTGGAGAGCGAATGGTAGCATCTCATGCCAGTCTTTGTACGTGATAGTCATTTTCTATATGATCTTTTTAATGTTCTTATTCGTGGCTTTGACATTACCATTCATCTTTGGCCGGTAAGGGGAAGAATTGTGATGCTGGATCTTGAATTATTCGCACAAGGAGATGATCATAGTATTGTTCAAGTTCGTACCATTGTATGTAATTATCCTCTCCGGGATACTGTATCGACAAATGAGATTCTGCTTGATGAACCGGGCGACAACATTCTTGGTAACAAAAGCGAAAGAAGCTGCCTCCACCCACTTGGTAAAATAGTCAATGGACACTAAAATGAAGCGTTGTCCATTGGATGATGTTGGATTGATTTCCCCAATCATGTCAATCCCCCATATAACAAAGGGCCAAGGAGTCGTCAAGACATTCAGAGGAACCGGGGGTACATGCACCTTGTCAGCATAAATCTGACACTTATGGCAAGTTTGAGAGTGTTGATAGCAATCTGCTTCCATGGTAGACCAGTAATAGCCTGCCCGTAGGATTTTCTTTGCCATCGTATACCCACTAGAATGGGTGCCAAAAGTGCCTTCATGTAATTCAGCCATGATCCTTTCAGCTTCAACCTTGTCTACGCACCAAAGTAACACAAAGTCATGGTTGCGTTTGTAAAGAATGCCATTAATAAGGTAGAATTTAGCAAAGAATCTCCTTTAGAACTTCTTATCATTTACTGAAGCTCCTTCTGGATATTCCTGAGTTTCGAGATACCTCTTGAATTCGTGAAACCAAGGTTGGTCCACTACTTCTTCGGTATTAATCTCGTGGCAGTGTGCTGGTCCATCCCTTTGTTATATGGTGATCTGGGGAGCCTCGTTATCCAATTTAAGTTTAAACATAGATGACATTATGGCTAGTGCGTCTGCTAGCTGATTTTCTTCTCGCGGGAAATGCTCGAAGGTAATCTTCTCAAAATGTGGGAGCAATGTCAAAACATGTTCTTTGTAAGGGATAATGTTAGGGTGTTTGGTGTCCCATTCCCCTTTGATCTGGATAATAACCAAAGTTGAATCAACGAATACATTTAAAGATTTAATCCCCAAGTCTATGGCAACTTTGAGACCAAAGATGCATGCTTCGTATTCCGCCATGTTATTTGTACAATTGAAGCAGAGTCTTGCCGTAAAAGGAGTATGACATCCTTCAGGAGATATGAGTACAACATCAATACCATTGCCGAGTGCGTTAGATGCCCCATCAAAAACCAAGATCCATCGGGATCCTTGTTCAGGTCCATCATATGGCCTGAGTTCTTCACAGATGTTTACCATCATGATGTCTTCATCTGGCAATTCGAACTTCATGGACTGGTAGTCTTCTACAGCTTAGTGAGCAAGGTGATCAGCTAGTACACTGCCCTTTATTGCTTTCTGGGTAGTATATTGTATGTCATATTTTGTCAGGATCATCTGCCATCTCGCTATTCTCCCAGAGAGTGCAGGCTTCTCGAAGATGTATTTTATTGGATCCATTTTAGATATCAACAAGGTAGTATGAGTCAGCATATACTGTCTTAGCCGGCATGCAGCCCATGCCAGAGCGCAACAAGTTTTCTTGAGTAGTGAATATCTTGTTTCACAGTTGGTAAACTTTTTACTCAGGTAATAAATAACATGCTATTTTTGACCAGACTCGTCATGCTGCCCCAGCACATACCCCATAGAATTTTCCAAAACAGTCAGATACATGATCAATGGTCTTCCCTTGACTGGTGGCATTAAAACAGGAGGCTCTTGTAGATACTATTTGATTTTGTCAAAATAAATTTGGCACTCATCATTCCATTTGACTACCTGATCTTTCTTCAGTAGTTTGAAGATTGGTTCACAAGTAGCTGTCAGGTGAGAAATGAATCCGACAATGTAGTTCAAACGTCCCAAGAATCCTCTGACTTCCTTCTCAGTACGAGGAGAAGACATCTCTTGTATCTCTTTCACCTAGGCAGGATCTACTTCAATACCCTTATTGCTGACGACAAAACCTAGGAACTTACCAGACCTTACTCCAAATGTGCATTTATTTGGGTTCAACCTCAGCTTGTACTTCTTTAGTCTCTCAAATAGTTTCTTTAAATGATCAAGATGCTCTTCTTCTGTTTGAGATCTAGCTATCATGTCGTCCACATAGACCTCTATTTCGTGATGTATCATGTCGTGAAATAAAGCTACTATGGCACGCTGATAGGTTGCCCCAACATTATTCAGTCTGAATGGCATAACCTTGTAGCAGAATGTCCCCCATTATGTGACAAAGGTTGTCTTCTCCATGTCCTCAAGCGCCATTTTGATTTGGTTGTAACCTGAGAAAATTTCCATGAAGGAAAACACTTTGTGATGTGCCGTATTGTCAACTAGGATGTCAATGTGGGGAAGTGGGAAATCATCCTTAGGGCTTGCCCTATTCAAATCTCTGTAGTCCACGCACATTCGTACCTTGCCGTCCTTTTTGGGCACGAGAACAACATTGGAAACCCATTGCGGGTAAGAGGTGACAGCCAAGAATCCAGCGTTGAATTGCTTCATGACTTCAGCTTTAATCTTCTCTGACATATATGGTCGCATTTTACGGACCTTTTGTTTTACTGGTGGGTAGTCCTCTTTCGTAGGTAGACGATGTACCACGATATCTGCATCAAGTCCTGGCATATCTTCATACGACCAGGCAAAGACCTCAACATATTCGTGTAGCAACTGAATCAGACGCTCTTCGACACTAGGTTCCAGATTAGCACCCACCTTGACCTTTTTTTTTGTCTTCTTTGGTACCTAGGTTGATTGTATCCACTAGTTCCTCGTGGGGCTGAATGGTTCTCTCTTCTTGTAGTAGTAACCTAGAAAGTTCTCATGGTACTTCACAATCTTCCTCACCTTCGTCTTCGTCTTTGTAGATTAGATTTTCGGAGTCACAGAAGACCATAGCAGAACCATTACCCATGGGATCTCGAATGGATGTAGACCAGCATTGTGAGTGTGAGTGTGTGTGAGAGTATAGCTATCTTTAAAAGAAATGAAAATGTATAAAGAAAAATAATGAGCACAAAGTTTGTATGCAAAAACGTCCATGATTCATTGATGTCATATGGAAATGAGATAATAACCCTTACAAATGGACCATGGTGCCTCGGGTAAGACACAAGGTTTTAAGAGTTTGAATTGTTTTAATATTATAGATCCAACAAAATGTAAAGATAAATTACTGTGGGATAAAAGTGATTGGGACGAAATCTCTAGCCTCCAGTTGTTGAGCCCTCCACTGACAGTTGGGAAAATTCAATCCTCCAGGTTGTAGTTGTCTTCATCATCTTCCACCGCATTGACTTCACGGTTGCTGATCTTCAAGGGTGGTCCTCCGGCATGAGCACGACGTAGAGCCTTCTGAGCACCTGAAGTGAAACCTAGGCCAAACTTGTCAGACTTGTATGGGATATCTGAGAGTTGTCCCCAAATAGTGCACCCACCTTCTTCTATCACTGCCTTGGCATCCTTCAAAGATGACATCCTAAGTGGAGGCCTTGTTATCTTGGGAACTTGAGACACAACCTTGGTTACTGCCACATCTTGCGGGACTTCTTCAAAATGATGGAATGGAATTGAGATGGCTGATCATATACTCTTCTTCTCCATGAATGGTGATGATTTTCCCTTGAATTGGATATTTCATAATTTGGTGCAACGTAGAAGTGACAACACCAGCATTGTGGATCCATGGTCGGCCTAGCAAGAAGGATTATGAAGGGCGGATATCCATTACATAAAAAGTTGAATCAAATGTTTGGGTTCCAACCTTTATGGGGATATCCACTTCCCCATTCACCATCCTTTTTGAGTCGTTAAAGGCTCTCACTACTATGTTGCTTGGTTTCAATGTCAATCCCTCACAGTCAAGCCTATCAAGAGCCTTTTTAGGCAATACATTCAGAGACGAACTGGTGTCAACCAAGACATGAGTCAAGGTTGTGCCCCTGCATTCAACTGAGACGTGTAATGCCTCATTATGCTTCCTCCCTCTTGGCATTAAATCAGCATATGAAAAACTTATACCATTATCTACAATCAAGCTGGCTACGCAGTCTTGGAACTGATCGGCAGATGTTTCTTGGGGTACATGGGCGGTTTTTAGGAATTTTACCAAGGCCTTTGCATGCGCCTCAGAACATATTAGTAAAGCCAGCATGGAAATTTTGGATGGAGTTTGCCCCATTTTCTCAACTACATTGTAGTCGCTTCTTTTTATGATCTTTAGAATTTCCTCCAGCTCTTTCCGATAGGTCTCAGGGATAGCCAATGATTGTGCCTTCATCCGAACAGGCTCAATCAAAATACTTTTACCTCGAGTCTTAGTTGACTCGGCAGTAGGAATGCTAGTAGGAGTGATAATAGGGGTTGTATCAGCTTTGTTAGTTGGAGTATTAATGGAGATGATTGTAGGACTGGGAATAGCCTTCGGAGGAGCAACAACAACAGGAATGATTACAGGTCCAGAAACTGCTTTCGGGGTAGCAATTTCTAGAGAGAATATCCTTCCACTTTGGGTAATCTTGCTAGTCCCTACAATATTACTGATATTGGAGTTAACTTTCTCAAAACTTGAATCTTCGGCAGCTGGCCAATCTTGCTTGATACTGTGGTAGTAGACATCCCCTCCATAATTCCATGGTACGGTTTTTTCTGACGAATACGGGACTGGTCCATGCATTGTAATTATCAAAGGAGCTACTTTTGGAACTGATGTAATTCTCACGGGTCTTTTGGTGGAGACCCTGGAAGAATTGTCGAAAATGGTCACGATGGAAACATCATTATAAGAAATAGTTGGAACAGAAGTCTTTTCGAACAATATTTCCTTGTTATCTATTAGGTACTGGATACCTGCTTTCAACAAAGGACATCTGGTTGGTGAGGACAAACAGAAATGACAACTTTCATCACAACCCGGGAATACACCAACAATAAATAAGTTCTTTTTGATAGTCAGGAGAGGGGTCACAAGCTCATCAGCTGAAGTAACAAACATATCTTCCTCAATGGCGTTGGTATTATGGCCGTGTTTGGGAATAGGGGCATAAATGACATTGGGCTTTTCTGGTGCATCGAATTCAATCTCTTTGGCTTCAAGGAGATCTTGTACTTTGTTCTTTAGAGCCCAACAGTTGTTAGTGTCATGGCCGGGACTTTCAGAGTTGTATGCACAGTGGGCATTAGGATGATAGTGAGGAGATGTTGTGTTAGGGTTATTTGGAGCTTCTTTCAAAGTCACTAGGTTGGATCTTAACAAATGTGGCAATACTTGAGAGAGTGTCATATTAATTCTGGTGAACTGTCTGACTGGTCTTCCCATTCTTGGTTGGTTGTTTCTTTTCTAATCAGGCGCATGTTTAGGAATCATAACAGCCCCCACCATTGGACGGCGTTCGGCCCTATCTTGATTTCTCTGAGGATATATAATAACCACTTCTTTCTTTCCGATGAATGGCTTCCTTACAACAGCAGAGGATGCATCTTTTTGAATCTTTCTGTTCTTTATCCTGACTTCTATCCTTTCTCCAGTAAATATCAATTCAGTAAAACCTGCCGATGAACTCCCAATTAAAGGATTGAAGAAGGGACCAGACAAGGTGCCCAAAAACATGTCTACCAACTCTCTTTCAGATAGGGGAGGGGGGTTGAACTCTTCCGGACAAGTCTCTCCATTTTTGCGCATAGACGTTGAAGCCTTCACTTGAAACCATGGCCATACTCTGGAGTTGAGTACGGGTGGGTGCAAGATCAGCAATGTATTAGTATTGTTTGTAAAAGGCTGCAACAAGATCCTCCCAGTTATGAACATTGGCTCTTTCTAACTGATAAAACCAATCAAGTTGAGTTCCATACAGGCTGTCTTGGAAGAAGTGTACCCATAAATCTTTGTCAGCGGTATGGGGATGGATTTTCCTCACATAGGACCGGAGATGAATTTTAGGGCATTAAACTCCGTCATATTTGGAGAACACAGGTGCTTTGAATTTTGGAGGAATGACAATTCCCAATACTAGTCCCAACTCCTCAAAGTCCAATCCAGGCACTTTTTGGATTTCCATTTCACTCAACCGCTCTTCTAGATGCTTATACTTGTCGTCGGATGGAGGGTATTGTTCTTCAGAATAATCTTCTTCTTCCTCTTCCTTTTCTGACTCTGACTCTGACTGGATAACTGTTTCTTTGCCCTTCCCATCTTGATTGTCTTTCTCACCGAATGTCGTCGCAAAGTCTAGGGTCCTTCTTGTTTGCTATTGCAATCTTCTTCCCATGTTTAGAACTCCAGATATCTTCTTTGTTTTATTTTTCTTCTCCTCAACCAGCAAGGTCTTCAACTCTTCTTGTCCTTTGGCTAGAGTTAAGAACAATTGTTGAAACTGTGCATTTTGAGCTTGAAGGTCCTTCACCGTCTGCTCGAGATCCATCTTACTGAAATAAACAATAGAGAGATGAGGAGACTTGTTGCAAGAAACCTGCTTATGTTATGATGAATGGTAAATGCATATGCAATGATTTCAAGGATTTTAAAGAATCAAATTTGTTTTAGACAAAAAGGAAACACACGTTATATTAATAAATTAAAGCTTGAGTACATCGGTGCCTCCTTGGGCAAAACAAATACAAAAACTCTAAGATAGAAAGGTAGTACGCATTCTCTTTGGTGCAATGTAGGCATTTAGAGTCTGCTCCTCATGAAGTTGCTTAGTGAGTTCCAAAACCTTCTTCTTGCTTGCGTAGAATTGGGCTTAGAAAGTATCTCGCTCCCTCTTGAGTTGTATCCAATTTCTTTGTATGTCTTCAAGAGAGGTGGGCATGTCAGGATGTAGGATTGTGTATGGAACATCTCCTTCCATGACAGGCTCAATGATTACCGGGAGAATGGAGGGATAAGGCACCATCAGGCTTTGAGCATGAGTTCGTACCCATTTGAGGTAAGGCTCAAGAGGGTTGTAATTCTTATGCCCCAATGTCTTTCTATCTACCTTGTTCAACATCCTCCAAGCTCGGATAAATCTCTGGCGAAGATCTTGATCGTCATTGTCGTAGTCAAATATCAAACCTTGAATCAGCATCTCATGTGGGCCATCCCTTCGGGCGTAACCAAACTGTCTTAAGGCTAAGTAGGGATTGTAGGTGATATCTCCCCTAATTCCAAGTAAAGGGACATTAGGAAATTCTCCATAACGGTCGACAATAGTAACATTCTCTATGGATCGGGCACCAATGAATGTTTGAATGTTTGAGCGTCATCAACCTTTGTGACCACCTTGAACCTTTCTCATTCTTCAATATAGATTGGGGAAGATGCAAAATAAACCATCTTTCCAAGAGAGGAGTACAACACATAAGAACACCTCTTTTCCTCATTGTGCGAGTGTGAAAAGAGTGTAGGATATCCCCTAGCAATGTGGGCCCTGGGTTGCGAGATATGAAGATTTTGACGGCGTTCACGTCTATGAGTTGGTCAGGATTTGGAAACAAAACCATCCCATAGATGAGGAGAGCCACAATTTCCTCGAAGGCTTGCAAATCCAAGGAGTTCCAACAATTTTGGGCTTTCTCGAACAAGAACTTTGCTAGGAAACCTTTGACACCACTCCTTATTTCCCAATGAGTTGTGACATCAGATGAATGCAAGTGTAGAGCTTGAGCAATCTCTTCTGGCTCTAGGTCTCTTTCCGTACCGTTGAAAGGTAGTTGATTAAGAATGGGAATTCTCAAGAGTCGGGAGAATTCTTCCAAAGTAGACACAAGTTGATAGTCGGGAAATATGAACCAATGGTGTAAGGGGTCAAAGAACTGAAAGAGCACCTTCATCATGTCCTCATCTGTGTTGGAGGTGACCAAGTTGAGTAGGCGGCCATGTCTCTCGGTGAATGGAGTGTTTTCAGGAATCCTTGAAGCTAGCTCCTTAAGTTGTGGAGGGATCCTTACAAGGTTGACTTGAATAGTTTTCCTGCGAAGAGAATCCATATCCTACAAAACAAGAACAAAGATGAATCCCAAAATCCTTGAAATGGTTAGTGAATGTGTATGATGTTATGATGTTCATGATGTTATGTACAAGTATGTATATAAAAATAAAGTAAACAAGTCCTTAGGTTTAGGCTTGCATGGAGTCTCATAGGCAAGTACCCTCTTGAAGTTTAGTTGGATCAAACCTGTCCTAGTAATAGTAACTGGGTTATAAAGAGCTCAATATCACTGGCTTGTTTCCTTGGTCATTGTTTCAGCACAAGCCTCTTAAATGGCGACCGAAATATCCCAAGAAACCAAACCTCAATGAGTCTAGTATCGAGTATCTACCAACTTCGGACTGCACCAAAGCCGGTCATCTCACTACATCCTAAAGGCCAAGTTAGTCAAGTAAAGGTTCTAAAAGTTCATTAGTGCTTCATGACATCACTCAGCGGCCCCGTATTCTCTTTGATTAACTCAAAGGCTACCGGTGCCCATAAATATGCCGCACTAACGTAACTATTGCTTAGACCATGTCGGTATATCCCATACAGTTTCCACAATGTATTGTTACTTACCTATAATGTATCCCAAATCCGGGTAGAGGATTCAAACCCAAACAAAGAACCATAATGTAAAAGCATACAAATCAAACAATGAAAGAAAGTAAATGTGATCTAACCCTAAGGTAACCTCACTTTTAGAATTTTCCCCAACAGAGTCGCCAGTTCTGTGATATGGTGGGAGAACTGACTTGAAGGTTTTGCGTTTTATCGCAAATGTTGCGGTTTAGCAAGAGTCGCCACCGACTTTTCTCTTACTCAAAGGAAAGGTGAAAAAGCACAGGAAAGACCTTTGAGATTATTTCTTGAGTTCGGGGGGTAGATTATGAAAAGGGAATGTATTAACACCCTTTTCATCCATGGTTTTCCATGGGCTCTTAGTTACTTGTTAGATCACTTGCTTTTTATTTGAAAATTGTGCTTGGTGTGGTTTTTGAAAGTATTTTGTAAAGATGCCATTGTTTAGGAAATCTTTGTAATGATTCTTGTTTGTAAGAATGTATACAAAGATGTTTGATCTTTTGAAAATGTTTTCAATTTTGTAAGATGTTTGAAAGTGTAGGTGATTGTTTTGAAAATAGCAAGGATGTTTGTTTGAAATTGAGCAATTAATTAGGAGCATTCTACCTACCCAAAAGTCTTTCTTGTTCATTTCCTTTTTTCTTTGACATTGTTACCTTACCATTGATTTGGTAAGTAACCCTATCTTTGGATGTAAATGGGACGGGCGTGGGTCATTGTATAACCATGATTAGAAATGTTGCAAGGTATCTTAGCATTCTTTTTTAGGGACTAAGATCATTTGAAAGGCAACTTAGATAATGTCATCGAGGGACTATGATCTTGTATTTGCTTGATTTTGCTAAGATGCCTTACATGCGTAATATGGTCATTTTGTATAAGGCAACCAAGTGGAATAACCCTAGGGGTGCTTGTGTGAAAGTGTATTGTTTCCATGCTTGTTTTTGTCTTGAATTAGGGTTTTCTACTTGTTGATTTTATCTTCTCATACAAACCCTAATTACTAGCATGTTATATATAAAAGCGATAAATGGCGAAATTTAAAGTTACTACGCTATTAAAACATTCGTGGGTATCAATATATAAGGAATTAAATGGATATAATGTACAAAAGTGAATAAATGTACAAAAATGCAAAATATGAAGTAAATGGATATTTGTTTGGATTTTTTAGAGAAAAGGTATTTTGTCTTAATATAATTGATTAAAGAAAATAATTAATTAAACTTAAATTTATTAAGAAAAGATTTTAAATAAAACCCTAATTCTATTAATTGATTAAAAAAAGAAATTAAGTTTCAAGAAAAGTATTTTTGTCTTCAAAATATTTATAATTATAAAATATTTTTAGCATTTAATACTAAAATAATATATTTTAAATGGTGTGAAATAAAAAATAGTATTAATTAAATTTACAAGATAAATTAGTAAAAATAAGTAAAGTATAGTTAATAAAAATATTTTTTATGAGGAAAAATAAAATAAACCAAGTTAAAATGAAAATCTAATTTTTTAAATATTTTTTATGATTTTTAATATTTAGAAAATATATTAATAAAATAAAAATGAAAAAAAACATGGGCCAGGGGTGCCAGTAGTCTACTGGGGGGTTAGCAAGCAGAAAAAAAAAAAAACAAGCCCAATAAGGCCCAAGCACCTAAAAAAAGTCAGAATGGAAAACATGTAAAAAAATGCAAAAGGGTACCACTGGGACTCGAACCTAGGTCCCAAAGGTTACATGCATGCGCTTCTACCACTGGGGTGGCTATACATCTATTAACATAAACAAAACAATAAATATACAAGGCAAAACGCGCCTTAATGACTTCATCTTCAACCTCCTGCCAGAACAACTATAACTTGCTCATTTCTCATCAAAAATGAAAATTGTAAACATGAAACTTGTAGCAAATTTTCTCACGGTTTCAGAAATGTAAAGCATTAAAACTACAGATCAAAGATAAGCGTGAATTTTAATGGCCCTAATCTGAACTCTAAAAATCTCATAAATTTTAGTTTCAAAATTCTCTAAGCTAAAGCAAAATTAATGGAAACTATGGACATGGTTAGCTTCAGGGCAATGATATCTACATGTTTTGTTCACAAATAAACTATTAATGATGCCTGTATGAAGAGTTCAAAGTTGATAAAACTTACCTCAAAACTGGAAATCTTGTTTTGAGTTTGAGCTTGTTTCAAGTGATGGTGATGATCAGGTTAGCTTCCTTGAGGTCCCAGGAAGCTAATGCAATGATTAGCTTGAACAATGGATGGCTGAAATGGTCTGGAGAAGTCAATGTGCAGAGCTGAGTTTTTTGAAAATGGAAGATGGTGTTAATGGTGTTACAGTTCTATAACAGGGTGTGGGATCACTTCTATATGATGTTTAGAAACTTTAGTAACCAAAAGGCCAAGAAAGCACGAGTAGATTATGAGTTTCAAGTTTTTGGTCAGTTTGTGTAAAAATGGAAGTGTGAAATGTGTTTCAGAGTTTTAGGTTCTTTCCAGGCTTGAGCATTTGTCCTTGTGTCAAAATGGTTTGTGTATGTATAAACAAAAAGATTGGAGTGCATTGGCAAGTCAGAAGTACAACTTTCTAGCTTTTGGCTAGGTTACTTGATTTTGAAGAAAAGAGAGAAACAAGTTTCAAGAAGAGGTACAAGCATGAGATGGGTGATTGTAAGTGTTTGAAACATTTCTCATGATTTATAGGACCTGTTTGATCAGAAGAGAACAAGTGCAAGGCTCAAGAACAAGTTTTGTACAAAAAGTCATTTTATCAAAATGGCAATGTAACCTTTCTTCTAAAAATGGATAAAAAGCATGTCCATGCATTGAATGCTTGAAGTGAGGCCTCTAACAACTATGTATACCATTAATTATTGAGTTCCTAACAAGTTTGAGGCCTGCAAAGTAGTGTTTATGCAGCATGGTTTGAATTTGAATTTTGTTCATCACTAAAATGACTTGTAATTAAAGTGATAAAACCCTAACTTCCTCTCTTCGATTCTCCCTACTCAAGAATGATCTCAAGGAGTTCTAGGACATTTTGGAAAGCTTGAAATGTTCTATACAACCCATATTTGAATTGCTTTTGAAGATACCCCTTGGAACTATATGAAAAAGTTCCACGAAGTTGGGTCAAAATCCTGACCAAAATAGGGCAAAATTTCACTAAGTGTTTTGTTTCATGACCACAAGTTCTTAAAATTATAACTTGAGATACAGGCACTTTTGGAAGAAGTTGTGTGAAGAAAAGTTGTAGATTGCATGGAGATCTACAACTTTCATGTTGGAAGTTTCTCTTTAATCACTTTTCATCATGGTGAAAAATTTGCTCAATGTTATGAAAAAATAAGAAATTTTCAACACTTAGAAAAATTTCTAAGTTTAGAAATTTTGACTTTTCAAAATGAAATCTTGAATTTTTGATTTCTTGATGAATAAGTTTCATATTTTGACATGTTTTTATGAATTATGATCTTTGGCACTTGAATTTGACCAAAAAGTCTAAGTTTGACTTTTCAGTATATAGTTGACTTTTGATCAGTTGACTGCAAAATTCATTTGTCAATCCAATGGACTTGCAATGTTTTGAACCATGTCATTAGGTAAAAATGATTTAATTGGACTCTTGAGATCATGACTTAAACCAAATGACCATTTTCTAGGTCAAAAATCAGAAATTACCCTTTCCCAATCAAAATCCTAATTTTGACCATTTTGCCCTTTTGGAGATTTAATCAAATTTCTTGAAGTTTGACTGTAAATTGGCCATAGTTGAGTTTTTCCCCAATACAATTGATTTTTTAGGTCAACTGCTCAATTGACTGACCAAAAATATGATCCAAGGCTTGAAACTTGACATGAGTAATTTTGGGGGTCCATAATGATCCATTAAAATCATATGGGGCATAGAAAGTTCAAAAATCCTTGTGCAAACTCAAACCCTAATTTTGGTCATCAGTGCATAAGGAGGTGTCTTGAGCTGATCAAACCCTAGTGCAGTCTTGAGCCCAAGGAGATCTTGTGAGCAAATTCTTGATAAGTGAGAGGGAAAATTTTGGGGTACAACAGTTAAGAAAAGAATTTTTATTTTTAGATGCAATAATGAAAAAAGGGAAGAAATCAGTCTAAGGGAGACTAGTCTATTTCTAACCTAATTTTATCATACAACGGTAGCACTATGTCGAGGATGAAAGGGGAAATTTCTACATAAAGTTAGCATGCATGGTTTTCAACCTAAGGTCTAGCTTGTATCCAAAAGGAGCAAGCACATCCTAAGGGAACATGGTATGTACAAGGATAAAGCAAACAAGCTAATAAGCTCAAGAGAGCATACCTAGAGAAATCCTATCTAGGTTAGCATGCCAAAGAAAGTCTAACAAAACTATCCTATAGGGAACATGCAATGAGAGTGAAGTCATGATCTCAATTTCTAAATTGAGTGACTAATCGATCAACAAGAAATAAAGGAAAGCGATAAAATCCTATAGGGAGCATGCACTGAGAGAGAAGTCGTGATCTCAATTTCTAAATTGAATGACTCATCGATCAACAAGAAATAAAGGAAAATGATAAAATACTAAATGGAGCATGCATTGAGAGCTAAGTCGTGATCTCAATTACTAAATTGAGTGACTCATTGATCAACAACCAAAGAAACAAACACAAGCACAACACATATAGCAAATGAAGTGCAGAATGCCTGCTACAGGTCTTTAAATAGAGACTTCGAGTGAATGCTCTTTATTTCCTACTTCTCATGGTATCTAGAAAGAAATAAAATCCTACATCTCATGATATCTAGAAAAGCGGTAAATAAATGTAGTAAAGTGTGAAGAAGTACGAAGGTAGTGGCAGAGACTACCAAAGCGATCAAATCGCCAAGAGCGTACGAAAGCAATGGAGAAGCAAGGAGTACGTGTTGAGCAAGCTTCACCAAGAAACAAACAAATTCAGAATCGATATCCAACTAAGATAAAAGCAAACGCGTGTTGCGAGTGCAACGCGTAATCAGAAGTTCCTGCACAAAGCTCATAAAGCATCACACGCATCATGATAACATATAATACGATATGAATTTCTCAGGACGATGAGAAATAAAGTGAGTCGCATCAGAAATGAGCATAAGTCGTATGCTTCGATCATATAACTACTTGTTATGTTACATGATCGAAATCACAAAAATGTACCTTTCACAATGAACAAACGCGTCAAAACATAACATGGTGAAGCGACACGAAAATGCGGATAAAAACTAAAAAAGAGAAAAAGGATTTTTTTTATTTATTAGTTTTTTAGAAACTAAAAGGAAAATTATTTTTATTATTAGTTTTTTATGTAAAGAAAATTCTAAAAAAATTTAATAATTAATTCCTAAGAAATTTCTAATATATTCTACTAAATTTTTTATTACTGTTTTATATTTTTTTCATGTATTTTATTGGCAAAAATTAACAAAAAAAGTCCTAATTCTAATGAAGAATTAATGAACTCAGGGGGTGCTAATTTGAGTCCAAGGAGTGTCACCCAGCAAACTGAGCGTTGGCCTGGTCACAATAAGGCCCAATGTTGTCTCATTTTTTTATTACTCATCAGGCTTCTCCAAAAACACAATGGACTCAAGATGAAATTCATACACAGGCCCAGCATACAGACTGCAAAAAAAACACCCTCTTTGCTACCAGCATGGGCTCCAAAACCAATAGGCTTAAGGGAAAGGCATGGCCCGGCCCATCACCCATTACGTAACACAAAAAAAATAGTTTTCCAATATTCCAGATTTTTACTATATTTTTTATTATTATCAGAAAATAATAAATCTCAATAAAAAAAAACATCATTGAATTAGGGTTACAGATTTGGGGCGGTGTTCATGCTTATGAGGAGCTCCTTTCCCTTTACAGAACGACAGTGTTTCTTCTCCGGTGGAATATCCGCTCACAAACTTCGTCTCTTTCCAATTTGGTCTCATTTCTTCTGACCCTAAACTCGATTCTGTTGGAGTTAAATGCTCTCCATCTCCTCCACAATCGTTCGCAAATTCAAATGAACGTAAACAAGCTTGTAGGGACCATACTGTAAATAAGAACGACGAAGAAGGAAGAGTTGATTACCTATCGGAGACTGATTCGGCGCGTCTTCAATAGCAGTGATGGAAAATCAACGAGTTAGGTATGTGTTCTATATTCAAATACTTCTCCGATTTTCTCTCTTTTTGACTTCTTCTTTAATTTTTATGTCTCTCTGAATTATTGCGGTGTTGATGAAGGTGAGGTGAATATTGAAGCTTGAGAGTGATGGTGCTGATTGCAAATTGAAGACGACCAATCTGAGATGATGTGATTCTTTTTGCCGAGAAGAGATGGAGATGATGATGATTGAAGTTTTAGAGATGTCGATTGAGAAACAATGATGGAGAAAGGAACAAAGAAGATTGCAGAGAGATAGAAAGAGATTTTCCTGAGATGATGCAATTGTTTTTACCGAGAAGAGATGAAGATGATGATGATTGGAGTTTTAGAGAGAATGATGTAGAGAGAGATCCTGAGAGGTAGAGAAAGAAGGTGAATCCTCTAACTAATTTTCTGTTTTGTTTTAAATCCCTTCTGAGAGTTTGTTGAATTCTGTTATCACCAAATTGATGAGTTGGTTACATGAGGACAATTCCGAGCCATAGATTTGGAGAGTTAGTTAGAGATTTGGATGGCTTGGATTTAACTGACGAAAATTTGGTAAGTTATTCTCTCATATCCTTCCCCTCTGATATTTTTATCTTCTTTCTATTTTCCCAATCTATTATTTTCCCTTCTGTTGTCCTTTGTTCTTTGACAGTTAGAAATTGGTTAGGCAGTGGTTTTTTGGATTTTGCTGAAATTCTGTTAGGACAATTAAGAGGCTGTTATTTGGAAAAAGTTGGTTAGAAAACAATTAGGAGGTTAAAGGGAGTTGTAATTCGGTTAGTAACTGTCAGCGAAATTTTGTTAGTTCTTAGGTTTTTGGTGATGTTAGTTAGAAATAAGTTTGGGAATTTTGTTATTAAGCTGGCCTTTTTTGTTAGGAATTCGTTACATGACAGTTATATGGTTATTAGAGTTTGTTACAGACTATTTAGAGGTTAGTTGGAAAGAAGTTTGGGAATTCTGTTAATAGATGTGAAGTTCGGTTTTTGATATTTAAAAGAGGGGTTATAGTTAGAAAAATTCTATTAGGGAATGTAGTTGGGGTTTCTATTATACCATTCTGGTTCAGTTAGGAGGTTAGAAATCTGTTATGCATGGCTGATTAGAATCGATTAGTCTGCGATTCTGTTATTTGTTTTTTTGCTGGATGTTTCTGTTAGATGCAGTTAGTAATTTTGAAAATTAGTTAAGATCTCTTATGGAGTTAATCAGAAGGAAACTGTTATAAGATTTATGTTGGTTTATTTTACTGATGTGATTCCTTGTTATGGTTTCAGTTAAAACAGTTGGGTGAAATTCTCTGCGTGGTCTCCTTTTTGTTATTCTGTTTGGACTACTGTAACTTTTCCTCTCTTTTCTGTTTTTCTGTTAAGCTTGCTGGTAGTAGTTAGAAATTTGTTACTGTAGTAAGAGGATAGACAGTTGTTTTGGATGTTATTAAATGAGCTATTAATTTTTGTTTTAATCCCTTCTCCATTTCCTGCAGGCCGACTATTATGTCAATGCAGGGGCTGGTTTTTTGTAGCAGCCTGATCTTCTGTTTTTTGCTCAGTTGTGCAGGGTGATTTGGAAGTGAAGTAGCTTTTGATCGAATTACTGAGTGAAGTGAATTGCAGGTTCCCATATTAATCGAATTTCCTTGAGTTTGGATTTCCAATAAATTGAACATTGATGCAGTAAATTGGCGCAGGTTAGTTTTATGTTTGTTGTTTTTTCTTTATCCATATATATTCTATTATTACATGAGCCGACTGTGTTTTTCATTGTGAAATGGTTTTGACGAATGATGCAGGGCAATTGGTATACAAGAACTGGTTTTGAATTGGATTTTTATGATCTATTTTCGGTTAGTGAAAAGAAAGGCTAGTCATGAAAGCTCGACATTGATAAGTGGCTTTTGAGCATAAAGGATGGAGGAATAGCAAGAAGATGAGTCGAGGCATTAGAGAAGCATGAGTTCATGGAATGGAACATGGAAATTGGTGTAGACCTAGGATTAGGTTTGAAGATTTGATAAAATTAAGGATGAGGACATGTCTAGAATTAAGAATTATGAGTCTTGAATCATCTCCCCTTGTCATATAATCCTTTCAACATAATGTAAATGAATTGGTTTGGAACTTGAATGAGTATTTGTAGTGAGCAAGAAATTGAATGAAGTTGAATAGCTTTTGTAATGAAATGATTAAGTGTTGAACACGATGAATAATATGAAGATGATTATGATGAATGAGTGTCTCTTTGTAACTTTGGCGTAACGATTTGAATTTGTAATGAATGAACTCCATGAATGTAATGGCCTTGTTATTTTAAGGTCCTTGGGTGAAATTTAGGTGAATTTATGGTTAACATAACATGTTCTTCAAATGGCCAAATTTAGTGAACTCTTGAACTTTGCCTAATGCCATTGAATGGTCATGAATCCCTTTACTTGGATTTTTTCAATTCAATTATGGGAGTTACTTAACCAATGTCTCGAATTCATCTCATCCACTGAAACTTTAATTCAACTCCTCGAATAATTTGCGTGACAAGTTTATCTTGAACCAACCATTGACAAATCATGAACTTAATAAGACCTCAAACCAATATTAAATCCAAGCACGATCATAAGTTTCAACAAATCCAATCAATAATCATTTCTCTCAGTAATCCAAATTAACTTGTAATTGAAGTGGAAAGTATTTGATGAGAACCAAAAATCGTATCATTAAAAACAAGTCCACAATGTCGGAGAAGGAGAGGCTCAAGATAACTAAAATATCGAGCCCTAATCCAATGATCCCCAGTTGAAGCATAACAGACGAAAACCCTAATTCTTAAGCCTTGAAGAAAGATTGCAACTTGGTGTTGAGAAGAAAGAATACCCTTGTAGTTTGATGATAAAGAAGTCTAGGAAATAAAACCCTAGCTTCAAACAAATGATTAATGGAGAAATCAACGGAAACAAACTTGTGCGAAGAGGAGAGCCTTAAAGCCATACAACAACCCTAATTCCTCCATATCTTTGATCACATGCCACGTTTTATTGATTAATGAATGAATGATGTTGTTGGAAGACCTAATGGAAGTTATGTACGTAAGGAAAATGCGAGATGTGTAAGCCAGATAAAAGTAAAAAGGGGTAGGACAAATTTGGGGTATTACATCACCCTTTCCTTATTTCCTATTGGATATAAGAAAAGTCGGTGGCGACTCTTTCTATTTGCAACATTTTCCATAAAATGCAAAACCAAGTTAGTTCTCCCACCGTATAATAGTACTGAAGACTCTGTTGGGGAATTTCTAAAGAGAGGGGTTACCATAGGGTTAGATCACTTTACTTGTTTTACTTGTTTGCTTTGTTTTATTTTACATTCGGGGTTTGCTCGGGTTTTACTTTCTTGCAAAGATCCTACACCCGGATCTGAGAACCTTAGGTAAGTAGATATAGATCATGGAAACTGTACAACGTAGACCGATATGGTTGAAGTAAAGGCTACATTAGTGCAACACATTGGTTGGTACTGGTGTCCCTCGAGTCAGTCGGGGAGAATACTAGGCTTCTGTATGGTGTCATAAGCACTAACTGACCTTTTAGAACCTTAATTGACCCAACATAGAAATTAGAATGTAGTGAGCTAGCCGGTTTTGGTGCAGTCCGAAGTTGGTTGATACTCGATACTACGCTCATTAAGATTCGACTCTCGGTTTTTTTTGGTGCCAAGTCAGTTGCCGTTCTAAACAAAATATGTGAGAAAAATCAATGATATTGAGATCTCTAGAACTCTGTTACTCTTCTTAGGGCAGATTGAGCCAACTAAACTTCAAGAGGGTACTTACCTATGAACCCCATACAAACCTTAAACCTAAGGCTCTTGTGTGCTTTGTTTGTGTTTGTTATCTGTTTAAACATGACATCATAACCTCATAACATCATATCATGACATTTTCACTAACCATTTCATGAATCTAGGGGATTTATCTTTGTTCATTGTTGCAGGGTCATGGCTTCCAATCGCAAAAATACTATTTGAATCAACTTTGTAAAGATACCTTCCAAGCTTGAGGAATTCGTCTGAAAAGTTCTTGATAATACTTAATTCACCAAGAGACATGGTCATTTACTCAGTTTGGTTACTACTAGTTTCAAAGAAAACATGATGAGTGTTCTGTTCCAGTTCTTTGATCCTAAGCATCGTTGTTTTACCTTCCCGGACTATCAATTGGTGCCCACAATGGAAGAATTCTCTAAGCTACTCAGAGTGCCTATTCTTGATAAAATACCTTTCACCGGTCTAAAGCAAGTTCCAAAACCTGAAGACATTGCAGTAGCCTTATATATGAAACGATCAGACATCATATCTAATTGGGAAACAAGAAATGGAGTCAATGGTTTTCTTCCTAAATTTTTGATAGAGAAGGCTCAGTGGTTTCTAGATTCCATTAGTTTTCGTGCTTTTGAGGATATTGTGGCTTTGTTGATCTATGGTTTGGTGCTTTTCCCTAACCCAGACCAACTCATAGATGTAAACCCCATCACAATATTTCTTACCCATAACCTGATGCCTACTTTGCTTGGGGATATTTTGCATTCTCTTCACAATCATACTATGAGGAAGCGAGGGAATCTCATGTGTTTCATATCTCTACTTTCCAGGTGGTTTATTTCGCACCTCCCTCAATCAATAATGAAGAATGAACAAGGCTTGAGGTGGTCTCAAAGGGTGATGTCACTCGCTCATTCAAATATTCATTGGTGTTCCCGATCTCAGGAGGACATCACTATTACTGACCGCTATGGGGAATTCCATAATGTGCTACTCCTTGGTATAAGGGGAGGCATCACTTACAACCCTTCCCTAGATCTATGTCAGTTTGGTTATGCTCGAAGACACGATCCTCGTGATATTCTCATCCAGGGTATAATATTCAACTATGAGAACGATCCTCATAGTTACCATCAATGGTTTATACGTGCTTGGGGCATGATCAACAAGATTAATAGAAGAACTTTAGGGCATAAGAATTCTAGATCTCTGGAGCCTTACCTCAGATGGGTGAGATCTCATGCTCAAAATCTTATGATGCCATATCCTGTTGTCCTACCAGTGATCATAGAACCTGTTGCTGACGGAGATGTTCCTCATACAATTCTTCATCCTGATATGCCTACTGACTTCGAAGAACTACGGAATTTCTGGATTCAACTCAAATAAGAAATGGATACATTTGAAACTCAGATCTATGCTAGTGAGAAGAAAGTACTGGAGCTAACAAAACGACTCCAAGAAGAACAAAGGCTTAATGTATATGTCAACACGAAGAGGAAGTGCCCATGGGAGACTTGAGTTCATATTTTTCTTCTTTGTAACTCCTTTTGTTGTCATTATAAGCCTAGAAGGAAATTATAATTTGAGCTTGTTACTAAAATTTATTTTGTTTCCTTTTGTTTAAACAAATTTAAATCCCACAAAGATCCTTGAAAACATTGCACTTGCGTTTACATATCACGCATATCATTACATAACAGGTACTTGCTAGAAGGTATTCAGCGTCTAATGGATAATCACCTGATTCTGGTTGAGAAGATTTCGTCTATTGGTAATTTGTTGCAAGACTTGGAGCCGAAGAGGTATCTGTAATTTCCGGCACTCCTATCGAGATCACTTCCAAGGGTGCTGTAAAGATTATTTCCCAACCCAACGTTGCTCCCCTAATAATCACTACGCTTGGACCTATTCCACATTCTTCGGATAAAGCTATCCCCTAGAACTATGGAGCCGATGTCTACTACCACATCATCAAGAAAGAACTATCGACTATTGAGAATCAAGGTACTGAAGTTGTTGATCCCAATATTGATAACATTGCTGGTACCAGTAAGGTTACTAGAAGCGGAAGGGTTTTCTCTCCGGAAATCTGTCTAAAGACTGTCGCTACACCAGTTCGAGTTACTGCTGTTGAGCCAACTACCGAGGCTCGGCGCAAAGAACAAATGATGGAGCCTGCTTAGACGGAGGCACCTAAATAAGTCACCACTGATGATACTTCCAGGCAAGAGTTGGATGAGGTATTGAAGATTATTCGCAAAAGTGATTACAAAATTATTGAACAACTAGGTAAAACCTTTCTAAAATCTCCATGTTCTGTTAAAGTGTTCTGAAGCCCATGCCCAAGATTTAGTAAATTTATTAAAATATGCAAACGTACCACAAGAGATTTCTGCCGATCAATTTGGAAGTTATGTTACTAGTCTAACAACGGATAATGGTTTAGGTTTTTCCAATGCTGACTTGACTCCTGAGGGAATAAACCATAACAAGGCCTTATATGTCTCTATTGAATGCATGGGAACTACTTTGGCGCATGTTTTTGTTGATATTGGTTCCTCGCTAATGTTCTACCAAAAGGTGCTCTTGACATACTTAATTACGAAGAGGTTATACTGAAACCTAGTGATATTATGGTCAGAGCCTTTGATGAATCGAAAAGGATGGTGCACAGAGAAGTGGACCTTCCGATAAAAGTAGGTACTCAAGTCATCGATTCTACCTTATATGTCATGGACATCCAACCTACTTATTCTTTTCTACTGGGACGCCCCTGGATTCATGGGGCAGGCGCTGTCACCACAACCTTACACTATAAGCTGAAATATCCTATGAAAGGAAAGGTTTTTTACTGTTTATGGTTAAGATGAGTATATGGTGAGTCATTTGAACTCATTCAGGTATGTGGATATGGACGGTGAATTCATCGAGACTCTCTGCCAGACTTTTGAAGTTGTCCCTCCTACTATTACAGAAGACGTTTATGTTATTCCCAAGATTACCATGGTCCTACCCATAATGGCTTCTTTGAAGGATGCTAGAGCTATTATAGAAGAAGGTGGTTGTACTACTTAGGGTCAGCTTCCTGACATTCTGTATAAATCTGACAAATTTGGTTTGTGTTTCATTGCAGAGGCTCAGAAGGTTGTTCGTCGTGCTCGTGTTAGAAGACCGCCATTCCGTGTTAGCAATGATGGAGTCAACGTTATAGAAGATGCTGACAGTGACTATAACCTTGACAGGTGAATATTTCCAACCATCAGCAATGGGCTCAACAACTGGAAGACTCAAGACATTATCTCAATCTCCTTTAGTCAAGAGTAATAGATATTCTCTGTTTTATTACTTTCAAATTTTTGGTTATGTAATTTGTTTTAAACAATAACTTTAAGCCTTGTGCCTTACCCGGGGCACAATGGTCCATTTGATAAGGATTATCATTTCATCAACATATTTTCATTTAATAAAGCATTGGACGTTTCGCATTCAAATTTTATGATCTTTGTCTTTCTTTTACTTTATCACTTTCAAATAGCTACGTGTTCTTACACACACCCATACAATAAATTGAAGATCCACATCCACTCTGGATCCCGTTAGTAACGATTCCGCTATTGCCACTTATGACTTTGAAAATCCGATCTACCATGTCTTGGACAAAGGTGAGAAAGATTGTGAAATAACTGGAGAACTTGCCAGAATGCTAGTGCAAGAGGAAAAGGTTATACAACCGCATGAAGAGCTGGTCGAGGTTGTCAACTTGGATTCTGAAGCAGAATGGAAAGAAGTCAAGATAGGTGCCAACCTAGAAGACGATATCAATAACAATTTAATCCAGATGTTGCATGATTATGTTGAGATCTTTTCTTGGTCATACGAAGACATGCCAGGGCTAGATATTGGCATTGTAGTTCACCGTCTACCGATGAAAGAGGGTTGTTCTCTGATAAAGCAGAAGGTTCGTCGTATGCGTCCCGAGATGTCCAAGAAGATCAAGGCTGAGGTTATGAAGCAATTCAATGCAGGTTTCTTGGTTGTTACATCATATCCTCAATGGGTTGAAAATGTGTTTCCGGTACCAAAGAAAGATGGAAAAGTGCATATGTGTGTAGATTACAGAGATCTGAATAGGGAAATTCCCAAGGATGACTTCCCACTTCCATATATTGATGTTCTAGTTGATAAAAATACTCAACACAAGGTATTCTCCTTCATGGATCACTTCTCAGGGTACAATCAGGTTAAGATTGTACCCGAAGACATGGAGAAGATAACTTTTGTTACACAGTGGGCACTTTCTACTACAAGGTTATGCCTTTTGGGTTGAAGAACGTCGGCGCAACATATCAGTGTGCCATGGTAGATTTATTCCATGACATGATCCATCACGAGATGGAGGTTTATGTTGACGACATGATAGCCAGATCCCAGACCGAACAAGTGCACTTTTGGGGTAAGTTCTGGTAAGCTCCTGGGTTTCGTCGTTAGTGGTAAAGGTATTGAAGTTGATCCCTCCAAGGTCAAAGTTGTTCAAGAAATTCCAACTCCCCGTACCGAGAAGGAAGTTAGGGGTTTCTTGGGACAACTGAATTACATTGCCCGATTTATTTCCCATCTGACCACTGCTTGTGAGCCAATCTTCAAGTTACCAAAGAAAGATCGGGTAGTGAAGTGAAACGAAGATTGCTAGATATCCTTTGACAAAATCAAGGAGTACTTGCAAGAACCTCTGATTCTGATGCCACCAGTTGAAGGAAGACCTCTAATCATGTACCTAACAATGCTATAAAACTCAATGTGTGTAGTGGGCCAACATGACGAGTCTAGTCGAAAAGAGCATGCAATATACTACCTTATCAAAAATTTTATCGAATGTGAAACAAGATACTCACTGCTCGAGAAAACTTGTTGTGCTTTGGCATGGGCTTCTCGCCGACTAAGACAATATATGTTAACCCATACTACTTTGTTGATCTCTAAAATGGATCCCATCAAATACATATTCGAGAAGCCCGCTCTCTCCGGAAGAATAGCTAGATGGCAAATGGTCTTGACAAAATATGATATTCAATACACCACTCAGAAGGCTATTAAAGGAAGTGAACTGGAAGATCATTTGGTAGCCGTAGACGACTACCAATCTATGAATTTCGAGTTCCCAGATGAGAATATTATGCTAGTTACATATTGTGAAGAACCTGGGCCGTATGAAGGACATGAGCCAGGATCTCGATGGACTATGGTTTTTAACGGAGCTTCTAACGCACTTGGAAATGGAATTGGCATTGTAATTATCTCCCCTCAGGGTTGTCATACGCCCTTCACCGCTAGATTATGTTTTGACTCTACCAACAACATGGCAGAATACGAAGCGTGCATCATGGGTATCAAAGCTGCTATTGATTTAAGAATCAAGTTCTTGAACGTATACGGGGACTCAACTCTGGTAATCAGTAAGATTAAGGGAGAATGGGATATGAAGCATCTGAATCTCATTCCTTACCAGGAGCATGTGTTCACATTATCCCGTACTTTGACGAAATCACTTTTGAGTACATCCCACGAGAAGAAAATATGTTGGCAGACGCATTAGCTACCATGTCATCTATGTTCAAAGTCAGACGGGACAACGAGGCTCCTCAAATTACTATTGAGAGACTAGATGAATTGGAACATTGCTACGAAATTAATATTGATGTTGTAGAGGAAAAGCCTTGGTTTCATGAGGTAAAGAGATATCTCGAGGCTCAAGAGTACCCTGAGGGGGCATTTTTCAATGACAAGAAATTCCTACGAAGGTTCTCTGCTAAATAATTTCTGAGTAATGGAATTTTGTACAAGCGCAACCATGATTTGACTCTGCTTCGTTGTATGGACAAGAAGGAAGCTAAGAAGATTATGGAGGATATACACGAAGGTATCTTTGGTACTCATTCTAGTGGGCATACTTTGGCTAAGAAGATTCTGAGAGCGGGTTATTATTGGTTGACCATGGAAACTGACTTCCATCACCACTCAATAACTTGTCACAAGTGTCAGATTTATGCTGACAAAGTACATGTGCCTTCGGTTCCTTTGAATGTATTGATTTCCCCTTGGCCGTTTGCAAAGTGGGACATTGATATGATGGGAGAAATCAAGCCTATTACGTCTAACGGACATCGTTTCATCCTCGTCGCCATTGATTATTTCACAAAGTGAGTTGAAGCAGCCTCGTTTGCCTCCATTACAAAGAATGTTGAAGCCTAGCTTTTTAAGCATAACCTCATCTGTCGATATGGAATCCCTGAAAGGATTATCATATAAAATGGTACCAATCTCAACAACGCTATGATCACGGAACTCTGCACACAGTTCAAGATCAAGCACCACAACTCTTTTCCGTATCGACCAAAGATAAATTGTACAATGGAAGTCACCAATAAAAACATTAAGAAGATTATACA
Organism: Vicia faba; assembly: GCA_948472305.1. Lineage (NCBI taxonomy): Eukaryota > Viridiplantae > Streptophyta > Magnoliopsida > Fabales > Fabaceae > Vicia > Vicia faba. Next base: position 1,450,394,510 of record OX451735.1, read on the forward strand.
GAAGATGACAATGACATATAAATATTGACATGAGATGTTACCATTTTATCTTCATGGCTATCGCACTTCAGTATGAACATCAACTAGGGCAACCCCATTCTCTCTAGTCTACAGTATGGAAGTTGTCCTACCTGCCGAAGTCTAGATTCATTCTCTGAGAATTATGAAATATGCATAGTTAGAAGAAGACGAGTGGATTCAAACTTGGTTGGACCAGTTAAATTTGATTGACAAAAAAAGGCTTACGGTTGTTTGTCATGGATAGATGTACGAGAAGCGTATGATGAAAGCCTTCAACAAGAAAGTCAAGCATTGGGTATATCAGGATGGTGACTTAGTAATAAAGCGCATCATTCTACCGCAAGGTGATCCCAGGGGAAAATTGACCCCCACCTACGAAGCACCATTTGTAGTCAAGAGAATATTTTCTGGCGGTGCAATGATACTTACCACCATGTACGATGAAGACCTTCTTCACCCTATGAATGCATACATAGTAAAAAAATACTACGAATGAATATGACCCGCTAGGTTGACTGGCCTAGGACAAAATAAGGGCATCCACGCAAACCAAACGGGTTTGGGCAAAAAAAATTAGGGATGTATATAAAGATTGTACACTCGGTAAGTTGAAAACCTGAAAAGGCGGCTTGGGCAAAAAAGGGTATCCCGGTGGACTAAAAACCCAAAAGGGAGGTTCAGGCAAAAGTTAGGGATTAATGCGTACGACTATGTCCCATTATCATCTACTTACATCAAGCTTTATTACCAACGTCAAATTCAAATGGTACATATTAATTCAGTCAACTTCTTCCGACAACAAGGGATGAGATGCTCGAGGACATAGACGCAATAACATAGTTGAAACCCGACGTGATCATTTACACATAGCTATATGTTTTACTTTACTTTCCATTTTATGATGATTTCCTCTTATTAGGATTTCTGTCTCTTTGTACAAAATGGCCTGTTTATAGGCAAATTATCGATACAAATCAATTTCAAAATTCAAATTTGTTCCACTTTTTCTATTTTGTTTGCAAAAACGTCCAATGACTAAATAGAATGCATATATGCATATGAATATGATTACTGTTGACAAATATATACATAAAAACAGGAATAAGCATTTACTAAAGACTCTAGGAGTTGGGATAGCATCCAAGTCATCCACAAATTCCCATAGAGAAAACCTCCATGGGATTATACCCAAAGAGTTACTTTCATAAGCGCATCCCAGACGGAGATACATTCCCCCTCAAGTCTAATATGCCTTCAAGACATATATTGGAGCATCTTTTAGCTATTAATATGACCATACTCCCCAGCAGATCTCCCTAGCAGATAAAGGAGTTTGATTATTTCTCCAACATACGACGGAAACTTCATCAGCATAGTTCACAGGAATCTAATTCCCCAGTTGAGTTTATTTATCCAACACAATACAATCCCCTATAGAGTTCTCTCCTCCAACATGGCTCATTTCCTCAGCAGAGTATATGTCTCCAGCAGGGCTAGTTTCCTCAGCAGAGTATATTTCTCCAGCAGGGTTTATTTCCCCAACAGGGTTTATTTCCCCAACGGAATTTAATTTCCCAATCAAAATTCATTTCTCCGACTACTGCAAATCACCGACAAATTTTCTTCTCCAGCAAAGTGTATCCAGGCTGTTATCCCCAAAAAGTTGCTATGGAATCTGAAACCTCGCCAGACGTCATTCAACTTTGTCCTCCCCATAAGAGTTAACATCCATATTTGAAACTCAGCCATACGACACCGATAAAGATTATCCATCTCTGTTATCCCCAGTCAGGGTATATAAGAACTAAAATTCCCTAATAAAGCGATGAACGGTCCAGGTTCCTGAACTCTTCTATCCCCTAGCAGAAGTCAAATATTCCCAATAGAGTATCCTCAAACAGAGAGCAGGAATCCCCAGCTGAGACATTCTAAAAAAGATTGAAGATTCATATTCTTCATCCTGAAACTGGACGGGGAAACTATCTTTATAACCAGGAAAAGATTAACTCCCGAAACATGACGAAAAAACTATCGACATGGTCAGGTGGTATGAATTCCCGAAACAGCACAAGTTTACCAACAAAAACAGACTGTAGATCAATTCTTTAAACAGTACGGGGTGACTATCTACGTGACAAGCATTTCCCTCAGAGAGTAAATCTGACAAGTGTTTCCCTCAAAGACTAAATCTTACAAGCAACTACTTAATCACATTCCCCGAAGGTTCATTCTGGAAAACATTCTTCAGATATAGTCAAGCGTAGACTCATTCTGATACTCTTATCAACAGTTACTTTGATGGCATCTATAAGCCCATCTCCGGAGAAATCTCGTCATCTCTCCGAATGGCATCTTTAAGCCCATTCAAGCAGTATAATCAACCAATAATATTACTTTGTGCACATGTGAGTGCAAATTTCTGGGCACTTAAGTTTCCAATCCTCTTCCACCTTCAGATCCCGAATGGAGGACATGCCAATCTAACTCTTCAGGTTTAAGAAGATTGAACAGAGGCAGTTGTTGTACCCCAAAATTTGACCTCCCTTTTCTTCAAGACATTCTCCTAGGGTTCTCAAATGCTTAAGGATGCTCAAGAATTGATCAGACAAATTATTCTCCTAAGCAATGGGTCCACAACTAGGGTTTCATATTTCACAAGGAAATTTTGGTTTCTAAGGTCTCAAATGGAATTCATGGTCTCTTATATGTCTCAAAGAAATGCTCATACCAAGTTTCATGCTTTGCATCACATGTTTGCTCAGTTAATGGCTCAGATGACTGAAAATCAACTGCATTGGGCAAAAAGTAAATTATGGACAACATACAGTCAAACTTCAACATTTTTGGTCAACATCAAGGTTTTGAAGTTATATTCATCATTTTATCAAGGGTTTATCATGATTCATCAAGAAAAACTCTCAAATCATCAAAAGTCAAAAGTTGCCAAATTAGGATTTTCCTCAAGAGAAGTCAACTGAACTTTGACCAAACACATCTTTCACATGCTTCATCATATTTTCCTCAACCATATCTCATTTTGAAGGAAATTCAATTCTCTACAACTTTGTCTCTCCAAGGTCAAGTCCAAAAAATGCTTTATTTAAGAGATATGAGCCAAAATATTATAGGTCATTTCAAAAGTCAACAAAAAGACACTTTATGTCAAGGAAACTTACATCAAGATAAAGTCTTCAAATGGAAATATAATCAACATAGAGATTGTAGAGGACATCTTGAGCTTTCCAAAAAGTCAAATATCACCTTCAAGTGATGAAAATTGATAAAGTTATAACCAGTGCAAGTTGGGACATTTTGAGCAAATGTATGAAGCTCAAATTGAGCAAACTTAATTTTTGGGCCAATAGGTTATTGTTTCAGAGTCCAAACGTGATTTACACTCCATATGCACCTCAGGACTTGTTCATACACCTCCCTTTGATTTATTATATTTTATTTTTGATTTTTATTTATTTAAAAGTCAAAATAAAACAAAATGAAACAAAGGCTTACTACAAGAGTCCAAGACCATGTTATCTTGACCTAATTCCATGCTATATATTCTCCTCAAATAAGACATGAAGGACCACAAACCCTTATACAAATAAACTTGTCTAAAATCTCAAAATTCTCAATAAACCTAAGACAACTCGAAACCCTACTTACAATTTCTTTCACTACAAACTAGTCGTCCCATTCACTTCCAAGAAGACCATATGGTAAGTTTGGACCGGTTGCAATGATCAAAAGGGCATGAAAACTCATATACACATCACTGGTTTCTCACATTGCGTGATTTTTACATTCTTGTTTTTCATTGCGTTTTAATATCTACTAACATCATTAACATGTTTCTGAGGTTCAAATGGACAGGAAAAACCCATCATAGGAGTCCCATGCTAATCGAATGATGAATTGCCATGTCCACACCATTTTGAATAATTATCATCGAATCTCTTTTTGCAGCATGATTCAGCGCAAAAAAAATCATTCCATTGTGTTTCACCCTAAAATTTTCCCTCTCATTTTTTTCAAAGCATTCTTTCAAGGCTCTTCAAATAGTCAAGACACTAAATGGTTGACTAGTCAAGATGCTCCTCCTAAGCCAAAAGCCTACAACTAGGGTTTGGAGTTTCTCAAGGAAATTTGGTTTGAAAAGGTCTCAATTGGCTTCCGTGGTTATTCATAGATCCTTAACAAGGTGCATGTCAAGTTTCAAGCCCTACATCAAAAGTTTGTTCAGTCAATGACTCAAATGATTGAAAATTAACTATATTGGTCAAAAAGTCAACTATGATCAACATACAGTCAAACTTCAATATTTTTGGTCAACATTAACATTTTGAAGTGATATTCATCATTTGATCAAGGGTTTATCATGATTCCCTAAGGAAATATCTCAAATCATCAAAAGTCAAAAATTCCCAAATTAGGGTTTCCTTAGGAGAAGTCAACTAAACTTTGACCAGGAATAACTTTCACATGCTTCATCAACTTTTCCCCAACCAAAGCCCATTTTGAGGAAAATTCAATTCTCTAAATTTTTTCTATTATTCTCAAGTCCAAAAAATGCTTCATTTGGAAGATATGACCTAATACATTATACGTCATTTCCAAAAGTTAATAAAAGACACTTTTTGTCAAGAAAATTTACATCAAGAAAAAGTATTCAAAAGAAAAAATTATAAACATAGAGATTGTAAAGTACATCTTGGGATTTCTAAAAAGTCAAATATCATCTTCAAAACATGAAAATTGAACAAGTTATGAGTTGCACAAGTTGGGGAATTTTGAAGAAATTCATGAAGTGCAAATAGATCAAAATTGAAATTTTGAATTGTGGTACCCCAAAATTTTCCCTCTCATTTCACTCAAGATATGCCTCCCAAAGATCTTCAATTGCTCAAGGTTGACTAAGGATTGACCAGACAAATCCTCCTATTAAGACAATAAGCCTCAAACTAGGGTTTCAATTTCAAGCAAGATGGTTGAGTCCCAAGGGTCCCAAATGTACTCCATTGCCATAATATGACCCCAAGATCATCCATGTCAAGTTTCATGCCTTAAACAACAAGTTTGCTCAATCAACTGCTCAGATGCCTGGAAATCAACTGTATTAGGTCAAAAGTCAACTGTGGCCCAAATACACTCAAACTTCAAGATTTTTGGTCAACATCAACATTTTAAAGTAATCTTCGTCATTTGATCAAGGGTTGATCATGATTCCTCAAGAAATACTCCTAACTCACCAAAAGTCAAAAATGGCAATTTAGGGTTTCTGTAGGAAAAGTCAACCAAACTTTGACCAGGCATAACTTTCTCATACTTTATCAGAAATTTTACAAACAAGGATCACTTTGAAGAGAATCCAATTCCCTACAACTTCTCTTCAGTCCTAAAGGTCAAGAAATGCCTCAATCAAAAGATATAAGTTCATACATTATAGGTCATTTCAAAAAGTCAACAAAAACACCTTTTGGGTCAAAGCTCCTTATAGGAACATGGAAGATCCAATTGAGATGAAACTAAAAAGGTTGTTTAGAGGAAATCCTTAGCTTTCTAAAAAGTCCAAGAGCACCCTCTTAGGGTAAAAAATGAGAGATATATGCATTGCTAAAGTTGACACAATTTTTGGAAATGTGCATGAAGTCAACATTGATCAAAATTGATTTTTTTCCAAATGGGCCCATGTTTTCTTGTTTGAAACTTGTTCCTAAGATGGCCCACGACCCCTGAGCTTATCCACTTATTATTTTATTATTTTTATTATTTATTTTGATTTTTTATTCATTAAAATCAAAATAAATCATTTAAAATAATGGAATAATGAAATAAAATCAAAGATTGGATTTTATGAGCACATTATGCATTCATGATCAGCTGGCAAATCATATAATTTGTGCAAGGGCTAATTGGATTGGAAAATATCATGATTTGGCCTATTTTAGAAACAAAATATACAAGGCACAAATCAAATCTTTTCTCACCAATTTGAAAAGATTCAACTTAATTTTATTGACCTAGTTGCTTCTACTATATATGCATAACAAACCCTGATCATACAAGGAAGGATTGGCCGTGTGAAGTTGAGAGTAAAAACTCAAATTTTTGACAAGAAAGTGGTGATCGGATTTTTGTCTACAAGGATATTCAAGGACTTCAATGCTAGCTATCAATTCCTGGCAGTATTTGGGGGCTATCTGGAGCATTACCACACCTCAACACACACAGAAGCGCCCCATACCAGTACCACGATTTGCCTCTCTTCTTGAATTTTGTTTTGACTATACACGTATGATAAATGAATTCTAAATATATATTCATGTTTGTATAATCATTTAGAACATGTTTGAATAATTAATTGTGTGTTTTGATGCATATTTGACCGAATGCCATTGTTAGGGTTTCAAGGTTATTTTTAGGGTTTTTCGTTTCAGGAAAAATCAGGGAAAAAGATTAGTACCATTGTACTCACGAGATCAAAACCAGTTGATCTATATTCTTGGATTAAATTTTTATTGCGTGATTATGATTTTTGAGATATGCAGGTTTATAGCTATAACACATGTCCGTAGGTAAAAAAACCCTTGCCTAAAACGACGGTTCAGCGAAGAAGATGACTGCGTGTCAAAACCTGGTTGGGTAGTTTGAATGGAGTGCACTTTATTTATCACTATTAACCATTATTAAATATAATATATTGTGTTCATATTATTCAACGAATGAAACGTTGGCTCAGTGGTACAGGTGAAGGGTTTTCAAAGTGCGCGTGTAGGAGGTCAAGGGTTCGATCCCTGCCTCCTACATAATATTTTTCTCAATATTTCCTTGAAGATCCCATGCTTGTATCACAAAAGCGCTCATCATACGCCTCCAGATCCATCACCCTTGGATCAGTCAGCGCCCAGATCAAACGCTTCCAATGAAGCTCCCCGTGATGGACTCTCCTAGCACAGCCACACTAAATCAAACACAGCTATGGGCCAACTGGATTGGGCTTTGGATAGAAATTCAGCATGCAACCCTCCAATTTGGGCTTACACCCCTCAGGCCCATTCTTTTCTTTTTATTATTATTTTCTTTTGTTATCTAATTATTTCAATTTTTTTATATTTCAAATCATTTTTTAATCATAAAATAATCACAAAAAAATAGGACTTAGTTTTTTTATTAAATTAATTTTTTGCAAATTAATTAATTTCAACAACTTTAATTGGTTTTCATTAATTAAAATTAATTAGAAAAAATTAGGTCAAAATTCAATTATTTTTTTCATAAAATCCCAAAAATATTTTTAATAACCAAATTAAATTTTTTAGGGTTTTTAAATCTTTTCTCCAGTTTTTAATTCTCGCGCGTCATTATTTTTGTCGTACGATTATTTTTCATTATTGATGTAACTTCCCCCGGGTTTGTAATATCTTAATTAGGGTTTTATTTTCGCACTTTACTTTCAGTAATTACTTATGTATCTACACCAAAGCCTTGTAATGGCGTAGGCCCTTTATTTTCTCGCTTTTATATCCTGTATATACTTATATATAATTGCGACTAACCTAGGTGTGATCGGTGGATCTGGAACTGACTGTTTAACGCTGGTTCGCGAAATATCGCGGAAGCAAGAGTCGCCACCGTCTTTTATTTTCTCCAATAGGAAAGGACAAAAGCACAGAAAAATTCCTTATAGAGATTGCTCTCGGTTCGGGAGGTAGGTTATAGAAAGGGAAGGTGTTAGCACCCTTTCTATCCATGGTTATCCATGGGCTCTTAGATACTTGCTCATATGTGTTTTCAAAATTGTTTTGTTTGCTTTTCAATGTGGGTTTAAAAGTTTCTTTGAAAAGTTTCAGTTCGACTCATACGTCAGAGTGTTTGAAAAGTTTGCTTTGAAAGCTTTTGAAAATGTGTTGGTGTGAAAAGTATTTTTGATTTGTTTTGTTTTGAATTAGAGCAAGTATCCACGAGTCGTCTACCTACCCTAAGGAATTCGTCTGTGTAAATGTCCTTTAAAGTAGTGCCATCCCACCATTGAGAGGTAGGTAGCACCACCGTTGGAGGTGTTCGGGTCAATTCGAGGTTCGGGACATGGTGATCACCAGAGCAATGGGAAGATACCTTAGAAGCTACCCTCATGCCAGGTTCCCGGATCATGAGGACTTACTAAGACATCCTCTACTCGACGATCACCTTTCGAGGCAAGGCAACAGTGAGGCGTACCCTAGGGGTGGTGTGTGCGAATTGTGTGTCATGTTTCAATTATTTGTCTTGTCACGTTTGTCGTGTTCTACGCTTGATTTTAATTAGACATTCATTCTTTCATGCTTGATTAACAGTTAGGAGTGCGGAAAAGATAAATCTACGACTATTACAAAGGCGCGGGCCCACATCGCCAAAATTTCCAGGACCCGATTTAACGGAAAAATAAATAATGCGAAGAAATAAAGTGCGAAAAGTAAATTACATGGCTTTGGGGATATTTACAAAATTATAATAAGCGATAATAAAATAAATGCGCAATTAACTGATTAATGACGGGCGTTGGACCCTTTTGCAAATAATTAAAGGTTAATGAGCATTAAAAATAAAGTAATAAAAGGAATTAAATGTTTTTTGATATTTTGTATTTTTTAAGATTTAAAAGAAAAAGGAAGTATTAATCAAAATTAAACTAAACGGCAAACCCTAAATTCTAATATTTTTTTATTTATTAAGAAAGAATTAAAATATGACCTAAATTAACCTAAAATTTATGTACAATTTAAATAGGAAAATAAATAAATAAGTAATTATTATTATTCTAAAAAAAGGAAAAATATTAAAAGTAATAAAAAATAGCAATTAACCTAATTCTACATTTTTTGGATTTTTATTAAAAAGAAATTGGAATTAAAACCTAATTACACTAAATATTGACATATTAATTTATTTACGAAAATAATTATTATAAAATAAATATTATGTTTTTTCTTTTTTTCTGATTTTTATAATGTTTTTATACTTTGTGACATAATTAATTAATTAATTAAAGCAATACAAATAAATAATATAATTATTAAAACAACAAAAAGAAAAGAAAATCAAACCAGGGTGGGGGTGTTGTCCCCAAAACTGGAGGTATAAATTGGGAAGGCCTGGCCCAATAAGCTGGGAATTTCATTGACTTTTTGGATTGGGTGCTAGCGCATTGACCTGGTTCACCATAAGCCTGGGATCTAAGCCCTTGGTCTGCCTCTCCTGGACACGTGTATGGTTGTATGGTGGAGGCACATGGTATGCCTACGTTGCTGAAGCGCATGGGAATGTCTTTGGAAAAATAATATGAAGACTTGTAAGACCTGGGGTTCGAACCCAGGTCTAGTGGATTGTCCTTGCGTGTACCTGCCATCTGTGCCACTTGCATTCAATTGATATACAAATAGCAAATAAACAAAAAAAAGCAAATTGGTTAGTGGCCACTAAGCAACGCAAAAGCGCGCGCTGATTTGAACCAGCGTATCACATTCCACCACGTCTTCGTCTCTTCCATATGCCTGAAAATAAAAATCATAAGGCAACGGTTTTCATGCGTGGTTTAAGAGGCTTTTTGAGAAAATAGCGAATAGCTCTCTAAGAACCATAAATTTATCGCGAGGGATGTATCTTATTCAGAAGAACACGCTGAATGCAACCATGGTGGTTTCAGTGGCCAATTTTACTGTATTGATAAAGCCCCAAAATTACAACCTGTAACCCTAGAAATTCGTCAATGGTGAAATCATGCTTATGCAACAAAAACTCAATTAATTACAATGGTTAGTTTAGAAACATGATTATGAGTATAAATACATGAAAAAAAATGCAAAATCGTGCTTGAATCATGCTATGCGAATTCAGAAATTTCTTGGTTCAGTTTGACTCGTGTGTACCAATTCTTGAGGTTATTGCTGTTGTTAATGATTGGAAAAGGTTCTGAATGGTCCAAGGAAGCTATTGAGACACGAATGAAGCTTTGAATCAGTCTCTAGGGTGGATTTCAGAATTGGCTTTTTTGAGAATTTTTGCAAATTGCAAGAGTGTGTTATACGCAGCCTTTTCAGTCCAAGAGCATTAGGGTTATCTTCTGATCATATATGGAGCATGTTAGGTCAACAATTTCCACAAAAATCTCTTGCAATTATGAATTGAAGATTTGATTTTCTTCCATTATTTTTTCAATCTTTTTCACATGGTTTTTGTGCAAATCATATCCAATTCAATCCAATTCTCCCTAATCAGCATGTGCACGAAATATTGACATTATAATGTGCATAAAAAGATTTTTTAGGTTAAGGTTTATATTTTCCATGAATTAAAATCATTTAAATGAATATAAATTAATATTAATTCAAATAAATAATTAAAAAATATGAGAATACTTCCCTTTGGGCCTAGTGGTCGTGCATAGGCTTGGCATGAAGAAATTTGGAAGAAAATTGGGCCCATTTGCATTTTTAGGCCTTTTGCATCAATGTTGACTTTCAAAAATTTCTAAAAATTTCCCAACTTCCACAAGGCATAACTTGGTCAATTTTTAAGCTTTTCACATGTTCTTGGACATTTTGGAAAGGTCTTTGAGTCCTTTAACCAATGCCTTTGGTCCCATGTCATTTTGATTTACCAATCTCAAGTTATGGCCTTTGACTTAAAGTCACTTTTTGTTGACTTTTGAAAATGACCTATAATGTTGAAATTGATAACTTTTTGTGAGAGCATTTCTTGGACTTGGAACATGAAGATGAAATGTAGGAAATGTCTTTCTCTTTAAAATGAGCTTTGGATGGGATTTTTCTGATAATCCATGTGAAAGTTATGCCTTAGTCAATTTCAGTTGACTTTTTCAGCTGTCCAAATATAGCAACTTTTGCATCTTTGATGATTTCTGAGCCAAATTTTGAGAATCATGATCAAGCATTGATCAAATGATGTTTGTGGCTTCCAAATGATATGTTGACCAAAAATTTGAACTTTTGACTGTCAAATGACCATTTTGCCCCTACAGTTGACTGTAGTGCAATCTAGGGTTTTGACTGTGCAATTTTGAGCTGAATGCTTTGAAATTTGACATGAGGATACTTGACCATCTTTGCAAGCATATGAGACTTGATTGGGCCTTTGAAAAATTCATTTTCTTGATCAGAACTCAAACCCTAGTTTTGACTGTCTAGGAGACAGTTGAGCTGCACAACCCTTGGGGACTTTTGTGACCTTGACTTTGACAGTTCTTGATGAATATGGGAGGGCAAATTTTGGGGTACAACAGTTGCCCCTGTTCAATCTTCTTAGACCTGAGGATGCAGATTGGCTGACGTGCCTTTCGTAATCCGAGGGTAGAAGATGATTGAACACTAAAGTGCCCAGAAATTTGCGCTCATATAGTGACAGTGATGATGAGGGAATGGGCTTATAGATGCCATTTAGAGATTGCTGGATAGGATGATGGGCTTATAGATGCCATCTGGATGTTGATCGCATAGGAGATCCCTTAGCGAGAACCTGCATACCTGCAAAACAGAAAAAATGAGTACCTGACACGTCGCAGGGGCTGATTTTAGATGCTTGACATAGATATGTCCTGATTGGTTACAGGAGCTGGATCTGGAGCTTCAAACGTTGATGAATGAACCAGGGATGGTTACTGCCTTAGCCTGAATGATAAGTGAACCTTGGGTGATTTTAACTTCAACAACGCTCGTTGAGAAAAATCTTGGTGAGAATTACCATCTTTGTAGTGTCGGGAAGAGAACCAAAGGACATTATAATCTCAAGGGGAGTTACCTCACTCACGTTGGAGAGGGAACTATAGGAAATTATAATCTGGAAGGAAATGTCACCTCACGCTCATGCCGGAGAGGGAAACATTTGAAGAAGGAATTACCACCTCACACGCCGTTGGAGAGGGGACCATAAGAGAATATCACCTCACGCTCATGCCGGAGAGGGAAACATCTGAAAAAGGAATTACCACCTCACACGCCGTTGGAGAGGGAACCACAAAAGACTATCATCTCACGCTCATCGTCGGAGAGGAAAACATCTTGAAAAAGGAATTACCACCTCACGCTCACCGTCGGAGAGGGGACCACAAAAGAATATCACCTCACGCTCATCGTCGGAGAGGAAAACATCTTGAAAAAGGAATTACCACCTCACGCTCACCGTCGGAGAGGGGACCATAAGAGAATATCACCTCACGCTCATGCCGGAGAGGAGAACATCTTGAAGAAGGAATTACCACCTCACACGCCGTTGGAGAGGGGACCATAACTTCTACTGAGTCTTTATCAGAAAAATCTGTTTGGAGTCGATTTAACTGGACTAGAGAAATCCTTGAAATATGTTTGAGAATTTCAACTGCATCTTTCCTGAAAGGTAAAGGTCAGTTATATGCGATGCATGATATGGATCAAGTAATGATGTTATCAATATAAAGGAGACTTGTATGATGCAATACGTTATGCATGCTATAATGATGTATGTGATGATTCATGTATGTTTTTGTCTAGGAAAATGAATTCTTGACGGGTGCCGGGAAGTCATATCCTGGGCTGATGAAGAGATTTTGCTTCCGCTGTGGATGATTCGTTGCAAGAATACCGGTAGGAGGAGACAACTCCGTTGAGGAATAAACTTGGCAAATGAGATAATTCTGCGGGAGAAAAGATCCTCTAGCGACCATGCTGGGGAGTGCTACTCTGTGGGGATAGCGATGCTTTGCTGAGTTGATGAAGACAACTCCGCTGGGGATACCGTTGTTGTGCTGGAAGTGTTGATAGACTTCGCTGCGGGTAGGAAGATACTTTACCGAGGACGCTCTTTCCGTGGCTTTTGGCTGAGGATAACCCAGTTATATCCTGTTACGGAAATAACTCTTTAAATCAAGCCGGGACGACGCGTTTGCTCTGCGAGGGGTAAGCTTCCAGAATCTATTGGGGATAAGCTTGCTGCTTGGGGAGATATGAATTCCCACTTTCCTGGGGAAACTGGATTGGACTCTTCTGGGGGAGGTTCGAATTGCAGGGAAGTGATTCCTTTGAATAGTGAGATACCGCCGGGGAACAATCTTTAGACCAAGACTGCCGGGGATGCTTGTTAAGAATACATGCTGCTGGGGAGGTATTGAGATCTACAGGGGGATACTCAATTTCCTTGATATTTGATGATTTTGCTTGGAGAAGAGTGTATTGATTTGTTGAACCAACTCTCTGGGGAATTAAGATACACTTGGCCGTGTTCTTTAGCTGAACCCACCTTAGTACCTTGGAGGATAGAACAATTAGCTGCTCGGACAACTCTTTATTGCCCCTGTTTCCAGTGTCACCTGCAATGAATTCCTTTGTTTCGTATGCAAATATTTATGAGTTAGCAAATTATTGTCAATGCATACATCACAAATTGAACCTTGGACGTTCTTCGCAAAACAAAACAGAAAAAGGAAAAAACACTTGGGCACGTTTAACTGGAAATATATTTTTATTGATTTTTGAATGGCCTGGATGGGCGTTTTGTGTACAAGAGGCTGACGTCCTAGTAAGAGGTACGTCGCTGATCAAAAGAATTTATACAAGTTTTGTACAAAAGAAAAATAAAACAGCTGTGTGAAAGATGAATGATCCACTGGGTTTCAACTCTGCTATTGCCATTATAACTCCGAGCGTCTCATCACTTGATGACCTTGGTTGAAGGTGAAGCTGACTGATCGATGCCGTTTTGAACTTGATGCCGATACCGGATTCTGGATGCACAGTGACCAATGAGACATAGTTTTACGCTTTATCCCTAATTTTTGCCTGGACCGCCCTTTCGGGTTTTCAGTCCACCGGGATACCCATTTTTGCCCAAGCCGCCCTTTCAGGTTTTCGACTTGCCGGGTGTACAGATTTTTTCATTTTCATCCCTACATTTTGCCCGAACCCTTTTGGTTCGACGGGAAGCCCTAATTTTTGCCTAGGCATGTCAGCCTAGCGGGTCTTTTTTCATGCGTAGTATTTTTTAACTATGTCTGCATTGGCGGGGTGAGGAAGGTCGTCACCATCCATGTTGGTTAATATCATTGCTCCTCCTGAGAACACATGCTTAACCACAAATGGCCCTTCGTACGTAGGGGTCCATTTGCCCCTTGGATCACTTTGAGGAAGGATGATTCTCTTGATAACCAGGTCCCCGACTTGATATTCCTGCGGCCTGACTTTCTTGTTAAATTCCCTGATCATCCGTTTCTGATACGTCTGACCATGACAGATAGCAGCAAGTCTTTTTTCGTCAATGAGATTGAGTTGGTCAAGTCGTGTCTGGATCCAATCATCTTCGTTCAGGTTTGCATCCTTCATTATCCGGAGAGAGGGAATTTGTACTTCGATCGGCAAGACTGCCTCCATACCATAAACCAGAGAGAAGGGAGTTGCCCCGGTTGACGTCCTAGCTGAGGTACGGTACCCATGCAGAGCGAACGGTAACATCTCGTGCCAATCTTTGTATGTTACTGTCATCTTTTGCACGATCTTTTTGATGTTCTTATTTGCTGCTTCTACAGCCCCATTCATCTTCGGTCTGTAAGGAGAAGAATTGTGGTGCTGTATCTTGAATTGTTCGCAAAGCTCGGCAATCATCTTATTGTTCAGATTGGTACCGTTGTCTGTAATGATCCGTTCAGGGACGCCATATCGACAGATCAGATTGTGCCGAATAAACCGTGCCACAACAGTCTTGGTTACTGTAGCATAGGATGCTGCTTCAACCCACTTCGTAAAATAGTCAATCGCCACTAGGATGAAGCGATGTCCATTGGATGCCGTAGGTCTTATCTCGCCGATCATGTCTATGCCCCACATTGCAAACGGCCAAGGCGCAGTCAGAACATTCAGGGGAACCGGAGGAACATGCACCTTATCTGCATAGATCTGGCACTTGTGGCATGTCCTAGAATGTTGGTAGCAATCAGCTTCCATGGTGGACCAGTAATATCCTGCCCGTAGGATCTTCTTAGCCATAGTATGCCCACTGGAATGCGTACCAAAGGTCCCTTCGTGTAGCTCTTCCATGATTCTTTCCGCTTCAGTCTTGTCCACACAACGCAGTAAGGTTGAATCATGGTTTCTCTTGTACAAGATGCCGTTGCTTAGGAAGAACTTGGATGCGAACCGTCTCAGGAATTTCTTATCATTGATAGAGGCACCTTCAGGGTATTCCTGAGCTTCCAGATATCTCTTCACTTCGTGGTACCAAGGCTTCTCAGTTACCAATTCAGCTTCGAGATCACAACAGTATGCCGGTTCGTCCAGTTTCCAGATGATGATCCGGGGAGCCTCATTATCCCATTTGACCTTGAACATTGAAGACATTGTAGCTAACGCGTCCGCTAACTGATTCTCTTCTCTTGGAAAGTGCTCAAAGGTTATCTCTGTAAAGTGAGGAATCATGGTCAACACACATTCTCTGTAAGGAATCAAGTTTGGATGTTTCGTATCCCACTCTCCGTTGATCTGATTGATCACAAGGGCGGAATCTCCGAAGACACTGAGGAACTTGATCCGTAAGTCGATCGCAGCTTGAAGACCCATGATACACGCCTCATACTCCGCCATGTTGTTGGTACAGTTGAAACACAGCCGGGCAGTGAGTGGAGTATGAGTACCTTGTGGAGATATGATAATGGCGCCGATACCATTTCCCAAAGCATTGGAAGCTCCGTCAAAGTGCATAGACCATCGGGATCCTGGTTCAGGTCCTTCATCCGGTCCAGGCACTTCACAATCAGTCACAATCATGATGCTTTCATCCGGAAACTCGAAGTTCATTGATTGGTAGTCATCTACAGCTTGATGAGCTAAGTGGTCTGCCAGTACACTTCCCTTGATGGCTTTCTGGGTTGTATACTGAATGTCGTATTCCGTCAAGATCATCTGCCATCTTGCAATTCTCCCAGACAGAGCAGGCTTTTCGAATATGTATTTTATCGGATCCATCTTTGAGATCAACAAGGTAGTGTGAGTCAGCATATACTGTCTCAGCCGGCGAGCAGCCCATACCAAAGCGCAGCAAGTTTTCTCAAGCAGTGAGTATCGGGTCTCACAGTCGGTAAACTTTTTGCTAAGGTAATAAATGGCGTGCTCTTTTCGGCCAGACTCGTCATGCTGCCCCAGCACACACCCCATTGAGTTGTCTAGCACTGTCAGATATAGTATCAGAGGTCTCCCTTCAACCGGTGGCATGAGGATGGGTGGTTCTTGGAGATACTCTTTGATTTTGTCGAAAGCAGCCTGACATTCATCGTTCCAACGTACTACCTGATCTTTCTTCAGTAGCTTGAAGATTGGCTCACAGGTAGCAGTCAGATGAGAGATGAATCGAGCGATGTAATTCAGGCGTCCTAAAAAGCCTCTGACTTCCTTCTCTGTCTTAGGAACTGGCATCTCTTGAATAGCCTTGACCTTGGCAGGGTCCACTTGAATACCTTTATCACTGACCACGAAGCCTAGCAACTTCCCAGATCTTACCCCGAAGGTGCACTTGTTCGGGTTCAATCTCAGCTTGTACAGTTTCAGACGGTCAAACAACTTCTGCAGGTGATCTAGATGCTCTTCTTCAGTCTGGGACCTAGCGATCATGTCGTCCACATACACTTCGATCTCATGATGGATCATATCATGAAACAAGGCAACCATGGCACGCTGGTAAGTTGCCCCAGCGTTCTTTAACCCGAACGGCATGACCTTGTAACAGAAGGTGCCCCACTGAGTGACGAATGTAGTCTTTTCCATGTCTTCAGGTGCCATCTTAATCTGATTGTAACCTGAAAAGCCATCCATGAAAGAGAACACCTTATGCTGAGCTGTATTATCAACAAGGACATCAATGTGAGGTAAAGGGAAGTCATCCTTGGGGCTGGCCCTATTCAGATCCCTGTAATCCACACACATTCTGACCTTGCCGTCCTTTTTAGGCACCGGCACCACATTTGCAACCCACTGAGGATAGGAAGTCACTGCAAGAAACCCGGCATCAAACTGTTTCATGACCTCGGCTTTAATCTTCTCGGACATCTCTGGACGCATCCGACGAACCTTTTGTTTAACTGGAGGGCAGTCTTCCCTAGTCGGCAAATGATGGACAACAATATCGGTATCCAACCCTGGCATGTCTTCGTAGGACCAGGCAAAGATCTCCATATAGTCATGCAGCATCTTGGTTAACCGTTGCTTCACGCTGAGCTCTAGGTTAGCACCAATCTTTACCTCTTTTCTGTCTGCCTCAGTACCCAGGTTTATAGTTTCAACTGGCTCTTCATGGGGTTGAATTGCCCTTTCTTCCTGAAGCAACAGTCTTGCAAGCTCGCCAGGCACTTCGCAATCATCTTCACCTTCGTCTTCGGCTAAGTTGATCGGATTTTCGAAGTCATAATTGGCATTAGCAGAGCTGTTATCAGTGAGATCCAGAGTGGATTGGAACCTGTATGAGTGAGTGTGTGTGTAAATACAGCTGTTTTGATAATTATGTAAAGGAAAGGAAAGATAGAAAAGGAACACAATATTTGCAATGCGAAAATAGTCCAAGATTTTCATTTATGATGTATAAAATGACAGTTCATATGCCCTCACAAATAGAACCGCGGTGCCTCGGGTAAGACACCGGGCCATAGAGTTTATCATTGTCTATTACAAAATAACAAAACATGGGAATTCATTACTGTGTCACAAAGGTAACAGGGGTGTGATCCTTTGCACTCCAATTGTTCAATCCTTCTTCGGCCGTCGGATAAATCCAGCTGTTGAATTCGGCTTCGTCCACTTCAAAGTCTTCCCCGACAGCATTCGCTTCTGAGCCTTTAATAAACACCGGAGGCCTTCCGATCTTCTCTTTCCTCATAGCTCTCTGCCCTTCTGAAGTGAAACCCAGCCCAAGTTTATCAGTCTTCTGGGGGAAGTCTGGCAGTCTGCCCCAGTTGGCATCTTCACCCTTTTGCACTACAGCCCTGGCATCCTTTAGGGAAGCCATCTTCAGAGGACCACCTGCTTCTGCTGTTTCTGCTGCGATATGAAACACCTCCTCGAAATGCTGAAAGGGGGTCTCAATGAACTCCCCATCCATCTCAATGTATCTGAACGAGTTTAGGTGGCTCACCATGTATTCTTCCTCACCTTGCACGGTGACGATCTTCCCTCTGACGGGGTATTTCAGTTTTTGATGCAAGGTGGAGGTCACTGCCCCAGCCTTGTGTATCCAGGGTCGACCCAGCAGACAAGAGTAAGATGGACGGATATCCATCACATAAAAAGTGGAATCGAACACCTGAGAACCCACACGAATTGGAATGTCCACCTCCCCATGGACCATCCTCTTTGAACCATCAAAGGCCCTGACAATGATGTTGCTGGGCTTCAAATCCAGGCCTTCACAATCTAGACGATCCAGAGCTTTCTTGGGTAGCACATTCAAAGATGACCCCGTATCAACCAACACATGTGCCAAGGTGGTGCCCCTGCATTCGATTGAGACATGCAGAGCATCATTATGATCTTTCCCCTTCATGGTCAAGTCAGCATCTGAAAAACCCAAGCCATTGTCCGCCGTTAGACTTGCCACGCAATCAGTGAATTGGACTGCAGAAGTTTCATGTGGCACATGAGCTTTCTTAAGGAATGAGATGAGGGCCTTTGCATGGGCCTCAGAGCACAGCAGTAAAGAGAGCATGGAGATTTTGGAGGGCGTATGCCCCAGCTGTTCCACAACATTAAAGTCACTCTTCTTTATAATCTTTAGAATTTCCTCCATCTCTTGTGGGGAGGCCTCAGCAGCTATGGGTATGGGTGCCTCCATCTGGGCAGGCTCAATTTCAATTCCCTTGCCCCGAGCATTGGATGACTCGGCAGCAGGAGAAACAATAGGATCAGCAGCAGGAATAACAACTTGATCAGCAACGGGAGTAGGTACACTTGCAGGAATTATCAGGAGTGGTCTTCTAGCAGCAGGTGGCGCAATGTCAGGCGAGAAGAGCCTGCCACTGCGGGTAACTTTGGCCGGGCCAGTGATGTCACAGATGCTGGCGCCAGCGTTGAGCTCTTGTTTCACTCCGTTTATATATACATCTGCCCCATAGTGCCAAGGGATAGCTTTGTTGGATACATAGGGCAGGGGCCCAGGAACAGTGATAGTAACAGGTGCAACGGTCAGAATTTGGACAGGCTTCTTCTGGAGAGCCGGGATCGGATTGTTGAAGATAGTCACCACAGAGACTTCTTCCATTGGAACCATACGAACAGCAGACTTCTTGAATAAGATCTCCTTGCTATCCATTAAGCTTTGGATGCCTAACTTGAGCAAGGGACAACCGGATGGGGACACAACACAGAACAGGCAACCCTCACTACAACCCGGAAATAAACCGGCCTGCAGTAGGTTCTTCTTAATGATCTTTAAAGGAGTGGCTAGATCATCCACAGAAACAGCATAAACATCTTCATCAACGGCATTTACCCCGTGCTGAGGCATAGGGGCAGTAACTACATTCGGTTTTGCGGGCGCTTCGAATTGTATCTCTTTAGCATCGATAAGGTCTTGCACCTTATTCTTTAACGCCCAACAGTCATCAGTGGCATGCCCCGGGCTGTCTGAATGGTAAGCACAACGGGCATTCGGGTTGTACTTGGGAGAGGTAGTGTTAGGGAACTTTGGCGCCTCCTTGACAGTCATCAAATTGGTGGATAGTAACTGTGGCAGGATTTGCGACAGGGTCATGCTTAACCGAGTGAACTCTCTCCGGGGTCTATCAGCCCTTTGAGGATTGTTTGACCGGGGAGCGGCAGCAGGCGTAGCAATCATGACCGCACTGACAGATTGGCGGCGATCAGGTCTTTCTGATTTTCTGGAGCCATACACAGCACTAGACTCCTTTTTAAACGGTTTCTTGTCCGACCCAGATGATGATGCAGCCTTTGCAATCTTCCCAGATTTCAACCCAGCTTCAATTCTCTCTCCAGTTAAGATCAAATCAGTGAAACCAGCAGAAGAATTCCCAATGAGATGATTAAAGAACGGCCCAGATAGGGTCCCCAAGAACATGTCCACTAACTCTCGATCAGTCAAAGGTGGCTGCACCCTGCCGGCCAGATCTCTCCACTTCTGCGCGTACTCTTTAAAACCTTCGCTTACGCCCAACGACATACCCTGGAGTTGGGTACGCGTGGGGGCAAGGTCGGCATTATACTGATACTGCTTATAGAAAGCAGTAGCCAGCTCCTCCCAGTTACGAACTTTGGTCCCATCCAGCTGATAGAACCATTCGAGATGAGTCCCTGAAAGACTCTCCTGGAAGAAGTGGATCCATAGATTCTTGTCCGCAGAGTACGGCTGAATCTTTCGAACATAAGACCTCAAATGCAGCTTGGGACAGGATGCCCCGTCATATTTGGAGAAGGTGGGAGCTTTGAATTTATGTGGAATGATCACACCAGTCGACAAACCCAGATCTCCGAAATCCAGCCCAGGTGCCTGTTGCACCTCCATAGCCTTTAACCTGTCTTCCAGTTGTTTGTACCTGTTGTCTTCAGGAGGGTACTGCTCTTCGTCAAAATCTGTCTCGTTGTCGGAGACCACCGGACTAGGAACCCTTGCTTCTGCCTGAGAAGGACTTTTGCCAACAGAAGAAACAACCTCTTCTTGGTGCAGAGTATTACCCAACCTTCGGCCCGAGTTGAACAGAACAGTTCTCCTCTTTTTCTTCTTCTCCTTCTTCAGGAGCATAGTCTTCAGTTCCTCTTGGCCTTTAGCTAGACCCAGGATTAGCTCTTGAAACTGCGCATTCTGCGCCTGGAGAGCCTTGATTGAAGTCTCAGTTGATTCAGATCCGGAATTCATGATGCTGAAATAAACAGCGAAGAACTGTAAGCAACCTGAAAAAGGGAAAAACCTGCTATGCACATGATGTATGAAATGCGTATGAATTATGTTTTCAAAGACAATCGGGAATCAACTTTGTAAACAAAAAAGGAACACACTTCATTAGATTCAACTTTGTAACTGAGATTATTCAACAAGTTGCCCTTAGGCGTTTACATGAAATGAAACAACTGGAAAGGAAATAAAAACTGTAAAGGCACATTCAGAATTCCTCATTGATCCCATGGTCTCCTCTTCTCAGTACGGAGGTAGGCATTCAGGGCTCTCTCATTCTCCAGCTGCTTTGTCAGCTTCTGGATCTTTGATTCCTGCTCGTTGAACTCTTCCCGGTAAGAATCCCGTTCTTCTTGCAGTTGCGACCAAGATCTCTTCAATGTCTCGTAATCAGTGGGTATCTGAGGAGGAAGGACAGTGGGAGGAACACCATCTTTATCAGGACACTCAAGAATGATGGGTCTGACAGCTTCATACGGCATACCTAGCTTCTGAGCACGGATGCGGACCCATTTGTAGTAGGCTTCCATAGGTAGAGAAGTCTTTGGTCCTAGCTCTTGTGGGTCAGCTTTATGAACCTTTTCCCAAGCCTTGATGAACTTACGACGCAGCTCGTCACTATCCACCTGAAACTCGAAACTGATGTGAGGCACTAGCATCTCATGGGGGCCTGCTCTTCTTGCTCTTCCAAACTGACGGAGTGCTAGACATGGATTGTACGAGATCCCTCCTTGAGTACCGATCAGAGGAACATTAGGATACTCCCCGCATCGATCAATAATAGCCATCTCATCCAAACCTCTGCAAGTCCAAATGATGTCTTTATCGGTGAGAGACATTAGCCTGTGAGCCCAACCTCTTCCTTCTTGGTTCTTCAATACGGACTTAGGGAGGTGCGAAATAAACCACCTCACCAACAAAGGGATACAACACCATAGGGTTCCTCGTCTTCGGGTAGTACGGGCATGAAGTTGTTGCAAGATGTCACCCAAGAGAGTGGGCACAGGATTCTGAGACATAAAGATCCTAATGGAAGTGACATTGATGAAGTTGTCAGGATTAGGAAACAGGACCAACCCATAGATTAGGAGAGCCACGATGTCTTCATATGCCCTAAAGTCCAAGTCATTCCAGAAGCTGTTAGCTTTACCAATCAGAAACTTGGCCAAGAAACCCTTAACTCCGCTTCTAGTTACCCAGTTGTCTGTTACCTCTTGATGGGTCAAAGGAAGAGCTGCAGCAATGTCCTCAAGCCTAAGGGTCTTTTCCCAACCAGTAAAGGGAGTCTGATCCAAAATAGGGATACCAAGCAGATTAGAGAACTCTTCCAGGGTAGGGACCAGCTGGAAGTCTTGGAAGGTAAAGCACTGGTACTGAGGGTCATAGAACTGGGTCAGAACACTCATCAACTGTTGATCCCGCTTTGCAGTGACTAGACTGAGAAGAGAACCATGCCTCTGAATGAAGGAAGTGGTGTTTGGAATTCTGCTAACCAACTCATCAAGCAACTCAGGTGAACGAACAAAGTTGAACCGGATAGTATTCCTTCGCACAGGCATCATAATGTCCTACAAAACAGAGCAAAGATGAAACCCTCTTGTCTTTGAAATGGTCAGGATGTATGCAATGTTCATGATGCTATGATGTTATGATAAAGCACACCACATACAGATACAAAAGCAAACATGGTAAGGCACACAAGTCACACAAGGCAAGCCCCTAAAGTTTAGGCCAGCATGAGGTCTAGGTACTACCCTCTTTCAGTTTGTTGGTTCATACCTGTCCTAATCAAAAGTAACCGGGTTCTTAGAGGATCCCAATATCATTGACTACCCTCAATCGGTCATAACTCCAGCATCGCAATCTTTTCTTGCGGCCAGAACCATCACGAGAGTTTAGCCTCAATGGGCGTAGCATACTGCTACTGTTCTAAAGGCCAAGTTGTGTCAATTAAGGTTCTAAGGTTGTTGGTGCTTAATGACTCCTTAGAAGACCCATATTCTCCTCGTTGCGACACAAGGGATATCGGTACAGACTAAGGTGCCACACCAACGTAGCCACTGCTTCACCTGTGTCGGTCTACGCCGGACAGGTCCCTCACAGCTTATGCTACCTAAACAGGGTATCCCCAGATCCGGGTTAGGATCTATGTATCTCCGATGCAACCCACAATAGTAAAGCAAGCAAAACAATACAAGTGAAAACACAGTTATGACCTAGCCCTAAGGTACACCTCACTTTATAAGTATCCCCAGCAGAGTCGCCAGTTCTGTGATCGGTGGATCTGGAACTGACTGTTTAACGCTGGTTCGCGAAATATCGCGGAAGCAAGAGTCGCCACCGTCTTTTATTTTCTCCAATAGGAAAGGACAAAAGCACAGAAAAATTCCTTATAGAGATTGCTCTCGGTTCGGGAGGTAGGTTATAGAAAGGGAAGGTGTTAGCACCCTTTCTATCCATGGTTATCCATGGGCTCTTAGATACTTGCTCATATGTGTTTTCAAAATTGTTTTGTTTGCTTTTCAATGTGGGTTTAAAAGTTTCTTTGAAAAGTTTCAGTTCGACTCATACGTCAGAGTGTTTGAAAAGTTTGCTTTGAAAGCT
Source organism: Vicia faba (assembly GCA_948472305.1). NCBI lineage: Eukaryota > Viridiplantae > Streptophyta > Magnoliopsida > Fabales > Fabaceae > Vicia > Vicia faba. The sequence goes on from OX451735.1 coordinate 1,450,418,036, forward strand.
TTTGAAAATGTGTTGGTGTGAAAAGTATTTTTGATTTGTTTTGTTTTGAATTAGAGCAAGTATCCACGAGTCGTCTACCTACCCTAAGGAATTCGTCTGTGTAAATGTCCTTTAAAGTAGTGCCATCCCACCATTGAGAGGTAGGTAGCACCACCGTTGGAGGTGTTCGGGTCAATTCGAGGTTCGGGACATGGTGATCACCAGAGCAATGGGAAGATACCTTAGAAGCTACCCTCATGCCAGGTTCCCGGATCATGAGGACTTACTAAGACATCCTCTACTCGACGATCACCTTTCGAGGCAAGGCAACAGTGAGGCGTACCCTAGGGGTGGTGTGTGCGAATTGTGTGTCATGTTTCAATTATTTGTCTTGTCACGTTTGTCGTGTTCTACGCTTGATTTTAATTAGACATTCATTCTTTCATGCTTGATTAACAGTTAGGAGTGCGGAAAAGATAAATCTACGACTATTACAAAGGCGCGGGCCCACATCGCCAAAATTTCCAGGACCCGATTTAACGGAAAAATAAATAATGCGAAGAAATAAAGTGCGAAAAGTAAATTACATGGCTTTGGGGATATTTACAAAATTATAATAAGCGATAATAAAATAAATGCGCAATTAACTGATTAATGACGGGCGTTGGACCCTTTTGCAAATAATTAAAGGTTAATGAGCATTAAAAATAAAGTAATAAAAGGAATTAAATGTTTTTTGATATTTTGTATTTTTTAAGATTTAAAAGAAAAAGGAAGTATTAATCAAAATTAAACTAAACGGCAAACCCTAAATTCTAATATTTTTTTATTTATTAAGAAAGAATTAAAATATGACCTAAATTAACCTAAAATTTATGTACAATTTAAATAGGAAAATAAATAAATAAGTAATTATTATTATTCTAAAAAAAGGAAAAATATTAAAAGTAATAAAAAATAGCAATTAACCTAATTCTACATTTTTTGGATTTTTATTAAAAAGAAATTGGAATTAAAACCTAATTACACTAAATATTGACATATTAATTTATTTACGAAAATAATTATTATAAAATAAATATTATGTTTTTTCTTTTTTTCTGATTTTTATAATGTTTTTATACTTTGTGACATAATTAATTAATTAATTAAAGCAATACAAATAAATAATATAATTATTAAAACAACAAAAAGAAAAGAAAATCAAACCAGGGTGGGGGTGTTGTCCCCAAAACTGGAGGTATAAATTGGGAAGGCCTGGCCCAATAAGCTGGGAATTTCATTGACTTTTTGGATTGGGTGCTAGCGCATTGACCTGGTTCACCATAAGCCTGGGATCTAAGCCCTTGGTCTGCCTCTCCTGGACACGTGTATGGTTGTATGGTGGAGGCACATGGTATGCCTACGTTGCTGAAGCGCATGGGAATGTCTTTGGAAAAATAATATGAAGACTTGTAAGACCTGGGGTTCGAACCCAGGTCTAGTGGATTGTCCTTGCGTGTACCTGCCATCTGTGCCACTTGCATTCAATTGATATACAAATAGCAAATAAACAAAAAAAAGCAAATTGGTTAGTGGCCACTAAGCAACGCAAAAGCGCGCGCTGATTTGAACCAGCGTATCACATTCCACCACGTCTTCGTCTCTTCCATATGCCTGAAAATAAAAATCATAAGGCAACGGTTTTCATGCGTGGTTTAAGAGGCTTTTTGAGAAAATAGCGAATAGCTCTCTAAGAACCATAAATTTATCGCGAGGGATGTATCTTATTCAGAAGAACACGCTGAATGCAACCATGGTGGTTTCAGTGGCCAATTTTACTGTATTGATAAAGCCCCAAAATTACAACCTGTAACCCTAGAAATTCGTCAATGGTGAAATCATGCTTATGCAACAAAAACTCAATTAATTACAATGGTTAGTTTAGAAACATGATTATGAGTATAAATACATGAAAAAAAATGCAAAATCGTGCTTGAATCATGCTATGCGAATTCAGAAATTTCTTGGTTCAGTTTGACTCGTGTGTACCAATTCTTGAGGTTATTGCTGTTGTTAATGATTGGAAAAGGTTCTGAATGGTCCAAGGAAGCTATTGAGACACGAATGAAGCTTTGAATCAGTCTCTAGGGTGGATTTCAGAATTGGCTTTTTTGAGAATTTTTGCAAATTGCAAGAGTGTGTTATACGCAGCCTTTTCAGTCCAAGAGCATTAGGGTTATCTTCTGATCATATATGGAGCATGTTAGGTCAACAATTTCCACAAAAATCTCTTGCAATTATGAATTGAAGATTTGATTTTCTTCCATTATTTTTTCAATCTTTTTCACATGGTTTTTGTGCAAATCATATCCAATTCAATCCAATTCTCCCTAATCAGCATGTGCACGAAATATTGACATTATAATGTGCATAAAAAGATTTTTTAGGTTAAGGTTTATATTTTCCATGAATTAAAATCATTTAAATGAATATAAATTAATATTAATTCAAATAAATAATTAAAAAATATGAGAATACTTCCCTTTGGGCCTAGTGGTCGTGCATAGGCTTGGCATGAAGAAATTTGGAAGAAAATTGGGCCCATTTGCATTTTTAGGCCTTTTGCATCAATGTTGACTTTCAAAAATTTCTAAAAATTTCCCAACTTCCACAAGGCATAACTTGGTCAATTTTTAAGCTTTTCACATGTTCTTGGACATTTTGGAAAGGTCTTTGAGTCCTTTAACCAATGCCTTTGGTCCCATGTCATTTTGATTTACCAATCTCAAGTTATGGCCTTTGACTTAAAGTCACTTTTTGTTGACTTTTGAAAATGACCTATAATGTTGAAATTGATAACTTTTTGTGAGAGCATTTCTTGGACTTGGAACATGAAGATGAAATGTAGGAAATGTCTTTCTCTTTAAAATGAGCTTTGGATGGGATTTTTCTGATAATCCATGTGAAAGTTATGCCTTAGTCAATTTCAGTTGACTTTTTCAGCTGTCCAAATATAGCAACTTTTGCATCTTTGATGATTTCTGAGCCAAATTTTGAGAATCATGATCAAGCATTGATCAAATGATGTTTGTGGCTTCCAAATGATATGTTGACCAAAAATTTGAACTTTTGACTGTCAAATGACCATTTTGCCCCTACAGTTGACTGTAGTGCAATCTAGGGTTTTGACTGTGCAATTTTGAGCTGAATGCTTTGAAATTTGACATGAGGATACTTGACCATCTTTGCAAGCATATGAGACTTGATTGGGCCTTTGAAAAATTCATTTTCTTGATCAGAACTCAAACCCTAGTTTTGATTGTCTAGGAGACAGTTGAGCTGCACAACCCTTGGGGACTTTTGTGACCTTGACTTTGACAGTTCTTGATGAATATGGGAGGGCAAATTTTGGGGTACAACACTAGGCATGTATGATTAATCAATCAATCAGTAGATCACTAAACTCAAGATAAATATATCTGAAAAAAGCACATCGTTGTACACTTGCACCCTTAGGGTAGACCTCACTCGGTTGCCTTCGAATTACGGTCCCAATTCTTGAAACATGAAAATTCTTAGTGGTTGTCCTTAAGTTTAGAGATCACTAGTCCCTCGATGACCCTCTCGACTGTTGCCTCGATATAAAAGTGATCCTAGGGCTTTAGGACAATTACTAAGAGTTTTTCCCAGTTGCCTTTAGTGACTGTACGTCCCTTTCGATAGTCCCTCAAACATCCAACGACTAGGGCTACCTACTCACTAATAGTAGGATAGAACTGTCTAAAGGATAGGAGGAAAAGAACAAACTTTTTTCGAGTAGGTAGGTAGTTGTTAGGTTCTTGCTCAAACAATTCTTTTTACACACCACATTTTCAAACACTTTTCAAACAAAGTTTTCAAAACACTTTATCACACTCTTGAGGACCGATACAAGGGTTATCATAAAGCAAATCGCCGCACTAAGGCATTTTCAAACAAAAACTTTTTCACACAAACACGAAAGCAATTTTCAAAAATGAGCAAGTACCTAAGAGCCCGTAGAAAACTACGTATGGAAATGGTGCTAAAAACTTCCCTTTCCATAATCTACCCCCTTACTCTGAAACTCTCGAAAAAAGGTCTTTTTCTGTTCTTTTTACCGTTTCCTTTGTTAGATAAAAGAAAAGTCGATGGCGACTCTTGCTTACCGCGACATTTGCGAATACAAAATGCAAAACCAGTTTAACAGTCGGTTCTGCCACCGTATCACATGAACCAGTGAACCTAGTTTTTTATGTTCAAACATGTTCATAACGTCTTAGAGGACCTCTTAATTCATTTATATATGGATTTGATTTTTGTTCATATTTATCTTGATTTTATTTAATTTAAAATCAAATAAATTGAATAAAATCACAAGAAATCATGGCCTAGTACATATGGGCTTGACTTGATCAATTATAAGGCCCAATATTTCGTGAAAAAACACACACAAATTGTCCAGGTTCATGCAACATCAAGAATGGCAAGAAATATCTCATTTTTGGCAACTTCTTAATGTGTTTTATTCTTATCTCAAAGGCCATCAAAGCGTGATTCTTTACCATGTTTGTCCACCTCCTCTCTTCCCTCTATAAATACACAACATTACAAGCACAAAGGACCACAAAACTTCTACATGCAAAAGCTCTCCAAACGCTCTCCAAAGAAGCTCTCCAAAATCTCTCCAAAAACTCTCCAAAAAAATTAAAAAATTGGTGGAAGTCATATCTCAAAGTTCTAGCCTCTCTCGATTGAAATCAAGCCTTAAGCCATCCTCCTGAAGTCCCCAAGAGTTTTTACAAGGCCTAATATTATTCCACCACAAGCCTAGAACACCCCCATTTGATAACACCGGTTTGGTAAAGTTTAAAATTTTGAATCTCTGATTTTAATCACATTTCACGGCAAGATAACATTTGTTTGAGTTTATATGAATCTATAGATCAGGTATGAGTGGGACCAAATATGCACATCATGCACCTCCAGTTCATGACCACCAGATTTTATCAGGCTAGATCTAAAGCCTCAAATGCGCGTCCCCATGATGCCTATGCCCTATTGCTAATGGGCCTGGCCCATTTTCTTTTTCTTTTTTTTTTTGTTTTTTTAATTATTTAATTTTCTTTAAATCTTTTTTTTCTTTTTATGAACATAAAAAATTATAAAATCAGAAAATCACTAAAAATAGTAGATTTAAGTTTTTATTAATTAAATTAATCAATCATTTAGTCACCTTTTTTTCAATTAATTAACTAATTAGAATTAGGTTCTCATAATTTAATTATTTTTCTAAACAAAAATTAAAAACAAAAAAAAAAACATTTTTCCACTTAGAATTTTTTAGGGTTTTTACATGTTTCCCTTTTCTCCTCTGTGCGCTCGTTTGTTCTTTCGTATTATTAATTTCATAAATTATGTAAATGTACAAGGGATATAATAGTTTAAATTAGGACCTTTTACTTTTTATTTCCCCCTTTTTTAGTTTGTAATTTCCCCCATCCTGAAGCAATCTAATAGCTTAGACTTTACTTTCCGCGTTTTTATTTTTCTGCCCTATATATATATATATATATATATATATATATATATATATATATATATATATATATATATATATATATATATATATATATATATATATATATATATATATATATATATATATATATATATATATATATATATATATATATATATATATATATATATTTAACTACTAGATGTATGCTTAATAGGATTGCATGATAAAACTTAAAAAAATGCTAGAAAACCTAACACTCAAGATAAACATAATTGAAAAGCAACACACTTCGCACACACGCACCTCTAAGATACCTCCACTTGTTGCCTTCGGAATAAAAAGTCACGTCTCTCGAACGTAAGAGATTTTAGAAGAGACCCTTTTGTTATAAGATCATAATTCCCTCAATGACCCTTTCGATGTTTCCTCGGTAAATGATCTTGGTACCTTAGGGTAATTGCTAAAGTATTTTACGAGTTTCTTTCGTGATTATACGATGACCCTCGCCTGTCCCTCAAAACATCCAACAACAGGGCTACCTACTGACTAATAGTAGGATAGCACTGTCTAAAGGAAAAGAGGAAATGAACAAAGACCGTTCGAGTAGGTAAACAGTTCATAGTTTCTTGCTCATAAAAACAAACAAAACAATTTTTCACACATACACAAACTCTTTTCTAATTATTTTCAAAGACAAAAAAATACTTTGTATACGTTCTCAACGATATGAGAAACATTACAAAGTTTTCCGCATTAAAGCGTCTTTTCAAAAATATTTTCAAATGCACTTACACCAAAAAAGCATTTTCAAAGTTAGCTAGCAACTAAGAGCCCGTAGATAACTACGGATGGAAAGGGTGCTAATACCTTCCCTTTCTATAGTCTACCCCCCGAACTCAAAATATTTAAAAAGGTCTTTCTTGTTCTTTCCACCCTTTACTTTGTTGGATGAAAGAAAAGTAGGTGGCGACTCTTGTTAACCGCAACATTTGCGATAAAATGCCTAGCCAGGGGTAAGAGGATTTATTTTCCTCTAACCAATGATGTAAAAGACCAAAGCACAATGTCTTGAGTCAGAGGGTATGACCCACTCGACATGGTGAGCTTGATTCTCGTATAATGACATTCAACGTTACGAGGTTCTTCGATCAAAGTTGCAATCAGAATTTAAACATTCTCTTGTGTTTACCCCGCAAGATCCTTGAAAACATTGCATGCATGTCATTACATAACAGGTATTCTCAAGACAAGTTTCTCATTTTCTCGCTGTTTATTTCATCAAGGAAAATAGATCTCGATTAGAACGACAGAGATCTCCAAACTCAAGATACTCAATTCAAGGAAATGTTCCTGAATTTATCCAAGGGGCAAAAAGAATTGAAAGCACTCCTCGCTGGGAACATGGCCAAGAAAAATCCTGACAACAACAAGGATGACCAGTTGAAACAACTGCAAGCTGAGATGGAAAGGATGAGAGTCCGGATGAATAGTCAGATGACTCTTATCCAAAATTTAGCTCGGGGACAAGAACAGTTGAGAATTCGCAACATCAAGCTTCATCAGGACAGATATGACCGTTTGGGGAAAACAGCCAGAATTTGGAGCCTAGTCAATGATCAACCTCTCTTGGCAGATAGGGAATGGGGTGACATGTTTATGCAGGAACATGTTGAAAATAAACTCAGGAGCAGTGAAATTCAGGGGACTGCATCTTCAAGTACTCATAAGAAATCATACAATGGAAAGAATGAGCCCAGTACTGTGTACGACCATAAGGATTATAATAAGAGTGATCTCAACCAATCTGTAGGGGAAGTGCGGACCTTTAATCCAGTACCAGTGCAACAGCGGCGACAAGGAAATCAATGTAAACAGGACATGCCTACAAGGCAATTCACCAAAATCAAGATGTCCTCGACTTGAGTATTACAACACATGTTGAGGATGAAGTTGATTACGCTGAAGGATCCTCCTCAGAATCCCAACACCTTCTCTCCTCGGTAAAATCATAATGTGAGATGCCCTTATCATTCCAATAGTTATGGGCATGATACTAATAGTTGTTTGGCATTGAAAAATAAGATTCAAGACTTGATCGACGAAGGATTTCTAGAGTTCACATAAGATGGTCCGATTGAATTCTTTTGCCATCCCTCAAAGGCACACCATCTAAAGGTACAAGTTCAGACAGAGATACCTTTTGTTCATTAGAGTTTTAAAATTGTAATTTCTTTTGATTATTTTGAACACTTATTTTATGTAAAACTTTGTTATTCCATTAATGCATTGCATATGTTTGTCTTGAATTAATCCATTTGTTTTCACTATACTGAAACCATGCTTTTACTTCCTTTTTGTGATATTCAACTCTCGATAAAAAGCTATAAGCCTTTAGAGGGAGTATGATGAAAACAAAACCATAATCTCATACAATATGATTTTGAATAGACCTTTATGATGATGTACATGCGTTATTTCAAATCCTAAACAATGGAGTTATAAGGAATATAATCCATAGTCAACCCCTTTGAGCCTAAGAAGCAGGAGTTTTCTTTTTCACGCAAATTGAAACCTTTAATCATAACTTGGGGCAGGGTAGTTTCTCAGTTAATTCAAATGTGCATTCAGTTGCAAGCTCTACCTTCATACACGAAGAATAGTGTCAAAGATGCTCTTCTAAATCAAAAGACAGTGATGGTTCCCCATAATCACTAAAACAGGAAGTCATTATTTTTCAAGAGAAAAGCCCGTTAAGTCAAAACCTATCAATGAGACTTAAGAAAAAAACGGGGGCGTCGCGCTGACTGTAATAAAAAAAGAAACAGTTCAGGAAAAAGGTAGGGATAATAAAAAAAGAAAGAGGTCGCTACAAATCCTCAACAAAAGAAAAAATGTTACAAAAAAATGACTGCCTTCTCAAATAAACTTTCGATATCCGAACCATCACCAGAATATCCGGGAAAATATTCCAGACTCAATTGGGATCTAAACACACAATTAACTGAGAATAGGACTGAAGAATATCACAAAGAACGGGTTGGGTACAAATAAAGTTTGAGCCTTTATCCTTTGTTTCTTAAACCGTGAACCATGCCACGTTACAGACTTTAAAAGTCCTAGCTGAAGCAGGGGTTAGTTCGAAAGTTTTGTACCCCAAAATTTTCCCTCCCATTTTCACTCAAGACATGCCTCTATAGATCCTCAATTGCTCAAGGTTGACCAAGATTTAACCAGGCAATTTTCCTTCTAAGGAAATGAACCCCCAACTAGGGTCCCAATTTTTATCAAAATGGTTGAGCTCCAAAGGTCTCAGATGTTCCCCATGTTACTAATATGCCTTCAAGATTATCTATGCCAAATTTCATGCCTTGCACAATAAGTTTGCTCAGTCAATTGCTCAAGTATTGGAAAATCAACTATACTAGGTCAAAAGTCAATTGTGGCCCATGTACAGTAAAACTTCAAGATTTTGGGTCAACATCAACATTTTAAAGTGATATCCATCATTTGATCATGGTTTGGTCGTGATTCCTCAAGAAATGCTCCTAACCCATCTAAAGTCAAAAATGGCAAATTAGGGTTTCTATAGGAAAACTCAACCAAACTTTGACCAAGCATAACTTTCTCATACTTTATCAAAAAATTTCCAACCAAAGCTTATTTTGAAGAGAATTCAATTCCCTGCAACTTCTCTTCAGCCCTCAAGTTCAAGAAATGCACCATTTGAAAGATACAAGTTCATATATTACAAGTCATTTTTAGAAAGTCAATAAAAGTCACTTTTTGCCAAGACCTTTAACATCAAGATAACATCTTCAAATGCAAAATTGATCAAAATAGGTGTTGTACCCCAAAATTTGCCCTCGCATTTTTCCACAAGAAATCACAGCCTCGGGTGTTTCCTGATTTTTCAGATTGACGTAAGAATCAGTCAAACAGATTTTTTCTTATCAGTCAGACAAAGTTAGGGTTTTCATGGCTCTAGAACAGTTCACATAGTTTGCTTAGGGTTTTGGTTGATTTTGGCTCAAGTTTTGATCAGGCAGACGTTTCTTTGGCATTTAATCAAGAATTAGGGTTTTTGTGTGTGCATTCTCAGAAAGTATTATCTTTACAGTTTCTTTTCAGTTTACTCTGAAATTTGATTTGAGGCATTTGAATTGAGACCTTGCAGTGCTTGGTATGATCAGTAAAGGCTAAGGCATTTGATTTGAGATGAGGTACTTAAATTAAGAATTTGCAGTGTTTGATTAAATCAGTGAAAAGAGAGCATCTGGATGTTGGTTTGATTAACTATGCATTGTTTAATTGGAGCGCCAGGTTTATTACTGATTCATGCTGAATGGCGAGACCACAGTGTTCGTTAATTATTATTTTTTCTAAGTCAGAATAATTGGATACTTCCAGTTATTTTAATTTAAATAATTCAAATAATTAAATGGACCGTAAATTGAAAGAGAAATTAACTGATAAAAAGGATTTTTATTTATTCATTTTTAATTGTTTTGTTACAAATTATTATTCGAACAATTGTAAATTTACTTACATTTTTGTTTACAATAATAATTTTACAAATAAATTAAAATGAAAATAAAACTATCCTAAATATTCCTAAGTCTTCAAATCTTCAGCTTCTACTACTGCTCCTCTCCATTGAGTTTTATCTGCAAAACAAAGAGAAAAAAGCAAAAGTCAAAGCAGATAAAATTAAAAAGACAGACAGTAATTTAAAGATTCATCATTAAAGGCAACTGGCCGGAATCAGTTTGCCCTCTCTGCAAATCACGAGATTTCTCCCGGTTCACAGAGAGGGATGAAAAATGCTTGCAAAAGAAAAAGGTATGAATGCACAAAGTTATGATTTTGCACAAGTTCAAATTGTCAACCAACTGCATAGTTTCCAAACAAACAGCATGCCAAACAAGGTCCAAGTCCAAACTGAAATAAATGTCAAAAAAACTGTCCAAGGATATGGAAAGATATCAAAACATCAAGCAAGTACAAAAGGCCACCAAAAGATGTCAAAAGAGATATGCAAATATCAAGAAGTACAAAGTATGCAGAGGAAAATATACAAGTGCAAGCAACATCAAATTACATCATTTTCCAGCAGTTGCCTTTTCAGAACAAAGTACAAACATAAACATTATTTAATGCTTTAACTTGTACTGGAGAGAGAGAGAAGAAAGAAAAGAAGAAGGGCTTACAGGCTTAGGCTTGAAAAGAGATATAAAAAACAAAACTGCTAACACAGTAGAGAGAGGCAGAGATATTACAAAAACATAAGACCACAAACTGAAAGAAGAAGAGATTGCAAAAAACTGCCTCCAAGACAGTTCCCAAGCCTTCAAACCACAAGCCTGTAATCATTCAAACTGTCTCCACCCTGTTGAAACCAAAACTCAACTTGCATTACAAACATACCCACCCTGTCAAACAAAGCCCCAAAGCCTAACCTGTAAAAGGCCAAGCCCCCAACCTGTCAAAACAAAAGCTTTCAACCTGCTGAAACCCAAACAGAACCACCAAGTCCCAACCTGTCAAACCAAAGCCCAGACCTGCATAACTCAAGCCTTAAAAGCCCTCTTTCAAAACCCTGCATAAGCCTTTGCCTAATAACATCAAAACCTAAACTGTCAAGCCTCAAAATGAAACCATAGCCTAAATAAAAAAAAAGCCTAAGACCTTTTTTGAACTCAGAACATCAAAACTGACCAAGTTCATACTCAAAGTCCTTGTCAAAAGCCATGATCAATCCAACACAACATACATAAATATCTCAGCATATCAAACACTAAGCATTTTCGAACCAACCAAAGCCTCAGAAAACTTTCATCATAGGCAAGAAATCAAGGAAACCAAGCATATCATCATCAAATAATCTCTGGGCAAAGAAATCGTCCAAGGCAACATACCTAAGCCAATAGGGTCAAGCATACGAGGCAAAGAGACAGAAGAGAAAAAGGAAGTCAAGCTAGGTTTTCAAGTATCATCATCAAACCATAAAAGACGAATACAAGATACCAAGGTTTCCAAGCAAAGCGCGTCATCACCAAGCATCCGCCTTGGCCGCCTGAGCGCCTCCATCTTCATTCCTCCTCCGTCTCCTCCAAAAGGTAAAAAAAAACCTTTCTTTTCCTTAAAGTACCTCACAAGAAATCAATAATCACAAAGAATCAGGACATGCAAAGAATAGAAATCAATAAAAGATTGAAAACCTAAAAGACTGTCAAACACGAACAAAAGCCGTTACCTGTGTACGAACGTCGCTGAGCGACCATGAAGGGAAGAGGAAGGATGTTGGCACTCAGTGGCCTTGGGCGGAGAGGCGTTCAGAGGCGAATCCATGGCGAAGAAGATGAAGAAAGAAGCGAAGTGAACGACGCCTGTGTTCAAACAAACCCTAAGTCTCTAATGAACAAAACAAAATTAACCCTAAAAACATTTGTGTCAAATGCCAATGGGCCTTGCCCTTTCCTAGCAACACAAGCCCATTAAGCACGCCCTGCACCCTCTTTTTTTTGTTTCTCAGCCAGTTATTTGTTTGGGCCTCCCAATTCCCTTTTGGCCCATTCATCTTTTTTTTCATTTTTTTTAACTAATATTTTTCTTATCATATCATATTTTAACATACTATTTTTTATATATCAATTTTCATTAACTCTTTTTATATAAAATGTTCCTCATCATTTTATTTTATTTTTAAGCTAGTATAATTAATATACATAAAATTAGATTTCTTAAAACATTTCTTTTTTTCTTTTCTTTGATTAAATCTTTTGTTTTATACATAAGGCATTAATTTTCTTAAAATATTTTTTTTCCTTTTTTTTGTATAAAATATTCATATAAATACATAAAATAAAAAGATAGATTTTAACTTAAACTTTTTCTGTTATTAAATTTTCTTTTCTTTGTACATATTAGGCAAAAGTACAAAATGATAATATTAAATAAACAAAATATTTAATAAAACATTAAAATTCACATCTCAACTTGTAAATAAACCTCATACATTTACACATACACTTACACATTTATAATATACAAATACGTCGATACATTTACTTTGCTTTACACATATACATTTGCTATTCTTATGCATTGCTATACGTTATATTTTACATTTGCGCAATTCGATTTGGTTGTAATTATTTGGATACTATTCTCCTATAAGTCTCATCCCTCATTTGTATACTTGTACCCCCACTCCCGGATACTATTTGTAATAGTTTAGGACTTTAAATTCTCGCAATTTATCGCTTTTGAATTATACCATGGTTAGACCTAGGGTTTGTATGTACATAAAATCAAACGCTGGATAACCTAATACAAGACAAATACATGAAATCAATACACAATCACACTTGCTCCCCTAGGGTAATCCCACATGTTGTCTTCCAAAATGGGCCATGCTTGCACGTCGAGTTTCTTTGGCAAAACAATTCAAATGATCATAAGTCCCTCTATGACGCTTTTGAAAGTTGCCTATCAAAATGATCATAGTCCCTCCAAGCAAAATTGCCAAAGACACTTGGCATCATAGCATTCATGGTCCATACGATGACCCACACCTGTCCCGTTAAACATCCTAAATGCAAGATTGTCCACCAAATACAATGGTGGAACAAAATTGTTAAAAAGGGTTAAAACATGAGAATAACCTTTGAGTAAACTTAGGGGTAGACAAAACTCTTAGTTACTTGATCAACTTGCAAAAACACTTTCCTACTTTTCAAACCACACTCCACAAACACTTTCAAAACAAACTTTCAAAAACATTTGAAACATCTTTTCGAAAAGATACACACCTTCGTATATACTCAAACACGAGTCATTACAACGGTTTCCGAAACGAAGGCGTCTATTTCAAAACATTTTCAAAACAAAAATACACACACTATTTCAAGCAATCAAAAATCAAGGCAATTGATCTAAAACCAAGTAACTAAGAGCCCATGGATAACCATGGATGAAAAGGGTGCTAATACCTTCCCTTTTCATAATCTACCCCCCGAACCCACGAAACATCTCAAAAGGTTTTTCCTGTGCTTTTTAACCTTTCCTTTAGGATAAAATAAAAAGTCGGTGGCGACTCTTGCTAAACCGAACAAGTGTGAATACAAACGCAAAACCCAAGTCAGTTCTCCCACCGTATCACAGAACTGGCGACTCTGCTGGGGAGTGATTCCAAAGTGGGGTTACCTTAGGGTTTAGATCACCTTTACATTCTTGCTTTGATTGCCTTGATTACTTTACTTTTTGGTTCCTTGTTTGGGTTTGTTGTAAATCCTACACCCGGATTTGGGGCACCTTTTTAGGTAAATAGCAATAAAACTGTGAGGGAACTGTGCCGGGTATACCGACATGGTTGAAGCAGTAAGCTATGTTAGTGTGACATATTTGTGAGTACCGGTAACCCTTGAGTTCAATCAAGGAGAGTACGGGGCCGCTGAGTGATGTCGCGAAGCACTAACGAACTCTTAGAACATTACTTGACCATCCTAGCCTTTTTAGGGTTAGTGAGATGACCGACTTTGGTGAAGTCCGAAGTTGGTAGATACTCGATACTACACTCATTGAGGGTTGTTTTCTTGGAATATTTTGGTCGCCAGTTAAGTGGCTAAGTCAAAACGATGAACACGGAAAACAATCCAATGATATTCAGCTCCTTAGAACCCGGTTTCTATTTTTTTAGGACATGATGAGCCAACTAACTTCAAGAGGGTACTTACCTACAACCCCATGCAAGCCTGAACCTAAGGACTTGTTTTGCTTTGTGTGAATATGATTGCCTGTATATACACTCATTTGCTTTTACATACATGTACATAACATCATAACATCATACCATAGCATTTTCAATAACCTTTTCAAGGATCTCGAGGGTTCTTTTGATGCAGGGTTACGTTGAACCAGACGTCTACCAATGGGCAAGAGGTTTCTCCTCTAAACAAATGCCAACCAAAGATCAAGTACAACAACTTGAATTAGGGGCTATGACCCACTTGACATGGTGAGCTTGATTCTCGTGGAAAGACATCCACCGGCACAAAGTTCTCCAACCAAAGATCAAGTACAACAACTGGAATCAGGGGCTATGACCCACTTGACATGGTGAGCTTGATTCTCGTGGAAAGACATCCACTAGTACAAAGGTCTCCAATCAAAGACTGAAGTTCAGCCTCTAACATTTTCTTGTGTTTACCCCAAGAGATCCTTGAAAGCATGTATCCACATATCATGCATTGCATCTTGACAATTTTTCCTTTTCTCAGGTTTCCTTACTCTCATACTGTTTATTTCAGTAAGAGATGGCTCTAGAGAGGGCTGTCAAGGATATCCAGGACCAGACTGCTCAGCTGCAGGAAATGTTCTTGAACTTGTCTCTGGGGCAGGAAGAAATGAAAGCTCTCCTCACAAAGGGCTTGGTCCAGGAGACTTCAAACAATGCCAGGAGTGATCAGCTTGCGGAGCTGCAGTTTGATTTGACAACATTAAGGATCCAAGTGATGGGACAGTTGGTGGGCCAGACGGCTCTCATCCAAGACCTGTCTCAAAGACAAGAGGAACTCAGAGTTCTCATCCGCCAATTGCTTCAAAACAACCAACTGGGGAAAACATCTGAGGTTGAAGAGCAAGTCACCGCTCAACCCCGATCCACTCAAGAAGACAAAGGGAAGGCTCCTTTGCTTGCTTCAGGGTCACAAGCCCAGCAACAACCTCGCCAGCGTTAACGGGGTAATCGGCGTAAACAAGAAACGTCGGGAAGACAGTTCACGGAGACTGACATACCGTCATCTCTGATTCTGGAGCGCTTGTTGGAGGTCAACCTGACTGCCTTGAGGGATCCTATTCGGAAGCCCAATACCTCCGCTCCTAACTATCATCCCGATGCATTTTGTGTATACCACTCCTACAGACCGGGGCACGACACTGACGACTGTTGGGCCTTGAAGAACAAGATTCAAGATCTGATCGACATTGGAGTGTTGAGGTTCATGCCAGACGGCTAGATGAAAATCTTTCGTTAAGGAGTTCTCCACCTGAAGTGACAAAGCTCAAGCTGAAAGACTTTTGCTTCATTTTGAATTTTCAAAGTTGTAATTTCTTTTGTTTTCAAACAATTATCTGTTGATGTTGAACTCTGTTTCATTAATGCATTACATATGTTTGTCTTGAATTCATCCATTCGTTTTCACTACTCTTATGCTTTCCTTATGATATTTAACTCTTGATAAAAAGATGCAAGCCTTTAGAGGGAGGATGACGAAACAGTACCATAATCTCATACAGTGTGCTTTTGAACAGACCTTGCTGATGACGTACAGGCATTTCTTTCAATTCTCAAACACTGGAGTTATAAGGAAGATAATCCCTAGTCAACCCCTTCGAGCCAAAGAAGTAGGAGTTTTCTGTTCTAAACAAATCAAAACCTTTGATATAAACCTGGGGCAGGGTAGTCTCTCAGTTAATTCAGAAAATGCGCATTGAAGTCACAAACTCTCAGTTCGTAACACAACGAACAACGTCAAAGAAAAGCATTCCCTTGGAATCAAAAGACAGTGATGGTTCCCTATCATAGAGGCAGTCAATCTCTCAAAGGAGAAAAGCCCACCAAGCCAAAACCTGTAAAGGAGGCTTAAGGAAGCTAGGGCATCCCGCTGACTGTGATCTCGAAAACAGAGACAGTCAGGCAAAAGTTAAGGATAACAAATCAAAATCAAAATAGAGAGGTCATTACAAATCCTCAACAACATGAAAAATGTTGCAAAAGAAAAAGGAGATGATGACTGTCTCCCAATTCAATTGGTGAACCATCACCCAAAATGTCGTTCCAAACTCGAATAGAGTACGACGCACAATTAAGTGAGCTTAGGTTTGAAGAACATCACGAAGAGCGGGTGGGTACAAATACACTTTGAGCCTTTATCCTTTGTTCCTTAAACCGTGAACCAAGCCACGTTACAACCCTTCAAAAGTCCTAATTGAAGCATGGGTTAATTCGAAAGCATACTGTTCAAAAGGTATCCTGACTCTTGTAAGGCTTTGCTCTAAATCATATGTTGATCTGTCTTATAAAAAGTTTTCTGCTAAAAGACACATTTTTCAAAACTTCGAGACAAACATAAACTTTGCATTGCTTAATATAACTGTTTGCATTTGGCTATTTGTTTGACAGCGAAGAAATTCATACAGCGAATGTTCAGAGGAACGAAAACTCTCTCAATGAACAAAATCACTTCAAAAGGATGACACTTCCAACGACAAATCTCCTATCAACAGGGGGCATGACATGTCACTATCCAATTAACCTGGGGCAGTCCAGTCAAGGTTTCAACAGATCTTTCAAAGTTCAGTTAACCTGGGGCAGTCCAGTCAAGATTTCAAGAAATCTCTCAATTTGTAGAGTAATCTGATTCAAGACTCCTTCATCATCACTTGGGGCATTCGAATGTCAAAAGTGTCCAGAGTATTCCTTCATCACCTGCTGGAAATTACAACCACCAACAGAGTAACTATCACCTTTCCAGATTCGATTCTTGTACCTAGCCAGGGTATATCTGTGGACGACTGATTATAGATTAACACCTGTAACAAGCCAGGAAATTATCTACATGAAGAGATCGAAGATCAACACCTGTAACAAGCCAAGACAATATCTCCTTGACCAACCTTTTTTAAGATTCCAGATCAACACCTGTAACAAGCCAGGAAATTATCTACATCACCACTTGGGGCATTCGAATGTCAAAAGTGTTCAATAATTCCTTCATCACCTGTTGGAAGTTACGGTCATCAAAGATCAAATTCTCACAAAATTCAAGTTATGAAGCCCGGATTTGACCGGATAATATCTTGATCTCTACAGCACATTGTGAAGACCGAACTACGACCGGATAACAGTGTCAGATTACCGCAAAGCCTGGATTACGACCAGATAGTGGGATCTCCTGAATTCAAGTTATGAAGCCCGAATTTGACCGGATAATATCTTGATCTCTACAGCATATTGTGAAGACCGGACTACGACCGGATAACAGTGTTAGATTACCGCAAAGCCTGGATTACGACCAGATAGTGGGATCTCCAAAATTCAAGTTATGAAGCCCGGATTTGACCGGATAATATCTTGATCTCTACAGCACATTGTGAAGACCGGACTACGACCGGATAACAGTGTCAGATTACCGCAAAGCCTGGATTACGACCAGATAGTGGAATCTCCTGAATTCAAGTTATGAAGCCCGGATTTGACCGGATAATATCTTGATCTCTACAACACATTGTGAAGACCGGATTACGACCGGATAACAGTGTCAGACAATCGCCAAGCCTGGATTACGACCGGACAGCAGTCAAGAGTACTACGAAGCCTGGAATCGACCAGATAGTGGTATATCTTTAACACAAGCCGTGAAGCCTGGATTTGACCGGATAACAGCTTAGCAAGCTATTGTGAAGCCTGGACCACGACCAGATAGCAATACAAATTTTGGTGAAGCCTGGATTACGACCAGATAGCGGTTAACCCTCAAGAGTGAAGACCCTCATCCTTAAAACCTCAGAAGATTGGTATACTCCCCAGTTTCTGATCGTTAACAGAACGAAGATTTCCATCACCTCATCATGAAGCAACCCTACACAGGTTCTTTCTCAAACTCAAAAGATTCTTGGAATCCCCGGCCAGAGAGCCTCACAGAATCTAATTCCCCTCAGAATCAAGTTTCAATATCCCCAGCGGAGCTAAAACTTCGAACTATCAATCCCCAAGCAGAGTGAAGACTCTCATTTTCAGTTCCTCACAGAATATTCGAATATTCTCCAGTGAAGATCCCCTCAAGACAGGAATTCCCCAGTAGATTGGCATACAACCCAAGCTCCGGATTCCCCGACAGTGGTCCCAGGACTTCTTATGATCATATATTCTTGCCCTCCCCAGCAGCAGTTAAGGAATTATTTTCCCCGGCAGCAGTCAAGATTCTTCTGTCTCCAGCCATCCAGGATTCATCTATCCTCAGCAAGACAACTCATCAGCTTACCTGCGCATTCATCACATTCATATCATCAACATTGATGTAACATACATTGCATCATGTATCATGACATTGCATACAACTAACTCTTTACCTTTTCAGGAAAAGATCAGTCAACAGACAAAAATCATCATCTTCCGAGATTCATCCAGAAATAGTTCAGATGTGACCCAAACACGGCAACATTCTGATACTTATTCCAGATTCATCTAGAGGCAGTTTTACACGAACTCATCATCAGGAAACCCTACGCCTGTTACTTCTTCACTTCAAGACTTCTGAAAACAGTTTACGGACGCTTCCCAACAACGGACGTTAATCTATCACTTGTTCAGATGCAACTTTTGAAAATAGTTTACGGATGCTTCTCAATAACGGATGCTACTCTATTGCTTATTCAACTCCAACTCCTGAAAACAGTTTACGGATTCTCCAAACATGGATGTCAATCGATCGCTTGTTCAGACCCCCAGTTCAGAGACGTTCCAAAACATGGTTACCCTTCTGATACTCGTCCACTCACCAAGGACATGCAGTTCAACATTTCCAGATGGCATCTATAAGCCCATCCTCCTCAACAAACATTTCCAAATGGCATCTTTTAAGCCCATTTCCAGATGGTATCTATAAACCCATCCTCCTCAACAAACACTTCCAAATGGCATCTTTAAGCCCATTTCCAGATGGCATCTATAAGCCCATCCTCCTATCAGCAGTCACCAGATGGCATCTTTAAGCCCATCACCAAATGGCATATTTAAGCCCATTCCCTCCACCATCACATCACCAAGTGAAAATTTTAGGGCACTCTAGTGTCCGATCTCCTTTTACCCTCGAGTCGCGAAAGGCAAACTTGCCAATCTAACTCTTCAGGTTCAAGAAGATTAAACAGGGGCAACTGTTGTACCCCAAAATTTGCCCTCGCATTTTTCCACAAGAAATCACAGCCTCAGGTGTTTCCTGATTTTTCAGATTAACGTAAGAATTAGTCAAACAGATTTTTTCTTATCAGTCAGACAAAGTTAGGGTTTTCATGGCTCTGGAACAGTTCACACAGTTTGCTTAGGGTTTTGGTTGATTTTGGCTCAAGTTTTGATCAGGCAGACATTTCTTTGGCATTTAATCAAGAATTAGGGTTTTTGTGCGCGCATTCTCAAAAAGGATTATCTTTATAGTTTCTTTTCAGTTTACTCTGAAATTTGATTTGAGGCATTTGAATTGAGACCTTGCAGTGCTTGGTATGATCAGTAAAGGCTAAGGCATTTGATTTGAGATGAGGTACTTAAATTAAGAATCTGCGGTGTTTGAATAAATCAGTGAAAAGAGAGCATCTGGATGTTGGTTTGATTAACTATGCATTGTTTAATTGGAGCGCCAGGTTTATTACTGATTCATGCTGAATGGCGAGACCACAGTGTTCGTTAATTATTATTTTTTCTAAGTCAGAATAATTGGATACTTCCAGTTATTTTAATTTAAATAATTCAAATAATTAAATGGACCGTAAATTGAAAGAGAAATTAACTGATAAAAAGGATTTTTATTTATTCATTTTTAATTGTTTTGTTACAAATTATTATTCGAACAATTGTAAATTTACTTACATTTTTGTTTACAATAATAATTTTACAAATAAATTAAAATGAAAATAAAACTATCCTAATTATTCCTAAGTCTTCAAATCTTCAGCTTCTACTGCTGCTCCTCTCCATTGAGTTTTATCTGCAAAACAAAGAGAAAAAAGCAAAAGTCAAAGCAGATAAAATTAAAAAGACAGACAGTAATTTAAAGATTCATCATTAAAGGCAACTGGCCGGAATCAGTTTGCCCTCTCTGCAAATCACGAGATTTCTCCCGGTTCACAGAGAGGGATGAAAAATGCTTGCAAAAGAAAAAGGTATGAATGCACAAAGTTATGATTTTGCACAAGTTCAAATTGTCAACCAACTGCATAGTTTCCAAACAAACAGCATGCCAAACAAGGTCCAAGTCAAAACTGAACTAAATGTCAAAAAAACTGTCCAAGGATATGGAAAGATATCAAAACATCAAGCAAGTACAAAAGGCCACCAAAAGCTGTCAAAAGAGATATGCAAATATCAAGAAGTACAAAGTATGCAGAGGAAAATATACAAGTGCAAGCAACATCAAATTACATCATTTTCCAGCAGTTGCCTTTTCAGAACAAAGTACAAACATAAACATTATTTAATGCTTTAACTTGTACTGGAGAGAGAGAGAAGAAAGAAAAGAAGAAGGGCTTACAGGCTTAGGCTTGAAAAGAGATATAAAAAACAAAACTGCTAACACAGTAGAGAGAGGCAGAGATATTACAAAAACATAAGACCACAAACTGAAAGAAGAAGAGATTGCAAAAAACTGCCTCCAAGACAGTTCCCAAGCCTCCAAACCACAAGCCTGTAATCATTCAAACTGTCTCCACCCTGCTGAAACCAAAACTTAGCTTGCATTACAAACATACCCACCCTGTCAAACAAAGCCCCAAAGCCTAACCTGTAAAAGGCCAAGCCCCCAACCTGTCAAAACAAAAGCTTTCAACCTGCTGAAACCCAAACAGAACCACCAAGTCCCAACCTGTCAAACCAAAGCCCAGACCTGCATAACTCAAGCCTTAAAAGCCCTCTTTCAAAAACCTGCATAAGCCTTTTCCTAATAACATCAAAACCTGAACTGTCAAGCCTTAAAATGAAACCATAGCCTAAATTAAAAAAAGCCTAAGACCTTTTTTGAACTCAGAACATCAAAACTGACCAAGTTCATACTCAAAGTCCTTGTCAAAAGCCATGATCAATCCAACACAACATACAGAAATATCTCAGCATATCAAACACTAAGCATTTTCGAACCAACCAAAGCCTCAGAAAACTTTCATCATAGGCAAGAAATCAAGGCAACCAAGCATATCATCATCAAATAATCTCTGGGCAAACAAATCGTCCAAGGCAACATACCGAAGCCAATAGGATCAAGCATACAAGGCAAAGAGACAGAAGAGAAAAAGGAAGTCAAGCTAGGTTTTCAAGTATCATCATCAAACCATAAAAGACGAATACAAGATACCAAGGTTTCCAAGCAAAGCGCGTCATCACCAAGCATCTGCCTTGGCCTCCTGAGCGCCTCCATCTTCATTCCTCCTCCGTCTCCTCCAAAAGGTATAAAAAACCCTTTCTTTTCCTTAAAGTACCTCACAAGAAATCAATAATCACAAAGAATCAGGACATGCAAAGAGTAGAAATCAATAAAAGATTGAAAACCTAAAAGACTGTCAAACACGAACAAAAGCCGTTACCTGTGTACGAACGTCGCTGAGCGACCATGAAGGGAAGAGGAAGGATGTTGGCACTCAGTGGCCTTGGGCGGAGAGGCGTTCAGAGGCGAATCCATGGCGAAGAAGATGAAGAAAGAAGCGAAGTGAACGGCGCATGTGTTCAAACAAACCCTAAGTCTCTAATGAACAAAACAAAATTAACCCTAAAAACATTTGTGTCAAATGCCAATGGGCCTTGCCCTTTCCCAGCAACACAAGCCCATTAAGCACGCCCTGCACCCTCTTTTTTTTGTTTCTCAGCCAGTTATTTGTTTGGGCCTCCCAATTCCCTTTTGGCCCATTCATCTTTTTTTTCATTTTTTTTAACTAATATTTTTCTTATCATATCATATTTTAACATACTATTTTTTATATATCAATTTTCATTAACTCTTTTTATATAAAATGTTCCTCATCATTTTATTTTATTTTTAAGCTAGTATAATTAATATACATAAAATTAGATTTCTTAAAACATTTCTTTTTTTCTTTTCTTTGATTAAATCTTTTGTTTTATACATAAGGCATTAATTTTCTTAAAATTTTATTTTTTCCTTTTTTTTTATAAAAAAAACCTTGTATAAAATATTCATAGAAATACATAAAATAAAAAGATAGATTTTAACTTAAACTTTTTCTGTTATTAAATTTTCTTTTCTTTGTACATATTAGGCAAAAGTACAAAATGATAATATTAAATAAATAAAATATTTAATAAAACATTAAAATTCACATCTCAACTTGTAAATAAACCTCATACATTTACACATACACTTACACATTTACAATATACAAATACGTCGATACATTTACTTTGCTTTACACATATACATTTGCTATTCTTATGCATTGCTATACGTTATATTTTACATTTGCGCAATTCGATTTGGTTGTAATTATTTGGATACTATTCTCCTATAAGTCTCATCCCTCATTTGTATACTTGTACCCCCACTCCCGGATACTATTTGTAATAGTTTAGGACTTTAAATTCCCGCAATTTATCGCTTTTGAATTATACCATGGTTAGACCTAGGGTTTGTATGTACATAAAATCAAACGCTAGATAACCTAATACAAGACAAATACATGAAATCAATACACAATCACACTTGCGCCCCTAGGGTAATCCCACATGCTGTCTTCCAAAATGGGCCATGCTTGCACGTCGAGTTTCTTTGGCAAAACAATTCAAATGATCATAAGTCCCTCGATAACGCTTTCGAAAGTTGCCTATCAAAATGATCATAGTCCCTCCAAGAAAAATTGCCAAAGACACTTGGCATCATAGCATTCATGGTCCATACGATGACCCATGCCTGTCCCGTTAAACATCCTAAACGCAAGATTGTCCACCAAATACAATGGTGGAACAAAATTGTTAAAAAGGGTTAAAACATGAGAATAACCTTTGAGTAAACTTAGGGGTAGACAAAACTCTTAGTTACTTGATCAACTTGCAAAAACACTTGCCTACTTTTCAAACCACACTCCACAAACACTTTCAAAACAAACTTTCAAAAACATTTGAAACATCTTTTCGAAAAGATACACACCTTCGTATATACTCAAACACGAGTCATTACAACGGTTGCCGAAACAAAGGCGTCTATTTCAAAACATTTTCAAAACATTTTTAAAACACAAATACACACACCATTTCAAGCAATCAAAAATCAAGGCAATTGATCTAAAACCAAGTAACTAAGAGCCCATGGATAACCATGGATGAAAAGGGTGCTAATACCTTCCCTTTTCATAATCTACCCCCCGAACCCACGAAACATCTCAAAAGGTTTTTCCTGTGCTTTTTAACCTTTCCTTTAGGATAAAATAAAAAGTCGGTGGCGACTCTTGCTAAACCGAACAAGTGTGAATACAAACGCAAAACCCAAGTCAGTTCTCCCACCGTATCACAATAGGGATTGAAGTAGACATCTTGGGCTTTCCAAAAAGTCCAAGATCATCATCATGAGATAAAATTGAGAAAGTTATGTCTTGCCCAAGTTGGGAAAATTTGGGAAATTTCAAGAAATATGCATTGAGCAAATTTGAGTTTTTAAGGAAATGGCTCATTTTCTCGGATTTCAAACATCTTTCTAAGAGTATAGAGGACTCCTAAAACCATTTTTGCATAGTCTTGATTTTATTTGTATTTTATTTTAATTTTATTTAATTAAAAATGAAATAAATCAGGATTATCACAAATTATATGGTTAAGGCTTGTTTTAATGCATGGAGGGGCCCCAATTTTCGTGTACAGCAAGGCCAGCATGTCCACATTCATGCAAGTTTGAAAAATGGACAAGATCCAACACTTTTGTCCAAGGTTACATATTGGTATTCATGGCATTCAAATGTTTGTCTATGGCTGTTACAAACTTGTTTTTTCGTGTCTCCTCTTCCCTCTCTATATAAACAAACACCCAGCAAGCATCAGAGCACGCATACATAGCCTAGGGAACCCCTGAGAGTTTTGCAAAAAACACCAAATTTGTCAAATTCGAATTTCAGTATCCAACCTCTTTTAATCCCAAACAAGGATCCTAATCTATTCTTTGATATCCCTTGAAGCTTTTCCAACTATTACCAGGCCTTGAAACACAACGAAACACTCCCCATAAATCATGGTTTGCCCTTGTTTTTTTTCAATCTCGTTTTCATTCATTTATGCATTATAAACATGATTTGACTGCATATTTATTTTTGTGATCATCATGGGAATGTTTCTAGATGTTTTATTTTGAGTTTGAGTATAAATATAGAGATCCACCATTGTTAGGGTTCCGAGTTCCCAATTTGGGGAACTTGACTTAAAGGCCAAAATGTATGAAATTGATGGTACCAATGAATTCAGGAGGAATATTTCAAGCGATCCATGGACTTGGTTGATGTTTTTTGCATGTGTATAATGATTTTAAATTGTACAGGCCTATAGCTACAGACACAATCTGTCACTATAGGCTTTAGCAACAACAATGTCTGTCACTAAAAGCCTGGTTTAATCTGAACGAAGAAGATGAAGCGTGGCAACCTTTCATTGGATCATTTAAACTGCGCGCATTTTTTTTAATTTATCATATATTTACTTAATTTTGTATTTGTTATTTTGGTTTTGTTTTGTATAACGAATGGCAAGGAAGCTCAGATGGTGATGAGGCGTGTGTATAAGGGAGAGGACCTGGGTTCGAGTACCAGGTCCAACATAATATTTTTCTAACATTTTTTAATTGTAGATTCAATAATTGTTAGCCATGTCGGTCCATCATATGCCCCCAGACCACCACCATTGGATCTTGATTGATCTAGATCAAAAGGTTACCATATACAGGTCCAACATGAGCCATCAAGGGCGTTCCTCGCCGAATTTCAGCGCAACTTCTTATTTGGGCCCAAACATTTTTGATAACAACACCCCCCATTCTTGTTTTGATAATTAGGCCCATGTTGTCTATTTTATTTTATTTTATTTTATTTTGTTTATTATTTTCGAAAGTCTTTTTTTTTAATAAATCATAAAAAATCAAAAAAATAAATAAATAGGTTTAGTTTCTTTTTAAAATTATTAATTAATTAATTATTTTAATGCAATTTTATCAATTTAAAATCAAATTAGACTTAGGTTCTTTATTTAATTTAAATTATTTTCTTAACAAAAATACCAAAAATATTAGAATTAGGATTCATTTCATTTAACTTTTATTTTCTTAATTAAAAATAAATTTAGAATTAATCATTCTCTTTGCAAAAAACAAAAAAAAAGATTTTCTTGTTATTTATTTTTATTTACTAAGTTTTTAGACGTAATATTTCTTTTCGCGCGTTTATTTCCTTTCGCATTGTTTATATTATTGTAATTTTTGTATGGGATGTAATAGATGATAAGTAGACTCTTCTTATTGCTTTATTTTATTTTCCCCAATTGCTTTGGAATGTAAATCCCCCTCTCCGAAGCCATGTAATAGTCTAGATTTATACATTCTGCATTTTATTTTTCTATATATATTACTGTTAGTAACTAGGTGTGTATGGAAAGACAAATAATCAAACGTTAGCTAACCTAACAAAAAGACAAAAAATAACTGAATCTCACCACACTTTCACATGTGCACCTCTAAGGTATCTCTCACTTTGGTTGCCTTTAAATAAAACAGTCATGAGGCAGGAACTCTTTAGTAAAGACCCATAAATCAAAAAAGGTCATAGTCCCTAGATGACCCTACAGTTTCCTTTCGGTAAATGATCTAGTCCCTAAAAGAAAATTTCTAAAGTGTCTCTATAAATTGCCTTCATGATTATAAAATGTCCCTACGATTGTCCCTCAACATCCGACGATAGGGATACCTACTCACTAATAGTAGGATAGCACTATCTAAAGAAAAAGAGGAAAAGAACATCCTTTTTCGAGTAGGTAGACTGTTCTTAAGTACTTGCTCAAACCTGAATTTTTCACACTTACACACTTTTCAAAAATATTTTCAAAAACGCTTTATCACACTCTTGAGGAATGATACAAGAGTTACCATAAAGCAAACAAAATCTTTCAAAACACACAAACAGTTTTCAAAATGAGCAAGTACCTAAGAGCCCGTGGAAAACCACAGATGGAACGGGTGCTAATACCTTATGTGATCGGTGGAAATAGAACTGACTGTTTTTTAAGCTGGTTCGCGAAATGTCGCGGTAAGCAAGAGTCACAACCGTCTTTTATGTTCTCCAACATGGAAAGGACAAAAGCACAGCAAAATTCCTTCTTTGAGAATGTTTCTCGGTTTGGGAGGTAGATTTATAGAAAGGGAAGGTGTTAGCACCCTTTCTATCCGTGGTTATCCACGGGCTCTTAGGTACTTGCTCTTATGTTTTCAAAATTGTTTGCTTTTCAAGTGTGTGAGGGTTTTGGAAAAGTTTCGTTTGAAAAATTTCTAACTAACTCTTGTATCAGTCCTCAAGAGTGTATGAAAAATTTGTTTGAAAACCTTTAGAAAGTGTGAGTGCGAAAAGTTGTTTTGGTTTGTTTGAAAAGAGCAAGTACCCATGAGATCTACCTACTCTAAGGAATTAGGCTGTGTAAGAGTCCTTTAGATAGTGCTATCCCACCATTGAGAGGTAGGTAGCACCATCGTTCGAGGTGTTCGGGTCAATTCGATTATTAGGGACATGTGGTCACCAAAGCAATGGTAGGACACCTTAGAAGTAACCCTAATGTCCTAGATCCTTTTATCTGAGGCAACCGTTTCGAGGCAATTGGATCTTTAGACAACAGGGCGACCTCTAAGACACCCTATACTTGATAACCACGTCGAGGCAACCAGTGAGGCGTACCCTAGAAGTGGCATGTGCTTTTTGTGTTGTTTTTCAGTTAAGGTTATCTTGTACATGTTATTTGTGAGCTACGGATTGATTTTATTATTCATACATTCTTTCATGCATTTTTTAACAGTTAGGAGTGCGGAAAATAAATTGAGGAAAGATAAATTCTAACTATTACAAGGCGCGGGTCTATACATCGCCAAAAAACAAAAACCCGTTTTGGAGAATAAAGTGCGAGAATTTAAATAAGGCGATAAAATCCTAATTAACTATTACATACTCTGTACAGATACATAAATATAATCAAAATAAATAAATACGCACGAATAGAAATTTAATTGGGAACGTCCTTAGGGTGTTGACCCTTTTTTAGAATTAAATTAAACATTAAACCTAATTAACTAATTGATTATTTAATTAAAGAAAAAATGTTTTTTTGTGTTTTTTTTATGTTTTAATGAAACAAAATAAAAAAAGAATTAAAAATGTTTAAAGAAAAGCCTAAGTCTAAATTTGTTTTTATTTATTATAAAAGGATTAAAATTCAAACCTAATTAAAACTAAATTAATTAATGAGTTTATTTACAAAATAATTAAACCTAAGTGAAATTAATAAAAATAAAATATTTACATTTTTTTTTTTAGCTTTTTTTGAATTTTATTGAGAAAATGTTAATTAAATTAATTTGCTAGTTAGTATTTAATTAAAAAAACAATAAAATAAATGAGGCAATTAAAAATAATAAAAAAAATAAAAATGCAAACCCAAGGGGGGTTTGGGCCAGATATGGAGGTTTTTGTAAGCAAGCTGAAGCCCATTAACCAGCCACGTTGACTTCTTGGATCAAGTGTTTGTTGGTTGACTGAGTGCACGGTGAGGATCACTTCCTGGCCTTTGGATGCACGCCTGTAGCCACCTGGCGCTTTGTGAACTGGAGGTGTATGGTGAGGTGCTTTGGGGAATCTGCACATGAACGCTTTAGAAAAAAATGGAAACGAATATGGGGTGGACCTGGGAATCGAACCCAGGTCCCTACGTTCAAAGCCTGCACGCTATGCCACTAAGCCAACTGTCTTAATTGGAATAATAATAATAACTGAACATTATATTAGTAAATCAACGCATGCCCCTGGAAAAAAAATAACGCGCGTTTTTTTATTTGAACCGGCCAATCAGACGCAGGCACGTCTTCATCTTCTCCAACAGCCCTGTATTACTTTCCTGCGAATTTTGATTCCGCAACAAAATTTGTTGCCTTCTCCTATACTGAGCTCTAGGCCACGAAAATGTCAGCCAAAGCCATCATCCTGTTCGTCTCAAGCTCCTGAATTCGTCCATGGCTATGGCTTGTATCAATTATTCCTGTAAAATAAAACCCCAAATTGAGACCCCCAAAACCCTAGGTTCGGGAAGGGATATCTAGGCTACAACAATGCAATTAAATAATACAGGATGCATGGAAATTGATTGGTGAACATGAATATGTAAAAATATTAGAGAAAAGGCGCAAGAATTAGAGGTTTAGACTCCATGTGCAGGCGCGAGTTTGAGACAACTTACAACGTTGTATAGGTGATCTTAGGATGTGTTTTTGGTCTCTTTAGCTTCAGGGTATGGCAATAAAGAAGGCTACGTGCTTCTTTTGATCTCAAAGTGCCTGCAACCTAGCTTTCGATCTCTCACTTTTTTTTGACAAATTTCAGTTTTTGTTCTGGCCGTTTCAATGAGCTCTAGGTCGTGAATACTGCATGGCTTGCTTGCATATGTATGTATCAATGGAATTAAGTCACATTTAGGAGCCTTAAACTTGTGCCATTATGTTTTGGATTTTGTTTGACCACCATTGAAGAACATTCCTTTCTTGGTCCAACAACCATGATTTTGTGTACAAAAATAGCTTGCACGAATTTGGCAACTTGCTCATGACACATAAAAGCCATTCAAATCAAAAGATGTTATTTGATTAATTTTTTTTTGATTTTATTTGAATTTTATGGATTTAAAATGAATTAAATCAAATAAAATTAAATAAAAATAGAAAAATTAATGTTTAATCTTGAAATTGATCATGGGACACGTGGGTGGCATGACAAGGCTGAATCAAGTGGAAAAAAGTTGGCCCTTTTGTCAAAAATTGAAGTTTCAAGGATAGTTGACTTTTGTCATTTCACAAAAATTTCCCAACTTCTCCAATGCATATCTTGCTCAATTTTGATCATATGAACATGTTCTTTGACATTTTGGAAAGGTATTGAAGTCCTCTAACCAATGCCTTTGGTCCCATGTCATTTGGATTTACCAATCTCAAGTTATGGTCTTTGACTTAAAATGCCTTTTTGTTGACTTTTGAAAATGACCTATAATGTTGAAATTGATAACTTTTTGTGAGAGCATTTCTTGGACTTGGAATGTGAAGATGAGTTGTAGGAAATTTCATCCCCTTCAAAATGAGCATTGGATGGGATTTTTCTGATGAACCATGAAAAAGTTATGCCTTGGTCAAGTTACAGTTGACTTTTCAGCTGTCCAAAAATGGAAACTTTTGCATCTTGATGATTTTTGAGCCATGCTTGAGGAATCATGATCAAGACTTGATCAAATGATGATTGTGATCTCAAAATAAGATGTTGACCAAAAATTTTGACTTTTGACTGCCAAATGACCATTTTACCCCTATAGTTGATTGTGGATCAACTAAGGCTTTTGACTGTGCAACTTGACCTTGTGAGCCTTGAAACTTGACATGTAGATGCTTGGCAATGTGTATGAGCACATGGGACTTGATTGAGCCCTTGAAAACCTCAACTTCCTTGCAAGAACCAAAACCCTAATTTTGACTGGCTTAGGAGGATGGTTTGACTGTGCAACCCTTGAGTAGATTTGAGCAAATTGAGACGATGCTTGGCAAAACTTTGAAGAATATGGGAGGGAAAATTTTGGGGTACAACAATTGCCCCTGTTCAATCTTCTTAGACCTGAGGATGTAGATTGGCTTGCGTGCCTTTCGTGATCTGAAGGTGGAAGATGATTGAACACTAAAGTGCCCAGAAATTTGCACTCACATAGTGGAGTATCAGCAATGTGATGTCGGGAATGGGCTTACACATGCCATTTGGAAAGATGGTGGATAGGGGGATGGGCTTATAGATGCCATCTGGAGATGTGACAGAACCTTGTCGGGAATGGGCTTATAGATGCCATTTGGAAATGTGATGGATAGCTGTGGAGATGGGCTTAAAGATGCCATCTGGAGGTGTCGATCGCGTAAGAGATTCCTTAGCGAGAACTTGCGTACCTGAGAAAGAAGGATAATTTCCTGGCCTGTTGCAGGTGTTAATCTTCAGACTCTTCATGTAGATATGCCCTGGCTAGATGTAGGTATCGAATCTACAAACAATCGCTCACAGATGTTCCCTGGCTAGATACAGGAATCGAATCCGGAACTTCAAAAGGTTGCTTACAGACGTGCCCTGGCTGCATACAGGTATCGAATCTACAAACAATCATTCACAAACGTGCCCTGGCTAGATAAAGGAATCAAATCTGGAACTTCAAAAGGTTGCTTACAGACGTGCCCTGGCTAGATACAGGAATCGAATCTGGAATTAGTCGTCTACAAATGTGCCCTGGCTGGATACAGGAATCAAATCTTCAAACTCTTCAGATGTGCCCTGGCTAGATACAAGAATTGAATCTGGGATTAGTCGTCTACAGATATGCCCTGGCTGGATACAGGAATTGAATCTTCAAACTCTTCAGATATGCCCTGGCTAGATATAGGAATCGAATCTGGAATTAGTCGTCTACAGATGTACCCTGGTTGGATACAGGAATCGAATCTTCAACTCTTCAGATATGCCCTGGCTAGATACAGGAATCGAATCTAGAATTAGTCGTTTACAGATGTGCCCTGGCTGGATACAGGAATCGAATCTTCAAACTCTTCAGATGTGCCCTGGCTAGATACAGGAAACGAATCTGGAATTTCAAAATGTTGCTTACAGACGTGCCCTGGCTGGATACAGGTATCGAATCTACAAACAAATCATTCACAGACGTGCCCTGGATAGATACAAGAACCGAATCTAGAACTGCAACAGTTGATAGTAATTATCTTTGGATTGACTTTTTCCTGAAAAGGCAAAACATCAGTTGTATGCAATGTCATGATGTATGAGATGCATGATGTCATGATGTTCTCAACGAGATAGTGTCGTATGCACTTTATCATGTATGTAAGCAGGATGTATGAAATGTGATATGTTTATGAATGTATTTTCGTCTAGGAAAATAAATCCTTGACGAATGCCAGGAAGTTAAATCCTGGGCTGATGTTGAAGAGTAGAGTTCTTCGTTTCCGCTGGGGATGATGGTTGCAAGAATAAACCGGTAGGAGAAGATGACTCCGTTGGGGGATAAACTTGTTGGAGAGATTACTCTGCGGGGAATTACTCTGTGGGGAGAGATACTTCACTGAGGTTTTGATGATAACTCCGTTGGGGATTCCGCTGATAAGTTATTGGGGAATCTGATGAACTCCGCTGGGGTATAGGAAGAACTTCGCTGAGGACGATCTTTCTGTGGCAATTAGTTGAGGATAACCCAATTATAAGCTCTGGTGGGGAATAACCTTCTGAATAAAGTCGGGGAGAGATGTATGTACTCTGTAGGGTATAAGCTTCCAGAATCTACTGGGGATAAGCTTCCAGAATCTACTGGGGAGATTGATTCAACTTTTCTGGGGAAACTTTTGGACTGCACCGGGGGAGTGGCTCCACTGGGGTGTCTGGTATTCCTCCGGGGAACAATCTTGGATTAAGACTGTCGGGGATGCTTGTAGAGGAATATCTGTATACTCCGCTGAGGAATATTAAGATTTGCTGGGGATACCCAACTTCCATAGGGCTGACAGTAGACTAAACTCTGCTTGGGGAGAGTGTTGTTGACTTGCTGGAGATACTGTGCCTTTTTAGGGCTGAGGGGAGATCAACTCTGCCTGAGGAGAGTATTGCTGGAATCTGTCTTACTCTCGGGGAGTGAAGGCATCTGGGTCAAATTCTTCAGCCGAACTTACCTTGGTACCTTGGTGGACAGAGCAACTAGATCACTTAGACAATTCTTATTGCCCCTGTTTCTAATGTCACCTGTAATTATTCCTTTGTTTCGCATGCAAGTATTTATGAGTTAGCAATTAATGTCAAATGCATATATCAAAAATGAACATTGGACGTTCTTTGCAAAACAAAACAGAAAAAGGAAAAACAATTGGCAATTTGTCTGGAATAGTGAATTTGTATTGATTTTTGAATTTACCTGTACATAGGCGTTTTGTGTACAAGAGGCTGACGTCCTAGTAAGAGAACGCCGTCGAACAACAGAGTTTATACATTTTGTGAAAAGGGAAACAAAACAGCTATGTGAAAAAGATAATCCCACTGGGTTCCAACTCTGCTATCGCCTTTATGTCTTCAAGCGTCTCATCACTTGGCTTCTTAGTTGAAGATGAAGCTGAATAATTGATGTCGTCTGAACCTGATAGTTGATACCGGATTCTGGATGCAAGGTGATCCAATGAGACATAGTATTACGCTTTATCCCTAACTTTTGCCTGGACCACCCTTTCGGGTTTTCAGTCCACCGGGATACCCATTTTTGCCCAAGCCGCCTTTTCAGGTTTTCGACTTGCCGGGTGTACAGATTTTTTCATTTCATCCCTTATTTTTGCCCGAACCCTTTTGGTTCGCCGGGAAGCCCTTATTTTTTCCTAGGTGTGTCAACCTAGCGGGTCTTTAATTCATGCGTAGTATCTTTTTACTATGTCTGCATTAGCGGGGTGAGGAAGGTCGTCAGCATCCATGGTGGTTAGAATCATAGCTCCTCCTGAGAAGATATGTTTAACCACAAATGGCCCTTCGTACGTAGGGGTCCATTTGCCCCTGGGATCACTTTGAGGAAGAATGATGCGCTTGATTACCAGGTCTCCGACTTGATACTCTTGTCGTTTGACTTTCTTGTTAAATGCCCCGATCATCCGTTTTTGGTTTGTCTGACCATGACAAATAGCAGTGAGTCTCTTTTCGTCAATCAGGTTTAATTGATCAAGCTGAGTCTGGATCCAGTCATCTTCGCTCAAACCTGCATCCTTCATTATCCGGAGAGAGGGTATCTGAACTTCAATAGGCAAGACTGCCTCCATGCCATAGACCAAGGAAAAAGGTGTTGCCCCTGTTGACGTCCGTGCTGAGGTACGGTACCCATGAAGAGCAAATGGTAACATCTCGTGCCAATCTTTGTAGGTCACTGTCATCTTCTGCACAATCTTCTTGATATTCTTATTAGCTGCTTCTACAGCCCCATTCATCTTCGGCCGGTAGGGAGAAGAGTTGTGGTGCTGTATCTTGAATTGCTCGCAGAGCTCAGTGATCATTTTGTTGTTAAGATTGGTACCATTGTCTGTAATGATCCTCTCAGGTACACCGTATCGACAGATCAGGTTATGTCGAATGAACCGTGCCACTACGTTCTTGGTTACGGTAGCATAGGAAGCTACTTCAACCCACTTTGTGAAGTAATCAATCGCTACCAGGATGAAGCGATGCCTGTTGGATGCCGTAGGTCTGATCTCTCCGATCATATCAATGCCCCACATTGCAAAAGGCCAAGGTGCTGCCAAGACATTCAGAGGAACCGGAGGAATGTGCACCTTGTTGTACCCCAAAATTTGCCCTCCCATATTCTTCAAGCAATTGCCAAATCAAGTCTCAAGATTCCCCAAGGGTTACACAGTGCAAAAGTCTCCTATACAGTCAAAACTAGGGTTTATGCTCTGATCAAGAAAATGAAGTTTTCAAAGGCCCAATCAAGTCTCATGTGCCTACAAACATGGACAAGCATCCTCACATCAAGTTTCAAGGCATTCAGCTCAAAATTGCACAGTCAAAACCCTAGATTGCACTACAGTCAACTGTAGGGGCAAAATGGTCATTTGGCAGTCAAAAGTTCAAATTTTTGGTCAACATATCATTTTGAAGCCACAAACATCATTTGATCAATACTTGATCATGATTCTCAAAATTTGGCTCAGAAATCATCAAGATGCAAAAGTTTCCTTATTTGGACAGCTGAAAAAGTCAACTGAAATTGACCAGGGCATAACTTTCACATGGATTATCAGAAAAATTCCATCCAAAGCTCATTTTGAAGAGAAAGACATTTCCTACAACTCATCTTCATACTTCAAGTCCAAGAAATGCTCTCACAAAAAGTTATCAATTTCAACATTATAGGTCATTTTCAAAAGTCAACAAAAAGGGACTTTAAGTCAAAGGCCATAACTTGAGATTGGTAAATCAAAATGACATGGGACCAAAGGCATTGGTTAGAGGACTCAAAGACCTTTCCAAAATGTCCAAGAACATGAGAAAAGCTTAAAAATTGAGAAAGTTATGCCTTGTGGAAGTTGGGAAATTTTTGGATATTTTGAAAAGTCAACATTGATTCAAATGACCTAAAATTGCTAATGGGCCCATTTTTCTTCCATAATTCATCATCCATAACATGTGCACGACCACTTGGCCCAAAGGGAAGTATTTTCTCATTTTTTATTTATTTATTTGAATTTTTATTTATATTAATTCATTTAAATCATTTAAATATATGAAAAATATTTAACTTAACCTAAAAAATCTTTTTGTACATGTTTTAGCCTCAAGATTTCGTGCTTGTACCAATATGGAAAGATTTGGGTTGATTAGCATGATTTTGAACCAAAAACACATGGAAAAAGATATGGAAAAATCTTAAGAAATCAAATATTCAAAACCATGATTACAAGAGATTTGATTGAGTTTTTCTTAACCTAATTGTTCCTACATATACAAGAAACATAACCCTAATCAGAATGGACAAGAAGCTGCGCAGAAGAACAAAGAACAAACTTGAAAAATTGTCAAAGAAACTCAAAACTGCAGACTCGCTTCCAGGCTGATTCAAGCCACGGAACCAATTTCATTAGCTTCCTTGGAGACCACTGAACGATTCTCAATCAAAAACGCTCGTCAAAGCCCAAGGAATTGGTATACAGAACCTGAGATATCTCGTGAAAATTACATAATCGTATTCTCCAATCTAAGCATTTTTACAGCATTTTATTCATGGATTCATGTTCATTATGAAGTTCTGAAGCTAACCAATATATTTGATTGTGTTTTTATGCGTTGTATACAAATATGCCATGTTTGGTTTTTAGGGTTTACAGAGTTCTAAATTGGGGGTTTCTTGTTAAAGAAAAATTGGTCCTCCAGACCAAGACCATTGGATTCAGCACGTTCAGACGAAGAGGAAGCACCCATCGCGCCCAATTTATGAATGCCTGAGACCTATTTGCTATTTTCTCCAAACGTCCCTAAGAGAACATATAAAAAACCGTGGCTTAATGTTTTATGTTTCAGGGAAAAGGAAGAAGATGAACTCGTGGCGGTGTGTGATACGTTGGTTTGAATTTCGCGCGCGGACCCACTAACTCCTTTGTCTCCTTTCATATTATTTATTTGTCATTAATATATCAGATGCATAAATTGGTTCAACTGGCAAGGCTTAACGTTGGCAAAGCACAAGACCTGGGTTCGAGTCCCAGGTCTGAATTATTTCCCATATTATTTTTCAATAGCAATTCCCATGCGCTTCAAGGCTGCAGACGTACCATACACCTTCTCCACCAAGCGTCCACGCGTCTAACAGGTGCAAATCAAAGACTGAGAGTTGGAGAGCACCATATACCATGGTCAACGCATGTGCACGCTGCATGGAAAGGTCAAATGGATCAAGGTTATTGGGCCTGAACCATCAAGAAAATACCTCCATATTGGGGTCTGAACCCCCAGGTTTGCACATTATTCTTATTTTCTTTACCTTTTTGTATTATTATTTTTTATTCCTTATTTGTTTAAATTAATTAATTTTTTTTTTTTTTTACAAAAATATAAAAGATGCGTAAAAATCAGAAAAGATAAATAATAAATATTTTATTTTAATATTTTCTTGT
The DNA here is from genome assembly GCA_948472305.1 of Vicia faba. Lineage (NCBI taxonomy): Eukaryota > Viridiplantae > Streptophyta > Magnoliopsida > Fabales > Fabaceae > Vicia > Vicia faba. The sequence goes on from OX451735.1 coordinate 1,450,454,258, forward strand.
AAATAAATGCATGTAAATTAATTAACTTAAATTAGGGTTTTTAATTTTAATTCTTTTAATAACAAAAATACAAAAAATATAGAATTAGGTTTAATTAATTTTTATTCCTTTTTAACTTTTCTTTTTTTCACAATAATATTATTTATTTTACTTATTTTCATAATTAAAATTGTATATAAAAATTAGGTTTAATTTAGGTTAAAACTTCAACATTTTTCTTAATAAATTAAAAAATAATTAGAATTAGGTTTAGCATTTTATTTTAATTTTAATTAATTCTTTCTTTTTTCTATTAAATCTTAAAATACATAAAAATACCAAAAAAACAAAAACAATTTCTTTTCTTAAATTAACTAATTCATGTAATTTTAATATTTTGCAAAAGGGTCCAACGCCCTCGATTCGTTTAATTCTCATTAATTCGCGTATTTATTTTATTGCTTAAATAATTATGTATCTCTCCCGAAGCCTTGTAAATACTAATCTTCTCGCACTTTTAATTCTTTAATTACTTTATTTGCTTTCCCTCAAATCGGGTCCTGGTTAATTTTGGCGATGTGGACCCGCGCCATTTGTAATAGCTTAGAATTTACTTTCCCGCAAATATTTTAACTGTTAAACAAAGCATGCAAGAATGAATGGCCTTAAATAAAATCAAGCGTAGAACGCCAATGACATGACAAGACAAATACAAATGAAAACGACACACAAATCACACACACCACCCCTAGGGTACGCCTCACTGTTGCCTTGCCTTCGAAAGGTGACCGTCGAGTAGAGGATGTCTTAGTAAGTCCTCATGATCCGGGAACCTGGCATGAGGGTAGCTTCTAAGGTGTCTTCCTATTGCTCTGGTGATCACCATGTCCCGAACCTCGAATTGACCCGAACACCTCCAAGGATGGTGCTACCTACCTCTCAATGGTGGGATGGCACTACTTTAAAGGACATTTACACAGACGAATTCCTTAGGGTAGGTAGACGACTCTAGATACTTGCTCTAAATTTCAAAACAAAACAAAATACTTTTCACACCAACACATTTTCAAAAAGCTTTCGAAAGCAATTTTTCAAACACTCTTGAGGACTGATACAAGAGTCGAACTGGAATTTTCAAAGAAACTTTTTAAAACCCACAGTTGAAAAGCAAACAAACCATTTTTGAAAACACAAACGAGAAAGTATCTAAGAGCCCATGGATAACCATGGATAGAAAGGGTGCTAACACCTTCCCTTTCTATAATCTACCTCCCGAACCGAGAGCAATCTCTATAAGGAATTTTTCTGTGCTTTTGTCCTTTCCATTTGGAGAAAATAAAAGACGGTGGCGACTCTTGCTTCCGCGACATTTCGCGAACCAGCGTTAAACAGTCAGTTCCAGATCCACCGATCACACACCTTATCTGCATAAATCTGGCATTTGTGGCACGTCCGAGAATGTTGGTAACAGTCGGCTTCCATTGTGGACCAGAAATATCCTGCCCGAAGGATTTTCTTTTCCATGGTATGTCCACTGGAGTGCGTTCCGAAGGTACCTTCATGTAGCTCTGCCATGATCCTTTCTGCTTCAGTCTTATCCACACAACGCAGTAGGGTTGAATCATAGTTTCGCTTGTATAGAACGCCATTACTGAGGAAGAACTTTACTGCGAATCTTCTCAGGAACTTTTTGTCATTGACAGATGCACCCTCGGGGTATTCTTGAGCTTCCAAGTACCTCTTCACTTCATGATACCAAGGTTTTTCAGTTACCTCTTCAGCCTCAAGATCACAGTAATGTGCAGGTTCATCCAATTTCCAGATAATGATCCGGGGAGCTTCGTTGTCCCATTTTACTTTGAACATAGAAGACATCGTAGCTAACGCGTCCGCCAACTGATTCTCCTCTCTTGGGAAGTGTTCAAAAGTTATCTTCGTGAAATGGGGGATCAATGTCAACACATACTCTTTGTAAGGAATAAGATTTGGGTGTTTCGTATCCCACTCGCCTTTGATTTGATTGATCACGAGAGAGGAATCTCCGAAGACACTTAGAAACTTAATCCTTAGGTCAATTGCATCTTGAAGACCCATGATGCATGCCTCATACTCCGCCATGTTGTTGGTGCAGTTGAAACATAGTCGGGAAGTGAGTGGAGTATGAGTGCCTTTAGGGGATATGATCACAGCGCCAACACCGTTACCCAAAGCGTTTGAGGCTCCGTCAAAGTGCATAGACCATCGGGATCCTTCCTCAGGTCCGTCATCTGGTCCAGGTACTTCACAATCAGTCACTACCATGATATTCTCGTCTGGAAATTCAAAGTTCATCGACTGGTAATCGTCCACTGCCTGGTGTGCCAAATGGTCTGCCAATACACTTCCCTTGATTGCTTTCTGAGTCTTGTACTGGATATCATATTCTGTCAAGATCATTTTCCATCTTGCTATTCTTCCGAACAAGGCAGGCTTTTCGAATATGTACTTTATTAGATCCATTTTTGAAATCAATAGAGTAGTGTGAGTCAACATATACTGTCTCAGCCGGCGAGCAGCCCATACCAAAGCGCATCAAGTTTTCTCGAGCAGTGAGTATCGGGTCTCACAGTCGGTAAACTTTTTGCTAAGGTAATAAATAGCGTGCTCTTTTCGGCCAGACTCGTCATGCTGCCCCAACACACACCCCATTGAGCTCTCAAGTATTGTCAAGTATAGGATTAGAGGTCTCCCTTCAACCGGTGGCATAAGGATGGGTGGTTCTTGGAGATACTCTTTGATTCTGTCGAAAGCGGCCTGACATTCATCGTTCCAACGTACTACTTGATCTTTCTTCAGCAGTTTGAAGATTGGTTCACAGGTAGCAGTTAGGTGTGAGATGAATCGGGCAATGTAGTTCAGACGTCCTAGAAAGCCTCTGACTTCTTTCTCTGTCTTGGGAGTTGGCATCTCTTGTATGGCTTTCACCTTGGCAAGATCCACTTGAATGCCTTTGTCACTTACGACGAAGCCTAGCAATTTTCCAGATCTCACCCCAAAGGTGCACTTGTTTGGGTTCAACCTCAGCTTGTACAACTTCAGACGGTCAAACAGCTTCTGTAGATGGTCAAGGTGTTCCTCCTCAGTTTGGGACCTTGAAATCATATCGTCGACATATACTTCGATTTCATGATGGATCATGTCATGAAATAAAGCAACCATGGCACGTTGGTAGGTTGCCCCAGCATTTTTCAACCCAAAAGGCATGACCTTGTAGCAAAAGGTGCCCCACTGAGTAACAAAAGTGGTCTTCTCCATATCTTCAGGAGCCATCTTGATTTGATTATAACCGGAGAACCCGTCCATGAAGGAGAATACCTTATGCTGAGCGGTGTTGTCAACCAGAACGTCGATATGAAGCAGAGGGAAATCATCCTTAGGGCTGGCCCTGTTCAAATCCCTGTAGTCAACACACATTCGGACCTTACCATCCTTCTTCGGCACTCGAACCACGTTGGCAACCCACTGAGGGTAAGAAGTCACTGCTAGAAACCCGGCATCAAATTGTTTCATAACCTCGGCTTTGATTTTCTCAGACATCTCTGGACGCATACGGCGGACCTTCTGTTTAACCGGAGGGCAGTCTTCCTTGGTAGGCAGGTGATGAACCACAATATCGGTATCCAACCCAGGCATGTCTTCGTAAGACCAGGCAAAGATTTCCACGTAGTCATGCAGCATCTGAATCAACCGTTGTTTCACACTAGACTCCAGATTGGCACCAATCTTGACTTCCTTCCTGTCTGTCTCAGTACCCAGATTTACCGTTTCCACTGGCTCTTCATGTGGCTGAATGGCCCTCTCTTCCTGGAGTAACAGTCTTGCAAGCTCACCAGGAACTTCGCAATCATCTTCACCTTCGTCGTCGGCTAAGTTGATCGGATTTTCGAAGTCATAACTGGCAGTAGAAGAGTCGTTACCAGTGGGATCCAGAGTGGATTGGAACCTGTATAAGTGAGTGTGTGTAAATATAGCTGTTTTGCAATATATAAAGAAAGAAAAGGAGCGCAAGATTTGAAATGTGAAAAACGTCCAATGCTTTTATTCATGATATATGAAAGTGACACACAAAAATACCTCACAAATGAAACCACGGTGCCCCGGGTAAGACACCGGGCCATAGAGTTTAGTAATATTGTTTGTTACAAATTCAAAACAAAGGAGTTCATTACTGAGTGACAAAAGTGATAGGTGTAAAGTCTTTTGCAGTCCAGTTGCTTGGTCCACCGTTGGTCGTTGGGTAGATCCAGCTGTCAAATTCAGATTCTTCCGCTTCGTCTTCAATAGCATTTACTCTCGGGTTGGTGATTAACACAGGAGGTCTTCCAATCCTTGCCTTACGCACAACCTTCTGAGCTTCTGCAGTGAAACCCAAACCAAATTTGTCAGTCTTTGGAGTGAAATCAGGAAGTCGGTCCCAATTTGCACACTCACCCTTCTCAATCACAGCCCGGGCATCCTTTAAGGAAGCCATCTTCAAAGGAGAACCCTCTTCAGTCACAGTCTCTGCTGCTGCCAATGTCTGAGGCACCTCTTCAAAGTGTTGAAAGAGGGTTTCAATGAATTCCCCATCCATCTCTACGTACCGGAACGAGTTGAGGTGGCTGACCATATATTCCTCTTCCCCCTGAACTGTTACGATCTTCCCCCTGACTGGGTACTTAAGCTTCTGATGTAGTGTGGAAGTCACAGCTCCAGCCTTGTGGATCCATGGATGACCCAGCAAGCAAGAATAGGATGTCCGGATGTCCATCACGTAGAAAGTAGAATCAAAAACTTGAGAACCAACCCTGATTGGAATGTCAACTTCACCATGTACCATCCTCTTCGACCCGTCAAAGGCCCGGACAATAATGTTACTAGGCTTGAGCTCTAAACCCTCACAATCCAGCCTGTCTAGAGCTTTCTTGGGTAATACGTTCAACGAGGAACCAGTTTCTACCAACACATGGGCAAGAGTAGTGCCCCTGCATTCAATGGAGACATGCAGGGCATCGTTGTGGTTCTTTCCCTTAGCAGTCAGATCAGCGTCAGAGAAACCCAAGCCATTGTCGGCAGTTAAGTTGGCCACACAATCGGTAAATTAATCAGTAGACGTTTCTTGTGGCACGTGGGCCGTCTTCAGGAAGGAAATCAGGGCCTTGGCATGGGCCTCTGAACACAACAACAATGATAGCATGGAAATCTTAGATGGGGTGTGCCCCAGCTGCTCAACAACGTTGAAATCACTCTTTTTGATAATCTTGAGGATCTCTTCCATCTCTTGCTTGGAAGCCTCAACAGTGGTTGTCTTTGGTGCCTCCGTCCGGGCAGGCACATCAGTAGCAATCCCTTTTCCCCGAGCGTCAGATGACTCGGCAGCAGGGGTAAAAACAGGAACTTGATCAGGCAGAGGAGTGGGTACACTGGCAGGTGTGATGATAAGAGGTCTTTGAATAGCTGGAGGTGCAATATCTGGTGAGAACAGCCTACCGCTTCGAGTAACCTTGGCAGGCCCGATGATGTTTCTGACACCGGTACTAGTATCAAACTCTTGTTTTACTCTGAGCATATAAACATCTGCCCCATAGTGCCACGGGACAGCTTTGTCAGACTTATAGGGGATGGGCCCCGGAACAATGATGATGATAGGAGCAATCTTGTGAACAGGCATGATTTTGACAGGCTTATTTGAGGGAGCCTTATGAGGGTTATTGAAAATAGTGACAATAGAAACTTCTTCATCGGGGACAGCAGGAACAACAACTTTCTTGAACAAGATCTCTTTGTTATCCATCAGGTTTTGGACGCCTGACTTCAGCAAAGGACAAACAGCAGGTGAAACAGCACATAGATGGCAACCTTTACTATATCCCGGAAATAAACCGGCTAGCAAAAGGTTCCTCTTGACGGTCAACAACGGAGTAGCAATATCATCCACAGAAGCTACATACAGATCCTCTTCCACAGCATTCACTCCATGCTAGGGCATGGGAGCAGTCACAACATTGGGCCTTTCGGGCGCCTCGAACTGTATTTCCTTAGCATCAATAAGGTCCTGAACCTTATTCCTTAGGGCCCAACAATCATCAGTAGAATGCCCCGGGCTATCAGAGTGATAAGCGCAACGGGCGTTGGGGTTGTACTTCAGAGAGGTTGTGTTCACTACCTTCAGAGCTTCTTTGACAGTTACCAGATTGGTTGACAGCAGTTGCGGCAAAATCTGAGACAGGGTCATGCTGAGCCGAGTGTACTTCCTTTTGGGTCTCTCACCCCTTGGCTGGTTGTATTGCTGAGGGGCAGCAGCGGGCTTTAAAATTACCACCGCGTTGATAGCTTGGTGGCGTTCCGGCTTACTCTGTCTTCTGGGACCATAAACAGCACTAGCTTCCTTCTTGAAGTGCTTCTTTTCAGTACTCGAGGAGGCACCTTTCTGTATCTTCCCCGATTTGATACCAGCTTCGATCCTCTCACCAGTCAGGATCAGGTCTGTAAACCCAGCAGAGGAATTACCAATCAGGTGATTAAAGAATGGACCAGACATGGTCCCCAAGAACATGTCCACGAGTTCACGGTCAGTCAACGGTGGCTGCACCCTGCCAGCCAGGTCTCTCCACTTCTGCGCGTACTCCTTAAAACCTTCACCCGTCCCAAGTGACATACCCTGGAGTTGGGTACGCGTGGGAGCAAGGTCGGAATTGTACTGATACTGCTTATAAAAAGCAGTAGCCAAGTCCTCCCAGTTACGAATATTGGTTCCATCCAGCTGATAGAACCATTCGAGTTGAGTCCCTGAAAGACTCTCCTGGAAGAAATGGATCCATAAGTTCTTGTCTGCAGTGTAAGGCTGGATCTTCCTTACATAAGAACGGAGGTGCAGCTTGGGACAGGAAGCCCCGTCGTACTTCACAAAGGCAGGTGCCTTGAACTTGTGTGGGATCACCACCCCAGAAGATAACCCTAAGTCTCCAAAATCCAACCCATGCACACGTTGAATCTCCATAGCATTTAGTCGGTCCTCCAGCTGTTTGTACATGTCCTCAGCAGGAGGGTACTGTTCATCGTTGAAATCTGTCTCGCTGTCGGAGACCACAGGACTAGGAACCTCTCTCCCTTGTGGGCTATCTTCCCTAACAGATGGAGTAGCCAGCTCAGCTTCATTCTGCAGTGTATTCCCGAGTCTGCGTCCAGTGTTGAACAACACATTCCTCTTCTTCTTCTTCTTCTTCAGGAGCAAAGCCTTCAACTCCTGTTGCCCCTGGGCTAAGTTCATGACCAGCTCCTGGAACTGGGCGTTCTGGGCCTGGAGGGCCTTGATAGCTTGTTCGGTAGTAGGCTCAGGATTCATGATGATTGAGTTAGTGCTGAAATAAACAGCGAAGAAGATTAAGCAACCTGTAGAAAAAGGGTACCTGTTATGCACATGATGCATGATATGATATTTATGCAATGCATTCAAGGGTTCAAAATTTCAAGTTCGTTGTAGACAAAAAGGAACACACATTGTATTAAGAAATAATCTGTTCAGTACATCAGGGCCTCATGGGCAAAACATTACAAAATAATTAATCCCAAAAGACACTGCGCATCCTCTTTGGAGCAATGTAAGTGTTAAGAGTCTTTTCCTCGTGAAGTAGACGGGTGAGCTCCAAGACCTTCTTCTCACTGGCATGAAGACTGGTTTCAAGAGAATTCCGTTCTTCCTTGAGTTGGATCCAGCTTTTCTGCATTTCTTCCCAGGATGTGGGCATGTCAGGATGTTGGATGATGTAGGACACCTCTCCCTCCAAAACTGGCTCTTTGATCACAGGAAGAACATGAGGATATGGCATCACCAGCTTCTGGGAGCGGGCTCGTACCCACTTGAGATAAGGCTCCAGGGGGATAGAGTTCTTGTGCCCCAGTGTCTTGCTATCTACCCTGTTGGGCATCCTCCAAGCTTTGATGAATCTCTGGCGAAGTCCTTGTGCATCGTTGTCGAAGTCAAAAACTATGTCAGGAATCAACATGTCATGAGGGCCATCCCTCCGAGCATATCCAAACTGTCTCAAAGCCAGACATGGGTTGTAAGTAATGCCCCCTCTGATTCCAAGTAAAGGAACATTAGGATACTCTCCGCAACGGTCAATGATAGTGACATTTTCTCTGGACCGAGAACACCAATGTATATCAGCATGTGTAAGAGTCATCAATCGTTGTGACCATCTCAAACCCCGCTCGTTCTTCAAAACTGATTGTGGAAGGTGCGAAATAAACCACCTTGCCAGGAGAGGAGTGCAGCACATGAGAACACCTCTTTTCTCATGGTTCGAGTGTAACATGAGTGGAGGATGTCCCCAAGCAACGTAGGTATGGGATTCCTGGACATGAAGATCTTGACAGCATTGATATCTATAAGCTGATCCGGATTCGGGAACAACACCAACCCGTAGACAAGGAGTGCCACAACTTCTTCAAAGGCTTGTAGGTCAAGGGAATTCCAACATTCTTGGGCCTTCTCAAACAGGAACTTGGCCAAAAATCCTTTGATACCACTTCTGATTTCCCAGTGTCCCTTGATGTCAGATGGTTGTAGGCATAATGCTTTGGCAACCTCTTCAAGTTTTGGTTCCCTTTCCGTACCGTTGTAGGGTAGTTGACTGAGAATGGGAACCTTCAGAAGCTGAGAAAACTCTTCCAAGGTAGGCACCAGTTGATAATCCGGGAAAGTAAAACATTGGTGTAAGGGGTCAAAGAACTGGAAGAGAACTTTTATCATATCTTCTTCAATATTGGTGTTGACCAAGCTGATGAGTCTACCATGCCTTTCACTGAAAGAAGAGTTCTCGGGAATCCTGGATATAAGCTCCTTAAGCTGAGGAGGGACCCTTACAAGGTTGATATGAACTGTCTTTCTACGGAGAGATTCCATGTCCTACAAAACAAGAACAAAGATGAAGATTCGAACCCTTGAAGTGGTTAGTAAATGCATATGATGTTGTATGATGCTATGATGTTATGATAAGAACACACCACAAGTATTCACAAAGGCAAACATGATAAGGCACACAAGTCACACCAGACAGCCCTTAGAGTTTAGGCCAGCATGAGGTTTGGGGTACTACCCTCTTGAAGTTGGTGGGCTCAAAAACCTGTCCTATCAAAAGTAACCGGGTTCTAAGAAGCTCAATATCATTGGGTTGTTTTATGTGTTCATCGTTTTGATTTAGCCATTGAACTGGCAATCAAAATATTCCAAGAAAGCAACCCTCAATGAGTGTAGTATCGAGTATCTACCAACTTCGGACTGCACCAAAGTCGGTCATCTCACTACCCCTAAAGAGGCCAGGATGGTCAAGTAAGGTTCCTAAGGTCAGTTGATGCTTCAGGACACCACGCGGCCGCCCCGTACTCTCCTTAACTTGACTCAAGGGTTACCGGTACTCACCAAAATGCCACATCAGCGTAGCAAACTTCTTCAACCGTGTCGGTATACCCCGCACAGTTCCCTCACAGTTTGTTGCTACTTTCTAAAAGGTATCCCCCAGATCCGGGTTAGGATCTATGAAACTCCCAAGGCAGACCCACAATTTTAAAGCAATCAAAGCAAGCAATTGAAAACATGATGATGAACTATTCCTAAGGTACACCCCACTTATATTGTCCCCAGTAGAGTCGCCAGTTCTGTGATCGGTGGAAATAGAACTGACTGTTTTTTAAGCTGGTTCGCGAAATGTCGCGGTAAGTAAGAGTCGCCACCGTCTTTTATGTTCTCCAACATGGAAAGGACAAAAGCACAGCAAAATTCCTTCTTTGAGAATGTTTCTCGGTTCGGGAGGTAGATTTATAGAAAGGGAAGGTGTTAGCACCCTTTCTATCTGTGGTTATCCACAGGCTCTTAGGTACTTGCTCTTATGTTTTCAAAATTGTTTGCTTTTCAAGTGTGTGTGGGTTTTGGAAAAGTTTCGTTTGAAAAATTTCTAAGTAACTCTTGTATCAGTCCTCAAGAGTGTATGAAAAATTTGTTTGAAAACCTTTAGAAAGTGTGAGTGCGAAAAGTTGTTTTGGTTTGTTTGAAAAGAGCAAGTACCCATGAGATCTACCTACTCTAAGGAATTAGGTTGTGTAAGAGTCCTTTAGATAGTGCTATCCCACCATTGATAGGTAGGTAGCACCATCGTTGGAGGTGTTCGGGTCAATTCGATTATTAGGGACATGTGGTCACCAAAGCAATGGTAGGACACCTTAGAAGTAACCCTAATGTCCTAGATCCTTTTATCTGAGGAAACCGTTTCGAGGCAATTGGATCTTTAGACAACAGGGCGACCTCTAAGACACCTTATACTTGATGACCACGTCGAGGCAACCAGTGAGGCGTACCCTAGAAGTGGCATGTGCTTTGTGTGTTGTTTTTCAGTTAAGGTTATCTTGTACATGTTATTTGTGAGCTACGGATTGATTTTATTATTCATACATTCTTTCATGCATTTTTTAACAGTTAGGAGTGCGGAAAATAAATTGTGGAAAGATAAATTCTAACTATTACAAGGCGCGAGTCTATACATCGCCAAAAAACAAAAACCCGTTTTGGAGAATAAAGTGCAAGAATTTAAATAAGGCGATAAAATCCTAATTAACTATTACATACTCTGTACAGATACATAAATATAATCAAAATAAATAAATACGCGCGAATAGAAATTTAATCGGGAACGTCCTTAGGGTGTTGACCCTTTTTTAGAATTAAATTAAACATTAAACCTAATTAACTAATTGATTATTTAATTAAAGAAAAAATGTTTTTTTGTGTTTTTTTATGTTTTAATGAAACAAAATAAAAAAAGAATTAAAAATGTTTAAAGAAAAGCCTAAGTCTAAATTTGTTTTTATTTATTATAAAAGGATTAAAATTCAAACCTAATTAAAACTAAATTAATTAATGAGTTTATTTAAAAAATAATTAAACCTAAGTGGAATTAATAAAAATAAAATATTTACATTTTTTTAAAGCTTTTTTTGAATTTTATTGAGAAAATGTTACTTAAATTAATTTGCTGGTTAGTATTTAATTAAAAAAACAATAAAATAAATGAGGCGATTAAAAATAATAAAAAAAATAAAAATGCAAACCCAAGGGGGGTTTGGGCCAGATATGGAGGTTTTTGTAAGCAAGCTGAAGCACATTAACCAGCCACGTTGACTTCTTGGATCAAGTGTTTGTTGGTTGACTGAGTGCATGGTGAGGATCACTTCCTGGCCTTTGGATGCACGCCTGTAGCCACCTGGCACTTTGTGAACTGGAGGTGTATGGTGAGGTGCTTTGGGGAATCTGCACATGAACGCTTTAGAAAAAAATGGAAACGAATATGGGGTGGACCTGGGAATCGAACCCAGGTCCCTACGTTCAAAGCCTGCACGCTATGCCACTAAGCCAACTGTCTTAATTGGAATAATAATAATAACTGAACATTATATTAGTAAATCAACGCATGCCCCTGGAAAAAAAATAACGCGCATTTTTTTATTTGAACCGACCAATCAGACGCAGACACGTCTTCATCTTCTCCAACAGCCATGTATTACTTTCCTGCGAATTTTGATTCCGCAACAAAATTCGTTGCCTTCTCCTATACTGAGCTCTAGGCCACTAAAATGTCAGCCAAAGCCATCATCCTGTTCGTCTCAAGCTCCTGAATCCGTCCATGGCTATGGCTTGTATCAATTATTCCTGTAAAATAAAACCCCAAATTGCAACCCCCAAAACCCTAGGTTCGGGCAGGGATATCTAGGCTACAACAATGCAATTAAATAATATAGGATGCATGGAAATTGATTGGTGAACATGAATATGTAAAAATATTAGAGAAAAGGCGCAAGAATTAGAGGTTTAGACTCCCTGTGCAGGCGCGAGTTTGAGACAACTTACAGCGTTGTATAGGTGATCTTAGGATGCGTTTTTGGTCTCTTTAGCTTCAGGGTATGGCAATAAAGAAGGCTACGTGCTTCTTTTGATCTCAAAGTGCCTGCAACCTAGCTTTCGATCTCTCACTTTTTTTGACAAATTTCAGTTTTTGTTCTGGCTGTTTCAATGAGCTCTAGGTCGTGATTACTGCATGGCTTGCTTGCATATGTATGTATCAATGGAATTAAGTCACATTTAGGAGCCTTAAACTTGTGCCATTATGTTTTGGATTTTGTTTGACCACCATTGAAGAACATTCCTTTCTTGGTCCAACAACCATGATTTTGTGTACAAAAATAGCTTGCATGAATTTGGCAACTTTCTCATGACACATAAAAGCCATTCAAATCAAAAGATGTTATTTAATTAATTTTTTTATATTTTATTTGAATTTTATGGATTTAAAATGAATTAAATCAAATAAAATTAAATAAAAATAGAAAAATTAATGTTTAATCTTGAAATTGATCATGGGACACGTGGGTGGCATGACAAGGCTGAATCAAGTGGAAAAAAGTGGGCCCTTTTGTCAAAAATTGAAGTTTCAAGGATAGTTGACTTTTGCCATTTCACACAAATTTCCCAACTTCTCCAATGGATATCTTGCTCAATTTTGATCATATGAACATGTTCTTGGACATTTTGGAAAGGTATTGAAGTCCTCTAACCAATGCCTTTGGTCCCATGTCATTTGGATTTACCAATCTCAAGTTATGGTGTTTGACTTAAAATGCCTTTTTGTTGACTTTTGAAAATGACCTATAATGTTGAAATTGATAACTTTTTGTGAGAGCATTTCTTGGACTTGGAATGTGAAGATGAGTTGTAGGAAATGTCATCCCCTTCAAAATTAGAATTGGATGGGATTTTTCTGATGAACCATGAAAAAGTTATGCCTTGGTCAAGTTACAGTTGACTTTTCAGCTGTCCAAAAATGGAAACTTTTGCATCTTGATGATTTTTGAGCCATGCTTGAGGAATCATGATCAAGACTTGATCAAATGATGATTGTGAGCTCAAAATAAGATGTTGACCAAAAATTTTGACTTTTGACTGCCAAATGACCATTTTACCCCTACAGTTGATTGTGGATCAACTAGGGCTTTTGACTGTGCAACTTGACCTTGTGAGCCTTGAAACTTGACATGTAAATGCTTGGCAATGTGTATGAGCACATGGGACTTGATTGAGCCCTTGAAAACCTCAACTTCCTTGCAAGAACCAAAACCCTAATTTTGACTGGCTTATGAGGATGGTTTGACTGTGCAACCCTTGAGTAGATTTGAGCAAATTGAGACGATGCTTGGCAAAACTTTGAAGAATATGGGAGGGAAAATTTTGGGGTACAACACCTTCCCTTTACATAATCTACCCCCTTTACTCAGAAAATCTCGAAAAAGGTCTTTTTCTGTTCTTTTCACCCTTTCTTTTGTTGGATAAAAGAAAATTCGATGGCGACTCTTGCTTATCGCGAATTTGTGACCAAAAAATGCAAACCAGTATTAAACAGTCGGTTTTGCCACCGTATCATAGAACTAGAGACTCTGCTGGGGAAAATAATAAAGTGGGGTTTACCTTAGGGTCTAGATCATTTTGCTTCTTTGACTTTTTGTTTGCTTTATTTTTAAGGGTACTATTTGAGGTTTCTATAGATCCTACACCCGGATCTGGGGAAACCTTTTAGGTTAGTAGTAATAGATCATGGAAATTGTGTGGGGTATACCGACACAGTTAAAGCGATGGCTACGTTGATGTGACACTTTGGTTGGTACTGGTAGCGCTTGAGTTAATCAAGGAGAATACGGGGCCGCTGCATGGTGTCATGAAGCGTCAACTGACCTTAAAACCTTTAATTGAAAAACTTGGCCATTGGGACATAGTGAGATGGCCGTCTTTGGTGTATTCCCAAAGTCTGCAGATACTCGATGCTACACTCATTGAGATTTGACTCCTGAGTTTTGTTTGGTTGCAAGTCAGCTACCTATCGAACGAAGCTTGTGGGAAAGATCAGTGATATTCAGATCCCTTAGAACCCGGTTACTATTTATAGGACAGGTTGAACCAATCCAACTTCAAGAGGGTATGACCTTAAAACCCATGAAAGCCTTAAACCTAAGGTCTTTGTGTGATTTGCTTGTTTGCTTTCTATGTCTGTGTTTTCTTAGCATAATCATGACATCATAACATGGCATATCATACTAACCATTTCAAGGATTTTCTAGGGCTTATCTTTGTCTTGTTTTTTAGGACATGACATTCGCTCGCAGGAACACTATCCAGATCAACCTTGTGAAAGTACCTCCTCAACTCAAGGATTAGCATCAAGGATTCCTGAAAGCTCTCCCTTCACTGAAAAACATGGTCGACTTCTCAACTTAGTCACTTCAAACCCTGATGAAGAAATGTTAAAGGTGCTCTTTCAGTTCTTTGACCTGTTGCACCACTGCTTCACTTTTCCCGATTACCAGTTAGTGCCTACTATGGAGGAGTTTTCTCAATTATTAGGGGTACCTATCCTTAATCAGCTGCCATTCAACGATACGAAAAGAGACCCAAAGCCTGAAGAGATTACTCAAGCTCTGTCTTTACAACGGCCTGATGTAGTGGCAAATTGGGAAACCAGAAGAGTTGTCCAAGGATTTCCAGTTAAGTTCCTATTTGAGAAAGCTCACTATTTTTGGGACAACTTGGATTTACAAGATTTTGAAGAATTGTTGGCCCTTCTCATCTATGGGATGGTATTATTCCCTAACACGGACCAACTCGTAGATGTGAATTCGGTTAAGGTTTTTATGTCTCATAATCCGGTTCCTACCTTACTTGGTGATATTCTACACTCTCTGCATACTCGCACTTTAAAGAGAAGAGGGACCCTTCTGCGCTTCACTCCTCTATTGGCTAGGTGGTTTATTTCGCACCTACCCCGGTCTATTCTGAGAAATGAGCAGGGTATGAAATGGTCTCTTAGGTTGATGTCCCTTACACATTCAGATGTTCATTGGTGTTCTCGGTCCTTGGAGAGTGTCACCATCATTGATCACTGTGGGGAATTCCCTAATGTCCCTCTCTTGGGCCTTAGAGGAGGAATCATTTATAATCCTTGTTTAGTTTTGCGACAGTTTGGTTATACTAGAAGGGATGGTCCTCATGACACACTCATCCAAGGAATCATATTTGACTATGAGAATGATGTTCAGGGTTATCGTAAGAGGTTCATTCGAGCTTGGGGCATGATAAACAGAGTTGATAGCAAGACACTGGGGCACAAGAATTCCATCCCTCTTGAGCCTTACCTTAAATGAGTGTGAGCTCGTGCTCAATGTCTTATGATGCCTTACCCCGCCATCTTACCTGTTATTATGGAGCCAATTACTGAGGGAGACACTCCTTACGTTATTCTTCATCCTAACATGCCAACTGATCTTGAGGAGCTACGAAAATCCTGGATCCAACTCAAAGAAGAACGGGATACCTTTGAAACCCAATTCTATCCCAGGGTGAAGAAGGTTTTAGAACTCACCAGGCTACTGCACGAAGAGAAGAGTATAAATTCTTACATTGCACCAAAGAGGACGCGCCTGTGGGAAGCTTGAGTCTTTCTTTGCTTGGAGAGTTTTATTTTTGCTTTGTCATTTCCCTTGTAAGCCCAAGAGGCATCATTATGATCGATAAAACTTCTTAATTCAATTAACGTCTGTTCTCTTCCTGTTTAAGAAAATTTGAGTCTTAGAAATCCTTGAAAACATTTCATACATAAATCATACATATCATTGCATAAGCATGTTTCTCACCCTCTTTGCTGTTTATTTCAGTAATGGCTCTAGAACAAACAGTGAAGGATCTACAGACTCAGAATGCCCAGTTTCAATAGATGATCATGGCTCTGACCAAGGGGTAAGAAGAACTGAAAGCCTTGCTTGTTAAAGAAAAGAAGAAGCCAAGGAAACCAGCTGGTGTTATGAGCTTTGGAAGAAGGATCATAGGACCAGTGCGGCGAGCCTCTGAACTGATAACTTCATCAAAGGAAGGAGACAATCAAGAGGAGTAAACAAGAGAGGAAGACTCCAGTCCAAAAGAATCCTATGATGAATCTGACTATGACGAGGAACAATATCCTCCTGCTGATGAAAAATACAAATAGCTGGATGATTGTTTGAATGCAATGGAGGTTCGGAAGGTGCCTGGTCTGGATTTTGAAGAGCTGGGTTTGGTTTCTGAGGTTGTCATCCCACAAAAGTTCAAGGTTCCGGTGTTCACCAAATATGATGGGGTTTCATGTCCCAAGATGCACCTCCGATCTTATGTGAGGAAGATATAGCCTCACACTGCTGACAAGTACTTATGGATCCACTTATTTCAGGATAGTCTGTCCGGAACTCAACTAGAGTGGTTCTACCAGCTAGAAAGGGCCAACATCCGTAATTAGGAAGACCTGGATGCTGATTTCTACAAGTAGTATCAGTATAATGCAGACCTTACTCCCACCCGTACACAACTCCAAAGTATGTCTATGGGTTCGAGCGAGGGCTTTAAAGACTATGCTCAGAAGTGGAGGGACTTAGCAGGAAGAGTCCAACCCCCCTGTCTGATAGGGAGCTAGTGGATATGTTTCTAGGTACCATGTCTGGTACTTTTTTCAATCACCTGATTGGAAGCTCCTCACTGTTTACCTTGGGTTTTGGTAAACAACCGCTGATCCTCCAAATGGTTACTTATTTGGTTACTCGCAGGATCGATCAGATTGATCCTATGGACATAGGTTGATTTTGAAGTTTAATTAATGTGGATAAGGCTTTAAGTAAAATGTTTCAAGTAAATTGCATAAATGAAAGGCTTGGTAAATTAAACAAGGCTTTAAAGTAAAGGTTCGACAGGAATCTTAAAGGAGAAAAGCAAGTAAAATACTGGAAAGGTAAATGACTTTAATTGATAAAAATTGGTGTTTCACACATACATTTCTCAACAATTCTTTCGCTCACACTGGGTACTTGAATCTAAATGAGTGACTATGTATTTATTGTGAACACACGCGAGAAACTACACGTCTACTCCTATTTATACAAAAACATTCCAAGTAACCGTCGGGCAGTTACACTGCTTCGAGATCAAGCCACTTGGCACGTTCTCCATGCTCGACGCTCCAGATCCTTGCACGTTTGCACGTAGTAACTGCTGGAAACCGTTTTCCCTCCAAAGCTTTGAATTTCAAACTGCTCCACTCTGGACCGTCGAACAATTTCATCAAGAGACGTCTTCGACGAAAACTCCTTCGACGTCGAAGGCAATCAGCCTTCTTCCTTGGAAGAAATCTTCTAAGTATTTTGCCATCTTTCGACGGGAACTTCGACAGGCTTAGCCAGTCGAAAGCATCTTTCAGCTTTTAATGGCTGCCACCAATCAAAACAAAGGTGTCGAATTTAGGAGCCAACAAATTGCCCCCCAAGAATGCCTTATTTCGACTCTGAAAGAAAAAGGCATTCTTTGAAAACGCCATTCGACACCTGTTTTTTTCCACGCTTAGTCACAAGTTAACTTGTGCACTTTTTGTTGCTTTTTACCAACTATTGGCAATCCCAAGAAACCATCATTGATTTGATCCTAGGACGTCACTTTCAGTACGGCGTGCAGTACCAAACGTCAGTTCAGAATTTGTC
This sequence comes from Vicia faba, assembly GCA_948472305.1. Classification (NCBI taxonomy): domain Eukaryota; kingdom Viridiplantae; phylum Streptophyta; class Magnoliopsida; order Fabales; family Fabaceae; genus Vicia; species Vicia faba. The sequence goes on from OX451735.1 coordinate 1,450,471,847, forward strand.
ATTATGACAAATCCCAAAAACGAGGACGCACGCTGCGTCTCTCTGTTTCTGCAGAAACGGCCAAAACAACAGGATGCTGCCACGCGTCCCACTAATTCCTGCAGCATTAAATGACATTTAATGTCCTCGTTATTGGGAATTTCTCCCACTACTATAAATAGTAGTGAATATCCCATTGTGGGACTTTTCACGCACACTAGCCCTCAAACTCCCTTGCTTTCATACAAACTTGCTCTCTTTGCAGAAAAACTCTTCCTTTTTCACTTCATCTTCATCCTCAACAATGGCCTCTGCTTCTACTGCTCCCAAGACTAACGCAACAACTGAGCAACTTGTTAAACCCAAGGTCTTTGTTACTGCTCCGGTAGTGAACTCTACAGGGAAACGAAGGGTCCCTGAACCTTCTAACATCTTCGTTCGCGATGCTTACTCGCGTCACTTGATGATTCCGGTTGGATACTCCAACCAAATCTTCGCAATGTCTGGACCCATGAACCCAAGCATCTCTGAAGCTCTGAAGATCAAGAGCTATTTCCCCATCGTCGAGAAACTCAAGCCAGTAGCATGCGCCAAGAAGGACGCAGAAGACAACGAAGACCCTACACACGAGAAGATCGACCTTCGTTTCTTCAACAAAAGTGTTAGAGTCTTCAGGTCTTGCCCTAATCTGACCTCTGACTATGTTGCTTGGCTAACGAAGTTGGAGAAACATCAAACTCCAGTCTGGAAGGAAATGGGAATCTTTGACCTAGTAATGCTGTCGAAGACAGGTTTAAACTACTCCCCAGAGATGCTTATAGCTTCGCTGTTGTTCTGGGATAACTCTCACTTCACCTTTCACCTTCCATGTGGGATGTTAACTCCCACACTCTTCGACGTAGCGGCCATCACTGGCCTTCGACCAACCGGAGATTACTTCGACCCGGAAGAGATGTCGGAGGACCAAATTGGCTTCTCTGAGACCAAGCCAACATACACCACCTTTATCAACCATTATCATGACAGGTCGACGGATTCAGTGTCGGATGTCGAACACATAGCGTTTCTAGCCTTATGGCTAACTCGCTTTGTGTTTTGCTCGAAGTCTCTCCAAGTGACCAAAAAGATGGTCACTCTTGCCACCCAACTGCATCACCGCCAGAACCTCTGTTTGGCAGAACTAATTCTGGCCAGTCTTTATGACTCAATCAGCAATGGGGTTACTCTCTTGAAACATGTCGAAGATAGGAACAGTTTGCTACTCGCTGGGCCTTTCTGGCTACTTCAACTGTGGCTCAACGCCACTTTCGAATCTTTCTTACCCAAGAAGATTCAGATAAATGAACAAGCCCCAGCGATAGCTAATAGACGTATCGAAGGAATTAGGCTGGCTCTACTGACACCTGTGGAAGATGGGCTGGAGTTCCAACAAACCTTCACTAACTTCGTTCTGATGTTCGCTCGAAGGAAGGAATTTGTTTCAACTATGGCTCCATTTGCTCAACGGAAGGTGGGGCCAGCATGGTTTACAAGGCCACATCCAAAGGAGTCGAGTGGTCCCAATGTCGATGAGCACACTATACTCTGGGAGGCGTTCCTGACACCCAGGATCATGCCTCTTCGATTTAAGAGTTCTAAGACTCATTTGAGTCTGCTTGCCTATCAACCAAATCTGGTATCTCGCCAGTTTGGTATCATCCAAACCCTGCCTTCTCCCATTTTCCAAAGAGAGAAGTCAATGTTGTACTTCTGCAACGATTATACAGAAGAAGCTGCTACCAAGCATATCGGAAGGTATGCTGGTCGAACAATCCTCTCGCTGTTCAACTACCAGCTTAACTTCCTTTGCTCACCATCTTTTGAAGAGTGGTGGAGAAGCTATTATGCTGAGTACTTCTTCGACGAGAAGGACTTCACAGCAGAGTTGCAGAAGTCTTTTGTCCTTGTGTTGGACAAAGTAAAGAAATGTAAGTTCATGCTCTCACATTACTTTTTATCTTTCTCTTCGACTGTTAGCCTGTTAACTTTCCTTTTCGCTTTCAGTTGTTCGAAAACCCCTAGCCAAGAAAGCTACAGAAGGCCCACAAGGAAGAGTCCCTTCGACAAAACCTCCACCGCCGGCGAAGACTATAGCGCCAGCGAAGACAACGGGCAACCAACAGGGGGAAGGCTCTTCGAAGAGGCCTCCTGCATCGGTAACCAGATTTTCTTCCTTTTCATTCTGGCTTTCGACTTTTTATTTTCGACGTGATTATTCAATCGAATTCCTATTGGTTTTCTAGGCCCCTTCGCCCAAGAAAAGGGCAGCATTGGTGATCGAATCGGGAAGTGATGACGACAGTGATTCCCCTCCTTCTCCCTTAAAGAGGCGAAAGTTAACGAAGGACGCTTCTGTTCCTACTCCGGCTCCTGAAGGTCGAACCGTCAGAATAAAGGTCGGTGTGAGAAAGCCTAGGCCACCTGCAGTGGTCATCGAGGAACCAACTGAGGAGGAACTGAACGCCCTTGTTACCAAGCCTGTCGAAAGTGACAATTCCAGCCCTGGGGCTGAGGTTAATCCACAGGTAATCTATTGGACCCTTCTCATAACTTAGGCATAGATACCAGTATTCGATTATGTCTCTTTCGACATCTGAAGACTTGTCTTCTTTCTTTTCTTCAGGACACCACTGAAAGTTCTCCACCAAGGACTTCAGAAACTCTAGAATCTGCTGAACTTAGCAGGCCTCTGGTAAAAGATTTGGGCAATGACGAAGCCCATACTGAGAATGAGGCCAATGCCGAAACAGTGGAGAAGACAACAGAAGAACCTATGGTGGAGGAAACACAACCAGAAACGGTTCCTGTGGTGGACTTGTTGTCAGAAGAGAATCCTGAAGGAAGAGACCAAGGCAATGGCGAAGAGAATCAAGATGCTGTTGACGAAGAGCATCAAGATGGTACTGGCGAAGAACACCAGGGTGACGCTAGCGAAGAGCCACAAAATGACGCTGGCGAAGGACCCCAAGGTGATGTTAACGAAGAACCACAAGTCGACGCTAGTACCGCCTCAGTCCAAGTCGAAGAGCAACCAAACGAGGCACTCAACATCCAACCACCTCAAGCCCAAGATAAAACTGTGGCAAGGGTCACCTCCTCAAAGCATAGGTCAAAAGAGGACTTGGAAATCTTGAAACAAACTGACCCTGTCAGCTACCTTAATGCAATCGTCGAGAGTAAGAGTTCTTCTGACACTAGTCAGGAAATCCCTACTCTGTCGGGGAAATCAACTGAGACTTCTCCTCTTGATGATGCGTTGGCGAAGGTTAAGGCCCAGTTCTTCAAGAGAGATTTAATGAAGGCTTTAGAGGGGGACCCCACTGCTCCATCATGCTTAAAAGAGGTTTTGAATGCTGTTGACTTCGATGCTGTAGCCCCAGAAATCTCAGACTTAATCATGGAATTACATTCTATGATTGATCAAGTCTCAGCGGATTATAGGCGTCAACGAACTTTTAACAGTCAGCTCGAAACGCTGCATGGCAAGAGCTTATCTGCGTGGACTGCTGTCTCAAGTTCGACTTCTCGAATTGCCGAGTTGTCGAAACAAAAAGCGTCTGCACAGGAAAGGTTCGATGCCATTGAGCGAGAGAATGTCTCCTTCCGAGCACAAATTGCAGAGATAGAGGCGAAGATAAACGCCAACACTGTACTCCAGGAGGAAATTCTTTCGACCATCCCAGACGCTGAGAGCCAGACTGAGATCAAGCAAGGCCTGGAATTCGCTGAGAGGGCTCAAAGCCTCGACGCCCAAATTGCCAAACTGGTGCAAGAAAAATCTTGGTGCAAAAAGAGGTTGGATCTGCAGCATGCCAAGTATCTTCGACTCAAGAATTCTCTTTCCTTTTGATTGATTCTCTTTTGTAACCATCTTCTGTAATCGCTTTCGACAACAATTGCCATTTTGGCTGAAATTAATAAAAATTTCCATTTTGGCATTTTTATGGTTAATTTAGTTTGTTCTTTTATTATTTTATTTTTATCTCTTGAAGTATAGGCTTATATTTTTTCAAATATTTACCATTTACTCTCAAGAGCCTCTTATCACCACTTATCTCTTCGACCTCATAGGCTCCACCAGAAAAAGTTTGGATAACTCTGAAGGGTCCTTCCCATTTGGGTGACCACTTCCCCATGCTTCGATCCCGTCGATCCATGGGAAGAATTACCTTCCAAACTAAATCTTCAGGCAAAAATACCTTAGGTTTTACCTTTCTATTATAAGAGTCTTCTACTCTTTTCTTCTGAAGCCTGAGTAAGTCGAGAGCGTGTAATCTCTCTTCGTCTAAATCCACCAGTTCATCTAACATCATATTCCAATAAACCTCAGAAGGAATATCATAATGCCTCTGAACTCTTGCAGATTGAAGACAAATTTCAGCTGGCAATACTGCATCATGGCCAAAAGTTAGCCTATATGGTGTTGTACCAGTGGCTTCTTTTGGGGACGTTCGACAAGCCCATAAAATCTGGTCTAACGTCTTATGCCAATTCTTTGGTTTCTTCCCAACATGTTTCTTTATCAAGCCAATCACCACTTTGTTAGCTGCTTCGACTTGACCATTCGCCTGTGCATAGTAAGGCGTGGATGTTAGGAGTTTGAAACCTGTTTCCTGAGCAAATTCCTGCATCTTTCGACCAGTGAAAACTGAACCTTGGTCAGTTGTTATTGTCTCAGGGATTCCATACCTAAATATAATGTTCTTTTGAATGAATTCAATGACATTTTCTTGGTCTACATTGACTAAAGGGACAGCTTCGATCCACTTAGTAAAATAATCAATGCCTACCAATATGTATTTCTGACTCTTTGATGATGCTGGTCGAATCTCTCCAATAAGATCCAACGCCCATCCTCGAAAGGGCCAAGGCTTCACTATCGAGTGAAGTTCGCTTGCTGGTACATGCTGGATGCCTGTATGAACTTGACACTCTTGGCAACCTTTGGCGAACTCAACACAATCTTTCAGCATAGTGGGCCAATATAGTCCTTGTCGAAACAACAACCATTTCATCTTATGGCCTGCTTGGTGAGCCCCACATGCCCCAGCATGCGTAGTCGAAAGGGCTATGTATGCTTCAGTTTCACTTAAACATTTCAGCAACACCCCTTCAGGCGTCTTTTTGAATAACTCATTACCCATGAGTACAAAACTCAACGCCCTGTATTTTGTTTTTCGTTCTGTCGGAGCTCCTGGATTTTGAAGATAGTCCACAATAGGTTTCCTCCAATCTTGCTCTGACAAATTATCAATGAACGAAATCTCGAAGTTTGAGTGATCAGCATATCCTAGCTTCGTCGATTCCAAGTCTGTTGGTGATAGACAAGTTGCTCTTATTTTCTCTCGAACTTCGATTGCTCTTTGTAATCTCGTTTTTGAAATCTTATACCCAGATGCAATCTGTGCCAAGTCATTGGCTATTTGATTTTCGACTCTGGGTATGTGTCGAATATTGACACTTTCAAATTGTTTCAATAAACGATTTGCTATCACAAAGTACATAATGAGATTCTCTCTTATGCATTTATACTCCTTTGTGACTTGCTTGATGACTAACTCTGAGTCTCCCATTATTTCGACTCGAGTTGCCCCCAATTCCAACAATATCTCAAGGCCAGTAATTAGAGCTTCATACTCAGCCTCATTGTTCGAACAAGAACCTTCGATTTGGTACTTGAATGTTGTTGGAATTTTATCTGGAGAAATAATCAAGACTCCTACTCCTGTTCCATTTTTATGGCTGGAACCATCGAAGTAGAATTTCCAAGGTTCTATCTCCACATAATTAATATCCTCGACTTGAATAGAGTGGTCGACTATGAAATCTGCAACCACTTGTCCTTTTACTGCCTTAAGAGGCATAAAGGTCAAGGAGTATTCAGTCAATGCTAATGCCCACTTGCCAATTCGACTATGCAAGATAGGTTTCGACAACATATATTTGAAAACATCAAAATGAGACGAAACATAAACATCAACTGGTTTTATATATTGCTTGAGTTTTGTACAAGAGAAATACAGACATAGACACAATTTTTCAACTTCGCTATATCTAGTTTCTGCATCATTCAAAACTCGACTGAGATAATAAATGGGTCTTTCGACTCCATTCTCATCCTCTTGGGCTAACATACTTCCCAGAGTTTTGTCAGATGTAGCTATGTACAATCTCATACTCCTATTACTACAAGGAGGCACCAAAATAGGCGGCTTAGTGAGGTACCCTTTGATTTTGTCGAAGGCTTCTTGCTGCTCTTGCCCCCATTCGAACCCCTCTCTATTCAGTCGAAGTAAGGGTGAAAAGGCCTGAGCTTTCCCACTTAGGTTAGATATAAACCTTCTCAAGAAATTTATCTTGCCTAAGAGAGACTGCAATTCCTTCTTATTCGATGGCGCTTTCGCTTCCAAAATTGCCTTCGTCTTGTTCTGATTGATTTCGATTCCTTTCTTGTGGACAACGAAGCCTAAGAAATCTCCAGCTTTCACACAGAACGCACACTTCAAAGGGTTCATCTTCAGACCATGTTCTCTCATTCTTTCGAATGATTGTCGAAGGTGGTCAATGTGACTCTTCCTGGAAACGGATTTTATAACAATATCATCAATATAAACTTGCATAAAAGTGTTAATAAAATCATGGAAGATAGTATTCATTGCTCGCTGGTACGTTGCCCCAGCGTTCTTTAGGCCAAAAGGCATCACTACCCATTCGTAAGTGCCTAAGGCCCCAGGGCATCGAAAAGCTGTTTTCGACACATCCTCTTCAGCAATGAATATTTGATTATATCCTGAATAACCATCGAGCATACTCAGGTATTCGTAGCCAGCGGCAGAATCGACTAGCATTTCCGCCACAGGCATAGGATATTCATCTTTGGGGGTGGCAGCATTCAAATCTCTGAAATCTATGCACACCCTTAATGTGCCATTTTTCTTAATTACTGGCACAATATTTGCAATCCATTCGACATACCTTGTAACACGGATGAATTTGCATTTCAGAAGTCTTTCGACCTCCGTTTTGATCTTCGACAATATTTCTGGAGCGAAGCATCTTGGATTTTGCTTGATTGCCTTCTTTCCAGGTTTGATTGGCAACTGAAGTTCTACCAATCCTCTGTCGAGACCAGGCATTTCGTCATAATCCCATGCAAAACAGTCTTTAAACTCTTTCAGCAATTGGATTACTTCCAACCTAAGTTCTGGATCAATTTTGGCGCTGATGTAAGTTGGCCTATTCTCTGATCCTTCGCCTAAGTTGATTTCTTCTAAAGGGTCTTGTGCTAACATCTTAATGTTGTTCGCCAAGGGATCCTTTTCGAAGCCCAAAGGCTCATCGTCATAGATAGCATCGAGCCTCTGTTCCTGCATTTCATCTGGCATGATATCAGGAGGTCTTGGATCGAAGTCCTTTCCTGGGCCAACAGCAGATAATTGTTGATCATTGGCCTGTGTGGCCATGTACTTCACTTCGGCTTCGAGAGCCGTTATCATCTTGGTTTCGGCCACATAAGCCGAAATTCGCTTCAGAGATTGTGACTCAGTCATTATCACTGAATTCACTTCCCCAACCAGTTGGTTGGATATCAGTTAGCCCACTGAAGTCTATGTGGGACAAGTCTTCTCTGTCCCATTGGAAACCATGCTCAGGATGCAGGTATAGGGAACAAAAGGTGTTTGGCGCTGGCGCCATGTCGAAGTCAGGAGTTGGACATGGCCCTATGTGAGCCAAGTTTTTGTCGAAATCTGTTACACCCAAGTGATTTACTTCGCCAAGATAGTAACTTTGATCTGCCTCTATGTTTTCGACCATCCCATCTGGACGCCATAGAAGCAGCCTTTGATGCATCGATGAAGGCACAGCACCTACACCATGAATCCACTCACGGCCTAACAAAAGGTTGTAGTTGGGTTTGGCCGATATGACCATGAACATTGTTGGTCGAAGGATCGACCCAACTTTTATGTCGAGCTGGATCACTCCCATGGTGGTCCCAATGCCTCCCTCATAGTTGGACAGGACCATATTGTGAGGTTTGATTTCTTCATCCCTTTTGCCAATCTTCCTTAGCATAGAATGAGGGATAATATTGATAGTGGCCCCACAGTCGACCAATATTTTGTTCACAGTGGTCTCTTCGAGCTTGGCCCTTATGAACAAAGGTTTGAGGTGATTCTTCATCGCCTCTGTGGGTGGCTCGAAGAAGCCATTTTGTTCCTCTGTAGTGCCATTGTCCATGACAAAATAGCACACTGGCCTATGTTTGGCCATTTCTTGTTCCACCTCCCAGTCACTGGCTTCGACTTCTACTTGTCGATTGAATTCCCTAGGCAGCACTGAAACAATATTCACCATTATATCCAGAGTATCGTCGGACTCAGCATCGTCATCGTCTTCGACTTCACTTTGGTTAGGCCAAACTAGCCTGTTGGTAACTGGTTCTCTCTCAAGAGGCTTTCTTTGTTTCCTTTGAGGCACATTCGAACTAGTTTCTGCCTTAGGTTCGTTGGCAGCCTCTCTTTCAGCTTTTCGCCTTCTTTGATATCTCCTCCATTGGGATCTCGACATAGGATTTTTTCCCTTGTAGTTGCTGGACACTTGAGCAACCTTGGGTGCAGCAACTTGAGGATCTTTCTTCTGAATTAAAGAGGAACCTCTTGGCACTTCGAAAGAATGCCATTTCTCTTCACTTGGCCTTTTCCGGCCAGATGTTTTGTACCAAGTGTCTACTGGTACATTTGTTGGAGGCCTAAAAGTCAATGGCCTCTTGTCTTGATTAGAACCCCTCCTGGGATCATGTTGAAGGTCCGTATTCTCCCTTCTCTTGTTCGCTGCTCTCACGCCTTGTATGTGCTCAGCAGCTTTTTTATCAAAGATAGAACTGCATCTTGGACACAGCATCACCTCTGATTTCTTCTTCTGGCATCTTTGTAAAAAATCTGCCAAGTTTTCGTTTTCCCTAGGGAAAGCCGTTTTATTCGCCTGCTCTTGCCTTATGGCTTCTTCTGAAGCTTTAGGGTCAGAAAGTTCAACCATGTTGATGTTCATGGTATCCTTAGTAGCAAGAGTTAGTTGTTTCATTTGTGTCTCCAGATTCTCCGTCTGGCCTTGTACAGTGGCCAAGTGGGAACTGGGCTTTGGTCCAGTTGTTTGTGCTTCGGCAGTCTTCGACTTCGGGTCTTCGACTGCTTTCTGGACAGCCTCAATTGTCTTCCTGGATAAGTTTCCAGAAAAACTGCCAAAGATTGGCATGTTGATGTGGTCCTTTGAGACTTCGACCATGGTAATGCCTGGCTTCTTCGACTGGATCCTGGTTGCCTCTATCATGTTCACCTCAGAGGGTTCTGCATAGTGGGCTTCAGCCTTCAGTGGATTGGAGTCGACAGCCATGGGGGATTTGTCAGCAAACTTTAATCTCCCTTCCTCAATAGCGTCTTGCACAAGATTCCTGAAAAGAAAACATTGAGAAGTTTTATGGCCCAGAAAATTATGATATTTGCAAAAACCTCTCTTCTTTCTTTGATCAAGAGGAGGCACTTTTACCCCAGGGGGTACTATCATTTGGCCATCTTTAACTAGCAAGTCGAATATTTCATCACATTTTATGATGTCGAAACTGTAAGTCTTTTTTGGGAACCTATCGTTGGTCCTGTCTGGACCAATGGGATTTTTCCCATTTGAGGGGACTAACTGTTTACAAGAGTATGGAGGCCCTTGTTTTAGTTCTGCTAAATCGACTTCTCCTTCTTCGACAGCTAAAGTATCGTCGAAGGATTCTAGATCTTCGTCATCCATCTCAACGTAAGCTATTCTTTCTCTCTTGTGAGTTTTCGTTGCCTTAGCTTTCTCAGCTTTGAGGCGTTCGACCTGTCGAACTCTATCGGCCAGTTGGGCCATGTCTCTTAGGTACTGGGTGTCTAGCTTCTTCCTAATGGAATAATCTAAACCGCCTGCAGCTATTTCGACCAACTCATGCTCTGGAACTTGTGTAAAACATCTCGCCTTAAGCAACCTAAACCTATTCAGATATTCGTCTATAGGTTCAGTGAAACGTCTCTTCACACTCGCCAGTTCTTTCAGGCTTATCTTGGTTTGCCCCATATAGAACTGTTCATGGAACAATCTTTCCAACTGGGTCCAATGGTGGATCGAATTGGGGGGTAGAGTTGTGAACCAAGTAAAAGCGTTCTTGGTTAAGGAACTTGGGAAGTATTTGATCCTTAGGTTTTCATTATTTGAAATATCTCCTGCTTCGATCAAATACCTTGCCATATGTTCGACAGTGGATTCTGTCGTGTCCCCAGAGAACTTAGTAAATTTGGGGACTTTGCTCCTAGGAGGTAAATCCGTTTGTAAGACATATTCTGACAATGGAGATGTAAAGTTGGGCCTTCGAAAGCCCATGTTCATCCCATTCTGATTCATGATCCTTTCGATCATGGTTGCCAGATTATTTTCCAAACCCATGTTTTGGTGTTGGATATGCTGAACCACTTCGTCAGCATTTTGGTTTCTGTTAACTAACCTTACCTCTGGGGCTATTACCCTAGGTTCTTCGACAGGTTGTTCTACAGGCTGTTGAACCTGATTAATGGTGGTTTCTTCCTCTACAAATATCCCCTGATTTCCCCTTATTTGCGCCCTTTGGGGCTGTCGAATAGGTGGGGGTACTCCAAAGAAGTCAGCCAAACGCGTCATTTGCGCTGTAACTTGCTGATTCGATTGAGTAGTATTTTGTATTAGAGGATTTAGCACTGTACTCAAAGTTTGTGCCAACATTTGCACCATATCATGATTGCTTTCGTCCATCTGTTGCCTCAAGACTGTTGTCGAGGCGTTTGTAAGGCCATGGGCTATTTGGGACGTTCCTCCTAAGAGTTGGGTCCTATTTCTATTCGCCATGCCTACTCCAGAGCCTTGGAGTGGCGAAGTAGCACTCACGAAAGGGTCTGAATAAGTGGACGCAGCATTCGTCAGGCTTGCCACTTCAGAAGTTGGCATACCATAGAATGGAATAAATCCTGGGGGAACCACAGGCCTTGTGCCTATATTTCCCCTTGGAGGGGGGGTTCCCAAAGGTATTCTGGGGCCTGTAAACGAAGTTATTGGCCCCGTGGTTGTGACTGACACTGCTGGTGTCGAACCAACATTCGTCGCTTCACTTACGGTCATATTAACCGTTGCTCCCACACTTGGTGGTGGAATTTCATTATTGTTTGGCGGATTCGCCATCTCTTCCCTTCTTCTGGCAGTATTGTTATCGTTGGTGTATATTCTACCACTCCTCAATAACATACAAATCGAAAAGATGAGATTATTTTCAACAATCAACACACAGTCCCACCGGGTGTGCCAATTTGTTTACCTTGGGTTTTGGTAAACAACCGCTGATCCTCCAAATGGTTACTTATTTGGTTACTCGCAGGATCGATCAGATTGATCCTATGGACATAGGTTGATTTTGAAGTTTAATTAATGTGGATAAGGCTTTAAGTAAAATGTTTCAAGTAAATTGCATAAATGAAAGGCTTGGTAAATTAAACAAGGCTTTAAAGTAAAGGTTCGACAGGAATCTTAAAGGAGAAAAGCAAGTAAAATACTGGAAAGGTAAATGACTTTAATTGATAAAAATTGGTGTTTCACACATACATTTCTCAACAATTCTTTCGCTCACACTGGGTACTTGAATCTAAATGAGTGACTATGTATTTATTGTGAACACACGCGAGAAACTACACGTCTACTCCTATTTATACAAAAACATTCCAAGTAACCGTCGGGCAGTTACACTGCTTCGAGATCAAGCCACTTGGCACGTTCTCCATGCTCGACGCTCCAGATCCTTGCATGTTTGCACGTAGTAACTGCTGGAAACCGTTTTCCCTCCAAAGCTTTGAATTTCAAACTGCTCCACTCTGGACCGTCGAACACTTTCATCAAGAGACGTCTTCGACGAAAACTCCTTCGACGTCGAAGGCAATCAGCCTTCTTCCTTGGAAGAAATCTTCTAAGTATTTTGCCATCTTTCGACGGGAACTTCGACAGGCTTAGCCAGTCGAAAGCATCTTTCAGCTTTTAATGGCTGCCACCAATCAAAACAAAGGTGTCGAATTTAGGAGCCAACACTCACCCGGCTTTAATGAGTTAATTTTGATAATATAAAGAGTTGAAGTTGGAATTAAGAGTGGTAAGATCCAGAAGGATGTATCCTCCAGTGCAGTAAGGAAGCCATTTTCTTGGAAAAAAGAGGTTAGTGTTGTGTACAACCAAAGGAATCGGGACAAAACTGAACACCGTCCAGCGGTAGGGGCTGTTATGATCTCTAAACCTACACCTACTCAACAAAGGAATAATCATCCTAGAACAGAAAAGATGGTAAGACAATTTACCCGGATAAATATTAATATGTCTCAAGTCTTGCTACATTTGTTGAAATATAATCTGGTAACCTTGCGGGAAGCTCCGAAGAATCCCGACACTGCCTCTCACCGTTACAATCCTAATCCTCACTGTGCTTACCATTCAGAAGTCATGGCATGCTAACATTTGTTTGAGTTTATATGAATCTATATATCAGGTATGAGTGGGACCAAATATGCGCATCATGCACCTCCACTTCCTGACCACCAAATATCATCAGGCTAGATCCAAAGCCTCAAAGGCGCATCCCCATGATGAACCCCAAGAAGCGTCCCTCACTAGATCTCCAGGCGCCTGGGCCCTATTGCTAATGGGCCTGAGATTTTTTTGCTATTTCACACCCTCTAACTACTTTTTGCAGTGACTGGCCCATTTTCATTTTCTTTTTTGTTGTTTTATTTATTTAATTTTCTTTAAATATATTTTTTCTTTTTGTGAACATAAAAAAATCATAAAATCACTAAAAATAATATATTTAAGTTTTTATTAATTAAATTAATCTATCATTTAACCACCTTTTTTTAATTAATTAACTAATTAGAAATAGGTTCTCATAATTTAATTATTTTTCTAAACCAAAATTAAAAACAAAAAAAAAACATTTTTACCACTTAGAATTTTTTAGGGTTTTTACATGTTTCCCTTTTCTCCTCCGTGCACTTGTTTGTTCTTTCGTATTATTAATTTCATGAATTATGTAATTGTACAAGGGGTGTAATATTTTAAATTAGGACCTTTTAATTTTTATTTTCCCCATTTTTGGTTTGTAATTCCCCCCATACCGAAGCGATGTAATATCTTAGACTTTACTTTCCGCATTTTTATTTTTCTTTCCTATGTATATATTTAACTGCTAGATGTATGCTTAATAGGATTGCATGATAAGACTTAAAAACAAACGGTAGAAAACCTAACACTCAAGATAAACATAATTAAAAAACAACACACTTCACACACACGCACCTCTAAGGTACCTCCACTTGTTGCATTCAGAATAAACAATCACGTATCTCGAATGTAAGAGATTTTAGCAGAGACCCTTTGGTTATAAGAAGATAAGTCCCTCGATGACCCTTTCGATGTTGCATCGGTAAATTCTCTTGGTACCTTAGGGTAATTGCTAAAGTATCTTATGAGTTTCTTTTGTGACTATACGATGACCCTCGCCTATCCCTCAAAACATTCAACGACATGGCTACCTACTGACTAATAGTAGGATAGCACTGCCTAAAGGAAAAGAGGAAAAGAAAAAAGACCGTTCGAGTAGGTAAACAGTTCATAGTTGCTTGCTCACAAAAACAAACAAAACAATTTTTCACACATACACAAACTCTTTTCTAAATATTTTCAAAGACAAAAAAACACTTTGTATACGTTCTCAACGATATGAGAAACATTACAAAGTTCTCCGCATTAAGGCGTCTTTTCAAAAATATTTTCAAATGCACTTACACCAAAAAAGCATTTTCAAAGTGAGATAGCAACTAAGAGCTCGTAGATAACAATGGATGGAAAGGGTGCTAATACCTTCCATTTTCAAAGTGAGCTAGCAACTAAGAGCCCGTAGGTTTTGTTTTTATTACAACACACCATCCTCGTTAACGTGGTAAAAATGAAGGATAAGAAACATAATAAACTTGCCTAACAATATGTGACATTATGAAAGGGTCATACTCTTTGTACCTATGATCCATTTGAATCTAAACAGTACCATATGACTTATCTATTTTTGTGCCTTTAGTTGGATCACACCATTCACAATAAAACAAGACAACTTTATTTTCTGAGTCCAAGTAATTGTATACCAACTCGTAGATATGTTTAACAAAGCCATAGAAGTCATCTTCACCACCATCTGTAACTCCTTTTACAAATACACCAATGTTTATGGTTTTTTCCCTTCAGTCCATGTCTTATTGTGAAATTTATATCCGTTCATGATATATGTGTGAAGGGGTAAGAAAACACTTAGAAGGGGGGATTGAATAAGTGACTCTTTTTCTTTTCAAAACAAAGCTCAACAATAATGGAATGACACGGTTATTTTTATCCTGGTTCGTTTGAACTTAAACTACTCCAGTCCACCCATCAAGGTGATTTCGCCTTTCTCAACAAGGACTTAATCCACTATAATCAACTGATTATAAACACACAACAACTGTTGTGACTAACAATGCACAAGTAATCTTACAAGTGACTAACACCACTAAGACTTAAATCTAGTCCTAGTCTGCTTGAGAAATCTCACCAACCTTGGTCTCTCAAGGAACAATTATAAGAGTTTAATCTTTACAGATAGTGAAATAAAATTTGCTTCTAATCAAGCTATATCACAACTGTGATTTTTCATTTAGAATAAATTGCACAAAGTGTATGAACAAAGAGTTTGTGAGCCCAAAATGTTTCACGTAGTTTCTTGTTCTTTTTGAAATGTAATTCGTTCATTGGCTTGCAATAAATGTTCTTCTATTTATAGTAAGAACAAAATGATCGATGCTGCCTTCAGAAAAGTGGAGAGCATTAAATGCTTGTGTGTTTCTTTGCACTATTCCATTTTCTAAGAAACTAGCTTTAGACACTTGAGTGTTTGACGCCGTCTTTGTATTAATGAGTAAACGACAACTTGTAAGAACATGTTTCCTATGCTTGACGAGACAAGTTGGTTTTAACGTTTGTATCAGAACATGCTTCAACGTCTTGATTTTAGAACATGCTTTACTTCATCTTCTATGCATTGCTTTGCTTGCTAAGAACTTGATCAACACTTGCTTTCAAGTAATCTTCTGAGCAAGGAAACCTGCTAAATGTTAGAAGATATATTTAAATAAACTGTCTTACCAGAGTCAGCAGGTGCGCTTAAAACAAAAAGGTTCTTTCATTAAAGAACTTCTTCATAATTTTTTGCTTAGCACTTCAGAATGCTTCTTGTCAGAACATTATCTGAAATAGTCAAATACGTTCATCAGAGTATAAATTATCTAAAATATAATTTATTGTTATCATCAAAACTCTGAGATAGATCAGAACTAATCTTGTTCTAACAATCTCCGCCTTTTTGATGATGACAAAAATTATTCAGATATAGAAATGAAATATGATAAGAGATAAGAATATCCCCCTGAAATGAATATTTCTATAAATAAAATTTCTGAGATTATTTATTAGAGCAAAAAAAAAAATCTTCTTGGATTTCTTCAGAACTTCTTTATGAAGATAATGTGTAGCTGGAATATTCTTTCAAAGTTAAAAGGATACCTGCAAGAAAAAATTCTTTTGCACAAGAAGAAATTTTGTATCTTGTTAAAATGTCTGAGACTTTAGTCCCATAACTGTTAAATAGTGATTAGTTCAAGAATACACATTTTCTCCCCCTTTTTGGCATAATCAAAAAGTGTAAAAAAAAATTGAAGAGCTGAAAAGTTTTCATAAAAAAAATACCCAGAAGTACAAAACAACAAACAAAAGACAAGAAACAGAAAGACACTAGGATTTCTTAGTAACAAGAGCCATCAGAAGATTCTTGATCTCAGAGGCAGATTCTTCTTGTTTCATCATCCAGTTCTTGATTTCTTGATTTGTTTGGTCTTTCTTATCCAAGCGTTCATGTATGAATTCATTCTCCCTCTTGAGCTCTTTTAGAGTGTCCATGATAAGTGAGGTAGGAGAAGAGGATGACGAAGCTTCAACAGAAACAGGCTTAGAAGCAGCAACCGTTGAGTCAAAATGCACGAAGGTTGAAAGCAGAGTGCCCAGATCTATTGCAAGAGTTGGCACTGGTTCAGGTTCAGCCTTAACAAAAGGTTGATTCAATAGAACAATAGCTAGAGGGTTTGAATCTTCAGAGGATTCTTCAGATTCATCTTCTGATATGTCCATTGTATCAGCTGGTGTATCAACAATCATTAACGAAGACTTCTTATTCCAAATGTCAGCAACTTTTGTCTTGAAAACATGCAGATGTTTGGAAAAGTTGTCCAGCACCTGAAAGTGGCATAAGTCTTGTAGCTTCAGTAACTCAGCATTAAAAGTTCTTCTGAAGGTTTCCCATAGAAGATCTGTTGCAGCTGTGTTCACGCTTCTGGAGCAATCTTCTTTCAGCAGATTCAACCATGCTTAAACATCTATTAAAAAATTCTGAAACAATGTATTCACATCTGGATGAACAGGTTTTGGGACAGCCTTCTTGAAAGTTTTGTTTTTCAAGAATTGTAGAGATTCATAATCCACTACAGTTCTTAAAAAGCTAGCAGGTTCAGGATTTTTGGTAGGTTCAGGAGTGGCTGAATTATCAGGTTGGTCAACAAAGTTAGGTGGTGTTGATTGTTCATGAGGTTCGGATGATTCAACAGTTTCAGGTAGTTCAAAAGATTGTTGTTCTGGAATATGAGGGGGTGAGAGTGTAGGTGAGTTTGGTGTTTGGTGTTGTGGTGAAGTAGGTGGAGTGACATCAAGTGAAATTATTATTGTATTATCAGGAGTGGGAATGGGGTTCTGAGGCTGTGGTCGGTTCATAGCAAAAATGTTTTCAGATGGTAAGTTGAAAGGAGGCTTTATAGTGGCCAGAGGTTCATTTATCCCTGGAATTCTCCAAGAGCCAACATCATACCATCCAGTGGGTCTGGGTCATAGAGGTCTAGGAGGAGGTCTTGAAAAATGTTCAACAGGAATGGGTTGAAAAACATATAGTTCAGGGGGTTCTGAGTGTGAGGGTTCTGATTGAGAAGGTTCTGATTAGGTGTCAGAGTGTTCATCAAAGTCAAAATCACTCAAATCTGATAAAACATGATTTTTATGAGGGTTGTCAGCAAGGGAGTCAAATGGTAAGGTCAGGTCAATATCAACATCTATATCTCCTAAGGTTTGGGAGGGTTCAGCAGATGTAGATACATTGACAGAATCATAAACAGTGATAGTTTCAGCGGGTTTACCCGTCTTCTTTTTCTTCTTCTGAGGAGTGGCAGAAGGTCCTTCTACAGATTTTCTCTTCAAAGATTCCTGGAGAACAACATCTGGAGCAGCTTGATTTCTTCCTTGGAGCCAAGCTGGATCAATAGGTGTTCCAGTATATTTGCAGATTTCAATGTAGTGCAGGATGATACATGGATGATCTCCTGAGTTGAACAGAGGAAAATCAACAATATGTATCCTTCTCCTCTTCACAACAGATGACACATACGGAGTTGGTTCCACCAGCAACTTGTCAATTATTTTCCTTTTCAGTAAATTCTTCCCAGTCATAGTCTTACCATAAGTATGTTCCAGCTCCCCCAGAAGATTGGCTTCATCTAGGTGAGCAATCAGACCATTCTCAGTCAGAATGTCTGATATTAATCTACCCATAGGAATCCAATTCCTTTTGGATTTGGGGTTTTTCATCCTTTCAGCTTCCCTAGTCTCTTTTACATGGTTCCAGAGATGTTCAAACAGCAAATAAGGTAAATCAATTTTTACATTTGTTCCAAGGCTGAACAATAAGTATTATTGATCAGCGTTAATGTAATCTGGAGAGCTGGTGTCCTTCCTATGGTGAATACATCCATGGATAATCCTTGCCCAAATCTTGTATTTATCTTTCAAGTCCCTGACTTTTGAAGATCCTTGGCCATTTGTGAAAATTTCTGAGTAGACCCTTGACATTTCTATTCTTCCACTTGGCATACCTGTAATGGATATTTCCTTGCCCATTACGAAAGAGAGGATAACCTTAGGGGTTGCAATAGCATGTATCCAGAATTCCTTCACCAGATGTGGAAAGACTGGACCAATGAGACGATCAAAAAAGTTCTCCCAACCTTGAAACTTAACAGCAGGGAACAAGTCAAAACCATTTTCTCTTAGATTCTCAAAATCTACAATTAACTCACTTAAAACTTCCAAACTGTGTACCGAAATGAGAGTTGTTCTTTCAGGCACTATGTATTGCTCAGAGTGGGTAGATGAAAAAGAAGCCATTGAAGTTCTTTAGAGATGAGAGTTTGAAGAAAAGGGTTTAAGAGAAAAAGTACAGAAACGATTGAGTTTGAAAGAGATGGTAAATAAGGAAAAAGGGTTTTTCAAAAAGTATTTATATGCAAAAATTTCAGAAATAGGTTTAGGAATAAAATTAAAAAAGTATTTAAGACGAATTTAAAATTAATTTAAAAACGAAGTTAAAACGAATCTCATCATTATGTGCATTTAATGATTTTGCTAAAAATAAGGGGAAAACGAGAGATTATGGCTAATCATTAACAGTTACCTAGAACGTCATCAATAGCTTTTGCACGCGTGACCTTTCAGAAACACACCACATATTCATCTCCTGAAGGATGCATGTAACAGCTGTTTGTTCTAATGAATTTCTGAACTATACTTAGAAATGAAGCGTTAGAACATTTCAGAACTTTTCATATAGCTTCTGATGCAACTTCTCTTCTAACTTCTGAAGAGTTGTTAATCAGAGCATTCATTTCAGAATATTCTGAAGTCAAACACAGAAGATAAATATTATTTTATTCAGGACATAATTCCATACAAATATTTTTCAAAATGAAATTAAATCTATCTTCTGAAAGGGGTTTGGTAAAAATGTCAGCCCATTGATGGTCTGTTTTTACAAAAATTAAGTTTAAAATTCCCTTATGAATATAGTCCCTTGTAAAATGATATTTAATTTCAATATGTTTGGCTTTAGAATGTTAAATTGGATTCTTATAAAGACAAATAGCAGAAGTATTGTCACAGAAGATAGGAATCTTACTTTCATAAAGATTGAAATCTTCTAGTTGACTTTTCATCCAAATCATCTGAGAACTACATCCAGCAACATATATATATTCAGCTTCTGTGGTTGAAAGTGCAATTGTTGCTTGCTTCTTGTTGTACCACGAGATAAGATTGTCACCCAGAAACTAACAGCTTTCAGAGGTGCTCTTTCTTTCAATTCTATCTCCAGCAAAGCCAGCATCACAATAACCTACTAGTCTGTAATCTTGTGATCTTCTGTAACACAAACCCAGATTAGTAGTACCTTTCAGATACCTAAGAATTCTCTTAACAGCTGTTAAGTGAGATTCTCTAGGATCTGGTTGGAATCTAGCACACAAGCACACGCTAAATAGTATATCAGGTTTAGATGCAGTCAGATAGAGAAGGGATCCAATCATACCTCTATAGAGCTTCTGATCTACCTTCATACTTGCCTCATCTTTTCCCAGAATGCAGGTTGGATGCATAGGTGTCTTGGCATCTTTGCTTTCTGACATCTGAAATTTCTTCAGAAGTTCTTTAACATACTTCGTCTGATGTATGAAAGTACCTTCTGGAGTCTGGTTGATTTGAATTCCCAGAAAGAACTTCAATTCTCCCATCATGCTCATTTCAAATTCTTCCTGCATGGTCTTAGCAAATTCTTTTCCAAGGGAGATATTAGAGGTTCCAAAAATTATATCATCAACATAAATTTGAAAAGTTAAAATATCATTTTTAAATGTCTTTTTTAAAAGAGTTGTGTCCACTTTCCCTCTGGTAAAATCTTTTTCTAAAAGAAAATTACTCAGACGATCATACCAAGCTCTGGGAGCTTGTTTTAAACCGCACAAAGACTTTTTTAATTTAAAAACATGTTCTGGATGTTTTGAATCATTAAATCCAGGAGGTTTATGAACATAAACTTCTTCTTCAATATAGCCATTTAGAAATGCACTTTTAACATCCATTTGATATAATGAAATGTAATTTTGTACAGAAAAAGAAATTAATAATCTTATAGACTAAAACCTGGAGACTGGGGCAAAGGTTTCATTATAATCAATTCCTTCTTGTTGACTATAACCCTATGCAACCAGTCGTGCTTTGTTTCTGATTACCTCTCATTTCTCTTTCAATTTGTTTTTGAAAACCCATTTGGTTCCTATAACGTTGAATCCTTTGGGTCTTGGAACTAGATTCCATACATCATTTCTGGAGAATTGATTGAGTTCTTCTTGCATTGCTAAGATCCAATCATTATCTTTCAGAGCTTCATCAATGGAAGTTGGCTCAATCATAGAAACCAAACCAAACAAAGATTCTTCATTGATTCTGAGAGAGGATCTTGTTCTGATAGGATCTTCTTTTCTTCCACTGATTACGTCTTCTTTGTGGGCTGAAAATATTCTAGGAAACCTTTTCTGAGTGGGTTGATCAGAGATTCTGAGGTTGTCCAGAGCATTGTCAAGAGGATGATCTGTTAAGTCTTCCTTTGCTTCTGAGTCTTTCTTTGCTTCTGAAGTTTCAGAGTTTGATGAATGATCTTCTGTACCTACAGAAAAATCAATTTGCTTTAGCTGTGGCTGGCCAAGCTTATCATCAAACCTGACTTTGATTGATTCTTCAACAATCAGAGTTTATGTGTTATATATTATATAGCCTTTTGAGCGTTCAAAATATCCAAGAAGGAAACACTTTTGTGCTTTAGAATCAAACTTGTTCAGAGTTTCTTTGGTGTTCAGAATAAAACAAGTACATCCAAAAGGATGGAAAAAAGAAATGTTGGGCTTTCTGTTTTTCCACAATTCATAGGGAGTCTTTTCAAGAATAAGTGTGATACGGTGGCCAGAATCGGGACTGTTTTGAAATGCTGGTTTGCATTTTGCATTTGTGTTTGCAAAATGTCGCGGTAAGCAAGAGTCGCCACCGACTTTTATTTTATCCAACAAGGAAAGGAAAAAAGCACAGAAAAATTCCTTCTTTCGAGATTTTGAGTACGGGGGGTAGATTATAGAAAGGGAAGGTATTATCACCCTTTCTATCTGTGGTTTTCCACGGGCTCTTAGGTACTTGCTCATCATTTTCAAAATTTCTTCTGTGTGTTTGATTTGAAAAAGTTTTTGTTCGACTTTGATTTAACCCTTGCTTCTGTCTTCAAGAGTGTTACGAAGTGTTTTTGAAAACTTTGTTTGAAAAGAGTGTAAGTGTGGAAAAAAAGTTTGTTTGTATTGAGTAAGTACCTACTAGCATCTACCTACTCGAAAAAAGAATCGTTCTATGTTTGTTTCCTTTAGACAGCGTTATCCTACTATTAGTGAGTAGGTAGCACCATCGTTGGAGTTTTAAGGGTCAATTCGAAAGGGACGTACGATCACTAAAGCAATGTTAGGACGTCTTAGTAATAACCCTAATGTCTTAAGATCAATATTCGAGGTAACATATCCGAGGCAACCTTTCTGAGGCAACTTTTCCGAACGGGACTTTGATCTTTGTTTAGACAAGAGAGCGACCACTAAAATATCCTATACTTAATGACCGTTTACCGAAGATAACCGAAGTGAGAGTATACCCTAGGAGTGCGCATGTGTGAGTGATTCAATTTCAAGTTTATTATCTTTGCACATTTAGGGTTTTCTATCCGTTTTAAAGTTTACATACATTCTTGTCATGCATCCCTATTATTCATACATCTAACAGTTAATATTTTGCGGAATTTTAAAGTGCGGAAACTAAAGCTACGCTATTACAAGGCTTCGGGTATTAATTACATAGCCAAAAACAACCCGTCAAAACGATAAATGAAAAGGAGAAAAATCCTAATTAATCTATTATAACTTGTGAGCAATTACATCAATATGGTAAAAATAATTAAATGCGCGACGAATATAGAACGCAAGGAGATTAGGGTTTTGCCCCCCGTCTAACCTAATTAAAAGAAAAAATTATTTTTGTTGTTTTTGATTATTTTAAGAAAAATAATAAGGTTTTTAAATTAAACACAAATCTAATTAGTAATTAAATTAAATTAAAGAAAATAATTTACATGGCATATTTTTGTATTTTGTTATTTTTAAGAAAAATGAAAATAGAATTTAAATTAAACTAAAACTCTAATTTTCTAATTGTTTTTAAT
The DNA here is from genome assembly GCA_948472305.1 of Vicia faba. Lineage (NCBI taxonomy): Eukaryota > Viridiplantae > Streptophyta > Magnoliopsida > Fabales > Fabaceae > Vicia > Vicia faba. The sequence continues at coordinate 1,450,494,150 of OX451735.1, forward strand.
TTATTTACAAAATAATTAAAGTTACCCTAAAATTAAATAAACTAATTAAATTAATTTTTGTATCAAAAATAAATTCTAAATCTAATTGGATGAAAATATTATTTTTTGTGATTTTATTAAAAAAAGCATTAATTTTTATGTTAGTAAAAATAAATAAATAAATTAATTAAAGAAATATAAAAAGAAAAAAAAGAATTGGGCCAGTGGGATAGCAAATGGAGGGTGGGGATAGCAAGCTCTTGGCCTAAATAATTCTGATCCACGTTGACTCCCTGGACTCCATGCTGCTCGTTGACAGGGGTGTATGATGCTCCTTCATCTGATGGCCTTTAGATATGGCCAACTGGAGATCCAAAGGTTAAATCTTGAGGATGCATGGTGATCCCTCTACCTTGTGTGCACGCCTGATCAATTAAAGAAAAATAACATGAAATAATGGGGGGACCTGGGATTCGAACCCAGGCCCCAATGCCTCTTCACCAACTGAGCCACGCGCTTCTGTTGTATGTAAATAAACAAACAAATAATATAAAAAAATAAAAAACTTTGTTAACTTCCTGCGCGCGAGATTTTAAACAGACGAATGGGAATGTGCTACGCCAGTCATCTTCCTCCTCGCTCCGTTGGTAAAAGTCATAGACTTTTACCTACGGACAAACGTCCATCACTATAAACCGTGCACATTGCAAAATCATATACAGGCATGATCAATGAATTCTAAGGCTGTGGATTGATTCGTCTTGGCCTGCTGAGCACGATGGTGCTCTTCTTGAGGGCAAATTTTACCTGTATAAGAAAATCCCAAAACACAACAAGGAACCCTAACAATGGTGGATTCCTGTACAACTAACAATAATGCAATTAAATGGTGCCATTAGTTTGCAAACATGTTAAGGATGCGGAATATGCTATTGAAACATGATGAATGTGCAAGAATAACAAGATTCAATTTTGGAAATAAGGGAAAATCGTGGGAGTCGTGGGGATGAATTCTGGAAACTAGCGCGCTTGCTTTCGATTGGTACAACTTCCTTGCAATCCCAGGAATCGAATGAGATGGCTAGGGAGTCCTGTAGACGCCTGGAAATATGAAATCAACTCAGCACTTTTTTATGATTTTTCCAAGTTTGGTTCTGCCTTTATGCGCCTCTAAACCTTGTGATTTTCGTCTACAAATGTTCCCTATATACTGAGGAATGAATTAGGTTTACAAAAGTGTTCTCAATATTTATCAATTATGGCTTTTGATCTTGATTTGATTCACTTGAAAACTTTCTAAAAATAGGCCAAAACCAATCTTTTTGTGCCCACTTTTGCCTTGCACGAATTCATTCACTTTCTAGCTGGATATAGGACCTGAAATATGCAGAAGATCTTGAGGTTTCAATGATTTGGATTTTTTCATGATTTAAATTGATTTAATTTCAATAAAAATCAAAATAAATAATAAAAATAAGATAAAGACAATTGGAAAGAGCTAGGGCTCGTGGACCATGCTACCAACTCAAAACAAGTGCAAAAAGTTGGGCCCATTTAGCAAAAATTGCAATTTGAGGCACTTTTGACTTTTGGCAATTTTGCAAAAAAGGTCAACTTCACCAATGCATAACTTCCTCAATTTTGACTCTTTGAAGGTGTTATGGGACTTTTTAGAAATCTTGAGATGCCCTCTAAGCAACCCTTTTGGTCGCATCTCAATTGAGTCTTCCATGTTCATGTATGAAGCTTTGACAAAAAAGGTGTTTTTGTTGACTTTTCAAAGTGACCTATAATGTCCAAATTCATAACTTCTTTTGAGTACATATTTTGAACTTGGGAGATGAAGATGAATTGTATGGAATTACATCCTCTTTAAAATGAGATTTGGATGGGTCATTTCTCATAAAGTATGAGAAAGTTATGCTTGGTCAAAATTGAGTTGACGTTTCCTGCAAAACCCTAATTTAGCAACTTTTGAGTTTTGATTAATTGTGAGGAATCCTTAATTAATCATGATGAACCCTTGATCAAATGATGAATGATACTTCAAAATTAGGATGTTGACCAAAAATCTTGAAGTTTGACTGTATGTGGGCCACAATTGACTTTTGCCCTAACATAGTCGATTTTCAGGCCTTTGAGCAATTGACTGAGCAAACTTTTTCTGCAAGGCTTTAAACTTGACATGAATGATCTTGAGAACATATTAGGACAATGGTGAGCATTTGGGATCCCTTGGACTCAAGTATCTTGATGAAACATGAAACCCTAATTTGAGGTAGACTGCCTTAGGAGAGAGCTTGTCTGGTCAACCCTTGAACTTCCTTGAGCAATTTGAAGACCTCACTTGAAATGTATTGAGAAATATGGGAGGGAAAATTTTGGGGTACAACAGCTGCCCCTGTTCAATCTTCTTAAACCTGAAGATTTAGATTGGCTTGTCTGCCTTTCGTGATCTGAAGGTGGAAGATGATTGAACACTAGAGTGCCCAGAAATTTGCACTCGCATGAAGTAGTATTTGTATTGTGATGTCGGGAATGGGCTTATAGATGCCATATGGAGATTGACAATGGAAGATGGGCTTAAAGATGCCATCCAAAGGAGTGTCGATCGCATACGAGATTCCTTAGCGAGAGCTTGTATACCTGTTGTTGAGGAAGATTCTGATGGGGAATGTCGGTCTATGTCTTGAGAAAAGTTGAATTTTAGGAGCTTCGGTCGTCTGTTATTCTACTGGGGAATCGTCTCTTGGTCGAAGAGGTGAAAATGAACTACTATCTGGTCGTAATCCAGGCTTCATAGAGATAAGATCGACTGCTATCTAGTCGTGTTCCAGGCTTTACAATGACTTACTGGGGAGATGAGATTAACCTTGTTATCCGATCATAATCCAGGTTTTGCAACTTATCGATTCTTATCTGGTCGTAATCCAGGCTTCAGGAGGAATTCAATTATTATCTGGTCGCATCTGGGCCTTAACTTGAACTTAGGGAACACTAATATCCGGTCGACTCTAGGCTTCTTAGTAATTGTCCAGATAAACTGCTATTTGGTCGAAATCCAAGCTTCACAGTGTCTTGTACTGCTATCCGGTCGTAATCCAGGCTTCACGATGTTTCATACCATTATCTGGTCGAATTCAGGCTTCATGGTGTCTTGTACTGTTATCTGGTCGAATCCAGTCTTCACAATACCTTACTTCTTATCTAGTCGAAATCCAGGCTTCAGAAGAAATCAAGTGGTTATCCAGTTGCATCCGGGATTCCATTTGATTTTTAGGCCTACTAATATCCGGTCGACTCTGGGCTTCATAGTAATTGGCCGGGTGAACTATTATTTGGTCGAAATCCAAGCTTCACAGTGTCCCTTACTGTTATCTGGTCGTAATCCAGGCTTCAGTGTCTTTACCGCTATCTGGTCGTAATCCAGGCTTCACGATGTAATATACCATTATCTGGTCGAATCCAGGCTTCATGGCATTCGGAGAAATCAAGATACTATTCGGTCGAACCTGGGCTTCATAACTTGCATTAAAGATATACCACTATCTGGTCGTAATCCAGGCTTCGTAGTATTCTCGGCTGCTATCTGGTCGTAATCCAGGCTTCACAGAAACTTGCATTGCTATCTGGTCCTAATCCAGGCATCACAATAACTTGTTGAGCTGTTATCCGGTCGAATCTGGGCTTCACAGCTTGTGTTTATGATATGCCACTATCTGGTCAAATCCAGGCTTCATGACGTCTCATACTGCTATCTAGTCGTAATCCAGGCTTCACAGTAACTTGTTGGGGATTAAACTATTATCTGGTTGAATCCGGGCTTCATAGCTTGTTTTTAAGAGATACCACTATATGGTCGTAATCCAGGCTTCATGATATTCTGATACTGTTATCCGATCATTCTTCGGACTTCACAATATGATGGAGTAATCAAGATACTATCTGGTCGTACCCGGGCTTCATAGCTTAAATTTTGTGAGAATTTGATTGTATCTTTTCCTGAAATGTAAAGAATTAGTCGTATGTAATGCCATGATGCATGACATGTATTGAGTAATGATGTTCTCAAAATAAATGAGATTGTGTTGTATGATGTGTATATGCATGTCATGATGTATGGATATGTAATGTTTTTATGATGTTCTCTAGCTGGGGAAAATAAATCCCGGACTGTTGCTGGAGAGTAAAAAGAATTTCGCTCGCTGGGGATAACGACCGAAGATGATTGGGAGAATAATCCTGCTGGAGAATACATTGGTGAGAAAATGACTCTGTGAGGAAGAGATACTCTGCTAGAAGATCTGCTGACTCGGAGAAATAACCTCGGTTGTGGATGAATTACCATTGCTGGCGATGATAAACTATGTCGGGGATAAGCTTTCTCTTTGTGGAAGAAATAAACTCCACTGGGGATGGTCTTCCATCGTTAGTGATAGATGAACTCTACTTGGGGAGAATCTTACCGACTCATTTGCGATTGCGAACCTCAGCTGGGGAGAGTTGTGTCCTATTCGGGAAAACTAACATCACTATCTTTTTCTTACTCTGTGGGGAGTGTATATACTTTTATATTTCCCCAGCAGAGTCGCCAGTTCTGTGATACAGTGGGAGAACTGACTTGAGGTTTTTCATTTAATTGCAAATGTTGTGGTTAGCAAGAGTCGCCACCGACTTTTCTTTTATCCAAAAGGAAAGGTGAAAAAGCACAGGAAAGACCTTTGAGATGTTTTCTTGAGTTCGGGGGGAAGATTATGAAAAGGGAAGGTATTAGCACCCTTTTCATCCATGGTTTTCCATGGGCTCTTAGTTACTTGCTTAGATCACTTGCTTTGGTTTATTTGAAATGGTGTTTGATGTGGTTTTGAAAGTATTTTGTAAAAGAGGCCATTCGTTTAGGCAATCTTTGTAATGATTCTTGTTCATAGTAATGTATACAAAGATGTTTTGTCTTTTGAAAATGTTTTCAATATTTATAAGATGTTTTTGAAATGTGTGTGTTTGTTTTGAAAATAGCAAGAATTGTTGTTTGAAATGGAGCAAGTAACTTAGAAGCTATCTACCTACTCAAATGTCTTTCTTGTGTATTTTCTATTCCTTTGACATTGTTGTCTTACCATTGATTTAGTAAGCAACCCTATATTTGGATGTAAACGGGACGAGCACGGGTCATCGTATAACCATGATTAGCAATATTGCAAAGTATCTTAGCATTTTTGAGGGACCAAGATCATTTTGTAAGGCAACTTTGAATAGCGTCATCGAGGGGCTATGATCTTATATTTGTTTTGTTTTGCCAAGATACTTCGCATGCGTAACATGGCCATTTTATTTTAGGCAACCAAGTGGGAGAAACCCTAAGGGTGTTTGTGTGCAAGTGTATCACTTTTCATGTTTTTGATTTTGTCTTGTATTTAAGGTGTTCTATTTTGCTTTGTTTGGTTCTTGTCATACAAACCCTAATTACTAATCATGGCATATAAAGCGATAAACTGCATAATGTAAATATACTAAGCTATTACAACAATTTTATGGGAGGGGGGGAATACAAGTTTGAATGGGGATTTGCACAAATATAAAGCTAAATACATTATTACAACCAAATCGAACTTGTGCGAATTAAGATGAATATAATACAATATTTAAAATGTAATGCAAGGTAATGTACATGTAAAGAGATTTTTGATGTCTTAATTTCATGTAAGAATATTTAAATTAAACCAAAAAAATATAAGAAAAAGATTTAATTTTTTTGAAAGGGATTAAACCCTAATTTTTATTTAAAAGAAAATAATGTTTCTATATTATTATTTTGTGCATTTTTTGTATAAAAAAATAATAAATAATATTGTATATAAATATTAAAATTAAGTATATGCAAAAAAATAGGTATTTGTAAGTATGAAATGTAAAATAAAAATATTAAGTATGTTTAATTATATTTATGTGTTTATTAAGAAAATAAATTAAATCCTATCAAAATAAATTAATCTTTTATGTGAGAAATAATAAAAAATTCAATAAAAGTGTAAAAATAATAAAATTAATTTTTAGGGTTTTTTATCATCAAAGAAAATAATTTAAAGTATTAAATATAAAAATGAAAAAATAAAATATGAAAGAGTTAGCAGGGGGTGAGATGGCAAATCAGTGGTAGTGCTAGCAAAAACAAAAAGCCCAGGAAGCCAAAAATCCCAATACAGCTTTGTCCCTGTCCTGCGTTCTCCTTCCTCGTGCTATGGCCGGTTCAACCTGTAACTTCCTCATGCTTGCATAAAAATGAAAACTTATAACATGAAAAATGTAGCATTTGAACTCACGATTCCAACCATATAAATTATGTAATCTAACTATCAAAGATCAAAGAGAATTTTGAAATCCCTAAATCCTAACCTAAAATTTTCAGATATTTCAACCTCTAAATTCTCTTAGAACAAGTAATATAAATGCAAGATAATGATATGTACAACTTCGTTATGATGAGAACTACATTTTTTATTCACAGATCGTGGCCTGAGGTTGCCTGTACAAGGAGATAGAGTTTGAAAAATTATCTCCTTCAGCTGGAATCGTGTATGGAAATGCAGGGACTTTGATAGAGGCCTGATGATTGCTTGAGCTTCCTTGAGCTTCCCTGAATCTATTCCAACCCCTACCTTGCTCTGAAAGTGGCTAGAACTCCCTGACCAAGTCCAACTGCAAGCTTCAAAGTTAACAATGGCAAATGGTGAAACAGAGGTTACAGAACAGGGATGATGGTTTGGATTGACTAGGTATCAATTATGTAAGATGTTTGGATGATCTAAACACAAAACGCACGAGCCAAATGGATGCTGGATATGTTTGTGCAGAAATTGTATGTTTTGGACAGTTTTTGGTGCTTTTCTTGCTCTAAGTGTTTCAGGCCTTTTCTTGGTGTTCTATGTGTTGTATATTGTTTGCATATTAGTATAGAAATGGTTTTAAGTCAGCTCTCTATCAGCTGTACAAGCCCTAGCCTTTTTGCAACTTTTCTTGTACTTGAAGTAAAGTGACAAGACCAAGCTCACATGGTTGTACCAGCTTGCTTAGGGTTGGTATTTCTTCCTCAACTGTCTTTGGTCTGTGGTACTTGTATGTATCAAGGGGACAGGTCCAATTCTCAAGATCACAAAGTTTGCAAAAGTTGCTCTTTATGAAAATGGCAATGAAACCTTTTTGCCATAAGTGGAATTATCAATTGGATAAAGGTTCAAAAGCATGGATAAAGGCTTTGTCAACTGAGTAAGAATTTAATTAAGGAGTGTGTAGCAAGTTTAGGACCTGTAAAGCATGAAATATCCAACATAGGATTGGTTTGCAACTTGGTTCTTCATGAAAATAGCTTGAACAAAAAGTGAGAAAATGCCAATTTCCTCTCTTCGATTCTCCCTACTAAAAAATGATCTTGGAGAGTTCATGGACATTTTGTAAAGCTTGAAATGTACTCTATAATCCATCTTTGAAATTCATTTTGAGATACTTCTTGGAACTAGGTGAAAAATTGCCATGAAGTTGGGTTCAAAACCTACCTAAATTAGGGCAAAATTTCACTAAGTTAAGAAGTTCATGACCATGTATTCACAAATTTATAACTTGAGATCCAAGCATCTTTAGGGAAAAGTTTGTGAAGAAAAGTTGTAGATTTCATGGAGGTCTACAACTTTCATGTTGTAAACTTTCTTTGAATCAATATGCATCATGGTGAAAAAGTGGTGTAAAGTTGAGAAAAAATAAGAAAATTTTTATACTTAGAAAATTTCTAAGTTATGAAAATTTTCAAATTCAAAACCCTAATTTTCAAATTTGGTTTTCTTGGTGAAAAAGTTTCACATTTTGACATATCTTGATGAATTATGACTCTTGGTACTTGATTTTGACCAAAAAGTCAAAGTTTGACTTTTTAGTATACAGTTGACTTTTGATCAATTGACTGCAAATTTCATCTGTCAATCCAATGAACTTGAGATGTTTTGAACCATGTAATTGAGTCAAGATGATGCCATTTAATCCTTGAAATCATGCTTGAACTCAATTAGTCATTGACTAGGTTAAAAATCAGAACTTGCCCTTTCTCAATCAAAACCCTAATTTTGACCATTTTGCCCTTTTGGTGATTTGATCAAATTTCTTGAGGAGTTGTGATCCAAACTTGATCAAATGGTACATATGAGTCTAAAATGTTAATGTGGATCAAAAATTATGAAGTTTGATTGTAAATCGACTATGGTTGACTTTTTCCCCTAATACAGCTTATTTTTAGGTCAACTGTCCAATTGACTGATCAAAAATGTGGTTCAAGGCTTGAAACTTATCATGAGCAATCTTAGGGGTCCAAAATGATGTATGAAAGTCAAATGAAGCATTGGTGGTCCAAAAATCCTTGTGCAAACTCAAACCCTAATTTTGGGTTATCAGTGCAAGATGAGATGTCTTGAGCTGACCAAACCCTAATCTTGTCTTGAGTCAAAGAAGTCTTGTGAGAAAAGTCTTGATAAATGAGAGGGCAAATTTTGGGGTAAAACAATGACAAATAGCAGTAAGTCTCTTTTTGTCGATTAGATTCAGTTGATTAAGTCGGGTCTGGATCCAATCATCTTCGCTCAAACCTGGATCCTTCATAATTTTAAGAGAGGGTATATGGACCTCAATGGGTAAAACTGCTTCCATGCCATACACCAAAGAGTAAGGTGTTGCCCCTGTTGATGTCCGTGCTGAGGTACGGTACCCATGAAGAGCAAATGGTAGCATCTCATGTCAGTCTTTGTATGTCACTGTCATCTTCTGCACAATCTTCTTGATGTTCTTATTAGCTGCTTCAACAACCCCATTCATCTTCGGCCGGTAAGGAGAAGAGTTGTGATGTTGTATCTTAAATTGTTTGCAGAGCTCGATGATCATCGTGTTATTGAGATTTATACCATTGTCTGTAATGATCCTCTCTGGTACACCGTATCGACAGATCAGATTATGTTGGATGAACCGCGCCACGACATTCTTGGTTACTGTGGCAAAGGAAGATGCTTCAACCTACTTCGTGAAATAATCAATAGCTACCAGAATGAAACAATGCCCGTTAGACGCAGTAGGTCTGATCTCGCAGATCAGGTCGCTGCCCCACATTGTAAAGGGCCAAGGAGCTATCAAGGTGTTCAGAGGAACCAGAGGTACATGCACCTTATCAGCGTAGACTTGGCACTTATGACAAGTCCGAGAATGCTGATAAAAATCGGCTTCCATAGTAGACCAAAAATATCCTGCCCGTAGGATTTTCTTTGCCATGGTATGTCCATTGGAATGAGTTCCAAAAGTACCTTCATGTAACTCTGCCATAATCTTTTCTTCCTCGTTCTTGTCCACACATCGCAAAGGTCGAATCAAGGTGACGTTTGTAAAGGATACCATTACTGATGAAGAACTTCACAGCAGACCTCCTCAGAAATTTCTTATCATAAACAGATGCATCCTCGGGGTATTCCTGAGCCTCAAGATACCTCTTTACTTCGTGAAACCAGGGTTTATCTGCTACCTCTTCAGTCTCAATATCACAGCAATGTGCGGGCTCGTTCAACTTCTCAATGGTAATCTGGGGAGCTTCATTATCCCACCTGACCTTGAACATAGAAGACATTGTAGCTAGCGCGTCCGCTAACTTATTCTCCTCTCTGGGGAAATGTTCAAAGGTTATCTCCTCAAAGTGTGGAAGAAACGTCAATACATACTCCTTGTAAGGAATAAGATTTGGGTGTTTCGTATCCCACTCGCCTTTGATCTGACTGATCACTAGAGCGGAATCTTCGAATACACTCATGAACTTAATCCTTAGGTCAATATCTGCTCGAAGGCCCAGGATGCACGCTTCATACTCCGCCATATTGTTGGTGCAGTTAAAACATAATCGGGCGGTGAATGGAGTATGACAGCCTTTAAGAGATATGATCACGGCGCCAATGCCATTACCCAACGCATTTGAAGCTCTGTCAAAATACATAGACCATCAGGATCCCTCCTCAGGTCCTTCATCCGGTCCAGGTTTTTCACAGTCGGTCACCAATATGATGTTCTCATCCGGGAACTCGAAATTCATGGATTGGTAATCATCCATGGCCTGATGCGCCAAATGATCTGCCAATAAAATCCCCTTGATTGCTTTTTAGGTTGTGTATTGGATGTCATACTCAGTTAAGATCATCTTCCATCTTGTTATTCTTCCAGACAAGGCAGGGTTTTCGAAGATATACTTGATTGGGTCCATCTTTGATATCAATAAGGTAGTGTGAGTCAGCATATACTGTCTCAGCCGGCGAGCAGCCCATGCCAAAGTGCAGAAAGTTTTCTCAAGCAGTGAGTATCGAGTCTCACAGTCAGTAAACTTTTTGCTAAGCTAGTAAATAGTGTGCTCTTTTCGGCCAAACTCGTCATGCTGCCCCAGCACGCACCCCATTGAATTGTCCAGTATGGTCAAGTATAAGATCAAAGGTCTTCCTTCAACTGGAGGCAACAGAATAGGTGTCTCTTGGAGGTACTCTTTGATCCTTTCGAAAGCGGTCTGACATTCATCATTCCATCTTACCACTTGATCTTTCTTCAACAGCTTGAAGATTGGCTCACAAGTAGCAGTCAGGTGCGAAATGAATTGGGCAATGTAATTTAGACGTCCCAAAAAGCCTCTGACTTCTTTTTCCGTTCGGGGAGCTGGAATTTCCTGTATATCCTTCACCTTTGCAGGATCCACTTGAATACCTTTATCACTAACGACGAAACCCAACAGCTTACCAGACCTCACTCCGAAGGTGCACTTGTTCGGGTTTAACCTTAGCTTGTACATCTTCAACCTGTCAAACAGTTTCTGGAGATGATCAAGATGTTCTTATTCAGTCTGGGACCTTGCAATCATATCATCAACGTAAACTTCAATCTCATGGTAAATCATGTCGTGGAACAAAGCGACCATGGCGCGCTGATATGTTTCCCCAACATTCTTCAACCCGAAAGGCATCACCTTGTAACAGAAAGTGCCCCACTACGTAACAAAGGTTGTCTTCTCCATGTCTTCGGGAGCCATCTTAATCTGATTGTAACCGGAAAAACCATCCATAAAGGAGAATACCTTGTGTTGTGCGGTGTTGTCAACCAGAACATCGATATGAGGCAGAGGGAAATCATCCTTAGGGCTCGCCCTGTTCAAATCTCTATAATCCATACACATTCGTACCTTACCATCTTTCTTCGATACCGGAACCACGTTGGCAACCCACTGTGGTTAAGAAGTGACAGCTAGAAGACCGGCATCAAACTGTTTCATGACCTTAGATTTGATTTTCTCAGACATCTCTGGGCGCATGCGGCGAACTTTCTGCTTTACCAGAGGACAGTCTTCTTTAGTTGGCAAGCGGTGAACCACGATATCAGTGTCTAAACCCGGCATATCTTTATAAGACCAAGCGAATATCTCAACATAGTCGTGTAGCATCTGTATCAACCATTGCTTGACACTAGGTTCCAGATTCACACCTATCTTGACCTCTTTCTTGTCTTCCTTGGTACCCAAATTCACTGATTCCACTGGCTCTTCATGCGGCTGTATGGCCCTCTCTTCGTGTAGTAATAGTCTAGCAAGTTCCCCAGGCACTTCACAATCATCCTCAACTTCATCCTCGGCTTGGTTGATCGTATTTTCGAAGTCATAACTGGAAGTAGCAGAGTCGTTATCAATGGGATCCAGAGTGGATGTGGACATGTATTACGATATGTGAGTTTGTGTAAGACAATAGATGTTTTGATAAAGTGCAAGATAGAAAAGAAAAACAAGGAGCGTAAAATTTGTAATGCAAGAAAATGTCCAATGCTTTATTCATGATATATGAAAATGACAAATAATAAGCCCTCACAAACAAATCCAAGGTGCCTCGGGCAAGACACCGGGCCGTAAAGTTTCAAATTGTCTGTTACAAATCTCAAAACAAAAGTCTATTACTGCGTAATAAAAGAAACAAGCACGAAGTCCTTCGCCGTCCAATTGTTCAATCCACCATTAGTAGTCGGGTAAATCCAACTGTCGATATCTGACTCTTCTTCATCATCTTCAATTGCATTCACTCCTTGATCATGTTTGGGCATAGGAGCAGTTATGACGTTGGGTTTCTCCGGAGCGTGAAACTCAATTTTTTTAGCTTCAATCAAATCTTGCACATTAATCTTTAAAGCCCAGTAGTTGTTCGTATCATGACCCGGGCTATTGGAGTGATAGGCACAATGGGCATTCAGATTATACAGCGGAGATGTGGTGCTGGGATTCTTCGGGGCTTCCCTCAGAGTTACCAGGTTGGTCTTTAACAATTGTGGTAAAATTTGAGATAAAGTCATACTGAGCCGAGTATACAGTCTCTGTGACCTCTCCATTCTTTGCTGATTGTTGCATTGTGGGGCAACTGTAGGTCTTGATATTACTACCGCATTCACTGCTTGGCGGCGCTTAGGTCGGTTTTGGCTCCTCGAGATGTAAACTGCACTGGCTTCTTTCTTGAAAGGTTTCTTTTCCGTACCTGACGAAGCACCTTTCTGTATCTTGCCACTTTTGATACCAGCTTCTACTCTCTCCCCAGTCATAATCAATTCAGTAAACCCAGATGATGAGCTACCGATCAAATGGTTGAAAAATGGACCAGAAAAAGTCCCAAGAAACATATCCACCAACTCCCTATCAGACAGAGGGGGTTGGAATCTTCCAGCTAGATCTCTCCACTTCTGAGCGTAGTCCTTAAAACCTTCACTTGCACCCATGGACATACTCTGAAGCTGAGTATGAGTAGGAGCAAGGTCGACGTTATACTGGTATTGCTTGTAAAAAGCAGCAGCAAGGTCCTCCCAGTTGCGGACATTAGCTCCTTCCAATTGATAAAACCATTCAAGTTAAGTCCCTGACAGACTATCTTGAAAGAAATGGACCTACAGATTCCTATCAGCAGTGTAAGGTTGGATTTTTTTTGACGTACGAGCAGAGATGGAGTTCTGGACAGGATGCTCCATCGTACTTAGCAAAAACCGGAGCCTTAAACTTGTGAGGGATCACCACTCCTGATGCCAGTCCCAAATCTCCAAAGTCCAAATCGGGAACCTTCTGAATCTCCATAGCACTTAGACGGTCTTCAAGTTGTTTATACCTATCCTCAGCAGGAGGGTACTGTTCATCATCAAAATCAGTGTCATTATCAGAGGCCACTGGACTAGGACCCTTTCCTTCTTATTGATTCTCTCCTCCTCCAGATGAATGAGACAGATCAGCTTCCTGTCGCAACCTATTCCTAAATTTGTGACCCATATTCAGCAGAACCACCTTTTTCTTCTTCTTCTTCTTCTCCTTTAAGATGAGAGTCTTCAAATCCTGTTGTCCTTTGGCCAAGTTCAAGAAAATCTCCTGGAATTAAGCATTATGTGCTTGAAGAGCTTTAATGGCTTGATCGGTAGGCGTTTCAGAAGACATTTTATGCTGAAATAAACAGCAAAGAAATGAGAAACCTGTAATGGTACATGTAATGAGGTGCATGATAATGGAATGCGTATGAAATGATTTCAAAGACTTTGGGAGATTCAAATTTGTAAAACAAAAATAAAACACACTTTATTAGATTAAACTCTTAACAATGTTTAACAATGCCTTCAAGGCGTTACAAAAGAAATAAACTGAAAAGAAAATCTAACTAGAAACAATAAAAGACATCAGAAATCCCATGGTCGTTTTCCCTTCGTGTTGACATAATCATTGATTGTTCTTTCATTCTCAAGCTGCCTCGTGAGCTTCAAGATCTTCCTTTCCTACTCATGGTACTTCTCCCGGTAGGTATCCCTTTCTTCCTTTAACTAGATCCAAGATCTCTTCAATGCCCCAAGATCAGTAGGCATATAGGGATAAAGGACTGTATAAGGAACACCTTCTTCATTAGTATGCTCCACAACCACTGGCAGAACAACTTCATAGGGCATTCCCAGCTTTTGAGCACGGGATCGAACCCACTGGAGATAAGGCTGCATAGGGAGAGAAGTCTTCGGTCCTAGCTCGTGAGGGTCAGATATGTTCACCATGCCCCAGGCCCGTATAAACCTTCGGCGATGCTCATCCACGTCCCCCTTGTAGTCAAAGACAATAACTGTAAGAAGTATCTCATGAGGACCGTCTCTCCGAGCGCGACCAAACTGTCGTAGAGCCAAGCAAAGAATGTAGGTTATTCCCCCTCTAATTCCAAGCAATGGGACATTAGGGTATTCCCCATATCGATCAATGACAGCTACTCTTTCCATATCCTTAGAACTCCAAAGAATGTCCGTATGGGCAAGGGACATTATCCTGTAAGCCCAACCTAACCCTTCTTCATTCTTCAGTACAAACTTGGGGAGGTGCGAAATAAACCACCTCGCCAGCAGTGGCATGCAACACGTGAGGGTCCCTCTTCTTTGCACGACATGAGTATAGAGAGCATGCAGAATGTCACGTAGAAGAGTCGACACTGGATTATGAGACAAGAAGATCTTGATCGCATTCACATCTATGAAGGAATCTGGATTCGAGAAAAGAACCGAGTCGTAGATAAGGAGAGCCAAGATGTCTTCAAATGCTTGAAAATCCAAGTTATCCCAGAACTGTTGAGCTTGATCCATTAGAAACTTAGCCAAGAAACTTTTAACCCCGCTCCGTGTCTTCCAGTTGGATACTACATCAACCCTTTTTAGATGTAGGGCTGAAGTAATATCCTCTGGCCTAGGATCCTCTTCTAAACCTGTGAAGGGTGTTTGCTCGAGGATGGATATACCCAGTAAGTCAGAAAACTCCTCCAAAGTAGAAACTAGCTGATAGTCCGGGAAGGTGAAATAATGATGTACCGGATCAAAGAATTGGAAAAGTACGCTCATCATCTGCTCATCCAACTTTGAAGTGACCAGGCTAAGGAGATGACCATGTCTTATAACAAATGAAGAAGTATCATGAACTTTTGAGACTAACTCTCTGAGCTGAGCAGGTATCTGCATGAAGTTAACTCGAATGGTATTTTTGTGTACTGAAGCCATAATCTGCAAAACAGAACAAAGATAAATCCCTTCAGTCTTCGAAATGGTTAGTCTAATGAAGTATGCATGCGATGTTATGATGCATGATGTCATGATAAAACACACAACAGGTATAGCAAGTAACAAACGTGGTAAAGGCATACGAGTCATACAATAGCCCTTAAGTTTCAGGCTTGCATGGAGTCTAGGTACTACCCTCTTGAAGTTCAATTGGTTTCAACCTGTCCTAATAATAGTAACCGGGTTCTAGAGGTTCTCAATATCATTGACCATCCTCCATCGGTCATGGTTTCAGCTCACGCAATCTTTTCTTGCGGCCGGAACTATCTCGAGAGTATGGTCTCAATGAGTGTAGTATCGAGTATCAACCAGTTCCCAGCTTTACACCGAGACCGGCTATCTCACTACTTCTTATGGCCAAGTTTGTCAATTATAGGTTCTAAGGTCAGTTGATGCTTAACGACCCATATAGCAGCCCCGTATTCTCCTCGTTCCTCCACAAGGGATACCGGTACCAACCAATGTGCCACATCAACGTAGCTACTGCTTTAGCCGTATCGGTCTACGCCGTACAGTTCCCTCACAGTTTATTGCTACTTACCTAAAAAGGTGTGCCCCAGATCCGGGTTAGGATCTATAGTAACTCCAATACAAAAGCCCACAAAGATAAAGCAATCAAATCAAACAATAGAAGCAATATGATGAATTAATCCTAAGGTATAACCCACTTATGAATCCCCAGCAGAGTCGTCAGTTCTGTGATACGGTGGCCAGAACCGGGACTGTTTTGAAATGCTGGTTTGCGTTTTACGTTTGTGTTTTCAAAATATCGCGGTAAGCAAGAGTCGCCACCGACTTTTATTTTATCCAACAAGGAAAGGAAAAAAGCACAGAAAAATTCCTTCTTTCGAGATTTTGAGTACGGGGGGTAGATTATAGAAAGGGAAGGTATTAGCACCCTTTCTATCCGTGGTTTTCTACGGGCTCTTAGGTACTTGCTCATCATTTTCAAAATTGCTTCTGTGTGTTTGATTTGAAAAAGTTTTTTTTCGACTTCGATTTAACCCTTGCTTCTGTCTTCAAGAGTGTTACGAAGTGTTTTTGAAAACTTTGTTTGAAAAGAGTGTAAGTGTGGAAAAAAAGTTTGTTTGTATTGAGCAAGTACCTACTAGCATCTACCTACTCGAAAAAAGAATCATTTTATGTTTGTTTCCTTTAGACATCGCTATCCTACTATTAGTGAGTAGGTAGCACCATCGTTGGAGTTTTAAGAGTCAATTCGAAAGGGACGTACAATCACTAAAGCAATGTTAGGACGTCTTAGTAATAACCCTAATGTCTTAAGATCAATATTCGAGGCAACATATCCGAGGCAACCTTTCAGAGGCAACTTTTTCGAACGGGACTTTGATCTTTGTTTAGACAAGAGAGCGACCACTAAAATATCCTATACTTAATGACCATTTACCGAAGACAACCGAAGTGAGAGTATATCCTAGGAGTGCGCATGTGCGAGTGATTCAATTTCAAGTTTATTATCTTTGCACATTTAGGATTTGCTAACCGTTTTAAAGTTTACATACATTCTTTTCATGCATCCCTATTATTCATACATCTAACAGTTAATATTTTGCGGAATTTAAAAGTGCGGAAAGTAAAGCTACGCTATTACAAGGCTTCGGGTATTAATTACATAGCCAAAAACAACCGGTCAAAACGATAAATGAAAAGGAGAAAAATCCTAATTAATCTATTAGAACTTGTGAGCAATTACATCAATATGGTAAAAATAATTAAACGCGCGACTAAATTATTTTTGTTGTTTTTTATTATTTTAAGAAAAAGAATAAGGTTTTTAAATTAAATACAAATCTAATTAGTAATTAAATTAAATTAAAGGAAATAATTTACATGGCCTATTTTTGTATTTTGTTATTTTTAACAAAAATGAAAATAGAATTTAAATTAAACTAAAACCCTAGTTTTCTAATTGTTTTTAATTTATTTACAAAATAATTAAAGTTACGCTAAAATTAAATAAACTAATTAAATTAATTTTTGTATCAAAAATAAATTCTAAATCTAATTGGATGAAAATATTATTTTTTGTGATTTTATTAAAAAAAGCATTAATTTTTATGTTAGTAAAAATAAATAAATTAATTAATTAAAGAAATATAAAAAGAAAATAAAGGAAGAATTGGGCCCGTGGGATAGCAAATGGAGGGTGTGGATAGCAAGCTCTTGGCCCAAATAATTCTGATCCACGTTGACTCCCTGGACTCCATGCTGCTCGTTGACTGGGGTGTATGATGCTCCTTCATCTGATGGCCTTTAGATCTCGCCATATGGAGATCCAAAGGTTGAATATTGAGGATGCATGGTGATCCCTCTGCCTTGTGTGCACGCCTGATCAATTAAAGAAAAATAACATGAAAAAATGGGGGGACCTGGGATTCGAACCCAGGCCCCAGAGCCTTTTCCAATGCCTCTTTACCAACTAAGCTGCACGCTTCTGTTTTATGTAAATAAACAAACAAATAATATAAAAAAAAGAAAAAAACTTTGTTAACTTCCTGCGCGTGAGATTTTAAACAGACGAATGGGAATGTGCCACACCAGTCATCTTCCTCCTCGCTCCGTTGGTAAAAGTCATAGACTTTTACCTACGGACAAACGTCCATCACTATAAACCTTGCACATTGCGAAATCATATACAGGCATGATCAATGAATTCTAAGGCCGTGGATTGATTCGTCTTGGCCTGCTAGGCACGATGGTGCTCTTCTTGAGGGCCAATTTTACCTGTATAAGAAAAACCCAAAACACAACAAGGAACCCTAACAATGGTGGATTCTTGTACAGCTAACAATAATGCAATTAAATAGTGCCATTAGTTTGCAAACATGTTAAGGATTCAGAATATGCTATTGAAACGTGATGAATGTGCAAGAATAACAAGATTCAGTTTTGGAAATAAGGGCAAACCGTGGGAGTCGTGGGGATGAATTCTGGGCACTAACGCGCTTGCTTTCGATTTGTACAACTTCCTTGCAATCCTAGGAATCGAATGAGATGGCTAGGGAGTCCTGTAGACGCCTGGAAATATGAAATCAACTCAACACTTTTTTGTGATTTTTCCAAGTTTGGTTTTTCCTTTATGCGCCTCCAAACCTTGTGATTTTCGTCTGCAAATTTTCCCTATATACTGAGGAATGAATTAGGTTTACAAAAGTGTTCTCAATATTTATCAATTATGGCTTTTGATCTTGATTTGATTCACTTGAAAATCTTTCTAAAAATAGGCCAAAACCAATCTTTTTGTGCCCACTTTTTCCTTGCACGAATTCATTCACTTGCTAGCTGGATATAGGACTTGAAATATGCATAAGATCTTGAGGTTTCAATGATTTGGATTTTTTTCATGATTTGTTTTGATTTAAATTGATTTAATTGCAATAAAAATCAAAATAAATAATAAAAATAAGATAAATACAAGTGGAAAGAGCTAGGGCTCGTGGACCATGCTACCAACTCAAAACAAGTGCAAAAAGTTAGGCCCATTTAGCAAAAATTGCAATTTGAGGCACTTTTGACTTTTGGCAATTTTGCAAAAAAAGTCAACTTCACCAATGCATAACTTCCTCAATTTTGACTCTTTAAAGGTGTTCTTGGACTTTTTAGAAAGATTTAGATATCCTATAAACAACCCTTTTGGTCTCATATCAATTGAGTCTTCCATGTTCATGTATTAAGCTTTGAAAAAAAAGGTGTTTTTGTTGACTTTTCAAAGTGACCTATAATGTCCAAATTCATAACTTCTTGTGAGTACATATTTTGAACTTGGGAGCTGAAGATGAATTTTAGAGAATTGCATCCTATTCAAAATGAGATTTGGATGGGTCATTTCTCATAAATTATGAGAAAGTTATGCTTGGTTAAAGTTGAGTTGACTTTTCCTACAAAACCCTAATTTAGCAACTTTTGAGTTTTGATGAATTGTGAGGAATCCTTGATGAATCATGATCAACCCTTGATCAAATGATGAATGATACTTCAAAATGAGGATGTTGACCAAAAATCTTGAAGTTTGACTGTATGTGGGCAACAATTGACTTTTGCCCTAGCATAGTCGATTTTCAGGCCTTTGAGCAATTGACTGAGCAAACTTTCTCTACAAAGCTTGAAACTTGACATGAATGATCTTAAGAACATATTAGGACAATGGTGAGCATTTGGTATCCCTTGGACTCAAGTATCTTGATGCAACATGAAACCCTAATTTGAGGTAGACTTCCTTAGGAGAGAGCTTGTCTGGTCAACCCTTGAACTTCCTTGAGCAATTTGAAGACCTCACTTGAAATGTATTGAGAAATATGGGAGGGAAAATTCTGGGGTACAACAATAGGTCTTATAGAGATTCTATTCTGAATGTAACACGCTGTGTTCACAACTTCTGCCCAAAAGTGCTTTGCCATATTAGTTTCATTGATCATGGTTTTGGCCATTTCGTGTAATGTTCTATTCTTTCTTTCTACAACTCCATTTTGCTGGGGAGTTCTAGGACAATAAAAGTTATGAACAATACCATTTTATTTAAAATACGTTTCAAAATAAAGATTTTCAAATTCACCACCATGATCACTTTTGACTTTTATGATTTTAAAATCTTTTTCTTTTTGCACTTGAGTACAGAAGTCAATGAACACAAAATGTGACTCATCCTTGTGTTTTAAAAACTTTACCCATTTCCATCTGCTGAAGTCATCAATAATGACCAATCCATACTTCTTGCCTCTGATGGATGCAGTTTTAACTGGCCCAAACAGATCAATATGAAGTAACTCTAAAGGCTTAGAGGAAGAGACAACATTTTTGGATTTAAAGGAAGGTTTTGAAAATTTTCCTTTTTGACATGCTTCGCACAGAGCTTCTGAGTTGTACTTCAGATTGGGAAGTCCTCTGACTAAATTTAATTTATTTAGTTGAGAGAGTTTTCTAAGACTGACATGTCCCAATCTTCTGTGATATACCCATTGCTCATTGCTAACAGACAAAAGGCATTTGAAGTTTTGAGATTTAAGATCTGATAAATCAATTTTGTAAATGTTGTTCTTTCTCTTTCCAGAAAAGAGGATTGATCCATCTTTTTGACTTACAACTTTACAGGAGTTTTGATTGAAGATAATTTCATAACCATTGTCACTTAATTGACTTAAGGACAATAGATTATGAGCTAATCCTTCTACTAATAAAACATTAGAGATAGAAGGAAGGTTACCGTTTCCAATGGTTCCAGAACCAATAATCTTCCCTTTCTGATTACTTCCAAACTTCACGACTCTTCCAACTTTAAGTTCCAGGCTTTAGAACATAGACCTTTTCCCGTCATGTGTCGTTAGCACCCAGAGTCCAGGTACCATGACTGGTGTCTCAATTGAGCCGTTAAGGACATCTGCAACAAATATTATTTTATCCTTAGGTACCCATATCTTTTTAGGTCCTTTTGGGTTAGAGTGTTTAAAGTTCTGTTTGAACTTTGGGTTATCATAAGAGTTTCCAGAATGTGATGTATATTTTATATCATGTGAGTGTCCAAACTTGAATTGTTTATTCAGAGGTTTGTAAGTGAAAGTCATTTTAGAAACAGGTTTTGGTATGTATGTCTACTTCCCTTTGGGAGGTTCATATCCAATTCCTCTTCTATTTTTCCCACTAACTCCATAGATTATTGAATCCATTTTGCTTCTATCTATGATTTTAGCTAGGAAAGTTTGAAAACTATAGTCATATTATTTCAGAATATCTTTTGAACTAGACACAGATTCTGAACTAGAAGTTTTTTGAACATTTTGAATTGCTTCTTTAAGTTTAAAATTATTTTCTAAGAGTTCAGATTTTTCTGCTTCATGTTTCTCAATATCAGATGCAAGACTCTTCTTGAGTTTCTTGTATTTGATTTTGAGTTTACTATAGTTTTCCAGAAGGTATGATAAACTAATAGCAAGTTCATTTCTAGTGAATTCAGAAAATACCTCTCTTGGTTCTGACTCACAATCTGAGTCATTTGTTGTGGTAGCCATCAGAGCTAGGTTGGCATTTTCATCTTCAGAACCAGATTCATCTTCAGAACCAGATTCATCTTCAGAAGAGTCTGAGTCATCCCAAGTTGCCATCATCCCTTTCTTCTTACCAAACCTTTTCTTTGGTTTTTCTTTTTGAAGCTTTGGACAATCACTTTTGTAGTGACCAGGTTCTTTGCATTCATAACAGATGATCTCTCTTTTGTTTGACTTTTTGTGTCCAGAAGATTCAGGTTTATCTTCTGACTTCTTGAAGTTTCTGAACTTCTTTTGTCTGTGCTTCCATAGATGATTGATCCTTCTGGAGAGCAAGGATAGTTCGTCTTCTTCTGACGCTGATTCTTCAGAGTTTTCCTCTTCAGCCTGAAAAGTGTTAGTATCAAATTTCTTAATTGATTTAAGGGCTAGAGACTTACCTTTCTTCAGAGGCTCGTGCTCATCAAGTCCTATCTCATGACTTCTGAGAGCACTGATGAGTTCCTCCAGAGACACGTTGTTCAGATCCTTTGAAACTTTGAAAGTAGTGACCATTGGTGCCCATCTTCTGGGTAAGCTTCTGATGATCTTTTTAACATGATCTACTTTAGTATATCCCTTGTTCAAAACTCTTAGACCAGCGATCAGAGTTTGAAACCTAGAGAACATTTCTTCTATAGACTCACTTTCTTCAACTTTGAAGGCTTCATACTTCTGAACTAAAGCTAGAGCTTTAGACTCCTTAACTTGAGTGTTTCCTTCATGAGTCATTTTAAGAGACTCAAACATATCATGCGATGTATCTCTATTAGTGATGTTTTCATATTCAACTTTAGAGATAGCATTTAGAAAAATATTTCTAGCTCTATGATGATTTTTAAATTCAGCTTTTTGTAGTCTACCCATATTTTTTCTGTCAACTTTGTTTCCTTCTGAGTCAGTAGGATGTGTGTAACCATCCAAAACTATATCCCATAGATCACTATCATGACCTAGAAAGAAACTTTCTAGTCTGTCTTTCCAGTACTCAAAATCTTCTCCATCAAAAATAGGAGGTTTGTTGTAACTATTGTTGTTTTGTTCAGCAACCATTGTGTTTTCTTCTGGATCTTTTCCTGACACGGTTAAGTGTTGTGCTCATAGTCAAGCTCTTATACCAATTGAAGGGGTAAGAAAACACTTAGAAGGGGGGGGGGGGGGTTGAATAAGTTACTCTTTTTCTTTTCAAAACAAAGCTCAACAATAATGGAATGACACGATTATTTTTATCCTGGTTCGTTTGAACTCAAACTACTCCAGTCCACCCGTCAAGGTGATTTCGCCTTTCTCAACAAGGACTTAATCCACTATAATCAACTGATTACAAACACACAACAACTGTTGTGACTAACAATGCACAAGTAATCTTACAAATGACTAACACCACTAAGACTTAAATCTAGTCCTAGTCTGCTTGAGAAATCTGACCAACCTTGGTCTCTCAAGGAACAATTACAAGAGTTTAATCTTTACAGATAGTGAAATAAAATTTGCTTTTAATCAAGCTATATCACAACTGTGATTTTTCACTTAGAATAAATTGCACAAAGTGTATGAACAAAGAGTTTGTGAGCCCAAAATCTTTCACGTAGTTCCTTGCTTCTTTTTGAAATGTAATTCGTTCATTGGCTTGCAATAAATGTTCTTCTATTTATAGTAAGAACAAAATGACTGTTGCTTCCTTCAGAAAAGTGGAGAGCATTAAATGCTTGCGTTTTTCTTTGCACTATTCCATTTTCCAAGAAACTAGCTTTAGACACTTTAGTGCTTGACGCCGTCTTTGCATTAATGAGTAAACGACAACTTGTAAGAACATGTTTCCTATGCTTGACAATACAAGTTGGTTTTAACGTTTGTATCAGAACATGCTTCAACGTCTTGATTTCAGAACATGCTTTACTTCATCTTATAGGCATTGCTTTGCTTGCTAAGAACTTGATCAACACTTGCTTTCAAGTAATCTTCTGAGCAAGGAAACCTGCTAAATGTTAGAAGATATATTTAAATAAACTGTCTTACCAGAGTTAGCAGGTGCGCTTAAAACAAAAAGGTTCTTTCATTAAAGAACTTATTCATAATTTTTTGCTTAGCACTTCAGAATGCTTCTTGTCAGAACATTATCTGAAATAGTCAAATACGTTCATCAGAGTATAAATTATCTAAAATATAATTTATTGTTATCATCAAAACTCTGAGATAGATCAGAATTAATCTTGTTCTAACAATGTGTACCATTAATTTGTGCTTTGAACAGGGCCTTCAGACAAGTTTCTCAAATGGAGTATTTCTGGAGTCACTGCAATAATGCTAGATAATCTCTCCTTGAACCATGCTGGAAATTGAGCATGAATGACACCGAATGTTGATTGTATACCGGAACTATGAAAATAGGTGATGTTAAATTCTCTAAAAAGAAACACACTATAAGTTTCAAGATAATAATTTTTATATTAACACTACAAAAAAAATTAAATAGTTGGGGTATACTTACTCAAGATATGGTTTAACTTTAACGCAGTTGATCAAGACATGGACATGTGCGAATTGCATTTCTTTTTGGGTCAACCAATGCACACTCTTCTTTCTAGAGGGATGACCTGGAAGCCCGAAGATTGATAAGGTGAATTGACTTCTCTCGTTGACATTTATAGGATTCCGTATGATCCTAGGAGTTAACATCAAGTGATTGAAATAATGACTGTGAAAATGTGATGTTTCCTGATGCAAGTAATATGGATATATAGATCCTTTAAATATAGCTTTATTTTTCACTGATCGCTTTGAATCACCCATGAAACCCTCAAACGGATACATCCACCTATATTGAACATGTCCACTAAGATAGGTTTCATATGCAAGATGCACAGGTAGATGTTCCACGGAGTCAAAAAAATAGGAGGAAATACTTGTTCCAACTTATAGAAAATGAGTGGAATGTTTCGGTCCAACTTAATGATGTCATCCACTCTTAAAGATAACGCACAAATATCTCTAAAAAATTCACTAACTTTAGTTAATGGATTAATCACGTGTTTGGGTAGTGAACCAAACACAATTGGTAGCAATTGTTCCATAAAAACATGGCAATCATGACTTTTTATACCATGCAACTTCCCATTGTTAGCGTCGATGCACCTTGCTAAATATGAAGAGTATCCATCTGGCTTTCTAAAATATTTTAACCATATACAAACTGCTTTAGCTTCTTGGGAAGTCAGACTAAAACAAGCCTTAGGTTTTAATAATTTTGCATTCGGTTGAGGTTTCAACTCTAACTCTTTTCGGTTACACCAAATTTTCATGTCTTGTCTAGCCTTCTCATTATCTTTTGTTTTGTCTTTAACATCCAACACTTTGTTAAATACATTATCAAAAAAGTTCTTCTCAATATGCATAAAATCAAGATTATGACACAACAAATTATCTTTCCAATACGAGAGGTCCCAAAATATACTTCTTTTTATCCAATTGTGTGTGACTCCATATCCTTCAATTCTACATGCTTTGTCAATATCTATAAATTTTGGTAGTTCACAAACTTGGTTCCATATATCACCTGGTTACAATTGAGGCGGGAGCAGATCTGTTACTCGTTCGCCTTTTTTAAAATTTGTCTTGTTTCTTCTATAAGGATGATTTATTGGTAGGAATATGTGGTGACAGTCAAACCACGAGCTTTCCCCTCCCCCCTTATCCAACGTAAACGCTTTGGTGTATACCATGCAATGCGGACAACCCATTTTGTCATGCGTACCCCGACCAGACAACATGTCATATGCTGGAAAGTCATTAGTGGTTCACATCAAGGCAGCTCACAAAGTAAAGTTTTGTTTATGAGATATATCATAAGTCCATTCTCTAATCCACAACCTCTTCAAATTATCAATTAAAGGTTATAAATAGACATCGATTCCAACTTTTGGATTGGACGGCCCTGGAATGATGCACGTCAAAAACATGTATGGTTTTGTCATTCACGTCTCAGGAGGGAGGTTGTAAGGGGTTACAATAACTGGCCAACAAGAATACACTTCCCGGCGCTTGCACATATGGGGAAAAACCATCAGAGCATAATCCAAGCCTGACATTTCTAGGTTTTGCGGAAAAATTAGGATGTGTCTGATCAAAGTGCTTCCATGCCTCGCCATCAGATGGATGTCACATAGTTCCTGAACTTGTTTGGTTTGTATGATGACATGTCATTTAACTTCAATTGTGCATTGAAGCAAACATTCTTTTTTACCTTGGTATTATTGGAAGATAAAACATGGACTGTACTGCTACACGATTTTTCTTGCTGTTAATGGCTCTACTGCGAACTTGATATCTTGGACTCTTACAAAAATTTCATTCCTCCAACAATCCATCTTGAGTACCAAACTCATTGTCATAAAACAACATGTAACCACTAATGCAACAATCAATTTTTCTTACTTTTAAACGCAACTTCGACACCTACTTCATTGCATCATAAAAACTTGTAGGCAAGTTGTCTTTCGTTGAGGTGGAGTCTAGCATCAATTTTGTAAAATGTTCAAAACACTGATCAAGAATATTCCAGTCTGACGAACCCTCGAACAACGGGGTATTCATCTCATTCAACAATTGATAAAATCTCTACACTTCCTCATTTGGAAACTCTTCTCCGTCAAAATCTTCAGGTTGATCATATGTCACGTTCACACGAAAAGCATCCTCAACCATCTCACCGATCAGATTAAACTTTTCCTCATATTCCATAGGCGGTCGACTACTTGAAGCATGTGTATTTCTAGTCTCTGGTATGTTACTCAGTAGTTCTTCACCATTATACGTCCAAACTCAATAATTTTCAATGAAACCTCTTCTAGGCAAATGACGTGCTACTTCCTCTGGGTCACTAATTATTGATCTACATTCACATTTAAGACATTAACACCTAACTCTTCCTTCGTTTCAACAACACTCCTGAGCAAACGCCCATGTGATAAACTCATTAACTCCTTCTATAAAATGGGGTTTAAGTGCGTGTATTCCTGAATAGAATCTATCGTACATCCAACTACGACCATACCAATAATATTCCATACTGCACATTTAAATAATCATTGTCTTATTAACTATAAATACAAATTTATATATAAACTAAACATTTAATAAACTTATTAATAAACATATTGAATATATATTTACATACTTTTTTTTAACTAAACGTTTTATAAATTAATTAATATATATATATATATATATATATATATATATATATATATATATATATATATATATATATATATATATATATATATATATATATATATATATATATATATATATATATATATATATATATATATATATATATATATATATATATATATATATATATATATATATATATATATCGTACATCCAACTACGACCATACCAATAATATTCCATACTGCACATTTAAATAATCATTGTCTTATTAATTATAAATAAAAATTTATATATAAACTAAACATTTAATAAACTTATTAATAAACATATTGAATATATATTTACATACTTTTTTTTAACTAAACATTTTATAAATTAATTACTATATATATATATTCTTTTTTATATTCTGTTTTATAATATAAATAATATATAGTTAATAAATATAAAATAAATTTGTATAATATATACATAATTTTGTTTTAAATAAAACTCTAAAATATATTTTTGTTTTATTTTTCATTTATAAAAATTATAATATTAATCTACTAATATCTTTTACAAAATAAATATCAAATTTAACCTAAGTAATCAACCAACAATTCTGAAAATATATCAAATTTAAAAAAAATTACCAAAGTACCTCTCTTGAGTCTCCTTCAATCTTCTTGTTCTATCTTTTTCAAATCCTCTTCAATGTTCTTCAATCTTCTTCTTATCAATATCTTGAAAAAAATTAATATAAATCAAAATCATATTACAAAATAAACACTAAACGAAATTATAAAAAAATGAAACAAAAATGGAGAATATGATTACTTTTGAAAATTTGAGGTTGAATGGAAGTCAAAATTGGAGAAAATAGAAATCAGGTAGAAGGAAGAAGATGAAACGGAGAAGGAAGAGAGAAGTAGAGAAGAAAGGGAAGAAAGTTAATGAAAATATGTTGGATCTGTGAAACGAAAATAAAAATATAGTCAGTCAGCGACGTGTTAATCACGTCACAACCTTGCCACCTGATTATCTTATCGCAACATCTCTAACAGTCATAAATTTTATTTATGATTCTGCATCCAATGCACGCAACATCAAGTAGACATTTTTTCTCCCCTAAAAGATTGCGATGTGAATTTCACATTACAACTTGAAATTTGAAAATTTCAAACTTCCTATCATGTGCAGGTTAAAACTTTATGAATTTTATATTTTAATTAATAGGTTGCGGCGTGGGATTCCCGTCACAACGTTTTTTATAAAAAATATTCTCTGATTCCCTATGTGTTAATGTTACTTTTTATATTTATTACTAAAATTATGTAGCGACGTGATTATCACGTCGCAACTTGCCACGTGATAATCACGACACTACTTCACTTTGCTGGAGAGCATTTATCTTATAGTGTATCCCACTACATCGAACATGAAGAGGAGTCAAGGAGAATAATCGCCTCCTCTATGATTCAAGGAAGAACCAATTTCTTCCTCTTTGCGTCTCTTAAAAAGAGAGTTAACATAACTTCTCTCTAGCTCATGTCCTATAAACCTCTATAAATATCTTAATTTTAAGGTTGAAGAGAAATAATTCTTCAATTTTTTCTAAAATATAAATACATAATTTCTTACTAACTTTGCGTAACATTCAAATGTCCACACATATAAAACAATCTTACAAATATAGAGCTAGTTATTATATTTTTTTCAAGTACATGATTTGAATTTGAATTTTAAAATTTTATTTAGAATATACTCATAGTGAAACTATTAAGAATAAAAAATAATAAATCTTATATGATAATGCATTGAGTTCTTTATAAAATTAATAGGAGAGAAGTGAATTTTTATTTAATACGAGTAAGAATAGGAGTAGAGGTAAGAATAAACTAAATGGCATGTCCGACTTAAAACTCGGTTATTTGATAAAAAGATCAGGTATTTTAAAAGCCTATTAATTTAAATAGATTGAACTAAGGCTTATAGAAAAGTCTTGAAAAATATATAAAAGTTATAAACAATCATGTTTGATGATTTAAAAACAATAGTATTTAAAAGAAGAAAAAAATGAATTGTTCTAAAGAAATATTTCCTTGTGTAAAAAAATTAATAAATAAATAAATATTTCCTATAAATATATATAATAAATTCGGGAGTGAATGATTTATTTATTTATAAAGAATTTGAAAATTTATATTAAGAATAATTAGTTTTATTTTATAAAAAAAATAGTTGCAAAAATTGGGAAAATGTATAACATTTAAAACAAATTTATTAATGTAAAAAAATTGAATGTACAAACTTTACAAATAAGTTTTAAATAAGTTAATAAATTAAATAAACTTTTAAAAAATCAGATCAAACTTAAAATAAGACCTTTGGCACGAAATAGATCATACTAAAACTTTAATGTTTTAATTAAAATAAATATATTTAAATAAAACTCGGTTTGATCTAACCTATTTCCAAAAGAAAGAAATTGTTATAAATGAGAAGAAAAATCAAAATATATATAATTATTAGAAACAAATGCTAAATTAACTTTTTTTTTGTCAAGTAAACAATAAACTTATTTATTACCTAATTTAAACAAATAAGT
The DNA here is from genome assembly GCA_948472305.1 of Vicia faba. NCBI lineage: Eukaryota > Viridiplantae > Streptophyta > Magnoliopsida > Fabales > Fabaceae > Vicia > Vicia faba. The sequence continues at coordinate 1,450,523,076 of OX451735.1, forward strand.
AAATGGTGAAGTAGTTGCCCCGTGTGCATTAAATTATATCAGCCTTCAATGTTTGGATGTATATATTTTTAAGAAAATACTTATATAAGAAAACATATATATTCATATTCTTAAAAATAACTAATATATAGAGAAAATAATTTTAAATTTATTTTGGTGGTTACTAAGAAAAAGAGACAAAATTTTATTTTTATGTTTTAATTAAAAAAATATATAATTGATTGTTTAGAAAATTACGTATTATGTTTGTTTCTATATAAATATTTTTTCATTTTTAAAGTATTTTATATCAGAGTTATATAATACCTATTTAAAGAATAAATTCTTATTTAATTTATTAAATTATTTTTCTTCATTATTTGATTCTTTTCTGAGTCAGAGACTCAATTTGTTTTTTTCTTCTTTTTTTAATAAACTATTAACTTTTGAAATTGATGTATAAAAAATATTTTTACACCCTTAAGTTAGTATAAAATTCATGTTTAAGAGGGAGGCGTTGACTATAAAGCATAAAAAGAACCTCCTCAAATCTTCTCAGTGGGTCGGTAATTAATCATTACAACCTTCTAATCCAATTCCTACAAACTTCTTGTCTAAACCTTTTTTAATTAATTTAATGAATAAGTAAAGTAGTGCCTTGTGGTAAGAAATCATTTGCTACTACTCTATGAAGTCTTCCTAAATGTGGAAATAAATTAATAGCAAATTCATAATTTTGTCAATTTTTGTACTGTACTAATTATTATAATTCAATTTTCCTCTACAAAGGAATCTAAGTAAATGCTTTGCACTAATCATCTTTATATTGCTATGACTATTGAATAAGTAATGTCATAATCAAAGAATCCAGTTAACTGTTGATAAAGTATGATTAGTTGCACGCGGGAATGCCATTTCTTAAGATTTTCATTTCATTACTTTATAGTTAAATTAAAGCTGCAAACAAAAAGTAAAACCAAAGCAAACCAGTTATTTTAGGGAAGCATGCAATTTAAAGCTAGTGTTCAACTGCAACAAAACCATGGTTTGATATATATATATATATATATATATATATATATATATATATATATATATATATATATATATATATATATATATATATATATATATATATATATATATATATATATATATATATATATATATATATATATATATTTCTGGTTAGCTTTTAGCGATGTTGCTTTGGAATGAGTTTAAGTTCATACTATATATTATGGATGAATCTTAGATTTCATCATTGAACCTTAAAGGTTGTTAGAGAAAAGAAGAAGAAGAGTAACTGTATTATCTATTAGTTTAAAGAATGTAATAGTGCGGAGAGAATATAAAGAGTAGAGTCAAAACAGAAAAGGAAAGAGTTGAGCCTAACAGAGTAAAGCCCACAAACCAAGTCCAAACAGAATACTCTAACACCCCCCCTCGAACTGAAAGGTAGTAATTCTTAGTACTAGTAACCTTAAGTTTGGATCTCAATTCTTGAAACGCAATAGTTCCTAATGGCTTGGTAAGAGTATCTGCGATTTGTGTAGCAGCAGGAAAATGTTGGATCAACATTCTTCCAGCAACAACCCTTTCTCTTACGAAGTGAATATCAAGTTCTATATGCTTCGTGCGAGCATGTAGAACCGGATTGTGCGAGAGCAATACAACGCTTAAGTTGTAACAAAGCAGAGTGGGAGTATGAAACGCAATCTGTAGTTCAGACAACAAGGGTTCCAGCCATAGCAGTTCAGATATTGTGTGAGCTAACGTCCTGTACTCGGATTCAGTGCTGGAACGTGCTACAAGAGATTGCTTTTTGAAACTCCAGGCTACCAAATCGGACCAAAATAAATACACGAGCCAAATGTTGAACGCCTATCATCCGGGTCACTCGCCCAGTCAGAGTCGCTGTAAGCACACAAAGAGAATTTGGAGACTGAAGCAGAGGGATATAGCATGAGGCCATGTCCCGAGGCGCCACTGAGATATCGCAATATACATTTGACAGCAGCCCAATGAGTATCAAGAGGGCATGCCATAAATTGACAAGCCTTGTTCACGCTGTAGGCAATGTCTGGTCTAGTTAAGGTGACATATTGTAAAGCACCAACAATAGATCTGTACAACTGAGGATCAGGCAGAAAATTTGTTCCATATTTTCTAAGTTTGCACGTGCTTAACATAGGAGTAGGAACACCATTGACTGCAGGCATCTTTGCTCTTGACAGTAAGTCTTGAATGTATTTAGACTGAGTTAAGAGCATAGATCCATTGCTGCAAAAACTTACTTCAATTCCCAGAAAGTATCTGGGTCTGCCCAGCTTTTTCAAAGCAAAAGTATTATGCAACTTGCTAATCAGATCATGAATAAGAGAAGTACTGGATCCTGTGAGAAGAATATCATCCACGTAGACAAGAACATATAATGTGATACCTTGCTTGTGGTATACAAAGAGAGATTTATCACATTTGGAGGCAGCAAAACCAAACTGGAGAAGAGAGTGAGTCAGCTTTTCATACCAAGCACATGGAGCTTGCTTAAGACCATAAATTGCTTTATTGAGTTTAAAAACATGGCGTTTATCAGTATGCACAAACCCTGGAGGTTGAACCATATATACCTCATCATGCAGATTACCATTCAGAAATGCATTATTGATGTCAATTTGCTGAATATCCCATTTGTAAGTAATATTAAGAGTTAGAATAATTCTTATTGTAGTAGGTTTCACCACTGGTGAAAATGTTTCAGTATAATCAAAGCCATGTTCTTGATGAAAGCCTTTGGCAACCAGTCTAGCTTTGTATTTGAGAATAGTTCCATCAGGATTTTCTTTAAATTTGAAAACCCACTTACATCCAACAGATGTTCTGCCAGGTGGAAGTGTGGTTAGTATCCATGTGTTGTTAGCTAGCAGAGCTTTAAATTCATCATGCATAGCTTTGGACCATTCAGGTTTACTAAGTGCTTGTTTGACACTAGTTGGTTCAGTTTCTGTGTATACAATCAAAGCTTTAGGTCTGGAATGTCCAGTTTTGGCACGGGTTAACATAGGATGATTGTTTTCAAGTAAGGAAATCTTGGGTGTACTGGACACAATAGAGGGAGAGTTGGATGATTCAGACATAGGAATGAAGGAGGATATAGTAATCTCATTAGAGTAGAAGTTAGTTCTATCAGAGTTTTGATTAGAGTGATTTAAATAATCAGACATATGACCTAGTGTAGTATCCTCAGGATCTTTAAGCATGGATAGCTGAGCAGAGCCAGTGTCCTTGGTACTGGAGGGCAGAGTGTTATTTTGTTGAGGGACTGTAGCAGGACTAATATCCTTAGGACATTGAGGCACCTCAGGTACAACTTGCCCTGTACAGTGGAGGGTAGAGTTATTGGTAGAGACAACTTTGGATCTAGAGCTATTACCTACCATATTTGAGGTATTTCTTGGAATGCTAATAACTTTGTTATTGTTAGGACAAGAGGTAGCATTAGATGGTGTACTAGTTGGAGACTGATTTGAGTGAGGAGTAGAATCAGCTCTAAGTGACTCATGACCAGTATTGCAATTGGGATCAGTATCAGTAGGTGAATTTGACTAGGAGTATCTGGGACTACCAAATTAACTTGCTGAGTGTCACTAGGGTTTTCAAGTGGAGCAGGATTTGGAGAGATATCAGGGCATGAACCAATGGCTAGAGGAATAGAGGGTATACCAGTGGAGCTGCTTTTATGAGTACTGGTATGATTGACAGCTGGAAAGAGTTCTGGGAAAGGGAAGCTATGCTCATTGAATGTGACATCTTTTGATATGTATATTTTTCCTTCTTTACTAAGGCATTTAAACCCTTTGTGTTGAGATGACAACCCTAGGTAGACACACTCTTGACTTCACAGTTCAAACTTATATTTATTAAAGGGCCTTAGCAATGGAAAACAAGAACATCCAAAGACTCTTAAGGCTTTATAATTTGGTTGCTTGTCATACAAGGCTTGAAAGGGAGATGAAAATGTGGCTAAGGCAGTGGTAGGGAGTCTGTTTATAATATGAACTACAGTGGTGAAACTGTGATCCCAATATGTTAGAGGGGTGGAGGAGTGGGATAACAGGGTGAGACCCATTTCCACGATTTGCCTATGTTTCCTCTCAACTGAACCATTTTGATGAGATGTATGAGGACAAGTTAACCTATAAGCTATCCCTAACTCTGACAGATATTTTGTGAAAGGTCTGAATTCTCCACCAAAATCAGACTGAACAGACTTAATCTTGACATTAAACTGAGTAGACACAAACTGATGAAAGAGTTTGAAGGCATGTATGGCTTCTGATTTCTGTTTGAGGAAATATAGCCAGGTGTATTTAGTCTTGCCATCAACAAAAGCTATGTAGTATCTAAATCTAGAACTAGAGGGATTAGGAGAGGGACCCCACAAGTCAGTGTAAATAACATCAAATGACTCTTTGTATATAGTAGTAGTACTAGGAGCATTTAATCTATGTGCTTTTCTAATTTGACAGGAATTACAAAAGTCAGAACTTTGTTTATTAGAAATACTAATATTACACAGTTTGAGTATAAAAGCAACTGAATTGAAATTGGCATGACCTAGTCTGTGATGCCAATGAGTGTTATTATTACATGATTTAGGATTTTGAGAACTAGGATTGGAAGCAACAAAGCTTTGTACAACAGTACCGGGGCATAAATTGTTATTTTGGCTGTGTGAATGTGTTGGCTCCAAATGAAGTTGAGGAAAACAATAAAGACCACTTGCATCAAGAGCTCATTCAACAAGTATTTGTTTAGAAGCCTAGCATTTTATGTAGCATTTGTCAGAATAAAACTCAAAAACGACATGGTTATCACTAGAGAACTTTGAGACAGATATCAGATTCTTAGTGATAGTAGGAACATGAAGCACATTAGACAGTTTTAGCTTATAATTAGGGTTAAGAGAAGAGTAAAACTGAGAGAATCCTATGGACCGTATAGTTAGAGTTTGATCATTCCCAACATACACACGATTGGAACCAATATAAGGTTTTATGTGTTGTAAGTGAAAATCATAAGGAGTTAGGTGATGAGAGGCACCTGAATCAGCAAACCAAGCTTGAGATTCCAAATCAGAGGGAAGAGAATACTCCTGTGTTGTTTCCATCATAGCCATGGATTTGGAGTTTTGTGCAGGTTGCACTGTATGGCTTTGATTTTGAGCAACTTTATTTGCAGGTTCAGGCTGAGCATTAGTTGAGTCTTGTGGCATGAAGTTCTCATCAAACCTGTGCGAACAAGTAGAGACAGAGTGTCCATATTTACCATACAATTGGCAGGTTGGACGATTTTCAGTGTTAGCTGTGGTTCTTCCTTTCCCACGGTCACAACTGAACTTGTGTCCCTTTGCACGATTCCCTAGATAGTTGCCTTTGTAACTTTCTTCCTTTTGACTAGTGTGAGCCATATTTGCAGACACTGTGTTAGCAGCTAGTTCTTGACGAAATTTATCGAGTTATGTTTCTTGAACATAAAGCAGAGCTTCAACTTCACAGAGTGTTGGTGGAACAGGGCATCAATACATCTGTATAACAAAAGGATTGTACTCTTCTGAAAGTCCATTGAGGATGGAGTCAATCTAGTCTTGTTCATTGATGTGATCACCAACAGCAAGTAACGAATTGGTGATAGCTTTGATGCGTAGCACAAATTCAGTAACAGACGTGTTCCCTTTCTTGACATATTTCAATTCTATTCGCAATTGGCGAACTCTGGCTTTCATCTGAGCATGGAAGTATTGATGGATTTTATCCCAAACTTCAAATGCATGTTTGTAAGCAAGAACCCTAGGATGAACGAATTCGGAAATTGTAGATAATAACCATATGAAGACTGCTTGATCTTGAACGATCCAAGCATCATACTCTTCAGAGAATGTACCTGAGATACGATCTTGTTCGGTTTTGTACTTTTACGGAATTCTTGGATTAACCACAAGTTTGTGCATCTTCTGAGTGAGGATTACTCCTTCGACTTGTTGATTCCAAAGTATATAGTTATTTTCCTGCAGCTTAATGGAAGGTTTTGGTCCAAAAGCGCTTCCGGACTTGTTCGTCGCAAAAATGATGGAGACTTCATGATCTTTGATCACAGACTCGTCATTTCCGGAGGACGCCATTGATGGACCTGGAGAAGCTTTCATAGAAGGAGCTTTTGCTCAGCTTGCAGCAATGAATCTTGATTGGAGATGATGGATAGCGCAAGCGTAGCTGATCGACGCGATTGATACCATATTATGGATGAATCTTGGATTTCATCATTGAACCTTGAAGGTTGTTAGAGAAAAAAAGAAGAAAAGTAATTGTATTATCTATTAATTCAAAAAATGTAACAGAGCAGAGAGAATATAAAGAGTAGAGTCAAAACAGAAAAGGAAAGAGTTAGGCCTAACAGAGTAAAGCCCACAAATCAAACCCAAACAAAATACTCTAACACTATATAACTAATAAAAATAATTTAAGTGTTGGAAGAATTATTTTACCATCTAACATATTCATGTTGGCCCCGTTGCCTTTTTATTATCTTCACATGTTCAACTCTAAATCATAGTCACATTTAAAAATAAAAATAAAAACTTTAACCCACATTTTCATACTTAGTTAATATATATTTGATTTTGTAGAACAAAATTGATTTTAGAAAATTATATTTTGTAAAAGAAAATAATATAGGAGTGGAAGGTAAAATAATTTATATTTAAATGTGTTTACGTCAAAATAAGTTAAATAATAAACTTTAGTATAAAATTTACATTTGAATTTAAAATATATGAATTCAATTTCAAATGAATATAAGTTTTAATTATTTTTTTGAAATCTATTTGATAGTAATAAACATGTTAAACATGATTTTACACCTCTAAAATCAATTTCATTTAATTCAAATCACTTAGATACTTGGTCTACCATAAATAAAATATTTATTCAAAACTTTGACAAAAATAAACTTCACCTTTAGAGAATATCATTCTATAAACAAAGTCAAATAGATAAGTCTTGCATTGAACAATGTATACCTTGTATTTCACCTAACTAATGTCAGAAGTGTGAATTCTTGACTTTTGATGGTTTTACCACATGATGTTGCATCAGCGGTAGTTCACTATCATCAGGTTAGATAATTTTGAATTTGTTTATTTAGGTGATGATAAAATATGTATCATCACTAAAATGAGACAAACTAAAATGATATAGATGATAGTAGCGTGCAAATATTGAATAATATGATATATTATAGTTGAAAAGTGTTCTGGACTGGGCCGGGCTGGCCCAAAAGCGAAGATGAAGGCTCAATCCAAACGGCCCTACAGGGGGTCACACCGACCAAGAAGGTACAACCTTGTCCACGACATCCTCGACGCAATGCAGTCCAGCTCGACCTTAGCTCGAGTGCTCCTCCTAGGGCAGACCATGTCCATTACGCCACCACCTGGTTTCCGAAAAGACCGCATCCCCGTCCGTCCGTACTTCTCGCAGAACACCCAGGAAGGAGACCACGTGCGGGTCCCCACTACACACGTAGAACCTGGCAGTTCCTTCATTTGGGCCAAACCTGCCCGACCCAATGAAGGGACCTTGGTCCAGTGCTGGGGGCTATAAATACCCTTTGTTCCCAGAGGGTCAGGTATTCATTCTCTTACGCATACTCATACTTTTGCCTGCTCGTACTCCCACTTACTTTAGCATCGGAGTGCCTTGCAGGTACCCCCCCCCCCCATCTCGTTCAACTTTAGCTCGGAGCCAGTCGTGACGGTCCAAGTCTGATCCGGTAAGATCAGTGGCGCCGTCTGTGGGAAACTAACTTCCCCGTCTTACAAACAACTCAAAGACCAAAGCTCGACTCAACTACCACTGTCATGGCTGACCAAGCTCGCGATGAACAAAACGTCTGCGTTGTCGACACTAACAACGGCCCCGCGGACAAAAACGGACACCTTGACAACACCGGCAACCCCGGTCATAACACCATCCCTGTGTTAACTGCCCCCGGACCTTCAACCCACCGCGACGGAGCTACCGCTTCATCATCCTCGGTTCCTCCGCCACTCTAAGAGGACGATGCAAATTACTGGGCTGCCCAGTTTCAGGAAGTCCCCGTCCCCACCGGGGCGGATGCCACAACCCGAGCGCTGTTCGCAGCGATCAGTCAGACAAATTACCTCATCTTCGCCCAAGGGGAAAGATTGAGGGCACTTGAAGACGATCGAAGACCCCCGAGGAGGCACCGAAGGCCCCAGACTCCACCTCCTCGGGTGACTGAAGTCCATTTCCCATCTCCCCCGCGGAGACATTACAGAGATACCTCTCGAAGCCCGTCCCCCCGCCCAACGGGGAGACGCCCTCCTTTGGAGAGGTAGCACGTCACCGAAGCCGGGGGACGTGGCCGCGCCCCCGCAAGATAGGAAAGAAGACACTCCGGAGATGGGCGTGGGAGAACCAATCAGCAAGCGCCACGCTCGAGAGATACCCAGCACGACCAGGACCGTCGTGCCCGATAATATTACAGGTCCCCGTCTCTGTCCCCGGAACGGAGCGACGAGGACGACCCCCGCGGTCCCCTGTTGCAGGCTATCATAGAGGCGCCCATCCCTCCGGGCATGGAGAAGCCTCCACACTTGAAGGAATACGATGGAGTCGCGGACCCGGTCGACCACATAGATGAGTTCGAGGCTATGCTGCACTATCACAATGTCGGGGGGCCCATCAAATGCCGCCTCTTCCCCACGACCCTCAGGAAGGCAGCAATGGACTGGTACAAGGGGCTCGCCCCGGAGTCAATCACCTCGTGGCGGAACCTGAAGAACCAGTTCATCAGTTCATTCACAGCATCTCGGCGACACCCGAAGACCGAGGCGGCTCTCGAGGCCATCATCCAGAGACAGGATGAAACCTTGAGAGAGTTCATCAATCGCTTCAACCGCGAAGCTATACAGGTCCCCTGCGCGGACCATATGAAGAGATATCTGCTGGAGAGGGGGCTCCTCCCTGGCACAGAGTTCAGAAAGGCCGTGGGCATCGAGCCACCCAGAACATTCGATGCCCTCCTCGAAAAAGCCCGGGCATACATGGACTACGAAGAGAGAGAGAGGCAGCCAACCGAGCCCGAGACTCCAGGACTCGCGGGTCCAATAGCAACTCGCGCCAGGAAGCTCCTCCTCCTCGACGCACCGGGGAGAAAAGAAAAGAAGACAGACCCCGGGAAGTCCGGGAGCAACGGGGACCCTTGGGGCGTTTTACCGAGTACACTCCGCTCACAGCTTCCCGCGAGCGCATTTTGGCGGAGTGTGCCACCACGGACTTCAAGGACGGTGGCGTCAAACGTCCTCGACCCGCTCCCGCCAAGCCCGGAGCAGACAAGAAAAAATATTGTCAGTACCATAGGAGCCATGGTCATCTGACTGAGGAATGCGTCCACCTCAAGGACGCCATCGAAACGCTCATCAAGGGAGGGAGGCTTGCACAGTACCGGCGAAACGACGCTCCTCGCCGTGACGCCCGGGAGATAGGAGAGCCGGAGGAAGACGCCCGACCATCTGACGAGTCGATCCCCATCTAGACCGCCTTCTCCGTGACCAGACCCGAGGACTTCGACGTCCCCGAACACCTGCAGGAGCCGCTCATAACACACAGCAGGTGGGGATATTTCCCCTCCGCCATGGTCATCAACGGCGGAGGATTCAACGACTTGACCATTAATTTAGCAAAGAGGAAGCTGGATGAGCTGGTCGACGCGGCACCCCCGCAGACAGTGACATTTGAAAGGGTGAAGGGCAGGTCAGAACCCATCACCTTCTATCTAGAAGAGCTCCCCGGGGGAGCCCCCAACGCGGTTATCCCCTTATTGATAAGGGCAAGAATGGCCAACTTCGATGTCCACCGCATCCTCGTCGACGAAGGAAGTTCCGTCGATGTAATGTACAGCCAATTGTTCCGAACTCTACAGTTGGACGACTCACATCTCTCGCCATATGTAGGGTCGGACTTACAGGGTTTCAATGGCTCGACCTCCAAACCTTGGGGATATGTCGAGCTCCTGGTTACATTCGGCGAGGGAACAGCAACAAGACAGGTCAAAGTACGCTTCCTCGTCATCGACTGCCCGTCCCTCTACAACTGCATCCTAGGGAGACCGACACTGGAAGAACTGACAGCGGTGCCCTCCACAGTCCACCTGAAGATGAAATTCTACACCAAAAGGGCACGGGTAGCTACTATCCAAGGAGACCTGGCCGCTGCTCGGAGGTGTTTCAACGCTGCATCTAAGGGACGCGACACGGTCGATGTGGGGATAAGGCCCGCCAAAAGGACACGACAGGAGCCCGACAAGCAGGAGTCTGTCAAGGAAGAAGTCCAGAAAGCTCCACCAAAGTTCGACACTATAGCTCTGGACGCTCGTTTCGACCAGGACGAACCTCCCAACGGCGAGCAAGTTCCACTCCGACCAATACCGGACGGGGATTTTGAGCTTGCCCCCCTCGGCACAGACTCGAGCAAAGGAGTAAAGATTGGCAAGGTTCTCCCCGACCTGGAAAGGAAGCAAATCAAGGCCTGCTTGTGCGAGAATGTTGACTTGTTCGCCTGGAGCGCCGTGGAGATGCCCGGACTCGACCCTGAGGTCGCCTGTCACCACCTCGCCATAGATCCTGCCGCTAGGGCTGTAGTACAACATAGGCGTAGGCAGTCTCCATAGAAAACGGAGGCTGCTGAAAAAGTTGTAAAAGACCTCCTAGAGGCAAATTTTATTTCTGAAGCCCGGTATTCCACCTGGCTGTCAAACGTTGTACTTGTTAAAAAGAATAATGGAAAATGGAGGATGTGTGTTGACTATACCGATCTCAACCGGGCTTGCCCGAAGGATGCTTTCCCTTTACCGAACATAGACATGCTGGTCGTCAACTCGGTCGGCTACAAAACGTTGTCGTTCATGGATGCTTACTCGGGCTATAACCAAATCCCGATGGCCGTGGGCGACAAACACTGCACGACTTTCATGACCAGCTCGGGCAACTATTACTACAACGTAATGCCCTTCGGACTGAAAAACGCCGGGGCGACCTACCAACGCATGATGAACAAGGTTTTCCGCAAGCAGATTGAGGACATGCTCAAGGTTTACATGGACGACATGATCATCAAATCCCGAGCAGATATCGACCATGCGGCACACCTCAAGGCAGTGTTTGCCCAAGCAAGACAAAGCAAAATGAGATTCAACCCCGAGAAATGCACGTTCGGGGTCAAGGCAGGAAAATTCCTCGGATTCTACCTAACAGAACGAGGAATCAAAGCCAATCCCGACAAGTGTCGAGCGTTCTCCAACTTCCCGACACCGACCTCGAAGAAGTCGATACAAGTCATGAACGGCATGCTCACATCATTGTCCCGTTTCGTCGTAAGGTCTGCTCAGCACGCCCTCCCCTTCTTCAAACTCCTTCGTAAAGAAGAAGCCTTCAAATGGAACGAGGAGTGTGAACGGGCACTGCGCCACCTAAAGCAGAGTTTATCTCAACCGCCCATATTATCTCGACCAGCCGACGGGGAACCACTGTTCCTATACTTGGCCGTCTCGAACGAAGCCGTCAGCGCGAATCTCATCCGCGAGACCACCGACGGACAGAAACCTGTCTACTTCACGAGCAAAGCCCTACAAGGACCCGAAAGCAGGTACCAACAGATAGAAAAGGTGGCCCTAGCCCTTGTTAACGCGGCGAGGAGGCTCAAACACTATTTTATGGCCCACACAATCATCGTACGAATCGACCAACCAGTGAGGCAACTCCTGGGTCGGCCAGACATGGCGGGCAGAATGTTGAAATGGTCCTTGGAGCTCTCTGAATTCGACATTCAGTACGAGAGCAGGAAAGCCCTGAAAGCACAAGCTCTGGCCGACTTTGTCGCGGAGATGACCGCTCATGACCCGCCCGCGGGGAAGGAACACAAATGGACCATCTTCGTCGACGGAGCCTCCAGCTCGTCCGGAAGTGGCGCGGGAATACTTCTGGAGAATGAAGAAGGCGTAGTGGTCGAACACTCGTTAGCTCTCTCCTTCCCAACGTCGAACAACCAAGCAGAGTATGAAGCCCTGCTCGCAGGACTGAGGCTAGCCGAGGACCTGGGAGCCCGTGAAGTACAAATCTACACAGACTCCCAACTCGTCGCCTCCCAAGTCCAAGGGAGTTACCAAGCCAAGAACGACAACCTCGTCGAATACTTAAACCTAGTCAAAAAATACATGACTAAGTTTGAACGAGCGGAGATCTCACACGTACCCCGCGAGCAAAACACAAGGGCAGACATATTGTCCAAACTCGCGAGCACGAGAAAGAAGGGCAGAAACAAATCCGTCATATAAGAAACCTTAGCACGCCCGAGCATCGAAAGGTCCTCGACACTAGTCAAAGTCCACGCCATAGGAGATGCCTCGTCCTGGATGACCCCGGTGTACAATTTCCTGACGAAAGGCGAACTACCCTCGAACCAGACTGATGCGACCACCACAAAGCGACGAGCATGCTCGTACGTGGTGCTCGAGCAAAAACTATACCGCCGAGGATTCTCCATTCCCCTCCTGAAGTGCATCGATGAATCCACAGTCCCCGAGGTACTGCGAGAGATACATGAGGGGATCAATGCCCAGCACATGGGTGGTAAATCCCTGGCGAGGAAAGCCCTTCGAGCAGGGTATTATTGGCTGACGATGCAGCAGGACGCCAAGGAACACGTCAAGAGGTGTGACAAATGCCAGAGGCACGGGGACATGCACCTCACCCCCCCTCACGAACTGAGTATACTGTCATCCCCGTGGCCGTTCGCTTGGTGGGGTATGGATATCCTCGGTCCCTTCGTGCAAGGAACTTATCAAAATAAGTTCCTCATCGTGGCCGTGGATTACTTCACGAAATGGATCGAGGCCGAGGCTCTCGCGAAGATCACCTTGCATAACATCCTCCGTTTCTACAAGATAAACATCCTCGCCAGATTTGGAATCCCGAGGGCACTGGTGACCGACAACGGCACCCAATTCACCGATCACGGGTTCCAGGACTTCGTCACCAAACTAGGAACAAAACAACACTTCACCTCGGTCGAACACCCTCAAACTAACGGGCAAGCCGAAGCCACGAACAGAGTCATTCTCCGATGACTCAAACCCTGACTCGGCGAAGCCAAGAGGGGTTGGGTCGAGGAACTGCACATCGTCTTGTGGGCATACCGCACCACGCCCCACTCAATGATGGGCGAGACCCCCTTTCGACTAACGTACGACACCGAAGCCGTCATCCTGGTGGAAATCAGGGAACCCTCCAGACGGACAGAGAATCCCCTCGACGAAGAAATGAACGACGAGGCACTCAGGGACGAACTCGACTTAGTCGAGGAAATCCGATCGGGGGCGGCCCTACGCGAAGGCACCCTAAAACAACGAGTGGCTCTGCGCCACAACGACAAGGTCATTAAACGCGAGTTCGAAATCGGCAGCCCGGTGTTACGAAGGAACCAGAAAGACGCTCGCGAAGAGAAATTGGCCGCGAACTGGGAAGGGCCTTACCGCGTCCACGACACCACTGGTACCGGGGCATATTACCTCGAGCAACTGGACGGAGAACCACTACCACGACCCTGGAACGCTGCTAAACTAAAGCAGTACTATAGTTAAAACCATTAACACCGAGGACCCTCGCTGTCGACACCCGCGTCCGGCCAACAAGGAAACACGTCCGACCCGGTAGAAAGGCCAAGGTACATGCCCGACCTACGCCCAAACGGCATAACGTCATTCAATAGACGAGTATGAATGATAGTGCCCGACGTGGACACCTCAACCGAGCTCCACCGTCGAAGTACATGTAGGGCAGAACACCCAGCTCGCGATGGGCAGTTCACGCCGCGGGTGAACAACCCCGATCCGGGTCATGTACCCGAACAAGCGACTTCGCTCCACACGCCCGATGAATCTCGAAGAACGTCGGGCCATCCAAAGGGGTCGAAAAAGAAATCTCTCCTCGAGGTCATCACTCAGGCGAATTTGGACACCGAATAGAAAGCCGAGCACGGGCACGACCCGAACAGAAGACTTAGGCAAATTTGCCATCAAAACCACAACCACGCACGGGCAAGACTCGGGGCCATAACTTAGGCCAATTTTAGCACAAAAATATTAAAACATAAATACGGGCAAACAATCAAAAGTTGAAACAAACATTCATTCGAAAAGCCTGTGGGCAGCAAAACAAATAGAGATAAACCGACCAAGAAGGCCGACGATGTTCAAGAATTACAAAGAACGGGCACGCAGGCCCAAAAAGTAAAATATGAACGGGCACTCATGCCCCAAAACAAACATCAATAAAGGCACACAGGCCTACTGGAATCTCACAGCTAGACTTCCCCGGAGCTATCACCACCGACAACAGGAGACTCGGGCGGGGGCACGACCTGGCCATCGATGATTTGAGACATATAACCCGCTCCTTTAGTATTTAGATCGGGATTCAGAAGGGCGAGCTGGCTAACTGCGGCCTCAAAGCCATCCGCCAAAGCACCGACGCAATCCGCCTCGAGGAGTTAAATGCGAGCAACCAGTTCCGACCGACTTCACAAAGGAGCTGTCTCCTCCGACTCATCCTCGGCAGGGAGCATGGCGGCCTTTAGTTCCTCGACCTCTTTGGCGAGCTGCCCGTTGTCAGCCTCCAAGCGTTCCCGGTCCTCACGGAAGTACTCCTTCTCCTCGGCAATCTTCCCCGAGTTCTCTTTCTCCGCCGCCAACAGCTCGGCTTGCTCGCGGAACATCTCCTCGGAGTACTCCAGGGCAGCCTTCAACTTCCGTGAACTCGAAGTAATGGCAGCTTTCTCCTGTTCCAGCTCCTTGATACGATCAGAATCGACCCCCTCCTCGGCCAACACAACGGCCATCTCGGCCATCTTGACCAGCCCAGCCATGTTGGCAGCCAGATGCCTCCTCCGACTCTATTCGCTCATCTGCCTAATGGTATCAGCTTCATCAGCACTCACGGACAAGGGAAACCCCTCGAAGAAACCCTCCTCTTTAAAACAAAGGGGCAACCCGAAGGACCTCACCGCACTAGAGTCCTCGCCGACCTCCGGCTGGCTCTCCACCCGATTCCTCTTCCTTGGTATCAGGTCGGTATGTAGCTCGGCATCCTGAGCATCCGAGGACCCTCCAGAAGCAGCGCCCGGGCTAGTTGGCGGGCCCATCCTCGTCGCCTGAGGAGCTCGCACCACTCTCTTGTTAACCTTCTTATCCTGTGTCAACTTCAGGAGCCTCTCCTTTCGTCCGGCCATTAGACCTGCATAAAAGAATCCCGGGTTAATAACGAGCAAATAACAAGCGAAGAAATTCAAACAAAACAAAAAAAGTAAAAGACCTAGCAGGTTCTTGGCCTGCCCGAAGGACTGGCATTCCACGAGCGCCTTCGTATCGATAGGCCGGGCCTCAAAGGTCGGATAACCATCTTCGTCAAGAATATCCTTCCCCTCCCTCGTGGCCCACCGAGCGGGGAAGAAACTATCGACATATCGGCAAAGGGTGCCATAAGCCTCCTCGTCTTCGGTGCTCATCCCACCCGCGGGCGTATGGTAGTGCCTGGTGCCGTGCTCGTAATGACGCGAGGTCTAATGCAAAGGGAATTTGGCCACACGCCCTAACACCGGGCGTACCTCGTCGTCCAGAAGAGCCTCCCCGTGATCATCAGTCACAACCGTTTCTTCCTCGTATACAGACTCTAAACCCGTTTTGGTAATCGGCCGCACAATGTACCACTTGTCCTTGAAGCCCCGGACAGAATCCATGTACATCCTGAACAGCCTCTTCGACTGTTTCAGGGAAACCCAACTGTGCCTCCCTTCCCGGGACTGGCGCTGTAAATGGAAGACGCGGAAGAAGAGAGGTATGGTCGCCCCAATTTTTAAGAAATGACACGTCAGTTCGAATGCCCGGAGGAAAGCGGTCGAATTGGGGTGAAGCTGCGACGGGGCTAGTTCCAGATGACTAAAGACCCCGACCTGAAAATCGCTAAAGGGGAGATGTAGTCCAAGGTCCTTGAAAGCAATCTCGTACATGGGGAACCCGTACTCGGGGAATTCCGAGCAAATCCGAGCAGTAAGAGTCGGTCGGGTGACAACGAAATTCTTCTGAAAACCAGGCTGGCTACCGCCCTTCTCGATGATGGTATACGCACTTCGACTGCGTCGACTATAGGCTGAGGCAATCCCTCTGGGCTCGGCGCCCACCCATTCCAGCAGAGGATCGTCGATGGTATCGACCAAATTCACATTCTCCTCGGCACTTTGGTCTTCCACCTCAGTGCGCCCCGAGGAACACGGTTCGTCCGCCATTGTTACCTACAAAGCACAGGAAACCAGTCAATTGGGGGGAAAATCCACACGCTCGCCATAACGGACGGGATGAAGGGCACGACAAGCCGTGTCACTCCACGCACGACTAAAAAAGTTGGTGTTTCGAAACAAAAAGAGTAGTCACCTCCCAGACTCCCAGATACCACGACAAGTCTCCCTACAGATCGCCTAAGTGGGCCAACATCTCAACCACTCACGAATGTGTCGACCTAGGCTATGAACATGGCGAGCAATATCATAAAACCCAAAACTAGAGCTATGAGTTTACCGGGCACTACCACGAATTAGGCGCCCTGGATCATGAAGATCCCGGGCAGTACTGCGAGTCAAATACCTAAACTATGCATTTACCGGGCGCAAATATGCGTCTGTCGGGCATAAACATGGATTTGTCGAGACAAATACAATTCTACCGGGGCTAATCCTAGGCGTACAGTCTCTAACGTCTAAAAACAAAGAAAAATATCATACATCACAGAGGAAAAGCAAAGGGGACAAGACGCTTACTTGGAATCAGGAAAGAGGTGCGACGGTGGAAAAGGGAATCAGCGACGGAGATCACGGCAATCCTATTAATATCTGGGAAGAACGGTAGCAGCAGAGGCATAGGAAAGAGGAGAAGCGCGAAGAGGAAAAACATGTTCTGGGGCCCAAGGACCCTATTTATAGTGATGACGTGGAATACGAAACGTCACCCCGGGGAACCACAGAACTTCCCTCCTCGACGCGTATCTCCCCTAGGCAATGATGACCCTATCGTCAGTAGGGTGGCGGCACGGTTCCCAAGAGATGCCTCGTGTGCTCAACGAACACATCCCATCGAGATTCCCCCGAGCACTCCTCGAAAGGAATTATCTAACGAGCCCGACACGGTGGAAACTCCTCGAGCAAACAACGGGGAACTACATCTCTTATCCGGGCATGGAACCCCGTGGTGGAGACGATCTAAGATCAAGTCATGGCTCCTACTCCAGGAACCACGACTTGGAGGGCTCCTGTTCTGGACTGGGCCGAGCTGGCCCAAAAACGAGGATGAAGGCCCAATCCAAACGGCCCTACAGGGGGTCACACCGACCAAGAAGGTACAACTTTGTCCACGACATCCTCGACACAATGCAGTCCAGCTCGACCTTAGCTCGAGCGCTCCTCGTAGGGCAGACCATGTCCATTACGCCACCACCTAGTTTCCGAAAAGACCGCGTCCCCGTCCGCCCGTACTTCTCGCAGAACACCCAGGAAGGAGACCACGTGCGGGTCCCCACTACACACGTAGAACCTGGCAGTTCCTTCATTTGTGCCAAACCTGCCCGGCCCAATGAAGGGACCTTGGCCCAGCGCTGGGGGCTATAAATACCCTTTGTTCCCAGAGGGTCAGGTATTCATTCTCTTACCCATACTCATACTTTTGTCTGCTCGTACTCCCACTTACTTTAGCATCGGAGTGCCTTGCAAGTACCCCCCCCCCTCCATCTCGTTCAACTTGAGCTCGGAGCCAGTCATGACGGTCCAAGTTAAATAATAAATTTTAGTATAAAATTTACATTTGAATTTAAAATATATGAATTTAATTTCAAATGAATATAAGTTTTAATTATTTTTTTGAAATCTATTTGATAGTAATAAACATGTTAAACATGATTTTACACCTCTAAAATCTATTTCATTTAATTCAAATCACTTAGATACTTGGTCTACCATAAATAAAATATTTATTCAAAACTTTGACAAAAATAAACTTCACCTTTAGAGAATATCATTCTATAAACAAAGTCAAATAGACAAGTCTTGCATTGAACAATATATACCTTGTATTTCACCTAACTAATGTCAGAAGTGTGGATTCTTGACTTTTGATGGTTTTACCACATGATGTTGCATCAGCGGTAGTTCACTATCACCAGGTTAGATAATTTTGAATTTGTTTATTTAGGTGATGATAAAATATGTATCATCACTAAAATGAGACAAACTAAAATGATATAGATGATAGTAGCGTGCAAATATTGAATAATATGATATATTATAGTTGAAAAGGAATTTTATTTTACTAGTCACTCTACAGAAAAATAGTTTTTCATGTATATTTGATAGAGATAAAAATATTATGAAGGTCGACAAAGATACATTGACAATGATGAGTGCAAAGAAGAATGCATGTAATATGTACAAATTATTAGTAGGTGATGTCACACAATTGAGTTTGATCCTAATGGAAACACACTTGGACACATGTTTATAGGTCATCTCAGTGAGTTTGAGATGATTAATTATTATAAAAGGAATATATTTATAAAGGTGTTCACAGTTACAAGATGGATTTGTGCAAGTATTGTATGTTTAAGAAACAATGATGAGCAGTTCAAGTCAGGGAAACACAAAATGAAGTGAATCTTAAATATGTATAATTTGAAATGTGGAGCCTACCAAAGAGCCCTATATGAGTTATTTCAAATATTTTTTAACTTTCGCTGATGATTTTTTTTCTTAAGGTTTGGATATATTTTTTGAAGTAGAAATATGAGGTCTTTATAAAGTTCAAGTTATTGAAGGCAAATGAAGCTAATCAAATTGGTGAAGGAGATGTCCTTAAAGAAAAATCAGACATGAGAGCTTGTTTAACTTTCTAAGGGAAAATGGTTATCCGTTGCAATTAGATGTACAAGAGTAAAACAACAATAATAGAAAAAGAGGGAGAAAAGTTTAAGACTGGTCTTCTAGAAAAATGATACTCACAACATAAGGAGGTTTACTATGATGGTATTTTCTCTCCGATTATCACACAATACTTCTATCAAACCAATGTTTTTGGTTCATTGTGTTGAACAAGTATATCAAAGATTTTGATGATGACAAATAGAACAAAGCAAAATGTAATTATGTTCTAAAGGAGATAGATCTCGGACACAAAGTCTGGAACAATGTGTACAATAATTTAAAATAGATTGACTACAACTATGAAATGAAACAAAAATAAATTAAAGAACACAAGATAATTGATAACCTAATTTGATGCAATATCACCTACATTAGAGCGGATTCCATACCAATAAATGATATCCATTCTCAATAGTATTAGTTCAAAGGGTCTTAGATGAACAACTATAGTTCAATGTCCCTCTTCCAAATACTACTCGTGTCTTCTATTTAGGACACATCCTAAATATGAGAACTCCTCTAAATTTCTCTCAACTACTAACCCTAGTGATCAATATAATAATCAATTTAAGGATTATTGAATTTCAACTCAATTAACAAACAACCACTATGCCTTTAGATATGTAACTTAGGTGATAGAGAGATGCACAAATAATAACACAAACAAAGACTCAAAATAGAAACTCTAATACAAAGATCTTCAACTCTTGCGCACACCTTAAATTCTAGGTTTAAGTCTTCTTAAATAAAAAGGCATATATCGGGCTTTTCTCCAATGGCCATATGATTTGAGATCATCCGATTTGAAGGACATTAGTTAAGATTTATTTTGCAAAAAAACTCCACTAAAAAGATTTGATTTGAATTTAAATATCCATATAATTAGATTTAATATTATTAAAGATTTCAAAAAAATATCACTAATAACTTGCTAACAAATATTTTTTTAGCAACAAGAATCTCGCTCAGAAAGCAACAAAAATGCTCCATGATCATGCACAAATCATGGCATACAGATGGGGCCTGATGTTGCACACATGCTAGAACATCTTATCCCACATGTTGCACCAAAACATCCAAACATCTTGTACTACCCATGTTATTTTTCCTAATGCAGCCAATCAAAAGGAACAATAATTCCCTCTTTAACTTTTTTTTACTAAAACAACTCTTACAAAACTTACACGATGTGCATGAGTAAATCTTCAAAAATACATACATAAGTAGCATACCACACTGGAACAAACTGTTAGACAACAAATTATCTAGATGGCGGGGGGTGAATAGATACCCAAGTAAGATTACCTTTCAAAAATAGGTAATTAAAATTTTATTTTGTGCGGAAGATTTTTGACATATACCAAAGAGTTGTCTAAACAAACATAGTTATTGGAAACCCGGATATGCGAGATCCAAATGGAATAAAAATGATACAAATAATTAACGCAATAGTTTTGCAATTAATAGTTACCAACAACACACTTTAGCAACTTATTTCCAATGCAATTTGTATTAAAACAGAACAATTTAATTTATCAAACACTTAATGCACAATCAATTTTTCAAAATTTTCTTGTGAGCTATGTT
Source organism: Vicia faba (assembly GCA_948472305.1). Lineage (NCBI taxonomy): Eukaryota > Viridiplantae > Streptophyta > Magnoliopsida > Fabales > Fabaceae > Vicia > Vicia faba. The sequence goes on from OX451735.1 coordinate 1,450,543,736, forward strand.
GATTTGAAAACAACACTTACAATCAAAGTGATTATAAGAATATCAACAAAGTAATTTAAACTTCAACAATCAAAGAAAACTCTATACGAATTGATTAATCAAACAAATTGCATATAAAAAGTAAATGAGAGAGAGAGAGAGTGTGTGTGTTGTGTATGTGTGTGTGTGTGTGTGTGTGAGAGAGAGAGAGAGTGAGAGAGAGAGAGAGAGAACGACACAAGTATTTGTTTAAGAAGTTCACCAATTGTCCTCGCTATGATTATGTCTCCCCCTAATTCCGTTTTGGAATTGATATAAATTTCTTAATTTGCAAAAAAGTTGATTACAAGAGAAGTGTTCTAGTGAAATCATACAAACCCTAACCGTTTGATGTTGATTCAACCCCTTCTCTTATTTTTGTCTAGAGCAAGACCAAAACACAATAGATTGAATCTACTCACCACTTAAACTACTCCTTTGCAAGATCCTAAATCTCCAAAGCCTTCACTTGAGCAAATTCAATTACGACTATTGACCAAAAGAACTTCCAATATGATTCATCGTCTTACACTACTCCTTTACAATATCTCAAATATTCAAATATTTAACTCGCTCGAATCCCCTATTGCAAAGTCTTGAACAAAACCCCCAAATCTACCAAAAATATTGGAGGAGAAACCCTAGGTTTTTCTGGATGAAATCCCCCACAATTCTCAATCCAATATTCTTGGTTACACAAACCTAATTGGACATTATCAAACCTCATCTAGATGGTGATAAAATGAAAATTCATAGTATATTTTGACTCGATTTTCATACGCTTTAATGTTAATTATATATTTTTTGTACTACTATGCCGATATTTTATGTCTATTTCAGGTAATTATAAAAGAAGAGCATTCATTCAAAGAATCAACGAAAAGTGTGGAAAAACGGAGAAAATATGAAGAAAATACAAGTTTCTAGTTTATGGTGTTCTCCATGACCCCATGGCGTTCGCCATGGACCTTACAAACCAAGTTCTCCCCATTCTGAGCTCATGGCGTTCACTATGAGGCCATGGTGTTCGCCATGGACTTCCGAACCAGAAAAATAGCAGAATGTGGACAATTTCTCCCCACCTCTTCCTACTTCTTCTCAACTACTTTGAACACGATTTGGAAGGAAGTTGTAGGACATTATCACTATATATATTGCAGCCTCTAGTTTTTTGCATCATCCAAGTTCATAGGTAGGATTTAGGCATAAAAGTCACTCTATAAAAGTGCCAAATTGTTCGCATTGGGAAATTGGTACACCATTGGTATTGAATTCATATTATTGCTATAACTTAGATAAAAGCTTTCAATTCAATCCTGCTGTTATTTTAATTCTCAAGTCTTCTATTCAAGTTTCTATGGTTTTAATTTCCTGCACCGCGTTAATTTCCATAAGCATTTTCCTTATTTAATTTTATGCACTTGTTTGCTCTAAGTCTTAATATTATTATCGTTTCTTCTATTTGTTTTTCAATTGAGATTGTTACTATTCTTGTTTCTAAGTTTTAGTTATCATTATCACTACCTTTTTCATGTTTATATTTTGCATAAATAATAACAATAATAATAATATGAGTTTTATGTCAATCATGTCTGGCTAAACCTTTTTGAGTCCGGTATATGAGGAGTGTAGTTTAGACGTTACTCGATAATTGAAATTGCATATTTTTCCTTAAATTAGTTTTGTGGTTTGGTTTTCCAAGTATAATTAAAATGGTTTAACATAAAAGTGAAATCAACAAAGGTTTATTCTAATTAGACCGAGAGGGTGAGGAATGAACATGATAGTGGAAGCTAGACATTGATTCTAAATAAAGCGAGAGTGTTTTAGACATCAAATAGAACTTAACAAATTTTTAAAATACACTTTTAATTGAAATGGGAGAGCGAAAGCGAAATCTCATGGTTATGAGTGTGACTTTAATCACTTAGACCGAGAGGATGAGATTAAGTCTTTGAACTTGTTATTTTGTACTGAAAATGATTTATTTCTTTGAACTTGTTATTTTGTACTGAAAATGATTTATTATCAAACTAACGCCAAATCATTATTGGGTCCTCGAAGAGCAACAAAATCCATATACCTGCCTTCGAGGACCCAATAATGGGAGTTCTGGTGAGAAAAAAAAGTAGAGAATTATAAGAATCCATCGACACCACCCGAAAGGGAGGTTGTCGAAGAGGTAGAGAAGGGAACATCTTATGTTATTCCTACTCCCTACAACCCATATATTCCATTCCCGTAAATATTTGTGGAAGCTAAGGTAGATCCCCAATCCAAAAGGTATGTGGAAGTATTAAAAAATATCCACACTAATGCACCTTTTTCTAAGGTCCTGCCTAAAAAGAGAAAATTAGAGGACCGTAAAACTAGGGAAGCCATTAGTGTTAAGAGGGGAATATTATCCTTTGAGGTAGTGGATGAAAGAACTGAAACCAAACTTGAAAAGCTGATACTCAGGATAGAGCCAGAACCACCACCACAAATTCAGAAGAATGAACCACCCCACAGAAGGAAGAAAAGAAAAGGCGAGGGATATGGGAAATGGCTTGATAAATGGACATGGAAACCGAATATTATTAAGAGTTGAACCGAGAAATCATTCTCGAAAGAACCACCATGAGTGCTGAAACTTCTGAGCCATCGAACTACCGACGTTAAAAGAAACACTGCATGGGAGGAAACCCACAGGTTTTTAATTTAATGTTTTTGCTTTTGTTGGAGTTTGCATAAAATAAAGATATCAATCATTTTACACCAATAAATTTCATGCATACAACTACCAAGGCAGGCATTGATCAGGTTCTTATTCCTTTTCCCACTTTTACTGAAACATTAAGGATAATGCTTGGTTTAAGTTTGGGGGAGGAACTTTACTGTTTTCACTTTTTTGTTTTCTAGGTAGATTTATTATTTTCTTTATTATTTCACGTTGTTAATATTTTTATTCATTTTTAGTGGTTAGTTGAGTCATTTCAAATGCTTTCGAGTCTTTATGCGTGGTTTTCTGTTGTTTATTAATTTTTCCCATTTTCTTGAACCCAACAAAATTTTTGACTTTAAAATTCATAGCATGATTAGAAATTATTTAGCTATAGATGAAACTAAGGTTAGATTGTAGAGATTTGGAAAAACTACATAAGATCAGTATCGTTCTAACACCTTAAGTCTCCGGAATATGGAAATCAATTTAATTACTTATTGCGTCCTAACCTTGAATTATCACCCTTTAATAGTCCTTATGTAGTTAATATTAGCAGTCAACACTATCTTAAGCACACACTATGTAGCGAAGCCGATGCAAATATGTGAATGATCATGATTTAATTTGATAAATGTTTGTATTAATTGAAAAATAGGGAATACGCGTTCTAAGTTAGGCGACCCTCACCCAATAATTTATCCCAAAGGTTGTTGAACCTACAAAAACATCATCATAACACCCATTTTTACTTGGTCCATTGGTCTCTGGTGTTGGACTTGGTAGGGAGGATTACGACCTGATCCCCTACAACTACAGTTGGGGAAAAGGGGCTGAACCACTTAGTTACCAAAATCCCGTGCAAAGAAGGATCTTTGTCACTTATAAATTTCCATACTATGTGTGTATTGATGACTGGCTTAATGTGATTTCACTATAATTAAAAAAAGAATGAAAAAAATGATGAGTTAATTAGGCTTAGGCGTAATGACATGATTCATATTGGTTTGTATAAGAGGGAGGTTTATGAGTTGTAATAGCTTAGGGTTTTATTTTTCGCTCTACTATTATGTAACATCCCCAAGGCCATGTAATAGTGTAGGAATTTTATTTTCTGCATTTTACTTTTCCTGCTATTATTTTACTATATTGTTGTTAGTAAATAGGGTTTGTATTAAAAGACTAAAACAAATCGTTAGAAAACCCTAACTGCAAAGATAAAAATAACTGAATACAAATCACTTACAGCTCTAGGGTAACCTCCCTTGTTGCCTTCGGAAAATAAAAAGTCATGTCCCTCGAACATGGGGACACTTTAGCAAAGTCCTTCGATTTAAATATCATAGTCCTTCGATGACCCTTCGACGTTGCCTTTCGATAAATGATCTAGTCCTTTATGAAAATTTCTAAAGCGTCCTTATGAGTTGCCTTCGATGATAGTACGATGACCCTCGCCTGTCCCTTCACATCCAACGGTATGGCTTCCTAATAACTAATGGTATGGATAGCATTATCTAAAGGAAGAGTAAAATTACAAGAAAGACCTTGAGTGGGTAGATAATCTTAATTGCTTGCTCATAAAGCTCTTCAAAAAACAAAACATTTCACAAACACTTTCAAAATATTTTCAAACAAACACTTTGTACGCATTCTTGAGGACCTATACAAGAATCATTACCAAGTCTGCCTCACTATGGTAAATTTCAAAATATTTTTCAAAACACACACACACAAAGCAATTTTCAAAAAGTGAGCTAAGCGATAAAGACCCCGTAGATAACTACGGATGAAAAGGGTGCTAACACTTTCCCTTTTCATAACTTACCCCCCAAACTCAAAATTTATCAAGGTTTTTCCTGTTCTTTTCACCTTTCTTAAATATTAGATAAAAGAAATGTCGATGGCGACTCTTGCTATCCACACATTTGGATAAAACCAAAAAGATCAGTTCTCCCACCGTATTACACACAATAACAGATGTTGTAACATCTACTGAAACATCCAGGACAGGGAAAACACTTAATCAAGGTGAAGTCCCTCAATAAGAACCATGTGATCTTACATGATTCAAACTCAGTGGCTGATCAAGATTGGGTGTGTGGGATAACTGTTATATGCTATCTGCTATAAAAAAATTTTACAAAGAAAAACAAAAAAAGGTGTGTTTGTTTTCTGTTTTGTTGATTTAGTCTTTTAGAGTCTTGCTTTTTTCTTGTTTTGTTTTTCTTTCATCTTTTTTCGTGAGTGAGTCATTTGTTCTTTTTAGCGTTAGCTTGATTCTCTTTGGGTGAGTTTTATTTTTCTTTCTTCCTTATTTTTGAGTCAGTTTGATACAATTGGTCTTGTATCAAGCATATGGTTAGGTTGTTGAGTAAGTTTCTTTTGAGTATTTCCTTGTTTGTCTTGAATCAATTCTTGCTTTTATTGATTCTTAGTTTGTCAGGTTTTTTTCACTCTGCTTTTTACTAATTTTTGGCTAAAGGGAGGGAAATGTGTTATTGAGTCTAGTCAAGTGTTGTTTTCTTTATGCAACACTTTATAGGTGTCAGTTTGTCTTGTTTCTGTTGTTGCTACTACTTTTGTTGTAGCTTCTGAAGGATGTCCTATAGAATGTTGTAACATCATGTTTGTTGTGTCTTGTGGTCTGGGTTATGAGAATTGTTGTGTCTTATGGTTTGGGTTATGAGCATTGTTGTGTCTTGTGCTCTGAGTTATGTGTGGCTACAGTTGTTGCATGTGTTATATTCTTGAAGGGGAGATTTATCTCTGTGGCAAGAATTGGTTTTGTGCTTAAGGGGGAGTATTATCCATCTTCTTCCTCATGTACATAGTTTACATGATCAACATGTAGCTTGTGTTGTGTACCTACTGTATCTCTAATACATTTATGTGCAGATTATGTTTGTGGTTTTATTCCTCTCTCCAAATTTTGTTTTTGGGTTTTGGTTGTTTTAGCCAAAATTTTCCAAAGGGGATATTTTATGCTTGGCTTAATTTTGTCTATGCATGTTTCTGAACATGGTTCTATGTTGTTTTTGAGTAAGATGTGCAACATCTTTATCAACTGCCATAACAGTTTTATTGTTATGTGTTTTTAGAAAGTGTTTTGAACCCGTAATTGAGTGAGCAACAATAAAGCAGTTATGGTTCCAAAATATAACACGGGCTGTGCAAGAGTGAGCATTATATTCAAGTTGATATTTTCTTCCAAAAAATGTTTTGAAAATCTAAAAACAAATGCCAAGAATTTAATGAGTCCCAGAGGTACGATTGGAAATCATACTCCGGTCTCACTTCTACTTGACATTTTATTACTAGCTCAATTTTTATTCTTGTTTTTAAAGTCCCGTTTTCACCAAAAATTATTTGATTATCCTTAGACTTACATAGTGTCAATAGGTTATGATAATATTTTTTATTGGTCCCTATGGGTTCGATATCCATTAAAACTACAACAGATTCTGTACACTTGCGGAATAGCCCCGTCAAATTTTTGGCGTTGTTGTTGGGGACCACTTTAGTCAATATCATGACTCTGTTGTTGTGATATATAGACTAAGGTAACATTTTGATTTACGTCACTAGGTTGTATGCCAAATACTCTTTCCTCAGAGGACGAGCTAGTACAACCCATTAACAAAATCAAGTGTTTTATTCACCTAAAACGCCTTGTCCAACAATTTTGAATTCAGTATAATATCCCATATATGGATGAAAATAACCCACGTCCTCTTAAGGATTATGCCGCTCCATCTCAAGAGGATCCACACTCGAGTATTATGCCTCCCTCTATTGAGGAAAGAAACTTTGAATTGAAACCCGCTCTGTTGCGGATCGTGCAACATAAACAGTTTACTGGTAAACCTACAGAGGACCAGAACCTTCATTTGTCAATGTTTATGTAGTACGGAGACACATTGAAAGCTAATGGTGTTGACCCAGAAGCAATAAGACTCTTTCTAACCTAACCAAGTAATCTTAAAGTTATGTTAACAATCAACAAGAATTTCAAGAATTAAAAAATAGTCAAGCTAAGCCTAACCTACCCAATTAATCTTGCTAACAAGAAAACCCAACTTAAACCTAAAAAGATTTACGTCCAAAAATTACTTAACCAAGTAAACATGCTAACAAGCAACAACTTAAACATAAAAAGATTCAATTTAAACATCACTTAACAAAGTAAAAATGCTAACAAGCAACAACTTAAACCTAATAAGATTCAAGTTAAACATCACTTAACAAAGTAATCATGCTAACAAGCAACAACTTAAGCCTAACAAGATTCAAGTAACATACTTCACAAAGTAATCATGCTAAAAAGAAACAAATTAAATCTAACAAGATTCAAGTAACATACTTCAAAAAGTAATCATGCTAACAAATAACAATTTAAACCTAACAAGATTCAAATTTAAACATTATTTAACAAAGTAACCATGCTAACCAGCAACAACTTAAACCTGACAAGATTCAAATTTAAACATTACTTAACAAAGTGATGAGTGTTAAATTGTTGTGAATTTGGGTGTGAATAATTAGCACTCATCGGCTTATTTCGTTTGTATTTCGTAAACAAACCTTAACTTTAGTGTTTATTTGGTCTGATTTGTATTATAGTGTATATATTGTATTATCATGTAAATATCACTGAGTTTGATTTTTTCATCTCTTTTGTAGGTATTCATGCATAATTGGAGCATCGAGTAATAAAGGCCAAAGGCTAAGCTTCAAGAATGCAAATTTTAGCAATTCATCAAAGAATAAGGCTCAAAACAAAGATGAAAATAGATTATCAATTTTGTTGATATTTATTCATCGTTATTATATATATATATATATATATATATATATATATATATATATATATATATATATATATATATATATATATATATATATATATATATATATATATATATATATATATATATATATATATATATATATATATATATATATATATATATATATCATTGAATAAGCTTTCCAACGCTTCAAACCGTGCTTAAATAAGAGTTGTGATTCTCAAGTTATTACGAAAAGAAATGCTGGTTTTTTCAACATGACAGGTTTCACACTAAGTGCCCACAGACTGGACTAAGTGTGCTCTGCGACTTTAAAACTCATTAAATTTGGTGAAAAAACACATTTTTAGGTTACAGGTTGGGTATTTTTGAGTCCCAACATCATCACCTTCATTCTTTTGATGAGAGAAGCTAGAAAATAACATTGGAGCTTGCATTTGGATGATCTGGAGTTAGATTTCTCATCAATTGGAGCTGACAATTCATGAGATGTTTAGTTTTTCTTCTTTTCTTATCTATGTATTTCTCTATTTGTTGAGTTTTGTTTGTATGCTTACTCTGAACATATGCATATGCATTGATCATGGTGTTATATAAAATTTGCTTTACAAATCATTATCGATGTCTTTCTTGATATTTTTGCTTTATGTTTGGATTTGTGTTGTTATAGACATATACCTCACAAATTCTGATTAGGGATGAATATCTATTATTTTCTAGATTCTAGAGATAAATTTAGAGCTTATAATCATTATGGGTACCAGAGCTTAATGCCTCTGTGTTATTTGTGTTATGCTGAGAGATCGTCGATGCGAGTAATACGGTTGTCTTCAACTTTGCGTTATACATAACCTCTATTGTGGCACATATCGAAAGATACTTGATGATTTTGACGAGTATTGTTTATTGAGTAAAACTGATTGATAGGTTTAAGTTTGTGATGAGTAGTTTAAATTTATGTTTGATAAGTTTCTCCTCTCTAAAGAATGAATTTATTTCTTTGTTAATAGTTTTACGTTTCATACTTCAAACCCATTTAACCTAAGCTCAGAAACACGAAAACTGTTGAACGACATTCTTTCCCTCGCACTGATCTCCATGGAGACGATAATTTTTTCCCTAAAAAATACGTTCTTTCTTTTTCTCTTGCCGCTATATTGCAGTTTGAACAAAATGACGTCATTGTCAGGGATTGGTGTTTAGATATTGAATCGCATTGCAATAGTTTCTATATTTTTGAGCTTTGTACATATCGTATGTATTGTATATAGGCTTGTATAGATACTTATTTTCCTTTTGTTTTCCATACTTGTATATTTATCTTTGTTTTCATACTTGTGAATATATGTGTGTTATTCTTGTATATATGTGTTAATTAATGTTAGTGTAGATATTTGTACTTTTGTGTTTTTTTATGTTCGTGCAAGTGTTGTATATATTTATACCCTCAAGTTTGTTCAAGTGTTTGGTTAGGACACTTTCTTTAGGTTTGCACTGTGAAGCAACATTAACATGACAAGAGGAAGTTATTATCCAAGCATAATAAAGGTTTCGAGCTAACAACGTTAAACAAGCGCTTGTTGGGAGGCAACCCAATAATTTTTTAGTTTTTATAGTTTGTATTTAGTAGTAGTTAATTCAATTTTTGTCATTCTTTGTTATTTGTCCAAAAGCTTGTTTTGATTGGCTTGAGGATGCAGTTAATGATTTTTCAAGTTTGATTGTTTCAACATGCGAATGTATGATAATGGTAGTGTTTAAAGTTTGGTACATTTGCAAGGTACATGTTTATCGCTTCTAGAACATAGCATGATTAGGAAACTTTTAATTTGTACAATTACCATGCAATTCATTCTTTTGCATTACTTGTTTTTGATTGAATCACTTTAGTTCAAAACCCCCAAATGTGAGAATGTTTTTGATTGTTCATATATGCAGGAGACCAACAATCTTTATTTTAACTAGATTTTATTACGTTTAATCTTTTATTTGTGTTAATTGTTTGAAAGCATGAAAATGATCAAGGCATCTTGTTTCATTTTGAGCATAATCACTTGGTCAAATAGTCAATCTACCTTGTGAGTGAGCGAATATTTGTTAACCCCTTTGAGTCTTTTTGTTAATATCCATGTTGTGCTTGAACTATGATGTTTGTCTATGAGTATTTAGTTCACTTATTTTTGAATGAATTTTGATTTTTATTTCTTGAGTCCTCAACCATGATTTATGGTTTGAATTTTTACTTTGTCTTAGAAAATATGGAGTATTCACACTATGATATTTGGTTGAATTCAAATTGGAGAGAAAATAATTGCACTACAAGAAAATTGTCATATACCAACCAAGGTTTTTACTTACGGCTAAAAACATCATAGATAAAGGTATAATAAGCCGTTAGTATAGATCTTGTTATAAGTGATAATCGTGAGTTATATATTATACATTTTATAATAATTAAAATAAATATTTTAACACTCAGTCCAACCAAAATCATGTTTCACCAATGAAATTTCCCACTTAGTTTTTTTACAAACAAAAGAGGGAATTCTCCCTCCCAAAATTTCATGTAACACAATAACCTAAAAACATTTTAACAATTATTTCTGCAATCGACCGTTAACTTAAAATCTTAAGCAATCAACTTCACGTGTTCAGCAATCAACGGTACTTGTTTCAAAAATCAACTTCACTTGTTTCAACAATCAAAGACATTTGCGTCTCCTTCTCTGTGACACCATTTGCATCTCCTTTTCTATCATACCATTCACGTCCCCTCGTTCGCGGTACTCTAGGGTTTTAAGTATATTCTTTTACCAATCAACTTCACTTATTTTTATGCAAATGCTTGATTGAGGTTTTAAACGCCTATAACAGTGAGTGATTTGTTTCACTTTGCGAAATCGACAAGTCGAAACTGAGTCAAAATTTCTGTGTTTGGTCGCACCGTTTATCGTCATCGACGAGCGAAACTTACGGTGGTTGTTGTGACTCTTCCATGGCTCATTATTGGACCAATATGTGTATATTTGTTAGTAATAACTAGAGTCTCTTGAGGTTTGACATCTTCAACTTCCTCATTTGAACCATTGTATTGAAAAGTATGTATAAACTGATGTTCTCAATTGATTGAAGCTCTGCTTGGTTGTAAGGGGTTTGATTGTTGAGCATGCTGCTTGTATGAATTTTTATTTCTGTTATGGTGTGAAGAAATGTTTTCATTGTTTCATTATTTGCTTTGCTAATCATGCACAAGTATTGTATATGAAAGTTTTGAAAGTAACTTTAACTGCTAGTTTGACTACATTGGAGAATACAGTATAATTATATAGTATTGAAAAATTATGAAGGTGTTGTTTTGGCACTTGTTGATTATTGGGCGTCATCTCTTAAATGGATTAGTAAACTTAGCATGAATTTTCAGGCACTATTTTATTTTATTTTTTTAAAATTGTGGATTAGTAAACTTAGCATGATGAGTAATCATGGATTAGTAAACTGTTTTTCAGGCACTATTAATATCAAAACCATAGAATTTCAACAATGACTTAGAATATTCAGCAGTGACTAGTAAACTTAGAATGTTCTTAAAGAAATGATAATGAATATGTCCAATGCCAATATGAATTTCCAAGCACTGTTTTTTGGTGAAATTATAGATTAATAAACTTAATATGATGAGTTATTATGGATCCGCTTATAGAAGACAACCGGTTAATGGAAGACAAGTGCACAATTTTCACATAACATATTTAAAATATTTATGATTTTATAATTATAATAAAGACAAGTGCTATGCATAAACCACAAAATTTTACTTATTCAAGCTTACACAGAATTTACTAGTATATCTTTCCCTTGATTTTGAATTCAACCATTGGTTTCTTTTATGGATTTGTAATGTTATTGTTTATGTCTTAAATAAACAATTGTGTTCAACCTATCCTCTATATTATTTGACAAATATTAGTGTTCTTATTTAGTTCTTTTCATGTTGTATTTTGTCTTACTTCATTTATTATAATATTTTAAGAAGAATTAAACAAACATAGTAATGAGGTGGTGGAAACTTCTCAATCGGTCCAAAAGACACAAAATTATATGCTTTGGAAGGATGGCATTTATTCCCAAGTAAAAGGACCCGAAAAGAGGGGATGTGTGCGTTGTATAGGCAATATTCCGAAATCTAAAATATCAAAAGCTTTTTTGTTTGAAAATCAAGAGTTGAGGGATGAACTTATGAAAATGTGACAAATGTGTTTATGGCAAATATGATGTCAGTGATACAAAATCGATTATCTCAAGAAGATTTGAATATTATTTTACAAGCTGCAAGACAAGTATATTATATTTTACTATTCGACTTCATATTTTGAATATTATGAAAACATTTATTAATTTCAATTTGTATCTTATCTTATTTTATTTTCAATAGGCTACAGATGCTTCTATTGCCCTAAACCAGACCAATTCTCGAAGTCCATGCACTAATGAAGATGGAATAGAGGAAGATTAGAAATTTCTTTTATCTTAGATATGTTTGTGTTTTTGTAGCATTTCCCAAAAATTTAAAGAAGAAGAAAGCGAAGCTCTTTGATGCAGTTTCTTCCCAACCACCAAAAACTATTGCAGTCGAAATACTTTCCCCAGCATCAAAAAAAGAAAAGCAGTTCCCAGCCATCTGGCAACATTGTCTTGGAGCGAATTGAGAGAGACAATTCAAGTCATGGAATTGAAAGACTTAAGGTATTATTTCTTCATATTATTTTCTCCAATAATCCTTGTCCTCTATTCGAATTATCTTACATTCTTCTTCTTGCAGGACACTCAACCAGTTCCTACTAAATCTCCAATTCAGTACGAAGTTCCTACTAGCAGTGGCACTCTTCTTATCATCCTTTGTCCACCAATAAATATTCCAACAAAGGATCTTATAATAATGTGAACCAACTAGAAACCATTGTACAGCCTGAGAAAGAACCTTATCCTCGTTCTGAAAGTGATCACGAGGAACCTCAAATTGCATCTAAGAGAATTCCTGTCGATGAAGGGCAAGATGATGATAGCCCCACTAATTCTTCTCCAAAAAGGGAGAAATTTAATGAAGAACTTCTTGATGAAGATGAGCATCTTTCTGAGGACATTGAACAATACTTTCATGATGAAGAAGAGACACATGCTCATACTGGTCGGAAGGATAACACCACTTCCGCTAATCAGTAAGATGACAGTAGTGTTCGACTACAACCTTCCCAAGAGGAATGGGACACTCTGAAGAAAACTGATCCTCTTGAGTATGTCAAGCTAATGATGACTAAAAGAGGGCCATCTTCATACAAAAGTCAGTCCAGCCCTTCGACTACTTCCATTGGAAATTCAAATGTGAGAACATTTGAACAACTTCTTCAAAAGGTGAAAGAAAATATATTTGAAACTGATTTGTTTGATACCTTGAAGAAGGATTCCACCAGTGCTATGGGTTGAAGAAATTGATTAATCAAATCAACATAGTCACTTGTCCGGCTGAAGTTGTTGAATTCTTAATCGACATAAGCAGTTTGATTAACAAAATTAGTGCAAATTACAATCGGGAACGAGATGTTGCGTCGAAGCTTCAAAAGAAACAAGCCAATCAAGCAACTGAATGGGCGAAAGCGCTCGAAACCTCTAACAAAACTGAACAAATGGAGAAAACTATCAAGACAATGCAAGAAGATTTCAACGTCCAAACTCGTTCCATATCTCTTTAGAAGGAACAAATCCAACAATTGCAGGATAAGATTTCTAAAGAAGAGGCTCGTCAACTTGAAATAAAAAAGATGGATCGCACTGAGATCGGACAAAGAAATTTTCCAAAGCATTCAGCATGTCGAAAAAGCTGGGAAACTGGGGGGAGAAGTTTCAAATCTTCAGGCTGCTCAATCCTCAATTGACTATAGGTTAAGGTTGGAGAAGATCAAGTATGACAGGATGAAGACCAAATTACCTTTTTGATTTTTGAATTTTGTAATTTGTTACTTTGCTTCTTGCATTTTACTATGTAATTCTGAAACACAACCATTTTCGCATTTCTGAAACAACACCATATTGGTTTTTCTTCTATCAATTTACTAGTATGTTGTGATCTTCAATTCCTGAAGCATGGGCTTAAATTTATTTAAGTACTTTCCATTTATCTTCAAGATTCTTCGATCTTCTACAAACTCTTATATTTCATAAGAATTGTTCTATAATGTTTGAATGATTCGAAAGGTTCCTTCCCAATGTGGGGACCATTTCCCCCATAATTTATTTTTTCGATTCATTGATATTATTACCTTCCAAACCAAATCATCATTCGAAAATACTTTGCCCCTGACTCTTTTATTGTAAGCTTTAGCTATTCATTCTTTTTGTCTCCTTAGGATTTCCAAAGCATGCAATATTTCTTCAGCCAAGTCGAATAATTCGTTCATCATCATTTCCTAATTATAGTCAGAAGGGATTTCGTTCTGCCTCTGGATTCTCACTGGTGGCAGATGTATTTCTACTAGAAGAATTGCATCATGCCCAAACGTCTGTCGAAAAGGCATAGTATTATTTTCTTTTTTGGGAGATATTCAACAAGCCCACAAAGCTTGACCCAATGTCTTATGCCAATTTGTTGACTTTCTTCCCACGTGCCTCTTTATTAAACTAATAATCACCTTGTTAGCAGCTTCGACTTGTCTGTTTGCCTGCACGTAATATGGTATAGAAGTTAACAATTTGAATCCCATTTCTTTAACAAACTCCTACATCTTTAGACCAGTGAAGACTGATCCCTGATCAATTGTGATGGTTTCTGGGATTTCAAATCTATAAATTATTTTGGTACTTTCTTCGTTTTCCAAATCCTAAACTTGAGTTTTCCAAAATCAGACATAGTAAGTTTTGTAGCCATCACCTTTCCTCGCACTTCGATCAAATCTTCTAATTTTTCTTTTGGTACTTTGTATCTTGGGGCTATTTGTGCTAAGTCATTAGCTTCCTGATTTTTCAGTCTAGGAATGTGTTTGATATTCACATATTCAAATTTTCGAAGCAACTTATTAGCAATGACGAATTATATTATCATATTTTCCTCTATGCACTTGTACTCCTTCTTTATTTGTTTGATCACCAGTTCAGAGTCACTTTTTATTTTGACTCAAGTTGCCCCCAATTCTAACAAGAATTCAAGTCCTACTATTAAAGCCTCATATTCAGCTTTGTTATTCGAACAAGGGGGACCTTCAATTTCGTACTACATATTTTATTGGAATTTTTTCAGGAGAAATAATCAACACTCCAACTCCAGTTCCATATTTATGAGTAGAACCATCAAAGAATAACTTCCAAGTTTCTAACTCCACATAATTCTGAGGAACTTCGAACATTGCATGGTCCACAATGAATTCTGAAAGTACTTGTCCTTTCATTGATTTTAAGGGCTTGAAAGTCAAGCAATACTCAGTTAGGGAAAGTGCCCATTTGCCAATTCGATTGTGCATGATTGGATTTGAAAGCATGTTCTTAAGAACACCAAAATGAGAAGAGAGTACACATCAACTGGTTTTATATGATATTTCAACTTTGTACAAGAAAATTATAAACAAAGACATAACTTTTCTGTAATATTATACCTAGTCTCTACATCATTAAGTACTCGACTAAGGTAGTAAATGCCTCTTTCGATGCCATTCTCATCCTCTTGAGCGAGCATACTTCCTATTGTTACATCTGATACAGACATGTACAATCTCATATATTTATTCCTACAATGTGGTGCCAACAATTGAGTTTGAACAAGATATTTCTTGATTTTTTCGAATTCCTATTGATGTTCTTGCCTCTATTCGAAGCTTCCTTGTTTCAAACATAGAAGGGAAGAGAAGGCCTGAGTACGTCCAAATAAACTTAAGATGAATATTCTCAAGAAATTTATCTTCCTAAGAAAAGACTGCAACTCTTTCTTCGTCGATGGAGCTTTTGCTTCCATTATGGCCTTCGTCTTATTTGGGTTAATCTTTATTCCCTTCTTATGGACCACAAATCCTAGAATATCACCTGCCTGCACAAAAAAGGCGCACTTAAGAGAACTCATATTCAACCCATGTTTCCTCATTCTTTCTAATGATTGTCGAAGGTGATCCACATGACTTTCATTTGACACAGATTTTACAACTTTGTCATTAATGTACACTTGCATGAAAGTCTAAGTGAAATGATGGAATATAGAACTCATTTCGCTTTGGTAAGTTTCCCCATCATTTTTTTATCCGAAAGGCATAACCACACATTCGTAGGTGCCTAATGCCCCTGAGCATCGAAATGGTGTTTTGGGCACATCTTCTTCATCAATAAAAACCTGATTGTACCCAAAGTATCCATCAAACATGCTAAGTTACTCATATCCCGCGGTTGAATCGATCAACAATTCTTCCACAGGCATTGGATATTCATCTTTTGGGGTTGGAGAATTTAAGTCACAAAAATCAATTCAAACCCTTAAGGATCCATTCTTTTTTATAACAAGTACTATATTTGCAGTCCATTCGACATACCTTGTAGTCCTAATGAATTTGCATTGAAGGAGTCTTTTGATCTCTTTCTTTATCTTCGAAATAATCTCTGGCGTGAAAATCTTCTTGGAGTATGCTTAATGGGCTTCTTGCCATCCTTTATAGGAAGCTTCAATTTGACCAGATCTCTGCTCAACCCAGGTATTTTGTCATAGTCCTAAGAAAAGCAATCCTTGTATTTCTTCACTAGTTGGATCACTTTGTCTTTCATTTAAGGGTTGAGTTTGGCGCTGATGTACGTGGGTCTTTTAGTAGACCCATCGCCTAAATCAATTTCTTCGAGAGGATCTTGGGCCATCATTTTGGTAGCTTGTGTTGCTAGACTCTTCTTGAATCCCAAAGGCTCTTCATCATATATTGCATCTAGCTTCTGGTCTTTTTCCTCCATGGATTTTATTTTGTCAGGGGGTTTTGGCTTGAAGTTTATCTTAGGTCCCTTTGTGTGACTTTCTCTATCAATGGCTTCGACAGCAATATATTTAACTTCGGACTCCAAGGCCATTTTTAATTTGTTGTCGGCTAAGTAAACCATAATATTTTTGAAGTAATTTGACTTAGACATCATTACCGTCTTTGTCATACCAGCCAATTGGCTGAACTCCAGGTATTCCTTCTACATCATTTTCTTTCCCTATTATATCCCTACCCCACTGAAAGCCATGGGTCGGGTGTAGTGATAGGGAAAATAGAAAATGTATTTTTTTCCTTGCAGTAATAATATGGAATTTTTCCCCGGATGTCGATCTTGAGGACTACGTGTAGTACTGTAGATAATGCGTAGCTCAATTAAACAAAAGTTTTACTTTGGGATAAGGTTTTGAAATTCTCACTTAATCAACAGAAAGATAAAATGGCTTTTTAACAGATATAAGGAGCATGCTAGGGTAAGTGTGTGATTTTACCTTGTATTAACCTTCATTATTGATCTCTTCAACAAGTTCATTACTTTCAACTACCTAATCTTTCGTTTGTTTTCCCCTAAGTTCTTAGTGAGAAAACGTTTGGCCCTTCATCCTAAGACCTAAGTCCTTAGTGAATTATGGTAAAACCAAGCAGCTATGTTATCAAGATTTTACCAGTAATTTATATGGTATCCCTAGTCCTAGGTGATATCTACTATAGCCTAATTGTTCAAAAACCTTAACAATGGCAATTCATCCCTAATTGTTAACTATGGATCAATCATTATTTGTCCGATAGGAAAGGCATAAGAACATTGAATAGTTAAATTGAAAAGAAACTATTGCATCAATACCAAGAATTCAAAATCAATACATTTGCAAATCAGGGACACTCCCCTAGAATTGGGGGGTTTAGCCTCTCATGGTATTAAAAATAAAAGCAATAACAAAATTAGACATTACAAAAGGTGAGGATTCTTTGATCTTCAATTGCTTCCGCGCATGAAGGAATCTCCGTCTCCAAATATCTTGAAAGCCCAAATATTTATCAATCCTAGTCTTCTTTTGTTTAAAAGTCCCCTTATTCCTTGTGAAACCTCATTAAAATAGTCACCATTCATCCAAGTCGATTGGAAGTACTTGAAATGCCCTCACAACTTAAATATGGAAAAAGTATGAAAAAATCATGAAATCAACATCATAGGCTGAGACGGGCCGTGTCACCTGACACAGGCACCCGTGTCGTTCTCTGTCCATTGCACCAACAACTCTCTCACCTAGACCTTCTGACACGGGCCGTGTCAGCTGACGCTGGCACCCGTGTCAGCTGACACTGGCACCCGTGTCAGCCTCTTCCTCTTCTCCTAAACCTACTTGCTGAGCATCCTCTCCTTACATAGCCCATGTCAGGCGACACAGGTAGCCATTTCAGGTACCCTATAGCTTGATTTTTAAGACTTCCTCTGAAACTCTAAATTCTGCACTTTTCACATTGATTTTCTTGGTTTGATTCCTCTGAGCCTGAAAACCACAAAATACACAACCAACACGTAAAACATAGAAGAATAAACTAAAACAGTTGACAAAGTAAAGAAAGTATAATTAAAACCAACTGTAAATAAAGGTGGATAAACCACTTATCAAACTCCCCCAAACTTAAATTGTTTCTTGACCTCAAGGGATGATTACATGAACTCATGAAAATCACATCAACTCAGTACTCATACGTAAGACATCAGTTCAAATTGATCAAAAAGAAGTTCATCCGATGTTCACATGACGTTAAGAGTTTTATTTAAGAGTTTTTAAATCTAGAGCTTCCTCTTCAAATACCTCTCTAACTATGCTTTGTACTTAAGTCTCTTTCCGATTTTCCTCCTTTTTCATTCGGACAATCAAATTAAGACAATTAGAATTATGATGATCATTACATGCACAAGACTAATCAAGACTTTTTTCTTAGGAACCAAATAGCAACATTGGCTACTTTTGATCACCGAAGAAATTTTCAAACGCTACAGTTATATATTGTCCTTTTGGATGACGTTTGGGGATCAACCCCCTTTAGGCTGGATAACCGGGTGAGGGCTACCCAACTTAGTGAGACAGTTGCCTTTTACCGCCTTTTCATCATTTGGTGCCAAATTTATTTATTTCTCCACCAATCATACATGCATGTGAACCTATATTATGCCAGACTGTAAGGGAAAACTACTTCAGGAGTACTTCTAAGGATTCAGGCACTATGGTACAAATCTACACGTTAAAATCGTATCACTGTCACGTTATTTAAAATTTCCTACCCTCGAACAACCATCTCATTGTCTCTATATATTATTCCCATACTATATGAGAAACATGTTCTTGAACAAAACAAAAAAATTCGGGCCAAATTTGTAGGACTTAAACTCGTGGATTTACACATCAATTTGCATAGAACTAACAAATAATTCGAAAATAAGAAAAGCAATAAAATCCCCCCAAACATGAACTAAACATTGACTTTAATGTTTCTGAACAATCGCGAGGAACAAAGGTAAATCTAACACTAGTTACTGCCTCCTAGCTTTCACCAGTAAGACTCCCTTTTTATTACTTGCAAACAAAAAAAATAGAAAAATGAAGTTATTCGAAAGCGTGGATTGCTTTCCACGAAGAGCTTCGTTTAACGTTGCATGGCTCTATGATTCTTCCCCTTTTGGGGGATACTTCCTCATCCATACCTTGTTGCTCGTCCTTTCCAGAACCCAAAACTTATCTAGATCAAAAAGCATTGACCACTTTGTACTTCCAGTCCCTTCCAACTTTCGTCTTCTCACCTTTGGGTTTCTTTTTCTTTCTCTTCTTGACTTCTGGACTGAACTTAGAAGTTTTTGTTAATGCCACCTGAGAGCTTATGTTGGAGACTTTTTCTGGGGGTGATTTTAAACTGTTGTTGTCTCCTACTAATTTAATCATACCATCTGAAACTTAATTTTTTTCACCTGCACCCTACTTCTTGATCTCCAAAACCTTCAAAGTTATTTCTTCATCAAAAGATTTTAGTTTCAGATTACTTGTCTCAATATCAAAATTGCATCGACTAGTCAGCATAAATGGTCGACCAATAATGATAGGAATCTCTACATCTTCAGGTATGTCCGTTATCTGAAAATCAACTGGGAAAACAAAATTGTCAATTTCCACTAATAGATATTCAGCTATCCCATATGACTGCTTGATGGTGTGATCCGCAAATTTCAATTTTATCCCACTCCCTCTTATCTTCTCAATATCGAGCTTCTTGAAAATCGATAATGGAATTAAACTCACACTAGACCCATTATCAACCAGAACCCTCTTGAAACCTCTGTCTTTTATGGTGCATGGTATTGCAACTGACCCCAGATCCTTCTGCTTGACAGGTATTTTTCTCTCGAGCGCAATTGTACTAAATTTCTCATCAACGGGTACCTGTCCATCTTCTGTGGTTCTCTTTTTTGAAAGTATCTCCTTCATGAATTTCTGGTACAATGGAATTTTCTCGAGTGCTTCAAAGAACGGTATGTGGATCTCTAGCTTTTTGAATATTTTGACAAATTTCTCAAAATCTTTTTCTTTTGTGTCCTTCTTTACCACTCGAGATGGATACGGTAACTTGATTATTGGTTTATTCTTCTCTTCAACTGGCTTCTCAGGCGATACCACTTCTTCCTGTTTGTTCTTGTCCTCTCTCACTTCCAGTTCTACTTCTATGATATTGTCATCAAAATTCACCTCATATTATTTTTCTTTATCAACTTTCTAACTCCTTGTTGTGACAACATTCACATTCTCATGACTTTTCTGAATTTCTTGTACTTGTCGCGCTACCTGTTGTGCAATCTGTCCCATTTGAACTTCCAAATTTTTTATTGTCGATGTTGTATTCCTATAATTACTCCTTGTCTCTTCTTGAAATTGAGAGGTTTGGGCATCCATGTTTTCAATAGCCACCTCCCACTTTGCCTTTTGAAGAGCTTGTTGTTGCTGATATTTCCAGGATACGATAGGATGATTCTTACACCCCGAATTATAGGTGTTAGAATATGGGTTATTTTACCTCAAGAACTTTATCTCCTCAATTTGTTAAGGAGTTGCAATAAATTTCACTGTAAGGTGCGGTCCACTACAAATTTCACAAGTAACCTTCTGTACCTGTTGAACTTGAGCTACATGTTGAGTACCCATTTCATTGCTTTCAGCTTTTTCTCCACTTCTGCAGTAATAGCCTCTTCAATTTTTAGTTGCTTATTCACTTCCAACATCAAATCAATCACTCCCTCTAGTTTGCTTACAACTCAGTCATATAGCTCCAGATGCTCATTTGTAGCAACGACTTTAATAATCTTCTTCACATTAGTGGTTGTTGTAAAGTTGGATGAGCCACCGACAACTGTATCAATAAGCTGCTTTGTCTCTATTATGAGGCCATTTACAAACATTTGAATTTTCTCAATTTGACCCATGTTGTGAGTGGGACAGGCTACTAATAATCTCTTGAACCTCTTAAGCATCACCTAGCGACTCTCCTTCCTTCTGCTTAAAATGCATAATATCATATCTTTTGCAAATATAAACAGAAGCAAGAAAGTACTCATCAAGAAAAGTCTTCTCCATATGTTCCTTAGTGGTGATACTTCCAGCATGAAATGAGTAAAACTACTCTTCAGCAACTTCAGACAGCATGAACGGGAACATCCTTAATTTCTTGGCTTCTTCATAGTGCCCTGATCCGTTGTCGCGCGTAGATCAAAACGAGTATTTTGTAAAATGGTAGTTTAGAGACAATGGCATGATTCTTATTGCAAGGATTATTGATTTGATTAACTAACAGTAACAATTAATTGGGTAGTTTAGTTTTATAGTCTAATTATAAAAACAGATTAAAATAAGTGATTATAAAATAAGCTAAAATAACAATTCTACTGATTCCGGTACAAGGTTATCACTGGTTCATAAAACTTTAATCCCCTAAGCGGATTCTATTCCCCTACCGATTACAAAACCAATTAACAAGAAAAATTGACATTATAAGATTTCATTCCTATTTTCCAAATAAAGCAAATGGATCGGCACAATTACTAATTAAGCAAACGTGATTCTAACATAGGCAGTTTAACAATTAAGCAACGATAAAATACGATAAAAGTCAAGGAACATCAAATAATCAATATAAATCAATAGTATTCTATATAAATCAAATTAAGAAAACAAGTTATATAGATTAATATTGAAAGGGAAAAGAAGTTGAATTAAAGATTAAAAAACCTCAAAGTATGTGGAAATCGTAACCAGCAGATTTTGCCTTCGGGATTAGTTCCTCATGATTCTTACAAGTTCTCCATTATTTTTTTTGTGAATAGTAAAACGTGATAATGAACAGTACCGCAGATGCCTAGGTATAAGGGAAAAATAAGGAATTCGAGTCATAACCTAGCTGGGTCAAAAACATAAAAACCCGACCTAAAACCGGTCCAAAACTAATTGTTTCTTATAACTGAAACTTCAATGAATTTACCGAGGTATCTACAGTCCGAATCAACTTCTGGCTTCAACATGAAAGTTGTATCCCTTTCTCTCAGCTTTCCGACTAATATTAGAACTCGTCGATCTGATTCATGTAGCACTAGTTATGAATTTTTCATTAAAAGCTGCTAATGTTGAAAATAAAATATGAAAATCAATTAAAGGTAAAAATAAACTAAAATATGAAAACACATTAAAATGGAAAAAATAAAAAAATAAACTAATGAAATGCCTAATTATAATAGTAGAATAATATGCATGAAGATACACTGAACAAATTCCCCCACACTTAAACTTTTGCACTCCGAGCAAAATTAAAAATTAAAAACTAAAAACAGAAAACTTCAAAACAAAAACGAAACGGAGCATGCAAACTCAAAGGTTATCATGATAAAAGGTGCAAGCAAACTTCTAATTATAAAATTCAAGAATATGACATTAGTGAGTACCTCTTTTGTGACATTTAAAGTAAGTATGTAAAACATATTACCAAAAAGTACATCAAAAGCATCAAGTTCTTCACAAGATTAATTGTTTCCACTTAATTCTCAAGTGTTTAGGTTACCGTTTAAACTCAAAGTACAACATGAAAGTTAGTACTATCATAAGCTTGAAAAGACTCTAACATTCACAATTTTAAATACATTGCACATAAAGATCAAATGAATTTTATTATAGTTGTAACTTTACCAAGGTCATGGTGAGATACATCCTAAAGGGTACTAGGCTAAAATTCAATGAGTTAAAAGAAAAAATGAAAGAATTGCGAGAGTTGAACTACATAATATCTCAATTGCTTTTGAACAACAACCTCAACTTATTTCTCTTTTCCTTTTATTCTTCTATTTCTTCTCTCTTTTTTTCTCAGAAGGGCTAATATTGACATCCTTCTCTATTTTTTTTTTCATTTTTCCCTTTTTTTCTTTTTGTTTTCTTTTATATTTTATATTTTTCCAACATCATAACAATAATGTTCGACCCCACACAACTTCATACAAGCATCTTTCAATCGTTTGAATAGCGTAATAACATTGTTTTTCACTTTTTAGCTTGTAATGAGTTTTAAACATACAAAAGGGATAATAGGCTCAAAGGGGCTTAAAAAAAGGGGTAATATTATCAAGGTTGGCTTTTTGACTAATTGGATAAAAAATAAAGCAAAGCAATATGCCTTTATCATTTCAGTATGCATAAGTAATCAAAAAGCTTCCACAAGAGTCAATTCAAGTTTTAGAGACTAACAAACATGAGTGAACTCACACAAGAAAGAAAAATATGGATTCTTTTGTGTTATCCATTATTAGGCTCAAAATCTCACAAGGGTTAGTGATCTACTGCTATCGATGTAAAATTTAGAGTTTAGTCAACATACATACCAAGAGTTCACAAAAATCATCAATCACATCACACCACAAGTCTTTCGACAAAGAACAGAGATAATACTCACATTTATAGCAAAATAACCAACGAAAAAGCATGCAAATTCCATTTTTTATTTATTCAAGAAAGCGAACAAACAAAAAAAAACAAACAAAAAAAAAGGTTTTCTCCCCCATACTTAAGATATCATTATCCTTAATGAAAGAAACAAATATAAAATAAGAGAGACGAGAGAGAGGAAAGAACACACCCGAGTAGTCAAGGTGAATCAATGATCGTATAAGTGGCCTTTTCCAACGAGAGCTCTTGTATAATTTCCTTTTCCAATGTGGGGCTCTCATGGAATAGCTTAATGAATTGTCTATTGACTTTGCAATTTTGATCAATGTCTTCACTTTTTATTCCAGGATCAAAGAATTTTCTTCTAAAATTAAAAGTGTTGAATGGGCACGTGAACATGATCTCATCTTTCACAACATCAAGGATCAAAAGGTTATGGGGCTGCCTCACTGATTTTGCTACATCTTCAAGTGAGATCCTATGTAAATTCATGGACGAACTAATATCATAAATATCATCCAAGATCCATCCAATTCCTTTCGCATGCTTCTTCAAAACCTACAAAATTTACTTTCTTGATCAAAATAAAGTTTAGAAGAAATTATAACTGAAAGTTTTTCATTCATCTCTAAATAAGCATATTTAAGATTTTCAGGAATTGGTTTCAAATCTCGGGAAGGTGGTTGTTTGATGAATGTTTTGTTTCGGGCAGCCGGGGTGTCGAGAGCTTTATCTACTTGAACGAATTCATTTGCAACCTAATATGTAGTAAGAATATCAAATTGCAAGGCAATCTCAATTTCAGCACAACCAAATCAAATTTTAGTGTCGGTACAAACATCACAAGAGTAAACATCATCAAAATTAGACAATGATGGAAAATCAGCTGCAAAAAAATCAGTACAAGTATCACCAACAGTCTCAGAAAGCAACTCTATTGGAAAAACAAAATTCTCTTCCAAGGATTGTTGGTTAGATCCTTGAGCTTGTTGCATGGCATTCAATTTGAAGAATATAATTCATTTCATCTTCAAGGATCAAGAGTTAATTTTGTGTGTAAGGGCTTATAACTTTGAAGAACATTATAGGTTATTATGAAGCTCTATACTTAGAAATTTTTCTACGTATGAGAATTCATGTGTTTTTCATGAATTCAAAATGATCATACCTTTTTTCTCAAACATCCAAATGAAAACTTTCAAAGCACATTGTCAAGATAGATCATCCATCTTTCTAAATAATCCTAGATTTCACCATAAAAGTCCCTGAGCTGCTTGCACCATGGTTGCAAAGTTGGTACGTTGAAACTTCCTCACTAAGTCAGATTGTGTTTTCCATAACTTTCTCTCTAATCACCAACTTTTTGCGTGTTTTTAATTAAACATGATTAACAAACTTGCTCATACCTGTTTAAGCCTCAAAACTCAAGAATTGGATGAGTTTTAGGTGGATTAGAGTCACACTTTTCTCACTTTCAGGCTCCATGTGATTTCAGCCCAAACCTCATTATTTCTTCCAATTCACATCACCCTTCACTCTCCTATAAATAGAAGACCACTCTCCATTCATTTTCCAAGCCTTAGAGTCACAATCACTATGCAAAAGTCTCACTCGAAGCTTGAAATTTGAAAATCCATTTCATAATTTCAATCCTTCTTACCTCAAATTCTCTTATGATTCTTCTTTCTCAACTCTTATACAAAGTCTCCATCACCTAAACCAATCAAGTCGAGCCATAAATCAAGCCACAAAAGTTCAATTTCATAGTTATTTTTTTGAGCTTCGTTCAGGTAGAATTCTTAACCAAATCGATCTAAATGAGTTACTAATCTGTAGTCCTTCTTCCTCTGAGTCTCATGCTTCTTTTAGTTTTTGTTTTCATTAAGAATTGAGCATTTAATTTCAAAACTCATTTGCACATTTTGCTCTAGTTTTTTCCAAATCGACTATACTATGATTTATATACATTTGGCGCGATGATATGTTTGAGATCACCTTGATTAGACGCGTCTAAGGATACCACTATGAGCTTCTGATTTTTTCCATTTGAAGAATATCATAAGATCTTAATTTGCAGGCGTCTGGAGGTTGAAGACGACCTAAGTGTCGTTCTTCAACCAATGAAAGTGTGACAATTGTTTTATTTTGATTGGCTCGATTTAAACTGATTATATGTGTTTTCAATAGATTCCATATCAAGCACAATGTGCCAAGTCCTTTGGATTTGTTTACTAACGTGTTTTGTTTTATTTTATAAAAATATGATTTTATTAATGACTCGGTGTGTTATTAAATGATGACCATTACATGCACAACGTGTCAGGTCCTTGAGATCTGCTTACTAACGCGTTTTAACATTGATCAAATGGTCCATATTTTTTTGGTTTATTATTTTATTTTCTTATTTTTATTTTATTTGTTTGAAACTTCAAAAATTCATTAAAAAAATTATGACTTGAAAATTATGAAAAAATTCACACGATTCAAAAATTATGACTTGAAAATTATGAAAAAATTCAAAAATTCAAAGATAAGTCAATATCACACGATTTGTTCAAATAAAAAAAATAAAAGAAAAATAAAAGTCCCTCTAAGTCAAGTAACTTAGACAAAAATTAGGGCATCCCGCTGGACTTCAAAATCAAAATTCAAAAGAATTAGTCCAAGCAAAAGTTAGGAAAAATAAAAAGAAAATAAAATAAGCAAAAAGAGAAAAGCGGAAAAATATATCAAAAAGAGAGGACCACAAAACAAAAGTCCTCAATAAAGAACAAATCTGTGTGACTACAAACACGGAGGAAAAAAGGGTGACTGCCACATCGAAATCCTAATTGGTTCCTTAAACCGTCGCAAGATCCTTTCTAAGAGATGAACACTCCTGATGAATTAATTTAACTTAGGACTAGAGAACATCACGAAGAATGGGTGGATGAAAATAAGATTTGAGCCTAAAAATATTTTTTTTTAAAACCATGATCCAGGATATGTTACAACCCTCAAAAGTCCTAATTGAAGCAGGGTTTATTTTGAAAATATACTTCAAAAGTCCCATGAGTTTTGTTAAGTTGTTGTGTTGGTATCATATGCTTTTTTTTATCTTTTATACAAAAAATCATTGTCGCATTCTGGCTAGTGATTTATTCACAAGGTTTTGCGACATATTTTCAATAAAATCTTCAAGACTTACATAATTGTTGCATTAAAATTATCATTCTCAGAATAAACATTTTTTTGCTTGTAAAACAATTGTTTGATGTCAAGGAAGTTTACGTTTGAGTATCAGCAAAGGGCATGTCGCCAAAAAGAAATTGTTGAGCAAAAAGTATGCCGCATTTAATCAATATAGGGCAGTTACATCAATATTCGACAAACCTCTAGAAGCCTATTGGTCAGACAGATTATATTATATGCATGTCGTCTAGGGAAAATTGTGAGTGTTATCTTGATCACACCTTAAACTTGGGGCACCGAAGTTTTTTCCAAGGGAATTTCAAGATTTTTGTCAAGATAATTACTATGTTTTCCCCCAAGTCAAGAATCTTCCTCAAGCAGAGTTATTTTGTGATCTGCCTCACAAATGTATGCATGGTTTCCCCTGTAGTGGTTGATCAGTTAGTGGGTTTTCTCCAAGAGGTTATATGATGTTGGGCTTATGTGGTTTGATACCTCTCTCCCACATTCCCCAACTAAGTCTTAATTCAGATTTCTCCATCTGAGTGTGATTCTTTTCCCCAGCCGGTTTGTAATCAAGTAGAGATTGTAAAGTTATGAAGTCTTTGCTCAGTTGTTGGATTCTTTCTCCACTCGTGTCGAGACTTGATATAGGATCCCCTACGGGTTACTACTCCTTACCAATTATGACATTGTTGTTTTTATATCTCCCCAAGTAGCCAGACAAGGGTAATATCTTTTCTAAGAAATGTTGAGACAATTGTCAATTTTTTGGGGTGTCTCTCGCCATGTGTTAGTTTGATATAAATCCCCATAATTTTGACTTTTTGCTATGATGTTAACTTCTTAATTTTTCCAGATGAACCGAGGATGATGTTTCCCTTTAAGTTTGAATATCCTAATGAAGTTTCTTTGGTCTTCCCCAGAGAATTTTATGCAACCACCATTCTTGGAATTGGAGAATGTTTGAGGTCTCCCCTCAGTATGTGTGTCATCATCTTCCCTAGCGAAGTCAGTTTTTTATCTTCTAGTGAAATTTAAAGGAGTTTATTATATCTTTGAAGCTTTATTATTGATATCAGATTAAGCTTTGATTATTTTCACGCCATTTTTTCTAAGAGAAGTTAAGTCTTGAAGTAGGATGTTGTTTCCTCAGTTAGTGCTTACTCTCTTACGGAATCTTCATCTTGATGTGATTTAGCCGAGTGTTGTTTTTAACCAAGCTTGTTTTGTCTGGTAATCCCCAATGTTGTATGTTCGTTTTGTAAACATATACATGACAACATTCATACACATCCATACATTACTCAATACATACATCATGCACAATTGATCTAAAAATTCATGTTTCATCTACACTCATTGATGTTTTTGTTTCTGAGGACACTCCGATGGGGATGTTCGACTTCTACTTGGGGATATAAGCATTCAAGGAGAGTCGATCGTTCATCATTCTTTTGAAGGATTTGATTCTTTATTTATCCTGAATGAGGATAAAATAGATAGATAATACTCTAATGTGCTCTCTGACTAGGTTTCAGATACGAATATCAGTTCTTCTGGGGAGGACAACATTGAATGATATATGGCCGGAGAAGAGAATCTTGTCGGGGAATTTTAATATTGGAGAAATAAACTCTGTTAGGGAAATAAACCCTGTAGATTGTGTTGAGGAAATAAACTCTGATGGGGATTGGAATTTCATAGGTTGTGTTGAGGAAGTTTCCATTGTATGCTGGGGAAATGATCCAACTTCCTTATCTGCTAGGGACCTACTGGGGAAGATGATCATGTCAAGCTATCCATCAGGGATATGGAGGTGAACTACTAGAAGATTCCCCAATTTTTGTCTGAGGGCATATTAGACTTGCTAGGGAATATATCTCTGTTGGAAATGATCTTGTGAGGATAGCTCTATAGAGATAGTTCCTTGATGATTGCTCTATGGGGATTTATGGATAAATGGAACATTACCCTAACTCCTAGATTCTTTAGTGAATACTGATCAGAGCGATAAATCTTCTAGTGATAAACCGGACAAAGTTGTACGCTTCAATCCCTAACTTTTTCCTGGACCACCTTTTCATATTTTCAGTCCACCGGGATACCCTTTTTTCCCTAAGCCGTCTTTTCAGGTTTTCGACTTGCCGGGTGTACAATTTTATATATATATATATATATATATATATATATATATATATATATATATATATATATATATATATATATATATATATATATATCCCTAATTTTTCCCGAACCCTTTTGGTTCACCGGGATGCCCTTATTTTTGCCTAGGCCTGTCAAGACCTAAGCTATTAAATATGTGTAGAAAAAATAAAGTGCAAAATGTAAAGACCTAAGCTATTACATGGCTTTGGGAGAGATGCATAAGTATAAAAATCCGCGAGAAAGTAAACCTACGCTATTACATCCTGTGAGCAGTTACATAATTGAGAAAAAATGCGAGAAAAGAAATCTATGCTATTACAATTAAAGAATGCAACCTATAAAACTTTCTAGGAAATTAAATGGCAAGAAGAAATAAGAAAAATGCTTGAAAATTGTTTAATACCTAAAGTTCTAAGTTAATATTTTTGGTATTTTGTAGTAAATAATTTAAATGATAATAGTAATTAAAAACTTGATTCTAATTAATTTTAATATTAAGAAGAAATGTTAATTAATTAATTAGTAAAAAAAAGAGAAATTTAATTACTAACTAAAACCCTAATCCTAATTTGTTAGTATTAAAAAAATATTATATTAGTTAATTGTTAATTAAAAATAATAATTACTAAAATATGATGAAAAATAAGGTTAGTAAAATAAGGAAAAAAGAATTGCATGGGGTGGGTGTTGAACTCACGCCTCTAGCTTCACAGATTGATTTCCAACCACTGCGCCAACGCTACTTTTCTGTTTAGGAATATGAACTAATCAATATAATATTAACTTGTGCGTTAGTTTTGAAAAACAACAAAAATTTTGCAAGACGTAGGGACCGAACCCACGTCCCTCACGTTACATGCCTTTGTATCCAAACAACTGTGATGTACTGCATTTTTGTTATAGAAAAGAAACAGATAAATAAATAATAAAATCAAGTGAATCAGGGAAGCGTCGAGCCCTAGCTCCGGTCGTCATCTCCGGTGAGAAGATTTCGAACCTGCAATAATAACAAGATTTAGATCATAAAAGGGACCCTATCCCCCTAATTTGACCTTTGCAAATCCAATGGAGGTGTTAGCTTGGCCTGAAAATGATTGTAATACGAGATACGAAGAAAAAGTTCCAAGCTGCCCTAACAATAGCATCTCACGATCCCTGCATCAAAGCTTGCAAATAATGGATCAAAACAGTCCTAAACATGATCATGAACATGTATACATGCATCAAATTAATTAAATATTCATATATCAAAAAGTTTGAGATTCATGAAAACTATCAAATCGACGATGTTGAGATGTGATGATCTAGCGCGCTTCAGACTTCAAGGATGGATGGGATGAACTCATGTGAACTTCAGGAACACGATGGAATGCTTGGAATGGGTTGAAAGTGGCTGCACACAAGGTTTTTAATTTACCCCATTTTTGACAATTTTTTGATTTCTTAGGCCTTGTTCTTGAGGCCAATTTTCGTGACCCTCTTGGTCTGAAGATGTCATGTATTTATAGTGGAAGATTTAGGTCAACAAAAGTGAATCAAATATTTTGTATTTCATGACCAAATATTTCATGATTTGAATTTCATAATCAAATATTTCATGATCAAATATTGATGAAATTATAAAAGATTTGAATTTCATGATCAAATATTTGATTGAAGTTTTGCTTGAAATCTTTCTTTTTTCGGGTAATCTCATACCAATCACGTTTTTTTCGAGTTGTCACCAGCTTTTTAGACTTATGATTTGATTCAAAAATAGATCCACATGCCTTATATCCTTTATTTGATATTTTATTTGATTTAATTTGCATTTAAATGAATAAAATCCAAATAAAAGAAATAAAAATCATAAAAAATATGTGACTAGATTTAGAGGACTAATATGAGGCCAGGAACACGTTTGGACCTTAAAAGATAGGCCCATTAGCCCAAAAATTCAAATTTGCTCAATTTGGATTTCTTGCATTTTCTCAAAATTACCCAACTTGCACAAATTATATCTCGCTCAATTTTTGTCATATGAAGGTGATATTTGACTCTTTAGAAAGCTCAAGATGTCTCCTACAACTTTCATGTTAGACATTATTTCATTTGAAGCCTTTATCTTGATGTAAAGTGCTTTTGAAAAAAGTGTCTTTTTATTGACTTTTAAAATGACCTGTAATGTTTTGGCCCATATCTCCCAAATGAAGCATTTTTGGCCTTCATCTTAGAAAGGAAAAGTTGTAGAGAACTGAATTTAATTCAAGTTAGTCTTTGTTTGACAAATTTCTGTTGAAGTATGTGAAAGTTATGCTTGGCAAATGTTCAGTTGACTTCTCCTTAAGAAAACCATAATTTAGTAACTTTCGACTTTTGATGAATCTTGAGTTTTCTTGATGAATCATGATCAACCCTTGATCGAATGATGAATATGAGTTTTAAATCTTGATGTTGACCAAAAATATTGAAGTTTGACTGTAAATTGGTCAAAATTGACTTTTTGTCCAATATAGTTGATTTTCAACCATTTGGCTAATTAACTGAGACAACTTATGCTGCAAGGCTTGAAATTTGGCATGAGAATATTTTGAGACATATGAGAAACCATGAAGTCCACTTGAGGAATTATAAGTCCAATTTCCTCTGAGAGAAGCAAAACCCTAGTTGTAGGTCAATTGCTTAGGAGAAGAGTCTGTCTGGTCAACTCTTGAGTACTCTTGAGCAATTGAGACCTTCATGTGCATGAGGAAGTATCTTGAATTAATTTTTCTTGGAAATGGGAGGGAAAACTTTAGGGTAGAACACCCAATAAGTCAAAAATTCATTTCGCAGCAGCGTTATTGCAACCCTTGTCATAATGGCAAGTGACGATCTCTTTATTTGAGCAACCTCTACTCCCCCAGTAAGTATGTTAGTGCCAGAGAAGATTATTTGTTAACTCCAATGGATGGTAGTCTCTTAGTTATATAGATATTTCATTATGGAGATCCGTTTTACTCCAATGGATGGTTGGTCTCTTCAATGTGATATAGACAGTTCATTGGGAGATCCTTACAACAGTTTATTACATTTCCTGAGTGATATCTTGGTTAAAAAAGAAACTATTCTCCGTTCTTGGAGAAATCAAGAATTCATAGGAAGTTTATTACCCTTTTCAAGTGATATCTTGATCAAAGAATAAATTTTTACCGTTCTTGGCAAAATCCAGATGTCAGGTGAAGTTTATTACCCTTTCTAGGTGGAATGCCTTGGTTAAAGAAGAAGTTGAGACTCGTTCTTGGTGGAATGCCATAATTGTGAGAAACTTATTATTGTTCTATGTTTTTTTTACATTCAGCCCAAAATTGGTAGTTCACCATCATTCACTAGTTAATATTTACCTCTTTCTCCTTATTAGACTTTGCCCTAATATAGTCGAGCTATTTCTAGTCATAAGCATTAATGTTAACTCTTTGTTCCCAGTCATAAGTACTGATGTCAATACTTTGTTCCCAATCATAAGTACTGATGTCAATTATTTGTTTCCAGTCATAAGCACCGATGTCAAACGTTTTTTCCCATTCATAAGTATTGATGTCAATCATTTGTTCCCAGTCATAAGTATTGATGTCGATCCTTTGTTCCTAGTCATAAGTAATGATGTCCATCCTTTGTTTCCAGTCATAAGCACTGATGTCAATCCTTTGTTTCAAGTCATAAGAACTGATGTCAATCATTTGTTTCCAATCATAAGCACTGATGTCAATCCTTTGTTTCTAGTCATGAGCAGTGATATCAATCCTTTATTTCCAGTCATAAGCACTGATATCAATCCTTTGTTTCCAGTCATGAGCATTGATGTAAATCCTTTGCTTCCAGTCATAAGCACTGATGGCAGTCATTTGTTTCTAGTCATAAGCACTAATGTCAATCCTTTGTTTCCAGTCATAAATATTGTTATCAATCCTTTATTCTCAGTCATAAGGACTAATGTCAATCCTTTGTTTCCAATCATAAGCACTGATGTCAATCCTTTGTTTCCAGTCATAAGCACTGATGTCAATCTTTTATTTCCAGTCATGAGCACTGATGTCAACCCTTTATTTCCATTCATAAGCACAAATGTCAATATTTCATTACCATTCTCAATACTGATGTTTATTGGCATCTCTGAGTCGGTATTATCTTACCATTTCTATCTTAATCCTTTGGGTTGGTAGTTTACGATCCCCTATGAATCGTCATTACTCTCTTTTTGCTACCTCCTTTATGAGTGAGTAGTCCACAATTATCTATCAATCTTTGTTATGCATTGCTTTTTCCTCATTTATTGAGATGGTGTTACCTTGTCTCCTCGTTGGGCTTTACCCTAGTAGAGTTGAGTCCTCTTTTCCCTAAGGGAGTTGATTTTTCTCCAACAGAGTTAAGTTTTATTTCCCTAGTCGAGTTGGTAATCCTTTCTTAAAGATTACCTCTTGTTGGCTTGTTGTTTTCATTGTTAAGGATTTCCCCATTAAAATTATTAATTTTTATTTTTATTCTTTAATTGTGATTTTGATTTTGTCTATTCATATTCATCCACAAAATCAGGTTGTTCCCTAGTGATTTATTTTCCTAGTTGAACTCTCTTCCTTAGGTTATTTGTATTATTTTTGCTTCCCCATTGGTGTTATACATCACTGATGTTAGGTTTATCTTTTACATTCATAATCATAAGTATTGTATGGCATCTTAGGACAAAAAATATGGTTTTTTTTTGTATTTCAATATCTTCAATCGCATCGATACAAAGTGTCTAACATTCGTGTATCCGGATAGAAGAAACTTAAATAAGGGCAGTTAGTATATCCAAATTTTTTCCCTTAAGATCCTCTCATCATCTCATAACATAAATAAATCAAGATCACACATTAGGGTTGGTTCTCTCTTTTACTTTCTCATATCTTTAAGTTTGCTCTTGAGGGATCACCAAGCACCTTGAATTGTGTATCTTGTACATGTGTATCTTATGTTGATTAACCCTTTAATAACATCAAAATATTTATATATGTTTCTTTGGATGTTTATATTGTACGTGATGATACAATTGCACCCATCTCGCCATCTAACATGGGGTTTTGAGGGATAGTTCTCATTCAAATGGTTGTTCAATGAAGTCCAAAAGTCTGAGCTTCAAGGTTATGTTGATGACATCACAATTCTTTGGTTTAAAGAACACTCTCAATTTAATTTAAGGTCAAACTTGTCTCAAAGAGAATGGTTGGATCTATCAAGAAGGTTCATAGGTTCATGTGTTTATCCTATGCCTTCTTCAACAAGTTTCATTGAGACTTAGCTCCGTCTTTTATTGCTCTCCAAGATAACATCATTTAAAGGTCTAAAACTGATCCATCATACTCTATTTTGCAAATAAAGTTCAAAATATTCAAGGTTGATTCAACAAGTTTGACCTAATTGAACAAGTACTTGATTCAATGATCACATGTGCATAAATATCTCAATTTTCAACATTTTTAGTTGGTTTTTTTTCTATGGATTCTTATCATTATCTAAACAATTTCTTTTTACATGTAATGATCCATTAGTGCTTTAAAAGTCATCAAAAGTTAAAAGGGGTTACAAGTCATTTTTTGGTACTCTCTGAGTGAGGTTGGGTTGACTTTTAAAAACCATATTTTGCTCATTATTTGAGATTTTAGGTGAATTCCAAAGCCATTCTTATCTTTAAAGAGACCTTAATAACTTCTCTTAAAGGATCTAGGGCTAATTTTGAATGGAAGACCATTTAAGTTTGAAGAAAATTACAAGTCATTTGGAAAAGCTATGGAATTCTCTTGTGTGACTTCAAAAGATCATAACTTGGTCATATTTTATCTCCTTAAGCTCATTCGTTTTTCATAATAAACTTCAGAATGTCTACTACAACTTTGTTTCAATGTGCAAGGCTTGAAAATATATAGAAAGTCTTTAAAGATATGAAAAGATTATAGGTCATTTGTGGATTTCTCCAAATTTGTTCATCATCTTCCAAGGGCCATAACTGTTTCAATTTTATGATTTTTGAATGATCTCATTTCCAAAGTTCAATTTGAAGGGTCTAATTCATTTCATCTTCAAGGATCAAGAGTTAATTTTGTGTGTAAGGGCTTGTAAATTTAAAGAACATTATAAGTCATTTTGAAGCTATATACTTAGAAATTTTTCTAACTATGAAAATCCGTGTGTTTTTCATGAATTCAAATTATCATAACTTTTTTATCAAACATCCAAATGAAAACTTTCAAAGCATATTGTCAAGATTGATCATCCATCTTTCTAAATAATCCAAGATTGCACCGTAAAGGTCGTCCATGTGTTGCTTGCACCATTGTTGCAAAGTTGATACCTTAAAACTGAAACATGTTTAACAAACTTACTTAGACTTGTTTAAGCCTCAAAACATAAGAATTGGATGAGTTTTAGGTGGATTAGAGTCAAACTTTTATTACTTTAGGGCTCCATGTGATTTCCCTCTAAACCTCACTATTTCTTCTAATTCTCATCACCATTCAATCTCCTATAAATAGAAGACCACTCTCCAGTCATTTTCCAAGCTTTAGAGAGCCACAATCACTCTGCCATAGTCTCACTCGAGACTTGAAATTTGAAAATATATTTCATAATTTCAAGTCGTCTCACCTCAAATTGTCTTCTGATTCATCTTTCTCAACTCTTATACAAACTCTCCATTTTCTTGAGCTTCGTTCAGGTAAAATTCATAACCAAATCAATCCAAATGAGTTACTAACATGTAGTCCTTCTTCCTATGAGTCTCATGCTTCTTTTAGTTTTCATTTTCATTAAGAATTGAGCATTTAATTTCAAAACTCGTTTTCACATTTTGCTATGGTTTTTCCAAATCGACTACGCTATAACTTATATAAATCTGGCACAATGATATGGTTGAGAACGTCTTGATTAAACGCGTCTAAGGATACCACTATGAGCTCATGATTTTTTCCATTTGAAGAATCTCATAAGATCTCAATTTGCAGGCTTCTAGAGGTTGAAGACGACATACATGTCGTTCTTCAACCAATGAGAGCTGACAATTGTTTTATTTTGATTGGCTCGATTTAAACTGATTCTGTGTGTTTTTTAATAGAGTCCATATCAAGCACAGCATGCCAGGTCATTTGGATCTGTTCACTAACGCGTTTTGACTTTGATCAGATGACCCATATTTTT
Organism: Vicia faba; assembly: GCA_948472305.1. Taxonomy (NCBI): domain Eukaryota; kingdom Viridiplantae; phylum Streptophyta; class Magnoliopsida; order Fabales; family Fabaceae; genus Vicia; species Vicia faba. The sequence goes on from OX451735.1 coordinate 1,450,579,761, forward strand.
TGTTTTATTTTGTAAAAAAATATGATTTTATTAATGACTGGGGTGTTATTAAATGATGACCATAACATGCACAGCACGTCAGGTCCCTTAAATCTGCTTTCTAACGTGTTTTGACATTTATCAGATGGTCCCGATTTTTTTGGTTTTTTATTTTATTTTATTTGTTTAAAACTTCAAAAATTCATATAAAAATCATTTCTGACTTGAAAATTATGAAAAAATTACTAAAAACATTTTTGAATATTCTCTTTCTGATTCTGATTTTTTTCATAATTTTATTTTCTGATTTGATATTTTTTATGACTTTTCTCATCTATTTAATTTGTTTTAATTGTTCAAAAATACTTTTTAGTCTTTTAAAATTCTAAAAAAATATGGAAGCATCCAATGATCTTTTGACAAATATTGGTGACCTGATTTTAGTTTTATGTTTAATTTTATTTTTATTTTTTTACAAATTTTGGTTTATGTTTGCTCATTTCTTTATATTTTAAACATAGTTGCTGAATTTTAAAATTTCTAAAACATTTTGTCAACACTTGTTGACTCATTTTTAACCTCTGGTATTTTTTTGGGAATTTCATTTAGTGTTTTAATACACTTTGTGTTTTTATACCAATTATTCCCTTTTATTAATCATTTAGATATTTCTTTTATTAATTATATTTTTATTATATTTGTGATTGGTTCCGATTTGGACACATTTGAGTGTTACTTTGGGACGAGTTCCTCAACCTCTTGGATCTTGGGTATTGATAGGTTGAAAAATTAAATCCACCAAAATTGATGAATGATGTTGGTGATCTTTGAAACCCTAATTTCAATTCATCTGAGGCATTGTTTACACTGTGATTTCCCTTTTTCCCTTTCGTCTCATCCCCTTTCTTTCTTCCTATTGATTGGTTCTTAGTGGCCCAAACTTGATGTTTGCAAGCCCAAGTATGGTTAAGTTTTGAGCTATGGCCAAAAACCTTGATGGATCATTGTTAGGAGACTTTGATTCTATCAATCCTGTAATAAATTTTCATTAACTTTGACTTATGTTCAAGGCTCAAACCGTCACAGATTATATCATTTGGACCCCCCCCCCCCCCCTTTCATATTTTATTTTATTGATTCTTAGTGGTTCAAACCTTGTGTTTGTAAGCCCAAAGATGATTAAATATTGAGCTATGGCCAATAATCTTGAAAGCTCATTGTTAGGAGGTTTTGATTATATAAATCCTCTAATGATCCTTCATCAACTTTAACTTAGGCTCAATGTTCAAATCATCATGGATGACTCTTCTAAAGATCATTCAACCTTCACACTAACTTCTAACCATTGCCTATTAACCATTGACTTTACTTTATGCTTTTACTTTATGCATTTATTTTATGTCTTTACTTTATGTCATTTACCTTTAAGCACTTATTTCTCATGGTATTTTCCTTTTTCTCACTTGAGTATTTGCTTTTTGTATTTTTTATATTTGCTCACTTGAGCTTTATTTTATTTTTGTGAATATACTTAATAATCAACTTGGACATTAAAAGATATTAAGGTTACTTGGACTATCTGGTTACTACCCCTGGCACTTTGGTGTTCTGAATTCCTGAGACTTAGGATTAGTAGCCCTGAGACCTTGGACTTTGTGATCTTTGGTTGATTTTTTTGTGAAGTTGTTCTGAAGTCCTTCGAGTTTACTCTAAAGCATTGCCTTGAATTTTTTATGTGTGCAGCTTATTCTGATTTACATGCTTTGTCTGTGATTGGGAATTTATCTATATAGTGTTGTTACTCTAGTTAATTTTTTATCAGTGAAGACTTTGATTGGTTCTTAATTCATATGAATTTGGTATTCATCTAGGGTTTAGTATTTTGCTTCTATGTTTTAATCCAAAGGATGAGAATTCTATATTGACTTCTTTATGTCAAGTGTTCGCTGCTTATTTATTAGACCATTTTTTCCTATCTTTTACTTTGTGTACATATGATAGTCTCTTCATCTCCTCCTATCTTCTTTAATTTCAAAATCTTTTCCCTCCTTTTCAAAACTCTTCTTGTTTTTTTTTAACTTGAACCGCTTTCTTAATAAACTTGGGCTTAGGTCCATGCATTTTCAAAACATTTTTTTTAATTAACCCCTTAATCAATTTAACAATACTTTGACATCTTTCTTAAGACTAAAATTTATTATCCTCACTCAAACCATTTTTCCATTTTGACTTTTCCCTTTAAAATTTTTCTCAAATATTAGACTCTTGTTGATTCTTGCAGTGATCAAGCTACTATACTTCTACAATATGTAGTGAAGTGAGACATTTTCCACTTGGGTGATGCTTTGTTGATTTCAAATCCAAGCTATATCATCCACTTTGAGATGATGAAATTCTCCTTTCTCATAATTGTGGGTAGTAAGTACATTTTCCACTCGAATACGACAAGATGTCTCTTCTTCTTAAAATTAATCAACACACAAACTTTCAAATGTTTTAAGGAGAACTACCAGTACCCTTATCCCCTATTGAACAAAAGGTGGTATGTAGGCACAAAAGGTTTGCAACTGCGGCGGGTGCAAAAATTGTAAAAAAAATACTTCTTTTCTCATATACATCATCTTTTTTTGTATATACCTTTTATAACCAAAATATAGATTTTCAAAGAGGTTCCTGCGGAGTACCATAAATGTTTAGGGTACTAACACCTTCCCTCTATATAACCAACCCCTGTACTTTGATATTTATTTTATTTTAAGTTTTATTTTCTCTTTTCCTAGTCCTTTGGGTAAAATAAAAGTGTGGTGGAGACTTCATTGATATTTTGTGAGTTAAGTCAATCTAATGGCTCAGTCTCAACATTTTTTCCGCTACAACATGTCAAAACGATTCAAATTCAAATCTTCACATAACTTAAGTCCCATATATTCCGCAATAAGACTTTCGCCATTTCTAAACATAATCAAATTGTCCATAATTTGGTCAGTCAAAATCCCTTAAGAAATATTCTCATATTCTCTTCCACAACTAAACTTCTTTTCATTTCTTTATTTTCTTCAATGTCATAAGTCGTCAAAATTCTCAGCTAACAACATGGAATTGTTTTTGACAGGTTTTGTATATGGCACGATTTTGAATATTGGATTCATGGCGTTGAAGAAATTGGACCATGAAGGATTTTAGAATTAGGTTTATGCTAATTTTTTATGCAATGGTTTATGGTGTAATGGCTTCATAATTATTGTAACTTTTGGCATTGTCTGTCAACTTTGAATGAATTTGATAGAGTTAGACAAAAACCAAACTTGATTGTAACTTGTCTTGAAAATGAATGGAAATGAAATCATGAATGTGATTTGATGAAAACTTTGATATTTTGAACCTCTTGAATCCAAGTCAAAATTCAAATCCACTTGCATACTTAATCTCTAATTCAAGTTGAATTATGTTGCATGCAACAATAAATAATAATGGAGGAAACACAATTTCTTGATCAAAATACACCCATAACTTAAACTTTATGCCTTGATTCATGCTTTATTTCATACACAAGTACATTCTAGCTTGGTGACCAATGACCTTAAAGTAAACGCCTTGAGAAAACCTTGAAGTTGAATACGAGACCATAGAAAGAAGTATACCCAAGAGAACCTTTCTCATGTAACCCTAATCCTCTTGATTAATTAACATTATCAACCTCAACCCCCATGGATAAGGAAACCATGATTCTTTTATCTTGATCAAAACATTTAGTGAAAAAGGTAGCTTGATCTTGATGACTTGTGATGGGGGTATAGCCTTGCGGTTACATGAGAATGAAACTCTTGATAGCCATGGACCTAAAGTTTTAACAATTCAATCCACAAAACATCTTAACTTGAAAACCAGGGCTAATACCTTTGAGGAATTCCTTTGATGAAGATCAACTTGAGAGGTTGAGGAAATTATGCTCAAGATAGTATTACCATGAAAATCCAATGAACCTCAGTTACAGAATCAACAAGCTCACGTATGATGAGTGAAAAACCCTAATCACTAACCTCAAGTAAGGAAATAAACACTAATCTCTTGGCCTTGATGAATTTTGGAGGGTGAACAGCCTTGTATCCTGACGAAGAAGGAATCCACAACAACCATGGATCACAACTCTAATTCCACACTTCAATGCTTGAAGAAGAACCACATGAAACAATATTTATTTTACCTAAAAGTCTCTAACCACTATGAAACCCTTGCTTGAGATGAGCTTTAGAAGCCCTCTTGAGAAACTCTAAAGTAAATGGTGATCTTGTGTTTTGAGATCATAACCTTGATGATGATAAATCCGCCTTTCTTTCTTGACTTCCATATCCTTCTCTTTGGATGGAGATAACCCAAACACAAGAAACCTTGATCTCATTATCATAAATCCAATGATATGCATAAATGTGTATGAGAAAAAAACATAAGCCAAAAGGGTATAAACAAGATGGTAAATTTTGGGGTACGCCCAATTCGAATTTCCAATAGGTAATGAAATTCTAGTGTACAGATAATAATGTCCTAACACATGTTGAGACAAAGATCTCTGCGTAACAACACTTGAACTTGATAAAGCAAACTGATATAATACTTACCAGAACAACGTCATGATGGATGATCCAACATCATATATGACATGTTAATCAAGAAGAAACAATTAAACAATGCAGAATGATAATAAAAAAAAGATATGATGACCCAGTTCAGTGTACAACAACGCCTCCTCTGGGGGCTACCAAGCCAGGAAGAAGATTCCACTATCAGTAGTATTATTTTATGTAAACAACCACATGTTTATAGGTAAACAACCTCTGTTTTACTTAATCACTACCCAATGCAATAATTATCTCAGAACTCCATCTAAGATAATAGAAACCCATCTCACTCCCTAAATCACCTCAGTGATATCTAATAATCACAACCTCTGGTGACTGCATCAAACTACTTGAAATATGCCCCTTTCAAAATAAAGTTCAGCCAAGACTCTTAACTAATAAACATACTTGATTTTGCTCCAAAGCTTCATCCAAGAACAATATACAATTCATTACCTAAAGGATTCTGAATCTGGATATAAACAACGTCTACCACAATGTATCAAATCGATACAAAGGGTGACTTACAACACAAGAAAGTACACGACTCTCAAAACCATAAACCCTTATTTTACTTTACAAAAGTTTTACACAATGAAGAGTTACTTTTCCCTAGGTCGATGTCTTCGTTTTATAATCTTCAAGGGACTGGATTTGGGCTTCAAAACTGCAATTGATCTGTTGCAGAAAATCAGTAGAAACTTCTCCATGAAGATAGGGCTTCAATGATTTGTTTCCAAAAATGTATCAACAAATCAATCTTATTATATCCAGAAGATGTCTCTTATTCTTTAGTCTTGGATGCCACATAGGATTACATAATATTCCTAAAACATTCAGTAATTTAAAACAACTGTATCCAAACTTTAAAATAACTGTAACGGGACAGATGTCATATATTGCTGGTTAGGACATCGAATTTGACATGTTGTTCTTTGCATATTTTAACATCTTGTTCAGCATCTTGTTTTACCAAAAATTAGACAAATCTTTAGAGCTTTCAATCTTCCTCTTTTGGCAAATTTTGGCTAAAACTCCTTTTATACTATAAATCCAAGAATAAAAGTCTTGAAGTAATTCCAGCTGGAAGCTTTTATTCCTCCTACACATGACAAAGAAGATAACTAGAACACACGTTTGATTATCCAGATACTCCCCCTTAAACTAAGAATTGATTATTTTCACGAAGGAATAAATCTTCCTCTCTGAGAGCATAAGAGGGCCTTTAAGAGGAAACATAATCTTTACTCTAAGCAACCAAACACCAACCTTGATAACTCAGAACACATGACCAAATTGTGTTCATAACTCAGATCGCAAAACACAGAAGAAATTGAGACATGACTCAGACATGATGTTGGGACATCTTATTAAACATCCTTTCAAAACAACTGCAAGGACAGGCGCAACACCCATATGGTGACCAGTAACTTTGTACCCCTTTTTAGCCAAAAAATGACAAGGATATCCCCCATAAAACCATACCCAGACTATATCACCCATACCCCGACAAAAGCCATGGGAGATTTGATGTAGATAACCTAACACGTGATCAATGAAAGAGAAGAGATGACTCCTTTAAATACATGAGTTGTTACTTAGGAATTAACGACTCTCGATTATAGTAATGGTCTTGGTCAATGAGAGCATTATTTGAGGAATATAACTGCACCAAAATGAAAGTGTGCACCATTCACAAAGCATTCTTCATGCCTTAATTTATTCTGGATTGTTTCTCCTGGAAGTTAAAATTCTAATGAAAGTACGTGCATTGTTAAAAACACGTGCCACATTTCCTTCTGATGTGTACTTGATTACACCATCCACAAGCTCCACTTGTTGATCTTCATAAAGCCAAGTCCTGAACAATGTACTGACATTCGACCAGACATTATCTACTTTATCTTATCTTCAAAAGAACCAGCACCTTTTTCAGCATACGACCATAGATTTTTCATACTAGGGCCACAAAGTGGTTCAAAAATATTCCTCGAGGAGATAATCATATATATTCATGTTTTGAAGCATAACCACAATTCCTACCACTGAATTTAAAATATACTCCTTAGAGAGGCTTGAGTATGATATATTTTATGTATTAACAGAAAACATCCATCGATATTGACTTTAATCTGCAAAGAAAAATATATTCTCAAAAATGATTCTCAGATCACTCCTAAGAAACATGACCATGATCATATTCAATCCACTGATTTCCTAATGACAGAATCAAACTTAAACTTATAAGTCCTCCGTGAACTTCACCAGTAACATAATGCCTGCTTGATCCCCAAGCAATCTATATTAATAGTGCACTTCTTCAGCAACACATCCTAGACATAAGTTCGACACCCCTCATCATAGGTTACCAGTATTCCTCTGACAAGAACTACATAAATAGTGAATGAAACGCAAGACACATATTTATGTTCACATAACATTACACTTCTTATTCAAAACACCCATTCACATGTTGTAATGTGAATCATGACTCTTACAAGCACAAACGGCTATACATCTAAACCCCCAGTAATACCTCAACCAAGTATCTTAACTCTCCGCTCATCTTCATGCAACACCTTCAGAGAAAACATCCAGATGTTGAACATAATGTCAGAACATCAATTGCTTAACTAGCTATCAAATGAAATCCATAGTACTTGACATAGTCTTGAAGATCTATAGACTTCCAAACTATATCCTACCTAGGATGTCTTTTTCAATAGAACATGAGTTCAATGTTCCCATAGAATTGATCAAGAATTCAAGTTTGAGTAGACATCCTCCATCTTGCTTAATAAATATCAACCAATCGTTAAGAACAATCTTCCACTAAACTCTTATAACCTTTTGTACATATAAGTCTTTAAGATATTTGTGCGAATGTCATAGACCTTTGATCTTGACTTCCATATTCATAGAATACTGATAGATATCTTTAAATATTTTTCACAAGTAGAGGCATGGCTCCTGTGCTCCTGCAAATCAGATCAGACCTAACCTGACCCAAGGATATTCACCATATTGATGATGTCTTCACCTACATCAGCATCTTCATTCAAGACAAACTTAGTATCTGCATAAGGAGAACATACACTTGTATCCGTCTTCCTGAATTCTCACTTGGCGGGCATTAATTAGATTCATGGAATAAGTTCTTTAAATTTCATAACTAATGATGTTGCATCCTGGTGTAACATATAGACTTCAAATCTCCTGAATTCCAAATAAAGGAAGAGCAAATAAGTACTTGTGGATGTCACGAATAGCAATGGAATTTAAATCCTTGTTCATACACACGATCTAGAAGAAATAAACACTATATAAACACAAATCATCTATTTTCCCATGTCAAGGAAAATGTTGAGACATCAAGGCAAACATACTTAACTCAACTTTCCTTTAAATATTATGGCTTTATCTTGCCGTCTTAGCTGGAAAAACCCTATCAACCTTCCTTGAGAAGAAGCGTATCCTAACAAACTTGATAAAGCTTTAGGATCAGAGATTTACCATTATAAGAACACATATGGTGAAAATAAATCACCTACATCAGAAATCAAGCTCTTCAAGACCAAAAATCAATTTCTCTTGCCTTTCAGTAGAGGTTTGTCACTCCCAGGGAATCTTCATCTTGATCATTTTCTCTCCTGAGCTCTTTTCACAAATAAAAGTTCCATTATGACTTGACTTGAGAGAAATCTCAAGTATCTTTGGCTACTTTATGCGTGATAAGAGTATTTACCAATGAGAGAATCAACACAACCTCTTCTCTTTATCTTACTCCTGGCTGATCATGTACTACTTCACAGACTGGAACCATCTTGTTGTATTAATCCGGAATGTGATTAGCTCAACATATATATCTTAGATGAGAGCTTGAAGTGTCTTGAGAAAGACTCAAGAGACTTTACACATATTTAACACTTCTCTAAACAACAACTCAAACTATTCCAAGAGTAGATCTTTCTTGAACCACATCTCAATGAACACACAAGTCTACTGGAGTCCTTTCATCAGAGACATGTGCACGGAACAAAACACATCCTCAACATGCTCTAAGCAAGATGAAAAAAAACATCTTATAGGACATCATGTGGAAGAGATATCCTCAATATCAGCCCGTAGTTAGTGATTAGACATAACTCCTTCTGTCAAACCAAAATCATCCTCCACCAAGAGAAGACCCAAATCACCATTTGATAAACTAACCTGAACATCACAGGTTCATACATCAGAGGCACATGCAGCAGAAGAAAAATACGCCAAACAAGAAGCACTATAGCCATAGTAGTAGCTACAACCAATAACTTACTCCTTCAACTCCATTGTACCATAAAGTGTCTTCCCTAGATCTCAACCAGTAGAGAACATGATACCTACTCTGATACCTATTGAAATTCCGATGTACAGATAACAATGTCCTAACACATGTTGAGACAAATATCTATGTGTAACAACACCTGGATTTGATAAAGCACACTGATATAATACTTACCAGAACAACGTCATTATGGATGATCCAACATCATATATGCCATGTTAATCAATAAGAAAAAAATGAACAATGTAGAATGATAATAACACAAAGATATGATGATCCAGTTTGGTGTACAACAACACCTACTCTGGGGGCTACCAAGACAAGAAGAAGATTCAACTATCAGTAGTATTATTTTATGTAAACAAACTCAGGTTTACAGGTAAACAACCTTCGTTTTACCTAATCACTACCCAATGCAATCTTTATCTCAGAACCCCGTCTAAGATAAGATAAACCTATCTCACTCCCTAAATCACCTCAGTGATATCTAACAATCACAACCTCTGGTGACCTCATCAAATAACTTGAAAGACACCCCTTTCAAAATAAAGTTCAGGCGAGAATATTTACTAACAAACACACTTGAGTTTGCTTCAAAGCTTCATCCAAGAACAATATACAATTAATTACCTAAAGGCTTTTGAATCTGTATAGAAATAATTTCTACAACAATGTATCAAACCGATACAATGGATGACTTACAACATAACAAAGTACACGACTCTTAAATCCATAAACCCTTATTTTACTTTACAAAAGTTTTACACAAGGATTAGTTACTTTTCCCTAGGTCTAAGTCTTCCTTTTATAATCTTCAAGGGGCTAGATTTGGGCTTCAAAACCGCAGATGATTTGTTGCAGAAAAATAGTAGAAACATCTCCATGAAGACAGGGCTTCAATGATTTGTTTCCAAAAGTGTCTCAACAAATCAATCTTCTAATATCCAGAAGATGTCTCTTACTCTTCTGTATTAGATGCCGCATAAGATTAATTAATATTCCCTGAATATTCATAAATTTAAAACTAATGTATCACAACTGAAAAACAATTGTAACACACTCGATATCCTATACTGCTGGTTAGGACATCGCGTTTGACATGTTGTTCTTCACATATTTTAACATTTTGTTTAGCATCTTGTTTTACCAAAATTAGTCAAATCTTTAGAGATTTCATCTTTAGATATTTCAGGTAAATTAAGCAAATATTAGAGAAAATTGTTGCTACATCTAGGAAGGATTGGTAATCTAAACTTCAAGAGGCTTTGTGGGCCTATAGAACGGTCTACGAAATCCCCATATGAACTACACCATTTAATTTAGTGTATGGAAAATCTTTCCATCTGCACTTCGGTCATAAAAAATGAAGTGTTGTGTGAGAGGCAACCTAGTTTGTCGAGCTGCCAAAATTAAATGAAGTGTTGTGTGAGAGGCAACCTAGTTTTTTATTCTTACTAATTTTTCTCCGATATAATAAATCGGTGTATTTAAACTTATTGATCAGTACTAACATAACTTATGTCTGCTTTCAAATTATGTTCATTCTCGAGCTAATTTTTCCTACTAACCTTTAGAGATGCACAACGTTGATAACATGAATGTTATTTTCCAAAATGACGCTTAGAGAAGGTGTTACGAGGTCTTATTTCAGAGAGAGATGTCACAAAATAAGTACCCCGATAGAACGACTATGTCATCCTTAGGCATCAGAAAGAGTGCCAAATTTATGTTCAACTAAATTGGTTGGGACCGTTTTGCTGTTGCTAGGTTCTCAACCTACCGAAACCTCACTCTAGAGTTCCTTAGTTCTTTCACTTATGATCCAACCCGAGGAATAGGTTTTAATAGATGTCTTAATAGAGATCCACACCTTCATTATTGATCACATCATCTGACGTAATCACACATTCCTACCACCTTGCAAGCATGCGCGTTATTCTTTGAGGTCTGCTTGGTCTTGCTTGACCTCTGACTTCTTCTTGTTGAACTTTTCTTTAGACCTCACTCGCTGGTTCTTCACATAAGGTTCTCACTAAGTCTTTCTTTACATTTTTAGTCCAGTCACATTCCATAAGCTCATCTATGATCACCTCCTTATTGATTACTACTTGCTTGTTCACCGGGTCGAATGACTTGTATCCACTAGTAAAATGATATCCTATTTGGATCATCTGATATGACTTATCATTAAATTTTCTTCTCAACTGACCAGTCATATGTCTATGTGCTATAGATCCAAATAACTTCAGATGAATTAAGTTAGGTTTGACACCAGACTAACATTCTTCTGAGTGATTCCTTCTAGCTTATTTATCAGACATTTGTTCAAAATTTATGTTGCAGTTGACGCAACTTCACCCCACAATTTTATGGATTAATGTTTGTCTTTCAACATACTTCTCACCATATTCATAATGGTTTTATTCTTCCTTTATGTAGTTCCACTATGTTGTGAAGTGTAGGGTGGCACAACCTCATACACAATCCCTTATTTATCACATAATATGTCAAAGTCTTTCAACAAATATTCTTCATCACCGTTAGTCCTCAGAATCATGAGCTTTCTGCCACTTTGTCTTTCGATCATAGATTTAAATCTGACAAATACCTCTATCACTTTACTTTTCTTCTTGATAAGGTAAATCCATAGTTTTCGACTGAAATCATCTACAAATGTGATAAAGTATCTATTACATCTAATAGAAAGCACCTGGATAGAACCACATACATCAAAGTATATGATTTCAAGAATTATCTTTGACTTGCTTACTGCATCCTTGTTGAAGTTGTTCTTGTGTTGCTTTGCATTCACACACTCTTCACACACTTCACTTGAAATGTCAATTCACTACAAGAAAAACACACTTTAGCTTCAAGAAATTAGCCTCGGCCCCAACTTCGACGCTAATAGTGTTGTTAATGTGTCTCCAAAAGGCGACGCTAACTGAGCAAAATCATTAGTTCATTTTTTATTAGGCCATTAAAATTAGCGTCATCCTAAATCGACGTTAACATATATTTTTTATTTTATTTTATTTTAGCGGCGGTCTGCATCGACGCTAATGTTAGTGTGAAAAAATTTCATTTTCCCCACCAATTTTATTTGCCTCACTATTTTATTATTTTAAGTAATTATTTATTTTTTAATATTAGCGACAATTTAGACCAACACTAGTATTGATTCCAAAATTTCCAACTCACTCCACCAAAATTTGTTTGCTTCCTTTTTTTTAATTTCATTATTTATTTTTTGATGTTAGCGAGGGTTGGAGCCGATGCTATTGTTGGTGCGAGTTCTTCTTTGTTTCCAACCCAAAAATTTGCCTTTTTATTGTTTTGATTATTTATAACCATAACAAAAATTATAAATAAAAACTAAAATTAAATAAAATTTATAAATTAAAAATAATAATGTAAATAATAAAGCTAAACTAAAACTAAATTCCTAAAATAAAATTTAAAATAATAAAAAAAACTAAATAAAACTATAAATCAAAACTAGAACGAAATTCATAAAATAAAATTATAAATCAAAACTGAAACTATAAATTAAAACTAAAACTCTAAATTAAAATTATAAATAAAATAATAAATTAAAAAAATTAGTAAAATAAAATAGTATAAAAAACCTATAATTAAAAAAACCAAATAAACTATAATTCAAAACTAAAACTAAATTCATAAAATAAAATTTAAAAATTTAAAAATTAAAACCAAAAATATATTAAACTTAAAATGATAAAATATAACCAAAATTATAGATTAATAAAATAAAATAAATTTTAACTAAATTAATAAAAATAAAATCAAAACTAAAATTAAATCTAAATGAGAATATAAAACCAAAATTATATATTAGTAAATAAAATAAAATTACAACTAAATTAATAAAATAAAACTAAAAAAAATAAATTATAAAATAATAACATAAATTAATAATAGAGTAAAATTAAAAAAAGAAAGAAAAAAACTTAAAAGAAAAAAGAAGAAAAAAGCTAGTTAAGTGTCCACCTCTTTCTCTACATGCAACACCACCTCTTTGGTTACTTTGGTACGAGGGTCTACTATGATTCGACGGATTTTCTTCTTGCTGATTTCCTCCATCAGTCGAATTATTGTAGCCCCTTCTATCTTTGTTGTCGAACCACTTTCCTTTGTCTTTCTTATCTCCTGCTGATTGCACTTGCAGAGCCACATCACTCTTTGTCTTGCCTGTAACTTTTTCAAAAATTCTTTGTTCATGAGATTCAAGTGTCCCTTGAAGCTCTATCTTTGTCAATGTTGACAAATATTTCAACTCTTTTATGGCTACTACCATGTGGTCGAACTTATGAGCCAATGACCTAAAGATCTTTGCAACAAATAATCTTGATGTCAATACTTTTCCACATATCTTTATTTGATTCACCAATTTCGTAACCCTAGTTAAGAAATCAATTATGCTTTCACTTTCTTCCATTTGAAGCAATCCATACGTTCTTTTGTGAGTTTGTAATCTCACCCTTTAACCTTTTCAGCGCCTCCAAACGATTTTTCCAATATTTCCCATGCTTCTTTTGCAGGTTCAACATCACTCAGCATTTCGAAATTATGTCAATACATTAATGAATTATAAAGAGAGCTTTATATTTTTTCTTATTTAGTTCTTTGTGTGCGGAATTTTCTTCATCTCTCGCGTCTTCTTTAAGTGGTGTTACTCCTTCATTCACAAGATCCCAAAGATCTTGATAACAGAAAACAACTTTCATCTCTTATACTAATTCTTGTAATTTCGATCATTCAAAATTGGGAGGCTCGTCGGAAAATTCTCATTCAAATGATTCATTGTCATCATATTTCGCTTCGCACGAATCGCTCAGACAGCGCTCTAAATACCAGATGTTGGAATTACACCAAAATCTATGTAGAATTTATAATCAATCTTGATGAACAAGATTCAATCACACTGATTGAATTCCTTCTTCTTCTTCTTCTTCTTCACTCTTCACTGGAGTGAATCAACAAACCTTAGTTGCAAGATGATTCCTCTACACAATCGTTAATGGAAGAAGAAAGAAAAGATGAATTGGGGAAGAAATGTGAATTAAGATTTCAGCAAAATAGGGGAAGAGAAAAAGAATTTTCTGTAGAGCTCCTCTTTATTTTCAAAACTGTGATTTTATTCTCACTAGTGCATAAATGACTTTTTACATCGGGCGAAAATGACTTTTTACATCGGTTCCGGGTCCGATGTGAAGTCAGGCGATATAGTAAATCAGCGACATTTTACATCGGTCTGGGTCCGATGTGAAAAAGATAGTTAACACATCGGTTATAAGCTAAGCCTGATTTAAAAAATAATTATAACATTATTTTTAAAAAAATTGACGCAATATTTTACACTGGGCTAACGTGGGACCGATGTAAAATATACCCTTTTTACATCGGTTGGGATTAATGCCCGATGTAAAAGATTCGGCGTTGATAGTTTTTACATCGGTTGTTTTAATGGCCGATGTAAAATGTAAGCAATTTTTTTTTGAATAAATTATTTATTTTCTGGATGATTCCCTGTAAAATTAAAATTGGTACCCATTTTTTTCATATTTTCCAGTATCATACAGACTAAATTTAGGTCGCTATATATATGTCATAGCTTTCCAACATCATATATTTTTCACAACAAACTTATAAAATTAACAATTGTATTGCAAACTTGAATTGTATCACAACAAACAAACTCACAACAAACTTACAAATATATATTCTTCACAAAACATACAAAAATATTCAACTATTTATAAGTCTTTTTCCAAACTTGAATTACCAATATAAAATCCACAAGCAGATGAGTTATAGTTTCGGTAGACAACACCAAAATCATATTGCCTGATAATAAATAATAACAATTAACATCAGTACAAAATATCAAGAAACTCAATACATGTGCAAAAACCACATGTAATGTGCAAAAACTCAATAATAACAATTATGTGTGAAAAATTACAACTTAGATAATCTGTATAACTTTGACTTTGCTACTACTTCACCGTGCCATATCCATTATGTATAACTTTGACAAATCCCTGCACAAATTAGATGATCCATAATTTCTTTCTTACTACGTTTTGGTTCTTTATTTGCATAACAAACACATGGACAGAGAAAAAGCGCAGGAAGACTTTTTTCAGCATTACTTTCAGCAAACTGTAGAAATTCCATCACTCCATGTTCGTACTCGTCACTTAACCGATTAGCTCTCATCCAACTACGATCCATAACTATGTTCGCACGGAGGAAGGTGTGACGAAGGGTGTGCCCGCGGCTGCGCTACTTCACGGAGATTTTGAGATTTCCAGTTGCGCTGCTTCGTGGAGAAAGAAAAATAGAATCAAATTTCAATGGCAAGGTGATAACTCTATTAAGTTTGATAGGTTAAAGATAAACTGTGTGTTTCTGAGAGGACCATTAACGTTTCATTCGGAGGTTTCTAAGGAGACAATTTCTCTAATGAAAAAGAATGACATATACACAACATGTACTATATTCTTAACTCTATACAAAATATATACTACTTATAACTAATTAGACTTAATAAACTCTCTAAGAATAATAAATTGTTTAGTAATTAAAAAACAGATATGAACAAAGGAATGGATTCACCAAGCCACTGAGTTAGTATCTAGTATAATCTTCTAATTAGTTTTATATGTACTTCCAATTATTTTATAATGTATCTCAGTAGCAAGCAAAACAACAAGAATATCTTAAAAACTTTTTTGTATATATCTCTCTCTTAGAAATCCATAGATATACAATGAAGTTGAACAAAATAGAAAATCTCTTACCGGAATCGTAGTTCAACGGCGGAGGGGGTTTCGAAAAAGGCGGAGGGAGTTTCTTACCAGAACCATCTTCGTGAACGGAGGGAAAGGGCGACGGAGGAGACGGACGGAGACGGACGAAGGACGTTCGTAGACGGACGGAGACGGAGACAGAGCGGTGGGCGGAGAGAACGGACGGTGTTGGCGGATGGTGTTGGAGAAAGGTGTTGGCGGAGTACAGATCTCGTTCGTATGGATTCTGTTTTGAAGAGAAAATAACAAAATGAACAACAGTAGGGCTTATTTCATAAATATATATCACACTTTTTATATCTTTGGATTGAAATAACTGATGTAATAATTATTTCGTTTCTTGTTTTTATATCGGTTCTAGTAAATAACCGATGTAATGGTTGTTTTTTACATCGATGGAAGTCAATCACTACAAAAAAGAAGCTTATTTGCCACGTGAAAATCACGTGGTAAACATCAAAATCACATGGCAAAACAAAAATAGCGACGTGGAGACTTATGCCGCTGGGGAGCCAGTAGCGACGTGATTCCCATGTCACAAAGTTGTGACGTGGTATTCACGTCGCAAAAGCTTTGTTTTAGGGAATATACATCTGACATACAGCAGCTTTAGTTGCGACGTGAGAATCATTTCACTAATTTGTGACATGATTCCCACGTCGCTACAGGTGACGCTTTTATTTTTTTAAAAATTGTTTAGTAATTATTTTTTATATTAATTAATTTATGTAATAAAATTTAAATAATAAAATTTATATAATAAAATTTAAATAATAAAATTTATATAATAAAATTTATATAATAAAATTTAAATAATAAAATTTATATAATAAAATTTATATATTAAAATTATTAGAATAATAGAATTTTATTATATATTCGAATAATAGAATTTTATAAAATAAAGTCATATAATAAAATATTATATAATTTAATAATTTAAAATGATAAAAATAAATATCTTACATAAATGCAAATTTAAAAACGAAATAAATAAAATGTTTTCACGGGGCATCTTCACCCGGATAATTATCAAGATCAAAATCATCAATTCCGTCATCATCCGGCTGTGTATCAGGAACATTTTGATTTCCACCACCTTGCATAAACTGTCTCATCTGCTCCTCCATATCAGATTGCCTCTTCCGAATGATCTCTAACTGCTGCCCTTGCCTCATTGTCGTCATTTGGGCCTCCATTTCGCGTCTCACTTCACTTTCCGCCAATTGTCTTACTGTTTCAAGTTGAACCTGTGTCAGATTCGGTTGACGTGACCCTCCCTCTCCATCTCTAAGTCGTTGAAACAGATTACGATCACCAACTCTCAAGTCGGCGGCCAAATTTCCTCCCGCAAAAAAGCAACCATTAGGCCCTTTTCCATTAACAACCTCATTCCAAATATAGAAATCAACATCACCATTAAGCGGCTCCCCTTCTGCTGGCCTATATTGAGGATTGTGTTCCAGAAAACGTGCTAGCAATGTCTGATAATCATCCTACACATACATTAAATAATAAAATTAAAAAAAAATTACATATATATATATATATATATTAAATTTATGCTAAATTAAAACATTTATATATTAAATTATACTAAATTCAAATATATTAAAAATTTGTCACGTGATTTTTACAAATCAACTTATGAATTGCCACGTGATTTTCCCGTGGCAATGTATCAGTTGCCACATGAAAATCAGTCACGTGGCAATTTATCAGTTGCCACATGATAATCACGCCACAACTTATAGATTGCCACGTGAAAATAACGTCACTATTTTTGTTATTAACTTAAAAAAAACATAAATTAAATTACTTACAAAAGCTCTCTTTGTGCGCTCGTCGACAAAACCTCCCGATTTCTTTGTCCGAGTCCTCGTAATCAACTCAATGATCAATGGTGGTCTCCCCATCTCCTTAGTCTAAATAATAAAGTTAAAAATAATTAGTAAAAAATATTATGAATAAAAATATATATAACTTAAAAAATTAGTAATATTTACCATCCGCCGGACATGCTCTGCAGTGCTAATACTTCCAACAGTATTGACACATCCCCCCTTTTCGGATGCCCTCATCTTCTTAAAATTTTCGGATTTGGCCTTGAATTCTGGCGAACCCCAATATGTACGAAGTTCGCCAAAAACCTCTACGCCTATCCAGTTAGGACGGATACCACGCAGCTCATAATTCTCCCTAACCCGCCGCATTATATCAGAAAATCTTCTAGAAGTTCTGCTATAATAGATTTTTTCCATAATTTTCTCATTCAACGGATCCCACACACATTTTTCCTGCAATGTTGTATGACATTAAAATACAAAGTTAAGTAATTATCATTAAAATGTGACTTAAATAACAATACTAAAAAAATATATTAAATTTACAACTTAAATAAATAACAATACCTTAAATTTTTTAAACCATTCTTCTTTATTTGTAACATCGCCAAAGTTCCTCCAAGATGATTTATACATCTGCTGGATTATATAATTAATAACCTAGGCAACAGACTGACTCGGCGCGAAACTAAACAACAAGATTTTGAATAAACAATATGAATTATAAATTTATACAAAATATTAAAATGAATATGTACTTAAATAAAAGTTTATATAAGAAACTTACTTGCTTCCTTCGGGCCAAATCCAAAACCTCCCGTCAATGACATGAATCTCACTCGGATCATCTCTCTCACGAAGATCAGCTCCATCTATATCATCAGCTACCACATCTGCATCACCGTCAGCCTGTGTAGGACGTGGGGTGCTGGATCCTGCAGCCTGTATGGGATGTGGGGTGCGTGATCCTCCGGTCCGTCTAGGACGTGGGGCGCGGGTTCCTCCAGCCTGTGTGGGATGGGGACTGGGGGATCGTTCAGCCTGTGTCGGACGTGGACTGCTGGGTCCTCCAATGTGTGTGGAGTGTGGGGTGCTGGACCCTCCCGCCTGCTGGAAGGATGAAGACATTTGTGTGGGTCCCCCCATCTGCTGGAATGATGAAGGCACGCCAGTCTGTAGAAATGGAAAACTGGGTCCTCCCCCCGTCTGCTGGAATGATGAGGGGACACCAGTATGCTGGAAAGATGAAGGCACCTGGGTCGGTGGGAAAGGGAAACTAGATCCTCCCGCATGCTGGAAGGAAGATGGCATCTGAGTCGGTGGGAAAGGAACACTAGATCCTCCCGCCTGCTGGAAGGATGACGGCATCTGGGTTGGTGGGAAATGGAAACTAGATCCTCCCGCATGCTGGAAGGAAGACGGCATCTGAGTCTGTGGGAAAAGGAAACCGAGGCCTCCAGGTGGCACAAAAGATGCAGGTACCCCAGACGGGAATGTATGGGAGGAGAGTAATGGGACAAAACCCTGAGTACTGGCCAGGGACATAGGACCAACCTGACTCTAAGGGGGTGGGCACATGGCTGAGTGAGGAGACTCACATGTTACTACCCTCGGACGCTGAGACTTCTTACCGCTATCCTTATTCTTTGGTGGCATTTTACCTAGTTATATATTTTCATAAACAAAGATAATAAAGTCATTGACATAAATATATATTCATTGACAAATTCAATATATACATGTTCAATAGATATTCATTAATATTACATTAAGTGATTAATTAATCAATCTTCATGCTCGTTATCCATATCATGTTCATCATCCGATGTAATATTGTCCTCGGATTCAAACTCTTCATCAGTGTCTTCATCCACATTATTATCAACCAACAATATAGACGCATCAACTTGAAGTCCCTCAACAGTTGTATCAGACAAAATTGTAATGTCTTCAGCTGCAACCACATCATTAATCTGTTCAACGTCATCAACTTGGTAGGCAGCATCTTCCACTAGATCTCCAGTTTCAATATGACCTAGCGGTTTTGTTTTTATTACAACACACCATCCTCTTTTACGTATTACAAATGAAGGATAAGGAACATAATAAACTTGCCTAACAATATGTGACATTATGAAAGGGTCATATTCTTTGTATCTCCGGTTCATTTGAATCTCGACAGAACCATATGACTTGTCTATCTTTGTGCCTCTAGTTGGATCATACCATTCACAATAAAACAAGACAACTTTATTTTCCGTGTCCAAGTAATTGTATACCAATTCGTAGATATGTTTAACAAATCCATAGAAGTCGTCTTCACCGCCATCTATAACTCCTTTTACAAAAACACCACTATTTATGGTTTTTTTCCCTTCGGTCCATGCCTCAGTGTGAAATTTATATCCGTTCACGAAGTATGTGTGCCAATCATTTGGCTTTGGATAGGGCCTTCTGCCAAGTTTCTCAAATGGAGTATTTCTGGAGTTAGTGCAAGAACGCTAGACAATGTTTGCTTGAACCATGAGGGAAATTGAGCATGAATGACACCTGATGTTGACTGTACCCCGGTACTATGAAAATAGGCATTGTTAAATTCCCTACAAAACACACACCATAAGTTTAATAAGTTTGGTATACACACACCATAAGTTTAAAAAGTTTTGGTAAACTTACTCAAGATATGGTTTAACTTCAACGCAGTTCATCAAGACATGGACATGTGCAGATTGCATTTCTTTTTGGGTCAACCAATGCACACCCTTCTTTCCAGAAGGTCGACCTGGAAGCGCAAAGACTGATAAGGTGAATTGACTCCTCTGATTGACATTTACAGGATTCCGTATGATTCTAGAAGTTAACATCAAGTGATTGAAATAGTGACTGCAAAAATGTGATGTTTCCCGATGCAAGTAATGTGCACATATAGATCCTTCTACTCTAGCTTTATTTTTCACCGATCTCTTTGAATCACCCATGAACCTTCAAACGGATACATCCACCTATATTGAACAGGTCCACCAAGATAAGCTTCATATGCAAGATGCACAGGTAAATGTTCCATGGAGTCAAAGAAACCAGGCGGAAATACTTGTTCCAACTTACAAAGAATGGGTGCAATGTTTTGGTCCAACTTAATGATGTCTTCCACTTTTAAAGCTGACGCACAAATATCTCTAAAAAATTGACTAATTTCAGTTAGTGGGTCAAGAACATGTTTGGGTAGCGATCCAAATGCAATTGGTAGCAACTGTTCCATAAAAATGTGACAATCATGACTTTTCATACCATGTAATTTTCCAGTGTTAGGGTCAGCACACCTTGCTAAATTTGATGAATACCCATCGGGCATTCTCAATTCTTTTAACCATCGACAAACCGCTTTAGCTTCTTGGGAAGTCAGACTGAAACAAGCCTTGGGTTTTAATAATTTTCCATTCGGTTGAGGCTTCAACTCCAACTCTCTTCGATTACACCAAATTCCCATGTCTTGTCTGGCATTCTCATTATCTTTTGTTTTTCCTATCACATCCATCACTGTGTTAAATACATTATCAAAAAAATTCTTCTCAATATGCATAACATCAAGATTATGGCGCAACAAATTATCTTTCCAATACGGAAGATCCCAAAATATACTTCTTTTTGTCCAATTGGTGGGTGACGCCGTATCCTTCAATTCGGCATGCTTTGCCAGTATCTGTAAATTTTGGTAGTTCACATACTTGGTTCCATATAACCCCTGGTGGTAATCGAGGCGGAGGAAAATCTTTCTCTCGTACATCTTTTTTAAAATTTGTCTTGTTTCTTCTATATGGATGATTTTCTGGTAGGAATCTGCGGTGACAGTCAAACGATGAGCTTTTCCCACCTTTATCCAACGTAAATGCTTTGGTGTATCCCATGCAATGCGTACAACCCATTTTTCCATGCGTACCCCAACCAGACAACATGCCATATGCTGGAAAGTCATTAACGGTCCACATCAAGGCAGCTCATAATGTGAAGTTCTGTTTACGGGATATATCATAAGTCTATTCTCCAATCCACATCTTCTTCAAATCATCAATTAAAGGTTGTAAGTACACATCAATTCCGGCTTTTGGACTGTGCGGGCCTGGAATAACACACGTCAAAAACATGTATGGTTTTGTCATGCACATCTCAGGAGGGAGGTTGTAAGGTGTTACAATAACTGGCCAACAAGAATACGCACTTCCTGACGCTTGCACGTATGGGGCAAATCCATCAGAGCATAATCCAAGCCTGACATTTCTAGGTTCTGCAGCAAAATCTGGATGTGTATGATCAAAGTGCTTTCATGCCTCACCATCAGATGGATGTCGCATAGTGCCAGAACTTGTTTGGTTTGTATGATGCCATGTCATTTGACTTGCACTGTGCATTGAAGCAAACATTCTTTTTAACCTTGGTATTATAGGAAGATAAAACATGGATTTTACTGCTACACGCTTTTTCTTGCTGTTAACGGCTCTACTGCGAACTTGATATCTTGGACTATTACAAAACTTACACTCCTCTAACGATCCATCTTGCACAACTTTTTCTTAACGGTGGAGTCCAACATCATTTTTGCAAAATGTTCCAGACATTGATCAGAAACATTCCAATTTGACTTGGCGGCCAATAATCTCACACACATTGATAGCTTTGAGTCTGACGACCCCTCAAACAACGGCGTATTCATCTCGTTCAATAATTGATAAAATCTTTGCGCTTCCTCATTCGGCAACTCTTCCCCGTCAAAATCTCCAGGTTCATCATATGTCACGTTCACACCAAAAACATCCTCAACCATGTCACCGATCAAATTAAAGTTCTCCTCATACTCCATAATCGGCCGACTACTTGAAGCATGTGTGTTGCTAGTCTCTGGTACATTAACCGGTAGTTCTTCACCATTATACGTCCAAACCCAATAATTTTCAATGAATCCCCTTCTATGCAGATGACGTGTTACTTCCTCTGGGTCACTAATTATTGGTCTACATTCACATTTAAGACAGGGACACCTAACCCCTCCTTCACTTCGACAACAATCCTGAGCAAACGCCCACTTAATAAACCCATCAACTCCTACTATAAAATTGAGTTTAAGTCCACTTCTTCCTGGATATGTTCTATCGTACATCCAACTACGATAATACCGATAATATTCCATACTGCACATTTATACAATCATTATCTTTTTCATTAGAAATATTAATCAACTTAATAATATTATTCTTAAACTATTTAATACTATTCTTAAAAATATAAATTTTACTTTTTTATATATATACTAACATATAAATAAATATTCAAATGTAAAATATATAATTTTTTATTATATAACGATAATATCAAAAAACAATAATATAACATATTTACTTTTTATTATATATACAACCATAATATTTGAAAACAAATAATGTAACATATATACTTTTTATTATATATATAACAATAATATTAAAATAATAATATAATATATATACTCTTTTTTTAATTATGTTTTTTATAAATTCTTATTTTAATATATAATTTTTTTTTCATATCTTTAACATATAAATAAAAAAATAAAACTATTATAATAAATATAATATACATTTTTGTTTTTAAATATGTTATTAAATTTATGTGTTAACATATATATATATACATCTATAAAAAATAAGACTTTTAATTTTATGTTTTCTAAAAATTTTTATTTTAATATATATTCAATTTTTTTTTATTTTATACGTATATACTAACAAATTTTTTTTATATGTCTATATAACATGCAATAATATTAATAAATATTAACCTATATATATTAACAATAATATTTCTGTTTAATAATATATTAATATATAAAACATTCTAATTTTCATTTTATTTTAAACATTAACCTATAATACTAATTAACCTAAAACTAAAATTAAGTAAAATATTTTTTTAATTCACATAAACAAAATACATATACTACTAATCTATATAATACATATAAAATATAAAAAAAATGCATAAATACCTCTATATAATTTCTTCACTTAATTTGCTTCTTCTTGTGTAGCTCTTGGTGTTCTTCTTCAAATTTCTCTACAAATAATGAACAAATGAACAAATACCCTTTTTAATATTTATTACCAGTATAATAAATAATGAACAAATGAAATAAAAATTTATCAAAATATGAATACCTTATTTTTCTTCAAGAATTTGGGATGGAGGAAATTTGATTTGGGAATTTGGGTTTGAGAGGAAGAAGAAAGGAAGAAGAAAGGAAGAGGAAAGGAAGAAGAAAGGAAGAGGAAAGGAAGACACCAGACGCTGTAACGGATGAGAATTTTGGAGATGTAAACATCAAGTAGCGATGTGACTGTCACGTCGCAACATTGCCACGTGATACTCACGTCGCTACACACTAAACAAAAATATTATTCTCTTTCCCACTCTGCAACCCTGTCATCAACCAACTTTATTTTCCCCCTTTAATGTAGCGACGTGGCTATCACGTCGCTACCAAATTTCAAATTTCCCCCTTCTGTAGCGACGTGTAAGACACGTCGCTGATTTTTTTACTATACAAACTTCCCTGACTTGCTTTATTTATCATTAAAATATGTTTGTGACGTGGTTATCACGTCGCAACTGCATTTATTACTCACGTGATAACCACGTCGCTAATATATGTCGCTGTGGACCATCTTTCTTGTAGTGAATGACCGATGTAAGGATTTTCTGGTTTTTTACATCGGTGGAACGCAAGGCCCGATGTAAGGGTTTTCTGATTTTTTATTAATCAATCTGCCACCTAGTGTTTTACATCGGTGGATAGCAAGGCCCGATGTAAGGATTTTCTGGTTTTTTATTTACCAATCAGCTACCTAGTTTTTTATTTACAATACTGCCACCGTGTTTTTTTTATAAAACCTTTTACATCGGTTTATTAGTTGGACCAATGTAATAGCTAGCGAAATTTTTATTTTTAAATATTTTTTATATCATTACAAATAAATACCTAATGTAAAATCTTTTTAATTTTATTTTTTACATTATATATTTTAATACATGATGTAAAGTCCTTTTTGCAAATGTCATTTTTTTTAGTAGTGTATTTACAACTACAAGTGAAACACTACTTTACTACAATAAGATAACTCAATATTTATATGATGAGTTTGTTTGCTCCCTAAGCAAAGTCTAAAAATAAAACCCAAAATATCTAATTTTGCTAACATAAAAAATATCTAAGTCGAAATTCTTATCAACGCTATCTCCTTCGACATTTTTATAATAATAAAACTTTGACACAAACTAAATTATTTCGACACTACCTTATTTTTGTCGAACAAGATGATTCATTCCAAGAATTACACCCTCAACACTAATTCTCTCTTTTTCTTTTACTTTTTACTTTTACTTTCCTAGTAGGAGTAGATACTAGATAGAGTCATTAAGGATGGTTAGGGTTTATGAGTGTGTTTACCACCAATGCCTGCTTCTCCCATTTTTTACATAACAGTGTCATAATGTTTTTATCCTACCTCAACAGTGGCCTCAACCATTTACGTAAACAAGTTTAAATTATGATATTGTCACACAAAAAAAGTATGCAATTCCACTGTTCCACTAAAATCATTGTTCTTTCCCTAATGATTCCTTTAGTTTGCTTTCCTATCAATCCAACAAATATTGTTGTAAGTAAATGTCGGTTGTGATTTATATGTGTGGCCTTTTTCTTGACTTTTCTTGACAATCCATATTTTTTAAGTCTTATGTTTCAGCACTATCAAACTTTCTATTATTTCTGGGCCCTTGAATTATTATAGTAAGAGTACTTTAGAGTGTAACCTAGTACTATTAGTTCTCATTATTTATTTGATTAATTCTATATTGCAAATATGGGTGGGAGTGGCTACTTAGGTAGATGTGCCGCCTTAAACTTATTTGTTTATTTTGTCACTTCGTTTTCGTAACACAACCTAAAAGTCCCAATTTGAAAATTTAAGATCAAAAGTGAAAAACATATTTTACTTTACAAATTGATTTTTTTTTTTGTAAGATTTGCATTAGTATAATTTTCATTTTTTAAATAAAGTTTATCTAGAAATAGATAATAAATGCATTGTTATTTTTTAATGATAAAATCAACTCTCTTAAAGAGTATATTTATTAATCTAGAATATGCTATATTGTTAGCATAAATTTTTGAAATTTTTGTAAAAAAATTCATTATTCATAGTATTAGAAAAGTATAAGCATCAAAGATAAACAATATAAAATTAATTAATTATTAATTGATTCAGTAGTAATTGACGTTGTTAATCTTCGAATAAGATTATATAATAATATTTTTTAGTCTAAATGTCAATCTCCTCATATGAATCACATACGTGTCTATTTCTTCATAGAAACTCTGATCAATTTAAATATATAAAATTAGACATCTCTAATAAGTTCGTTACACTGAGTCACATGTTCTTCAAATACTACTTAACGTATGTTTCATGTTTTAACTTACAAATAACATCCTCCTAAGATCTAGTTAAGAGGCGATTTTCTCTACCACTTCCTACCTATCTAATATATTTTTCATGTCTTAACTTACAAATAACATTTATATCGATATATTTTCTTATTATTTTTTAATTATTAATAATATTTAATACATTTCGATAATAAATTTTCAAATAAAATCTACACCCACTAAAATCACATTCAAATATTTTCTAAAAGCATTTTATAAAAATTAAAATTCATTTCTAATAACATCCAAAATAAAAACCATACATTTTGATAATTTACAAAACAGATTTGAATATATTCAAATACTATTAAAACATGTTTGAATTCAAATAATGTAAACTATTTGTGATTTAAATATGATTTTTTATACCATCCAAACATATTTCTAAGTTAACATATAATATTTAAACCTATATTTTGTCCATTTTGATATATCAATATAGTTCTTTTTTTTTAATGAATGTCCAAACAAAATTCACACCGACTAAATTTAAATTTTTATATTATAAAAATATTTAATAATAAATTAAATTAAAAATAATTTTAGTTTTTTATTTAAATTTATTTCAATAATATTTAAATGTAATTTTAGTGGGTGTCAATTTTATTTAAAGATTTATCACCAAAATGTATCATTGTTTCTTAAAAATCACATATTTTTATATAAACTTACATTTAATAAGAATGAGTTTGAAATATATTTAAATGTAATTTTAGTGAATGTAAATTATTTATATGTTTTAATTTTATTTTTAAATATTATTATAAATTAAATTTATTTTGTATAAAATAAGTTTGAAAAATATTTAAATGTAATTTTAATGTAATTTTAATGTGTGTGAATTTTATTAAATATTTATTATTAAAGTGTATTAAGTATTACTAATTAAAAAATAATCAGAAATTATATTTATATAAGTATTGTTTGTAACTTAAAATATGGAAAATAAATTAGTTCAGTGGCAGAGCATGTCGTCCAAAGACTAATAAAGTCTTTGGTTTGACTCTTGCCTGGTGCAAAACTGTAATTTTTCTAATTTTCTTTGATAATTGAATAAAATAAAAATAAATAAAAAATAAAAAATCTATGTCAGCAAAATAATACACATGACAATCAGTCATAATTTAAAAATAAATAAAAAATTGATTTAAAAAAATATTAATAGAATAATTAATTTGATTCGATTAAATTTTGTAAGTGATTAAATTGAAACTCTTTTCTTTTATGAATTAATTTGAACGTTCTAATTTTCATAAAAGACTAAGATGGGTCTTCACTCAAATAACTAATATAATTATTTATCTATATTTAAATAAATGTCATCCACTAACAATATTAAATAATTATTGTAGAAATAATTTTTAAATAAAGACATTAAATATGCATAGATTTATTGATATTTATTTATATTTAAGATAAAATTTCCGTTTATAAATAAAACCTGAGAAATTACTTGTCTCTGTCATATAATATAAGATATTCATAACTTTTTAGGGATTAACATGTTATTGAAGGTTTGAGTTTTAAGATATTACTTATTTGTCTCTTAAAATTTTAGATATAAATCTTATTAGATGTTAACAACTTTTATGTTTCAACAATCCATATAAAATTTTTATTTTATAATAAAATTATTTCTTTTGAACAACACTAGGAAGTTGAGATTTTAGGGGCATAACAATGCAAATGTCATAAGTTTACACATGTGATCATGATGCAAGTGATGGATGTGTGGGTGAAGAATTTGATTACTTGCAAGAAATGAATAGTCACTTGTTAGGTTGAATATCTTCCATTTGAATGCAATCTGAATGCAAGTGGAACAAGCATTTGACTTTGTCCCTCCAAATAAAGTAACATATCATTAATTTTATAGTATAGTTTAGTTTAGTTTAGTTTTTCGGCAAACTATATCATACTGTATTCCATTATTCCCTCTCAAAAAAACCAAAAGTAAAAAACAAACTTGCAGAGGTTAAAAGAAAAAAAATAGAGGGCCACACATCTCCTTCCCTACACAAATCCCAATTTAATGATTAATAACCCTTTAGTTGTTCCACTACCCTTTTCACTCCCTTTAAAATATTCTAAGCATATTGTAAACATTGGTGTGTATTTCACCTTCCATGGGTGTCCCCCTTTGCTTGAAAAGCTCCTTTCATCTGTTTTTTTTCTATGTGTGTCTCACTTTTGTGCAAACTGTTATCACGTGTTTGCTTGTTCCAAGCTACAATCCATTGTATGACTTCTCGTGGACTTGAATCAAATTGCCAAAGTATACTCAAATTAATATCTTCATTATTGGAATTTATTGATATTATAATTCCTTGTGTCGAAGCAGACAGTGCTCGACAGAAATAAGAATGTGCCGAAACATGTAATTTGTGTCGAGTTGTGTTAGCTGTCGAATTGTTAAAGTATGTTGCTTGACATAGGATATCGATGTAGGCCAAAATAAGTATTCTGGACTTTTGGATTTTAGATTATTCCTTAAAGAACAAGTAAGCTCAAACTATAAACAGAGGGAGTAACCCCTATTTTTTAATGACTTGAACATTGCAGTTGCAAAGAATAATCACAGTTTGTAAGCAGAGAGAAACTCTGCAGAAAATTCTTTTTCCCCTTATTTTGTTCAAACCCTAATCTTTTTCTTTTAAATTATATTTTTCTTCTTCTTCCATTGTTAATTGTTGCGCAAAATCATTCTTGCAATCAAGGTTGGTTGGTTCACTCACGTGAAGAGTGAAGAACAAGAGATTTCGAATGGGTTAATTGAATCTTATTTATCAAGATTGATTTGGAATTTTCCATAGGTTTCGTGTAATTCTCAACATCTGGTATCTAGAGCAATGACTGAGCGATTCGTGGGAAGCAAAATGCAATGGCAGTGAATCATCCTAGTGGACATTTTTTGGCGAGTCTTCTGATTTTGAAGAGTCAGGATTATGAGAGTTGGTGCAAGCAGATGAAGGTGGTTTTTTGTTATCAATATCTCTGGGATCTTGTGAAAGAAGGAGTAAACCGCTTGAAGAAGACGTGACAGATAAAGACAATACTGAATATAAAGAATTGTAGAAGAAAGATTATAAAGCTCTCTTTTTAATTCATTAATGTGTTAATCCAGACAATTTTGAGAAGTTGGGTGATGTTGAATCAACAAAATAAGCATGAGAAATTCTGGAGAAATCGTTTGGAGGCACAGAAAAGGTTAAAGGGGTGAGGCTACAAATTCATAAAGGAACGTATGAATTGCTTCAGGTAGAAGAAAGTGAAAGCATGACTGATTTCTTCACTAGGATTACGAAATTGGTGAATAAAATCAAGGTATATGGAAAAGCGCTAACATCGAGATCAGTTGTCGCAAATATCTTGAGATTATTGGCTCTAAATTTGGCCACATGGTGGTATCCGTTGAAGAGTCAAAATATTTGTCGACGCTGACAAACGAAGAGCTTAAAAAGACGCTTAAATCTCATGAGCAAAGAATGACTGAGAGAGTTACAGGTAAGTCGAAGAGTAATGTGGTTCTACAGACTCAATCAACAAGAGAAAAGAAAGGCAAATGAAAGTGGTTCGACAACATAGGTAGAGGAAGCAACAATAATTCAACACATCGAGGATACAAGCACGAAATAAATGTGTTGAATCAGAGAAGACCATCATACCAAAGTAACCAAAAAGAGATGGTGTTGCAGGTAGAGGAAGAGGTGGTGGTCGAAAACCTGGAAAAAGTCACATTCAATGTTTCAATTGCCAGAAGTATTGGTTTGATTCAAAGGCCACCAAAGTTGTTGGTGTTCTTGGAAATTAAGAAAGTGGTTTTCTTCTTTGTTGTTGTTAGAATATTGTAGGAGAAGTCTTGATGTGAGGCTTGTACAAAGATCTAAACAATAGTAAAAATATTTCAGAGGGTGTGAGGGGACTAGATGTACCCTTGGTTGGAAAGGGGAAATAGTATACATCTTTGTGTTATTTACTTTTTTGCACTTTAATTTTCTGCATAACTTTATTCTAATCAAGTTACAACACTTAACTTGTTTGAGGAAAAGTAAAAAGAAAGGGAACTTGCATAAAAATAAAAAACCCAGCAAGTATAATTCACCCTCCCATAGATTTCACTCTCAAAACTAACAAATATTGGTTTGTCAACATAAAACCTCAATGAAGAACATGGTAAAATTTAAAAATGACAATACCCTAGCAGCTAAAGGTGTTAGTGATGTTCTAATTATGAGGAAAGATGGAAAAAGGTCAGTAATTTCTAATGTATTGTATATAACAGGCATGAAGAGCAATTTTCTCAACAAATAGCAGTTGGTCGAAAATAACTACAAGGTGTGGATCGAAGACAAGATGATGAGAGTGGTTGACTCAAGTGGAAGGTTAGTCTTGAAGACTCTAATGTCTCAGAATAGAACCTTCAAGATTGAACTAAGTATGATGGAGCACAAATGCCTTACGACTGCATCTAGCAGGGATGAATGGATATGTCACTATTGACTAGGCCATCTCAACTTCAAAGACATCAAAGATTTGAAAAGAAGAAATATGGTTTCAGGATTTACAAAAATCAACATCCAAACAAAGTGTGTGAAGAATATGTGCAAGCGAAGCAACACAAGAACAAATTCAGCAAGGATGGAGGAAGCAAGTCGAAGGTTATTCTTAAAATCATATACTTTGGTGTTGTGGTCCAATCCAGGTGGATTCGACTGGAGTTAATAAATACTTTGTCACATTTATAGATGATTTTAGTCAAAAACTATAGACTTACCTGATCAAGAAGAAAAGTGAAGTGAACAAGGTATTTACCAAGTTTAAATCTATGGTTGGAAGACAAAGTGGTCGAAAGCTCAAGATTTTGAGGACTGATGGTGGTAAAGAATATGTGTTGAAAGACTTTGACATGTTATATGAAAAATAAGGGATTGTGCATAAGGAAGTGCCACCCTACACTCCATAGCATAATGGAACTGCATAAATAAAGAATCAAACCATCATGAATATGGTGAGAAGTATGTTGAAAGACAAACATTTACTTAAAGAGTTTTGTGGTGAAGATATGTCGACTACAACATACATCTTGAACAGATGTCCGACAAAGAAGCTAGAAGGAATCACGCAAGAAGAATGTTAGTCTAGTTTCAAGCCTATCTTGATTCATCTGAAGGTATTTGGATCTATAGCACATAGACATGTGCTAGATCAATTGAGAAGAAAACTCAATGAAAAGTTAAGTCAAATGATCCTAACAGGATATCATTCGACTAAAGGATACAAATTGTTCGACCTAGTGAACAAGCAAGTAGTGATCAGAAGGGACGTGATCATTTGCGAGCTTAAAGAATGAGATTAGACTGAAAAATGTCAAGAAAGATTCATTAAGAATATTTTGTGAAGAACCAATCACTGAAGTCGAAAGATAATATGTTCCACATGAATAAGTCAGAGGTGAACCGGGCACAAGGAGACCTCAAAGAATAATACGCATGCCTACAAGGTTATAAGAATGTGTGATTACATCTGATGATGCAGTCGATAATGAAGGTGAAATGGTACACTATACTTTCTATGCAAATGTCGAACCAGTCAATACAACTGGAGCATTAAAGGATTCAAACTGGATAAAAGCAATGAATGAGGAACTGAATTCCATTAAAGATAACAACACTTGGTGACTTGTCTAATTTCCTCAAGGAAATAAGGCAATCAATGTGAAGTGGGTATACAAGGTGAATTTAAATCCTAGAGGAGAAGTAACTCGACACTAGGAAGGACTTGTGGCGAAAGGATTTCTTCAGAAATAAGGAATCGACTTTGATGAAGTTTTTACACCTTTTACTAAGATCGAAACAACTAGGTTGGTTGTTGGTCTAGCAACCATGAATAATTGGAACATATGTTAGATGGATGTGAAATTTGCATTCCAAAGTGGAACCTTATATGAATAATTTTATGTTGCAAAACCAGTTGGATTTGTGAAACAAGGAGAGGAAAGAAAGGTGAACAAGCTGCATAAAGCCTTGCATGGACTTAACAAAGCTACAAGATCTTGGAATAAGAAAATCGACATTTTCCTAATGGAGAAGGAAATTGTGAAGTGCATAACTGAGCATGAAGTATATGTAAGAAGAAGAAAAAGGTAATTGCTTATACTATTTCTCTATGTCGATGATTTGTTGATAACAGGTAGCAGCAAGAAAGAAACTGAAGACTTCAAAGGTGATCATAGCAAGGAACTTGAAATGTCTGATTTGGGTGAAATTTCATACTTCCTTGGCATTGAATTCTACAAGAGTGGTAGGGGCTTCATTATGCATCAAAGAAGATATGCAAGTGAAATACTCAAGAGATTTGATATGGAAGAACGAAACTCTACTTCGACACCTTTTGAACCAAGGTTGCAACTATTGAAAGACTCAAATGAAGATGATGTCGACCCAACACAATACAAAAGATTTTTGGGCCATTAAGGTACCTTTGTCTCAGAAGGCCTAATCTAGCATACAATGTAGGTATGATGAGTAAATTCATGTAGATGTCAAATTTATCACATCTAGCAGTGACGAAGAGGATACTAAGGTATCTGAAAGGAACTCTTGACTATGGCATTTTATTTCCTACATCCGATGAAGTAAAAGAATACAAGTTAGTGGGTTACACCGACTAAAGTTGGTGTAGTGATCCTGAGGATAGAAAATCCACAGCTAGCTATGTATTTATGCTAGGTGCTACACCAGTTGCTTCGAGTTCGAGAAAAGAACCAGTGGTAGCAGTATCATCGTGTGAAGCAGAGCACGTAGTTGCTTCCCTCGGTGCATGTCAAGCAACATGGATGGTGAATCAGGTTGAAGAGACTACAACAAAGAGTCATGGAAAATTACCATGAAGATCGACAACATGTCCGCTATGAATATGGAGAAGAATCTGATAGCACATATACGGAGCAAGAACATTAAAATGAGGTTCCATTATCTTCGAGAGCAGGTATCAAATGGGAAGTTGAACTTGGAACACAACAGAACTGAGAATCAGATAGCATACATCATGGCGAAAGATGTGCAGGTCAAAATATTCAAGAATTTAAGATCTATGATGAATGTAGATAGCTTAGACACAATGAATTACACGGTATGTTGTGATTGTAGTTCCTTGTGTCGAAGCACGCAATGTTTGATAGAAACAAGGATGTTTCGAAACATGTAGTGTGTGTCGAGTTATGTTATATGTCGAATTGTCAAAGTAGGTTGCTTGACATAAGATTTCGACGTAGGCCAAAATAGGTATTTTGGACTTTCGTATTTTGGGCTTTGGCTTAAAGAGTAAGAAAGCTCAAACTATAAATAGAGGGAGTAACCTCTATTTTGTAATTCCTTGAAAATTGCAGTTGCAAAGAATAATCACAATTTGTGAGCAGAGAAAAACTCTGCAAAAAATCCTTTTCCCTTTATTTTGTTCAAACCCTAATATTTTGCTTACAAATTGTCTTTTCTCTCTTCTTCCATTGTTAATTGTTGCTCATAATCATTCTTGTAACAAGGTTTGGTTGATTCACTCAAGTGAAAAAGGAATTTCATTGTGTTGATTAAATCTTGTTCATCAAGATTGATTTGGAATTTTCCATAGGTTTGGTATAATTCCTAACAGAAGCAAGATGCTTTGGAACTAAATGCACATTTGCACCAAATATTAAAACTTACTCTTCTTTTTTTTCTTCCGGAAAAGATTTGAAGTCTAAAAGTAGATAGTCAATCAGCACACTGATTTTCCTCTCTATATTTATGATGAAATTAAACAACCAAGACATTTACAACTATTGCATATAGATCTTTTTGCCATATTCAGAATCATTTTTTTTTTGTAGGAATTTACTATGCATTTGTTATAGTGGATGATGATTATTCTCACTATACTTGGACATTTTTTTATCTCATAAAAAGGAAGCGTACATTGCCTTTTGGAAATTGACAAAAGTTATTTGATGCTAGCCACAAGTGCACGACAATGCGAAGTAGTATAAAATATATTGAGCCATAGGGAGATATGTTTGATTACCGATTTTACTCTAGAAATGCGTAGCTAAGGCAATCGAAATATTGAGGATTTGGTATAGGTGAATAAGAATAAAAATCAAAACAAGGGGTACATGATTATCTATCCCGATAACCTAATTGAATCTCTGAAATCAAATATGAGAAAATATAGCGAGTTATAGAAAAGTAGACAAAATTGTATAACACCTACTTTCGTAGCACGCACTAGACATGTTTTTAGCGCAACTATTTGGCTTTCTCAATCGAGAGTGAGGCACCTTGTCAATGGTACCTCAAACTCAATTGTTTAGAAATCCGCTCTCGAATATCGAATCATTACCTTTCAATATATGGTCAGTATATGAGTCGGCTTTGATTTCGCAACCAACACAAATAAATTTAAGAATTCAAATTCTTAAATAACAGTTGCTCTTATTTTATCATTATTCATATACAAATAATTCAATTTGAGTTCGTCATGAGATATATCTAATTACCCCATATCCCTAATAGACTACTCACTCATGATGATATTAATCGCAAATAAATAAAAAATATACATAACATGCATAATATAAAAAATAAAATGAAAGAAATAAAAATGGAAAAGGTAAACCTTAATGAAGACAATAACTTTAATAATAATTAAAAAATCTCTAAGAAGACTTGAGTGCTCTTACAATAAAGTAGAAATTTCAGCAAAATAAACTCGCAAGAGCTTAAGGCAAGAACTCAAAGCTGGAAATAAACTTAGAGTGATATAATACTAAAGCATGGTGATTGGTACAAACTAATCTAGACTTATTTATAGCCAATAATCACAATAAATACCCAAAATTATTGTAAAGGATACTTAAGACAATTAAGTACTTAAAGTGGAACAATTTGGAGACTCAAAAAGTCATAAAACGTCTAAAACTTCAAGAGTTCGTAACTTACACTAGGCCCAACACGACATTTTTAGAAAAACATGGCCTTCCC
This sequence comes from Vicia faba, assembly GCA_948472305.1. Taxonomy (NCBI): domain Eukaryota; kingdom Viridiplantae; phylum Streptophyta; class Magnoliopsida; order Fabales; family Fabaceae; genus Vicia; species Vicia faba. Next base: position 1,450,614,889 of record OX451735.1, read on the forward strand.
GTGTTGTTCTCTAATGAAATATATATGATGATTCAGGGTAGAACACGGCCTGTGTCAATTGACACGACAATCCCATGTTGTCATCGATTTCTTCAAATGGGAGGGATCTCTGGTGCCAACACGGCCCGTGTCAGGGGACACGGCCTAACCATGTTGGCCATGGATCTTATGCACTTGAGGACTCCACTTCATATGTTTTTTGGTCCTTTTTCGTTACACTTCGACTCTTGGCACTCCTTATTAGATGAAAACATAAAACTACTTATAAATACTTATAACGACACACAATAAGCGATATAAATACCACTTATCATTTTGAAAAACAAAAAAGGCTTAAGCATGGCACTTATTCAAAGTGATCACGAAGGTGAATCCAAAATATGGAATTCCATAGATTTTGTATTGATAATGGCATATGTCATACCTTCTTTTATCCAATAATTCTCCAACAAAAAGGGGTATTATAAAAGAAAATTAGTTCTTTTAAATATCTAGCAAGGATGATGCTCAACAAAATCAACCTTCCTATATATTTTCACGTGGATGTAAGAACTGATTTCTATGTAATGAACTGTACTTGATAAGACCGATTCTAAAGTTAACTCCCTATTAAATATTTAACGGAAGGAACCCTAATATTTTTCACCTTTATATCTTTGGATGAAATTGTTTTATCTTTAACGACGAGAAGGATTACCTTGGGAAATTTGACGCTAAAGTTGATGAAGGTCTACTCTTAAGATATCCATCTTCTTGAAAATATTTTAGAATCTTTAATAAAAAAACCATGAGTATAGATGAGTCATTTCATGATATATTTAATGAATATAACACCAAGTTTTTTGAGGTATAAGTTTTTGATTGTGCATGTATTATGGACAAAAATCTCTTAGAAGACCAAGGTATAATCAAAATTGAGACCAAAACAAAGATATAGATCAAACTGAAGATAAAATTTAAGTCGAAGAAACAAGTGAATACAATCAATATATAACTAAGGAATGTATAATAATAAGAGATCATCCAATCTAAAACATAATAAGGACTAATCTAATGGAGTAACCACTCGACTCTTCCTTATCATGTATGTAACTTTATGAATTTTGTTTCCAAAATTGAACCAATGGACATCAATGAAACTCTCATTGATGAAAATTGAGAGAAACAATATTTGGGATTTTTTTACTAGGCTAGTACTAATATAGTTATTGGAACCAAATGGGTATTTCGCAACAAGCATGATGAAAATGGAGTTGTTTTAAGAAATAAAGTAAGAATTATTACGAACGGATAAAATCAACGGGAAAGCATTATATTGACGAGATCTATGTCATTACATCTAGATTAGAACCCATAAGAATTCTTTTCGCTTTTTTATGCATCATGAACTTCAATTTCTTTCAAATGGATGTAAAGAGAATTCTTGAACGGTTACATCCAAGAGAAAGTGTATGCTAATCAACTTCCTATTTTTAAATTTCATTTTCTCCTAATCACGTCTTTAAGTTGAAAAATGATATCTACTGTGTTAAACAAGTCCATTATGCTTGTAAAACTATTTGAGCAAGTTTCAGGTTGAAAACAATTTTAAAAGAGAATTGATTGATACAACACGTTTTACTAAAAAAAATTGAGCATGATATTTGACTTGTGAAACATTATATTGATGAAATCATAGTTGGTCCTACTAATGAGTCTCTATGATTCAAAAATGAATTTGAAATGTCTATGATGAGTGAACTTCAGTATTTACTTGGATTTTATATAAAGAAATCAAAAGAAGACGTCTTTATAAATCAAGTTAAGTATTGCAAAGAGTTTATAAAAATATTCACAATGGAAAAAACACATTCAACTCCAATGAGCACTTCATGTAATTTAGACAAAGATGATAGAGAAAAATCAATTTAGAAAAGAAAATATCATGTATGATTGACTCTTTTCTCTATCTTATAACATATCGTCCTGATATCATGTCTTTTATTAGAGTATATATGTATGCTTTCAATCAAACCCCAAAGATTCACATCTCACTATGGTCTAACACATTATGAAATTTCTCATAATTACCATACTAATTGTTAGAGCAAGAAAGATTCTAAGCAATTCTTTGTTATGATGATAACAATCATATATTTTATGAGTAACAATTTTAGTGCTACTAATGGTCTTATTGAGTGTGTAGATCTAATAACAAGAAAATTTCTAAGAGCTTTTGCAAATTCAACTCAGAAAGTTGAAGATACAAGATTCATAAAGCATCTACAACTTAAGTTGTCTCTCAAGATAAGCTTCTGCCTATACATCTGAAGAGGTGATCGTCCACCAGAAAGATTCTAAGAGCTTACCCAAATACAACTCAGAAAGCTGAAGATACAAGAATCATAAAGCTTCTACAACTGAAGTTGTCTCTCAAGATAAGCTTCTACCTATACATCTGAGGACGTGATCGTCCATCAGAAAGATCCTAAGAGCTTACACAAATATAGCTCATAAAGTTGAAAATACAAGAACCATAAAGCTTCTACAACTGAAGTTGTCTTTCAAATAAGATGATGCCTATAGTTTTGAAAATAAGATGTGTTACTAAAGTTCAATCTAGTGTTTCTACACTACATCAAATCAGTAGTTTCTGAGCTACTCATCAGATGAACAAGACAAGCAATAAGTCTCAAGCTTAGCACTTCAGAATTAGAAATAACATCTTTGGGAGAAATCAAGTTTTACAGAAACAAGTTAAACAAAGACCAGAAAAGTCCAGATACATCTTCAGTAGTGCTCATATCAAAACTGACAAATGATCACAGTTTTCGAAGAAAAAAATAATGACAATTCTCAGCTATATCTTGGATAGATAAAAAGAAGAAATCACGCCTCCTACATAGTAATCTCTATAGTGTAATATTTCATTAAGCATATTAAAGTGTTAACATCTTACTAAGAAGCAACATGTCTATCACAACTTAGTTCCAACAAGGTTGTCAATCATACAAGAAAAAAATCACAACAATAGAAAGAATGAAGGATCAACAAGCAATAAGAAACCATGAGTTGATACTCGTGTCTTGATCATTGAAGAAAAGAAGCTGAAGATCTCAACAAGATGTCATTCAAAATATAAATCAAAACACATCTCAAGAGAAACCAGAAAAAGAAGAAAGAAGTTATTTTGTTCATCTTGATTAACAAAGAAACATGCACTTAATCTCCATAACATTCAACCTTGTAGAAGCATGCAAAACACAAGAGTTGTTGCTCTGATTGTCTTATCTCTTAGAAACCTTTATGTAAATTGTTTTAGACAGCGAAGTTGTTGCTCAAAAGTTTGTCAAAACAATGTGTACTCTAAGTAGGAGAAATTTGCTTGATTAGAAGCGCTCTTGTAAATCTCTAGAAAAACGATTCTTTCTAGAATTGGTGTTTCCTCAAGTGACTTTCTAGTTTGTATACTTTATAGGGCTAAGAGGTCTTTCTAGACTCTTAGAGGTTTTTATATTATTTCAAGATTAATGGATTAAGTCATTTTCTAAGGAAAAATCCCCTAAGGAAGGTGGACAAGATGTAGCCTTAGTTGAGAAGGTGAACTTTTATAAAAACGAATTTGTTCTTTACTGCTATTAATTTCTACTTGCTCAAAGGCTTCCTCAAACTCTTTAAAAAGGAAAATTTTTTTATCAACACAATTCAAACCCCCTCTTTCTTGTGTTTTTCTCCACCTTCAATTGGTATTTGAGCTTGGCTCTATTATTGATTCTTGAATCAAACCCTTAACCTTGTAGAGAGATCCAGTTAGAGAAAACCACAAACATCTTGAGAAAATAAATTATCTGAAGTAAGCATCAAAAGCTCTGCATACTTGAGCTAACTATGTTCTGAAGAAAAGAGAATTCTCTATAAGAAGGAAGTTCTAGACAATTTTAGAAGGGTTCTCAAGGAAGCGACATTCTTCGCTACAATGCAGCAGAATGTATTTGAAGAAATAAAAAAATTGTTAAGAAGTTAGTTCTAAGAGAAACCCAAAGTTAAAGATAGATGGAAAATATTTGAAAACATGACAAGCTGATCAGAAGCTCTATGAAGGACAAGCTAAAGTCAAAACTAGAATTAAGAGCACCCAGATAAAAGAATCATTGTAAAGATTTCAGAATCTCAAAGGTATTATAAATTCATTAAAGTTTGAAATTAAATAGTCACACATGCGTCTCTAGGTATTTTTAACTCCCTTCACTCATTTTATTTACCATATGTGCTTATCTGCTAGTCGTATCCAATCCAATACATTCATTTCCTAGGTACTTAGGTTTTATTTCTAAATCTATCTGTTTCCTTTTTGGGAAAATATTCTTTTAGCCACCTACTCTATGTTTGTCTCAGCCTCCATGCGATGTTATTCCCTCTTGAAAATTGTTCCAAAACCACTTCATTTGTTTACCTGTCTTCCTACAACTCCTTCTCCATCTTAAATCACCTTGAAAATATAAGTCTTCATGTCCTTTTACTTCAATGAAGCTGCATGCAAATTCTTCCATCTTTTCTTGTCCAAACATTAAATGTTTAAATTTTTTTTGCTCACCTGACTCACTCTCTCATGTTTGTCGTTTCTATTTATACCTTCCTCAATTCATTCCATTTCCTCACCTAAGTCATTCGCTCACATATTGACTTTTTATCAACATGGAAATGTTATCCCTAACCCCAAGAACCTTTCATGGGAATGATGACCTTCTAGAAGTTATCATAGAGAAGCATCCAAAAATCATGGGTGTTGGGAAAAAAATTCCATATTGGTATCCACTTTAAAAGGTGGAGTAGGTATCTGTCTATGCTGTGTGGATATGTTTATCCATATCCTTTAAAATAGTTCTGAATAAATTCCTTAGTCCATGTTGATGGTCTCGCCATTTCATCCAAAGTTTATGGGTTCCCAGTCTTCATCACTGTTGACACTATTGCTCAAGCCACTGTTTTTCCTCACAAGAGTATTACTGCCATTGATAAATCTATTACGTGCACTCTTGATGTCAAGATGCTCGTTTTGTTTGACTCCAACTTTACATATCAACCCACAAATCCAGAAACACTAACTCCTGTTGCCAAAAGATGGTTTCGGTTCATTCTGTCAAATCTCCGTCCTTGAGGAGTAAGCAAAAACATTATGTATCAAGATGATAAGTTCATGATTCTATCTCTTCTCAATCATACTCAGTTAAACCTTCCTTAGACCATCTTCAACTACATGAAGGAATCCATCATTATCTCCCGGGACATGAATAAATCCTTCATTCCTTATGGAAGGATCCTTTCAGAAAATATCCATAATGCTCACCTTGTGCACATTGTTCAAAGAATTCGTTCTAGTCCTGATGTTACCTTGGATACCATTAGTTGTGAAACCTTTGATGATCATTGGTTTAATTAAGGTGTTATTCTTGGTGTTAATTTGCTTTGTTTTTTTAATTCTGGATTATTGTCCTTATTTCTTTTCTTGATCTATATGATCAAATTTTTGTTGTCCGTCTATATCCCTTTAATTATCATCAAATGAAAGTATCTTGCATTATTATAATACTTTTATTTCTCTTGAGTATCTTTAAGACTAATTATATCAATTCCAAAACTCAAAAGATTATTATGTTAGAACACTCTATATACGCTCAAAAAGGTACAAAGTGTATGATGGGAAAAATAGAAAGTGTACTATTTTTGCCTTGCAATAATAATGGGAAATTCCCTGAATGTCGATCTCAAAGACTGCATGCAATTATCAAGTTCAATTCATGTTCAATTAAACATAAACTTAATTTGGGGTATTGATTTTGATATTGTCACTTAGCAGAAATAAAAAATAAGCAGAATGTAAATTAGGGCTTTTTTACATATATGAGGAGCATGCTAGGGTATGGTGTAAAATTTTCCATGTAACAACCTAGAATCTTGATCTATTCAACAAGTTGATATCCTTCAATTATCAACCCTTTAGATTATTTTCACCTAAGTCCTTAGTGGGAAAACCTTTAACCATTCATCCTAAATCCTAAGTCCTTAGAGATATCTGATGGAGTCAATCCTTTATTTTATCAAGGGTTAAATCTGGTAATTATAGGGTATCCCTAGTCCTAGGTGATGTCTACTATAGCTTAATTTAACAAAAACATTAAAAACCATGGTCCAGCTGGTTATTAACCATAAATCAATCCTAATTTGTCCGACCAGGAAGGCATAAAAACATTGTACAATTAAATTGAATAGAGAAGACTATTGTATTATAGAAATTCAAGAATCAAAATCATTTACAGGTGCCAATCAGGGATACCCCCCTAGAATTGGGGGGTTTAGCTACTCATATTGTTCAAAATAATCACAAGACAAAATATATACATTACAAGAATTGGGATAAACTTTGATCTTCAATTGCTTATGTGCAAGAAAATCTTCCGCTCTCTGAAAATCATGACTTCTCCAATCTTCAATTGTGTAAACTATTCTCCCCTCTCTTTTTTTTTGTGGCAAAACAAAGTCTAATAAACTAAATAAGGGTTTTCATTCCTAACTCAAATTGATTCGGAAACATAAACCGGACCCGTAAAACGACACAAAACAACTAAATTTCTAAAGTCTGCAACTTTAATGAATTTTTCGAGGCTTCTACAGTGCGAATCAGATTATGACAAAAACATGAAAGTTGTAGCTCTTTCTCTTAGCTCCAGTTATGAATTTTTTAGTGAAAACTAATCAATAAGCGCATTGGATGACATGGCCCGTCTCAGGTGACACGGGTGGCCGTGTCACGCCTCCTGAAGCATGCTGGAAACTTTTCCAAAAGTCTAATTTTTCACTTTTTTTGCACTGATTACTCCCGATTTATTTTTGTGAACCTGAAACACTAAAACCCATAACCGAAGCGTAAAATGCGGTAAAATGAAATAAAACACCAAACAATTAAAATAAAAGATAATTGCAATTAATGGTAAATAACCGTGTAAAAATCATTGGTCAAACTTCCCTAAACTTAAACTGTTTTTTGACCTCAAGTGACTATTACAAGAGCTCATGAAATTCACAGCATACCGATACTCATACGTGAGATATCTATTCACATTGATTAAAAGGTAGTCCGTCCGATGTTCACATGACGTGAGAAATTTGTGTAAGTACCTTTTACTCTCGAGTTTCCTCTTCAGATACCTCTGTAACTATGCTTTATACTTAAGTATCTATCAGGTTTTTCTCCTTCTTCATTCAGACGGTCAAATTAAGGAAATGAGAATTATGATGATCATCACTAGCACAAGACTAATCAAGAATTTTTTTAGTTTAGGCACCAAATAAGCAGCATTGGCTACTTTTAATTACCAATGAAATTTTCAAACATTGCAGTAATATATTGTCCTTTTGGACGACGTTTAGGGATCAACCCCCTTTGGGCTGAATAATCAGGTGAGGGCTACCCAACTTAGCGAGTCAGTTACCTTTTACCTCCATTTCATCTGGTGCCAAATTTATTTATTTCTCCACCAATCATACATCCATATGAATCTGTATTATGCCAGACTGTAAAGGTAAACTACTTCAAGAGTACTTCTCAGGATTCAAGCACTATGGTACAAATCTACATGTTATACTCGTATCATTGTCTCATTATTCCGAACTTCGTACCTCCAAACAATCATCCCTTTATCTCTATATACTATTCCCGATCTCTATGAAATACAAGCTCTTGAGCAAAACAAAAGAAAACTTTTAGGTCAAAATTTGGAAAGGACTACAACTTATGGATTTACATAGTAATTAACATAAAACCAACAAATAACTCAAAAAGAAAAGCAATACCCCCCCCCCCCCCCCCAAACTTGAACTAATCATTGACCTCAATGTTTCAGAACAAGCTCAAGGAAGGTAACTCACAAAGTGTAACGCAACACCAGTTCTTACCTCCTAGATTTCACCAATAAGGCTTCCTATTTATTACATGCAGATAAAATGAAACAAACACAAAAAGAAAAACTAAGTTATTAAAAACATGGATTACCTCCCACGAAGCCCTTAATTTAACATTGCATGGCTCAATGGTTCATTCCCCTAGTTAGGGTGGCATATATGACACAAATAACACATCATCTTTTTTTATTTTGTTTGGTAGCAACCCCATGAACTTAAAGTATTGATGGTGTTGCTTCCAAATCATTTTCAGCTTGATTTTATCGAACAAGATATAAATGACATCCAATATTTTATCAATTTCTTGTCTTTCATCTGCCTTGTTATGAAAATAGTTTTTAGCAGGACTCTTTTGTTGAAGATTTTCTGGTTGGATGTCCACATCTTCACAAATTGGCAAATTTGTAGTTTCATACAAAACTCGATCATCTTAAAGTTTCCTTATTTCTTCCTCCCCATCATTCTTGTTTACCTCAAATTCTTCTAATTTTACTGCATCTTTGTCATCTGATGTTATTCATTCTTCTTCCATTTGTAACTTTCGCCATAATCTTACCTCCCTCCTATATGCTATAAAAATTTCAGTCGCCTCTTCCAAAGTTAATCCCGAATCAGGTGTCTAACATGCAGGAGATATAGGTGGCAATATATTGAAATAATACATGACAATAAAACACTCATACACTTGGTTAGTAGCAAAGTATAGAAGACTTCATGAAGCAAACATAATTTTTCCCTTTTTTATATATTTTTTTGTATAATAACATAAAATGCAAATTAAAAAAAAACTGAAACAAAATTTTAGATGACGAGCAACAAAATATCAATAGAACTAAAATTGACCTCTATAATTTGGTAGTCCCCGACAACGGCGCTAAAAACTTGATGGGAAAAATTGCAATTGTACTATTTTTTCCTTGCAATAATAATGGGAAATTCCCCAAATGTCGATATCAAGGACTGCATGCAATTATCGAGTTCAGTTCACATTCGATTCACGTTTAATTAAAAACAAACTTAATTTGGGGTTTTGATTTTGATATTGTCACTTAGCAACAAAAAAATCAGAATGTAAATTAGGGCTTTTTCACATATATAAGGAGCATGATAGGGTATCATGTATAATTTTCCCTATAACAAACTAGAATCCTGATCTCTTCAACAAGTTCATATCCTTCAACACCAACCCTTTAGATTATCTTCCCATAAGTCCTCAGTGGGAAAACCTTTAACCATTCATCCGAAATCCTAAGTCCTTAGAGATATCTGATGGAGTCAAGCCTTTATTTTATCAAGCATTAAATCCGGTAACTATAGGGTATCCCTAGTCCTAGGTGATATCTACTATAGCTTATTTATACAAAAATCCTAACACTATAATTAAATTAAATAGAGAAGATTATTGTATTAAAGAAATTTAGGAATCCAAATTATTTACCGATGCAAATCAGGGACACCCCCTAGTGCTAGGGGTTTAGCTACTCATATTGTTCAAAATAATCACAAGATAAAATATAGACATTACGAGAATTGGGATGAACTTTGATCTTCAATTGCTTCTGTGCAAGAAAATATCCCGCTCTCTGAAACTCATGACATTTCCAATCTTCAGTTGTGTAAACTATTCTCCCCTCTCTATTTTTTGTGTGGCAAAACAAAGTCTAATAAACTAAATAAGTGTTTTCATTCCTAACTCAAACTGATTGGGAAACATAAACCAGACCCGTAAAATAACCTGAAACAACTAAATTTCTAAAGTCTACAACTTTAATGAATTTTTATAGGCTTCTACAGTCCGTATCAGATTATGACAAAAACATGAAAGTTGTAGCTCTTTCTCTCAGCTCCAGTTATGAATTTTTTAGTGAAAACTAATCAATAAGCGCATTGGATGACATGGCCCGTCTCAGATGACACGGGTGGCCGTGTCACGCCTCCTGAAGCATGCTGGAAACTTTTCCAAAAGTCTAATTTGTCACTTTTTTCGCACTGATTACTCCTGATTTATTTTTGTGAACCTGAAACACTAAAACACATAACCGAAGCGTAAAATGCGGTAAAATGAAATAAAACACCAAACAATTAAAATAAAATATAATTGCAATTAATGGTAAATAACCGTGTAAAAATCATTGGTCAAACTCCCCCAAACTTAAACTGTTGCTTGACCTCAAGTGACAATTACAAGAGCTCATGAAATTCACAGCATACCGATACTCATACGTGAGATATCTATTCACATTGATTAAAAGGTAGTCCGTCTGATGTTCACATGATGCGAGAAATTTGTGTAAGTACCTTTTACTCTCGAGTTTCCTCTTCAGATACCTCTGTAACTATGCTTTGTACTTAAGTCTCTATCATGTTTTTCTCCTTTTTCATTCAGACGGTCAAATTAAGGCAATGAGAATTATGATGATCATCACTAGCATAAGACTAATCAAGAATTTTTTTTGTTTAGGCACCAAATAAGCAGCATTGGCTACTTTTAATTACCGATGAAATTTTCAAACTTTGCAGTAATATATTGTCCTTTTGGACGATGTTTAGGGATCAACCCCCTTTGGGCTGAATACTTAGGTGAGGGTTACCCAACTTACCGAGTCAGTTACCTTTTACAGCCTTTTCATCTGGTGCCAAATTTATTTATTTCTCCACCAATCATACATCCATATGAATCTGTATTATGCCAGACTGTAAAGGTAAACTACTTCAGGTGTACTTCTTTGGATTCAAGCACTATGGTACAAATCTACATGTTCGACTCGTATCACTGTCACATTATTCCAAACTTTCTACCTCCAAACAATCACCCCTTTATCTCTATATACTCTTCCTGATCTATATGAAATACAAGCTCTTGAGCAAAACAAAACAAAAATTTTTGGTCAAAATTTGGAAAGGACTTCAACTTATGGATTTACGTAGTAATTAACAAATAACTCAAAAAGAAAAGTAGTAACCCCCCCTCCCCCCCACACACACACACACAAACTTGAACTAAACATTGACCTGAATGTTTCAGAACAACCTCAAGGAAGGTGACTCACAAAGGGTAATGCAACACCAGTTGTTGCCTCCTAGCTTTCACCATTAAAGATCCCTTTTTATTACATGGAGACAAAACGAACCAAACACAAAAAGAAAAACTAATTTATTAGAAACGTGGATTACCTCCCACGAAGCCCTTCTTTTAACATTTCATGGCTCAATGGTTCATTCCCATAGCTAGGGTGGCATATATGACACAAATAACACATCATCTTTTTTTATTTTGTTTGGTAGCAACCCCATGAACTTAAAGTACTGATGATGTTGCTTCCAAATCATTTTCAGCTTGATTTTATTGAACAAGACATAAATGACATCCAATGCTTTGTCAATTTCCTGTTTTTCATCTGCCTTGTTACGAAAATAGTTTTTAGGAGGACTCTTTTGTTGAAAATTTTCTGGTTGGATTTCCACATCTTCACAAATTGGCAAGTTTGTAGTTTCATACAAAACTCGATCATATTAAAGTTTCATTATTTCTTCTTCCCCGTCATTATTGTTTACCTCAAATTCTTCTATTCTTACTGCATCTTTGTCATCTGATGTTATGCATTCTTCTTCTGGTTTCACATTTTCTTCTTCCATTTGTAACTTTCGCCATAATCTTACCTCCCTCCTATATGCTATAAAAATTACAGCCGCCTCTTCCAAAGTTAATCCCGAATCAGGTGTCCAACATGCATGAGATACAGGTGACAATGTATTGAAATAATACATGACAATAAAACACTCATACACTTGGTTAGTAGCAAAGTATAGAAGAATTCATGAAGCAAACATAATCTGACATTTTTTAATATAATGTTTTGTATAATAAAATAAAATGTAAATTAAAAAAAAACTGAAACAAAATTTTAGGCGACGAGCAAAAAAATATCAATAGAACTAAAATTGAATTCTATAATTTGGTAGTCCACGACAACAATGCTAAAAACTTGATGGAAAAAATAGCAAGTGTACTATTCTTGCCTTCCAGTAATAATGGGAAATTCCCTGAATGTCGATCTCAAAGACTGCATGCAATTATCGAGTTCAATTCATGTTCAATTAAATAAAAACTTAATTTGGGATTTTGATTTTGATATTGTCACTTAGCAGAAATAAAAAATAAGCATAATGTAAATTTGGGATTTTTTACATATATGAGGAGCATGCTAGGGTATGGTGTATAATTTTCCATGTAACAACCTAGAATCTTGATCTCTTCAATAAGTTCATATCCTTCAATTATAAACCGTTTAGATTATCTTCCCCTAAGTCCTTAGTGGGAAAACCTTTAACCATTCATCCTAAATCCTAAGTCCTTAGAGATATCTGATGGAGTCGATCCTTTATTTTATCAAGGGTAAAATTCGATAACTATAGGGTATCCCTAGTCCTAGGTGATGTCTACTATAGCTTAATTATATAAAAACATTAACAATCGCGGTCTAGCCTGTTATTAACCATAAATTAATCCTAATTTGTCCGATCAAGAAGGCAATAAAACATTACACAATTAAATTGAATAGAGAAGACTATTGTATTATAGAAATTCAAGAATCAAAATCATTTACAGGTGCCAATCAGGGACAGCCCCCTAGCATTAAAGAGTTTAGCTACTCATATTGTTCAAAATAATCACAAGACAAAATATAGACATTACAAGAATTGGGATGAACTTTGATCTTCAATTGCTTCTTTGCAAGAAAATCTTCCGCTCTCTGAAAATCATGACTTCTCCAATCTTTAATTGTGTAAACTATTCTCCCCTCTCTTTTTTTTTTTGTGGCGAAACAAAGTTTAATAAACTAAATAAGAATTTTCATTCCTAACTCAAACTGATTCGGAAACATAAACCAGACCCGTAGAATGACCTGAAACAACTAAATTTCTAAAGTCTGCAACTTTAATGAATTTTTCGAGTCTTCTACAGTCCGAATCAGATTATGACAAAAACATGAAAGTTGTAGCTCTTTCTCTCAGCTCTAGTTATGAATTTTTTAGTGAAAACTAATCAATAAGCTCATTGGCTGACATGGCCCATCTCAGGTGACACGGGTGACCATGTCACGCATCCTAAAGCATGCTAGAAACTTTTCCAAATGTCTAATTTTTCATTTTTTTCGCACTGATTTGTCCCGATTTATTTCTGTGAAACTGAAACACTAAAACACATATCCGAAGCATAAAATGTGGTAAAAGGAAATAAAACACCAAACAATTAAAATAAAAGATAATTGCAATTAATGGTAAATAACCGTGTAAAAATAATTGGTCAAACTCCCCCAAACTTAAACTGTTGCTTGACCTCAAGCGACAATTACAAGAGCTCATGAAATTCATAACATACCGATACTCATACGTGAGATATCTATTCACATTGATTAAAAGATAGTTCGTCCGATGTTCATATGACGCGAGAAATTTGTGGTAGTACCTTTTACTCTCGAGCTTCCTCTTTAGATACCTCTCTAACTATGCTTGGTACTTAAGTCTCTATCCGTTTTTTCTCCTTTTTCATTCAGATGGTCAAATTAAAGCAATTAGAATTATGATGATCATCACTAGCACAAGAATAATCAATTATTATTTTTGTTTAGGCACCAAATAAGCAGCATTGGCTACTTTTAATTACCAATGAAATTTTCAAACATTGCAGTAATATATTGTCCTTTTGGATGACATTGAGGGAATAACCCCCTTTGTGCTGAATAATCAGGTGAGGGCTACCCAACTTAGCGAGTCAGTTACCTTTTACCGCCTTTTCATCTGGTTCCAAATTTATTTATTTCTCCACCAATCATAAATCCATATGAATCTGTATTATGCCAGACTGTAAAAGTAAACTACTTCAGGAGTACTTCTCAGGATTCAAGCACTATGGTATAAATCTACATGTTAGACTCGTATCATTGTCACATTATTCCGAACTTCCTACCTCTAAACAATCATCCCTTTATCTCTATATACTATTCCCAATCTCTATGAAATACAAGCTCTTAAAAAAACAAAAGAAAACTTTTTGGTTAAAATTTGGAAAGGACTTCAACTTATGGATTTACATAGTAATTAATATAAAACCAACAAATAACTTAAAAAGAAAAGCAGTACCCCCCCCCCCCCCCACACACACACACACACACAAAAAACTTGAACTAAACATCGACATGAATGTTTCAGAACAAGCTCAAGGAAGGTGACTCACAAAGGGTAACGCAACACCAGTTGTTGCCTCATAGATTTCACCAATATAACTCCCTTTTTATTACATGCACACAAAACGAAACAAACACAAAAAGAAAAACTAAGTTATTAAAAACTAGGATTACCTCCCACGAAGCGCTTCATTTAACATTGCGTGGCTCAATGCTTCATTCCCCTAGTTAGGGTGGCCTATATGACACAAATAACACATCATCTTTTTTTATTTTGTTTGGTAGCAACCCCATGAACTTAAAGTACTGGTGATGTTACTTCCAAATCATTTTCAGCTTGATTTTATTTAACAAGACATAAATAACATCCAATACTTTGTCAATTTCTTGTCTTTCATGTGCCTTGTTAAGAAAATAGTTTTTAGGAGGACTCTTTTGTTGAAGATTTTCTAGTTGGATGTCCACATATTCAAAAATTGGCAAGTTTGTAGTTTCATACAAAACTCGACCATCTTAAAGTTTCCTTATTTCTTCTTCCCCATCATTCTTGTTTACTTTAAATACTTCTATTCTTACTGCATCTTTGTCATCTTATGTTATGCATTCTTCTTCTGGTTTGACATCTTCTTCTTCTATTTGTAATTTCGCCATAATCTTACATCCCTCATATATGCTATAAAAATTTCAGTCGCCTCTTCCAAAGTTAATCCGGAATCAGGTGTCCAACATGCATGAGATACAGGTGGCAATGTATTGAAATAATACATGACAATAAAACACTCATACACTTGGTTAGTAGAAAAGTATAGAAGAATTCATGAAGAGAACATAATCTGACCCTTTTTTATAAATTTTTTTGTATAATAAAATAAAATGCAAATTAAAAAAAAACTGAAACAAAATTTTAGATGACGAGCAACAAAATATCAATAGAACTAAAATTGAACTCTATAATTTGGTAGTCCCCGACAACAGCGCTAAAAACTTAATGGGAAAAATAGCAAGTGTACTATTTTCGCCTTGCAGTAATAATGGGAAATTCCCCGAATGTCGATCTCAAAGACTGCATGCAATTATCGAGTTTAATTCATGTACAATTAAATAAAAACTTAATTTGGGGTTTTGATTTTGATATTGTCACTTAGCAGAAATAAAAATTAAGCAGAATGTAAATTTGGGCTTTTTTACACATATGAGGAGCATGCTAGGGTATGGTGTATAATTTTCCATGTAACAACCTAGAATCTTGATCTTTTCAACAAGTTCATATCCTTCAATTATCAACCATTTAGATTATCTTCCCCTAAGTACTTAGTGGGAAAACCTTTAACCATTCATCCTAAATCCTAAGTCCTTAGAGATATCTGATGGAGTCAATCCTTTATTTTATCAAGGGTTAAATCCAGTAACTATAGGGTATCCATAGTCCTAGGCGATGTCCACTATAGCTTAATTATACAAAAACATTAACAACCGCGGTCCAGCTGGTTATTAACCATAAATAAATCCTAATTTGTCCGGTCAAGAAGGCATAGAAACATTATACAATTAAATTGAATAGAGAAGACTATTGTATTATAGAAATTCAAGAATCAAAATCATTTACAGGTGTCAATCAGGGAGACCCCCCAAGCATTGGGGGGTTTATCTATTCATATTGTTCAAAATAATCACAAGACAAAATATAGATATTACAAGAATTGGGATGAACTTTGATCTTCAATTGCTTATGTGCAAGAAAATCATCCTCTCTCTGAAAATCATGACTTCTCCAATCTTCAATTGTGTAAACTATTCCCCCCTCTCTTTTTTTTTGTGGCAAAACAAAGTCTAATAAACTAAATAAGGGTTTTCATTCCTAACTCAAACGGATTCGGAAACATAAACCGGACCCGTAAAACGACCTGAAACAACTAAATTTCTAAAGTATGCAACTTTAATGAATTTTTCTAGGTTTCTATAGTCCGAATCAGATTATGACAAAAACATGAAAGTTATAGCTCTTTCTCTCAGCTCCAGTTATGACTTTTTTTGTGAAAACTAATCAATAAGCGCATTGGCTGACATGGACCGTCTCAGGTGACACGGGTGGCCGTGTCACGCCTCCTAAAGCATGCTGGAAACTTTTCCAAATGTCCAAATTTTCACTATTTTTTGCACTGATTTGTCCCGATTTATTTTTGTGAACCTGAAACACTATAATACATAACTGAAGCATAAAATGCGGTAAAAGGAAATAAAACACCGAACAATTAAAATAAAAGATAATAGCAATTAATGGTAAACAATCATGTAAAAATAATTGGTCAAACTCCCCCAAACTTAAATTGTTGCTTGACCTCAAGCGACAATTACAAGAGCTCATGAAATTCACAACATACCGATACTCATACGTGAGATATCTATTCACATTGATTAAAAGGTAGTTCGTCCGATGTTCACATGACGCGAGAAATTTGTGGAAGTACCTTTTACTCTCGAGCTTCCTCTTCAAATACCTCTCTAACTATGCTTTATCTTAAGTCTCTATCCGTTTTTTCTTCTTTTTCACTCAGACTGTCAAATTAAGGCAATGAGAATTATGATGATCATCACTAGCACAAGAATAATCAAGAATTTTTTTTGTTTAGGTACCAAATAAGCAGCATTGGCTACTTTTAATTACCGATGAAATTTTCAAACATTGCAGTAATATATTATCCTTTTGGACGACGTTTAGGGATCAACCCCCTTTGGGCTGAATAATCAGGTGAGGGCTACCCAACTTAGCGAGTCAGTTACCTATTACCGCCTTTTCATCGGGTGCCAAATTTATTTATTTCTCCACCAATCATACATCCATATGAATCTGTATTATACCAGACTGTAAAGGTAAACTACTTCAGGAGTACTTCTCAGGATTCAAGCACTATGGTACAAATCTACATGTTAGACTTATATCATTGTCACATTATTCCGAACTTCCTACCTCCAAATAATCATCCCTTTATCTCTATATACTATTCCCGATCTCTATGAAATACAAGCTCTTGAGCAAAACAAAAGAAAACCTTTTGGTCAAAATTTAGAAAGGACTTCAACTTATGGATTTACATAGTAATTAACATAAAACCAACAAATAACTCAAAAAGAAAAGAAGTAAACCCCCCTCCCCCCAATCTTGAACTAAACATTGACCTCAATGTTTCAGAATAAGCTCAAGGAAGGCGACTCACAAAGGGTAACGCAACACCAGTTGTTGCCTCCTAGATTTCACCAATAAGGCTCCCTTTTTATTACATGCAGACAAAATGAAACAAACACAAAAAGAAAAACTAAGTTATTAAAAACGTGGATTACCTCCCACGAAGCCTTTCATTTAACATTGCATGGCTCAATGGTTCATTCCCCTAGTTAGGGTGGCATATATGACACAAATAACACATCATCTTTTTTTTATTTTGTTTGGTAGCAACCCCATGAACTTAAAGTACTGATGATGTTGCTTCCAAATCGTTTTCATCTTGATTTTATTAAACAAGATATAAATGAGATCCAATACTTTGTCAATTTCTTGTCTTTCATCTGCCTTGTTATGAAAATAGTTTTTAGCAGGACTCTTTTGTTGAATATTTTCTGGTTGGATATCCACATCTTCACCAATTAGAAAACTTGTAGTTTCATACAAAACTCGATCATCTTAAAGTTTCCTTATTTCTTCTTCCCCATCATTCTTGTTTACCTCAAATTCTTCTTTTTTTACTGCATCATTGTCATCTGATATTATGCACTCTTCTTCTGGTTTCACATCTTCTTCTCCCATTTGTAACTTTCGCCATAATCTTACATCCCTCCTATATGCTATAAAAATTTCAGTCGCCTCTTCCAAAGTTAATCCTGAATCAGTTGTCTAACATGCAGGAGATACATGTGGCAATGTATTGAAATAATACATGAAAATAAAATACTCATACACTTGGTTAGTAGCAAAGTATAAAAGAATTCATGAAGCAAACATAATCTGGCCCTTTTTTATATTAATTTTTTGTATAATAAAATAAAATGCAAATTAAAAAAAAAACTAAAACAAAATTTTAGATGACGAGCAACAAAATATCAATAGAACTAAAATTGAACTCTATAATTTGGTAGTCCCCGGCAACAACGCTAAAAACTTGATGGGAAAAATAGCAAGTGTATTATTTTTGCATTGCAGTAATAATGGGAAATTCCCTAAATGTCGATCTCAAGGACTGCATTCAATTATCGAGTTCATTACACATTCAATTCACGTTTAATTAAACACAAAATTAATTTGGTGTTTTGATTTTGATATTTTCACTTAGCAAAAATAAAAAATAATCAGAAAGTAAATTAGGGCTTTTTCACATATATGAGGAGCATGATAGGGTATGATGTATAATTTTCCCTATAACAAACTAGAATCCTGATCTCTTCAACAAGTTCATATCCTTCAATACCAGCCCTTTAGATTATCTTCCCATAAGTCCTTAGTGGGAATACCTTTAACCATTCATCCAAAATCCTAAGTCCTTAGAGATATCTGATGGAGTCAAGCCTTTATTTTATCAAGCATTAAATCCGGTAACTATAGGGTATCCCTAGTCCTAGGTGATGTCTACTATAGCTTAATTATACAAAAATCCTAAAATTGTATAATTAAATTGAATAGAGAAGATTATTGTATTAAATAAATTTAGGAATCCAAATCATTTACAGATGCAAATCAGGGACACCCCCTAGTGCTGGGGGGTTTAGTTACTCATATTGTTCAAAATAATCACAAGACAAAATATAGACATTATAAGAATTGGGATGAGCTTTAATCTTCAATTGCTTCTGTGCAAGAAAATATCCCGCTCTCTGAAAAGCATGACTTCTCCAATCTTCAGTTGTATAAACTATTCTCCCCTCTCTTTTTTTGTGGCAAAACAAAGTCTAATAAACTAAATAAGGGTTTTCATTCCTAACTCAAACTGATTGGGAAACATAAACCAGGCCCTTAAAACAACATGAGACAACTAAATTTCTAATGTCTTCAACTTTAATGAATTTTTCGAGGCTTCTACAGTCCGAATTAGATTACGACAAAAACATGAAAGTTGTAGCTCTTTCTCTCAGCTCCAGTTATGAATTTTTTAGTGAAAACTAATCAATAAGTGCATTGGCTGACATGAATCGTCTCCGGGGACACGGGTGGTCGTGTCAAACCTCCTGAAGCATGCTGGAAACTTTTCCAAAGTCTAATTTTTCATATTTTTCGCACTGATTACTCCCGATTTATTTCTGCTTACCTCAAACACTAAAACACATAACCGAAGCGTAAAATGTGGTAAAATGAAATAAAACACCAAACAATTAAAATAAAAGATAATTGCAATTAATGGTAAATAACTGTGTAA
Source organism: Vicia faba (assembly GCA_948472305.1). Lineage (NCBI taxonomy): Eukaryota > Viridiplantae > Streptophyta > Magnoliopsida > Fabales > Fabaceae > Vicia > Vicia faba. The sequence continues at coordinate 1,450,634,417 of OX451735.1, forward strand.
AAATCATTGGTCAAACTCCCTCAAACTTAATTTGTTTCTTGACCTCAAGTGACAATTACAAGAGCTCATGAAATTCACAACATACCGATACTCATACGTGAGATATCTATTCACATTGATTAAAAGGTAGTCCGTCTGATTTTCACATTACGCGAGAAATTTGTGTAAGTACCTTTTACTCTCGAGTTTCCTCTTCAGATACCTCTGTAACTATGCTTTGTACTTAAGTCTCTATCAGGTTTTTCTCCTTTTTCATTCAGACGGTCAAATTAAGGCAATGAGAATTATGATGATCATCACAAGCATAAGACTAATCAAGAATTTTTTTGTTTAGGAACCAAATAAGCAGCATTGGCTACTTTTAATTACCAATGAAATTTTTAAACATTGCAGTAATATATTGTCCTTTTGGACGACGTTTAGGGATCAACCCCCATTGGGCTAAATACTTAGGTGAGGGATACCCAACTTTCGGAGTCAGTTATCTTTTACACCCTTTTCATCTGGTGCCAAATTTATTTATTTCTCCACTAATCATACATCCATATGAATCTTGATCTCTTCAACAAGTTTGGTGCCAAATTTGGGCTTTTTTACATATATGAGGAGCATGCTAGGGTTTGGTGTATAATTTTTCCATGTAACAACCTACAATATTGATCTCTTTAACAAGTTCTTATCCTTCAATTATCAACCCTTTAGATTATCTTCCTTTAAGTCCTTAGTGGGAAAACCTTTAACCATTCATCCTAAATCCTAAGTCCTTAGAGATATCTGATGGAGTCAATCCTTTATTTTATCAAGGGTTAAATCCGGTAACTATAGGGTATCCCTAGTCCTAGGTGATGTCTACTATAGCTTAATTATAGAAAAAAATTAACAACCGCGGTCATGCTGGTTATTAACCATAAATTAATCCTAATTTGTCCGATCAAGAAGGCATAAAAACATTATACAATTAAATTAAATAGAGAAGACTATTGTATTATAGAAATTCAAGAATCAAAATCATTTACAGGTGCCAATCAGGGACACTCCCCTAGCATTGGGGGGTTTAGCTACTCATATTGTTCAAAATAATAACAAGACAAAATATAGACATTACAAGGATTGGGATGAACTTTGATCTTCAATTGCTTCCGCGCATGAAAATATCCTGCTCTCTAAAAACCTTGAATTCTCCAATCTTCAGTCGTGTAAACTATTCTCCCCTCTTTTTTTTGGCAAAACAAAGTCTTATAAACCAAATAAGGGTTTTCACTCCTAACTCAAACTTGGTCGGAAACATTAACCATACCCGTAAAACGACCTGAAACAACTAAATTTATAAAGTTTGCAACTTTATTGAATTTTTCTAGGCATCTACATTTCGAATCAACTTCTGACAAAAACATGAAAGATGTATCTCTTTCTCTCAGATTTCCGACGAATATTAAAACACATTGATCCGATTAACATAACTCTAGTTTTAATTTTTTTTAGTGAAAACTAATCAATCTGCGCATTGGCTGACATGGCCCGTGTTAGATGACACGGGTGGCCGTGTCAGGCCTCTTGAAGCATGCTGAAAACTTTTCCGAAACTCTAATTTTTCACTTTTTTCGCACTGATTTGTCCCGATTTATTCCTATGAACCTGGAAACACTAAAACACACAACCGAAGCATAAAATGCGTAAAATAAAATAAAACACACAACAATTATAATAAAAGATAATTGCAATTAATGGTAAATAACCGTGTAAAAACTACTGGTCAGTGTACAATACATAAACACATATTATAAAGGAATCTATACATGTTAACGATAAGCTTGACTCTACAAAGTCAAAGCTAAGAAACAAATTGTAGATGTAGAAATAAGACTTGCAGGTTCTGAAGAAAGAACATATATAAGTAACATGGATGATGAACCATCAGATCCATCTAAACAACTCAACTATTCATAAACGACCTAAACTTAGAAATATCACTCTGAAAAACTCATTCTGGGAAACAAGACAAAACCTTTCAGGACACGATTTACCTTCAAGCAACCTGAGGAAACCATTCTAGGATTAGTTTCTGAAATTGAACCAATTACAGAAGCACTTCAGGATAATAAGTGGATCCTGGAAATGCAAGAAGAACTTAATCAATTCTCCAGAAATGATGTATGGGATCTGGTACCCAAACCCAAAGGAGTTCACATTATACGCACAAAGTGGATTTTCAGAAACAAGCTAAATGAGAAAGTTTCTAGGAATAAACCTCATTTCCTTGTCAAGCAAGAGACAATCAACCATTTCACTCAGATGCTCTGGATAAAAATCAGCTTAAGGACCACCAAATTCATAAAGAGAATAAACACTCAGAACACTTAGCCGCCTATCCTAAATATTTTTGTTTTGTTACAAGAGAAAACCACATAGTCAATTATCTTGAAAATTGTCCTTCAATAAATTCCTTGACAGTAAATCATTTTGTCTCTGAGTCTTCTATTTTCTTCTGTTTTCGTTCCCTATAATAACTCCTCTAGAGCGTTAGTTTTTCATGCATTCTCTCCTTTCCAAAAAGATCTCTCTCTCTCTCTCTCTCTCTCTCTCTCTCTCTCTCTCAGTTTTTACCATTAATTTATGGCAACTCGAACCTTTAATGGAGATGAATATCTTCTTGAAGTTATTTATGAGAAACGACGAAACAATCTATCTAAAAATGATATTATTGTTCTGGCCTTGAAAGTCAAGGTTGGTCGGGTATACCACTATGCTTAGAGGTCCCATTTATCTCGTTTTGGTCAAAGACTTCTGGATTCATGCATCTGTAGTTCAAATGGAAACTAGGTTTATTCATATATTTGTGGGATACCAATCATCATCACCCCTTACTCCATTGATCAAGCCATTCACTGTCAACCCATTCCTAACTCCTACAAGGATGTTGACATTTTTCCACCTGTTCCAGTTACTTCTGTTCTTTATGAACTTGGTAGTTCTCTATCTTCAAATTATCTGAAACTTCCTACAAAAATTTGGTTTATGTTCCCGCTGACAAATCTCCATCCTAGATTAGAAGATCTTGATACAGTCTTTCCAAGGGATATGTGTCTTATGTTTCTTCTTTGCAAGAATATTCTCTTCCATCTTTATGCAATCATCTTCAATCATCTTAAGCTATCCATTCCAAAATCCAGAAACTCTAAAAAATCCTTCATTCCTTTTGGGTGTGTACTTTCCAAATTGTTTGAATCAGCCGACATAATTGAGTCTATACGTAGGAATCCGTTAACCAGAAACAACGTATTAATTATTGAGAGTTGTCATGTGTTTTAAGTTTAAGTTAGTTTAATTTCTTATTTTCTTTTGATTTCCTGTTTACTTACTATGAAACGTAATCTCCTTCGAAGGATTCTTGATGGTCCTAGTGATGCTTTGCATCAAGAGAAGTGTGAGACGTTTGATGATTTATGGTTCCCATAGGAATTTATTTAGTAATTTGTTCTATCATCAATGCAACTATTTTTGATTAGCACTTATTGTTTCTTCTGTTAACTTTTAATGTTTTTCATTAATAATTGTCCTTTTGATGATGTCAAAAGGGGGGGGGGGAGAAGTATAACGATTAACGATTTTGATGAACCTAAAGAGAAGAAAAAACTCGTCATAATAATAGAATGATATAAAATGTGCATTTACCACTGGCGTGTGTTTGTCTATTTGATAATTAACCGAGGAACTTTGAACAAGTTCACTAGGCATTCTAAGACAAGTAAAAATGAAAGAAATCTGTTTAATCTCTTAAAGATTGATTGTTCATATATTCAAGAACGTATACTCTATGGACATATGTTCCAGAATCAGATAATCCTAATACTATTCAGAAGTTGAGAACTTTTTGAAAGTTAAATTTATCTTGATTTTAGTATCATAATGTTCAGAAGATGTAAAATGTATTAGAATATAATATTCCGAAAATTAGAATCAAAAGCAGAAGCATATGTCTTCCATAAGAACAAAGGAAATAAGAAGTTAAAAACTGTCTAAAATTCATGAATTAAATACTCTCAAGATCTCGATATATGATCTATTGGAACTAGGGGAGTTTTACTCAAATGTTTAAGAGTCAGGATAATCGATCTTGATCAAGTCATTGACTCAGGGGGAGCTATCCAACTTTGGTGGAGCTCAGGTAAAGTTAACTCTAAATGTGTTTATACTTTTATGCTAGTAAAATTGTTTCATGAAAATACATGATTTTTGTCATCATAAAAAAGGGGGAGATTGTTAGAGCAAGAAAGCTTCTAAGAAATTATTTGTTTTGATGATAACAACCATATATTTTGTGAGTAACAATTTTAATGCTACTAATTGTCTTATTGAGTGTGCATATCTAATAACAAGAAAGATTCTAAGAGCTTGCACAAATACAACTCACAGAGCTGAAGATACAAGAATCAGAAAGCTTGTACAATTGAAGTTGTCTCTCAAGATAAGTTGCTGCCAATACATCTAAAGACGTGATCGTCCATCATAAAGATTCTAAGAGCTTATGCAAATACAACTAAGAAAGATGAAGATAAAAAAATAAGAAAGCTTCTACAACTGAAGTTGTCTCTCAAGATAAGTTGTTGCCTATACATCTGAAGACATGATCGTCCAACATAATGATTCTAAGAGCTTGCACAAATATAGCTCAGAAATTTGAAAATACAAGAATAAGAAAGCTTTTAAAACTAAAGTGGTCTTTCAAATAAGCTGATGCCTATTGTTCTGAAAACAAGACGTGTTCCTAAAGTTCAATCTAGTGTTTCTATGCTATATAAAAACAGTAGTTTCTGAATTACTCATCAGAAGAACAAGACAAGCAATAAGTCTCAAGCTCAGCACTTCAGAAACAAAAATAAAATCTTCGAGAGAAATAAAGTTCTACAGAAACAAGTTAAACAAAGACTAGAAAAGTCCATATACATCTTCAGTAGTGCTCATATCAAAACTGACAAATGATCACATTTTTCTAGGAGAAAAATAATGACAATTCTCAGCGATATCTTGGATAGATAAAAAGAAGAAATCATGCCTCCTACACATTTATCATTACAAAAAGTTAGATTTTTATTGAAAACATATCAAACTGCAATATACACGTTACAGTACATTATGTGCTTCAACAGTATTATTCTCTCAACTTATATAAAGCAGCTTTGTTATACTTGAAAGTGTGTGTGCTAAACAACACTAAGAATTTCACAAGCAGAAAGTGTGTGTTATACTTGATAAGTGCCAAATTATGGTGTTTTTGAGTGTGAATAATTGGAACTTATTGGCTTGATTCATTAATTTTTCTAGCAATAACCTCAACTTTAGTGTGAATAAGTAACCGTTTAGTATTTTAGTATAGTTTTGTCGGTTCGTGTAAATATCATGGAGTTTGATTTTTTTGTCTCATTTTGGAAGGTATTCAAGAAATTATATTTATTAATTGTAATATATAGAATTGAATAAGCTTTCCAACGCTTTAAACCATGCGTAAATCGAAGTTACGATTCTCAACTTATGGCGAAAACAAGAGTTGGATTTTTTTTGCAACACCAGGTCGCTCGCTAAGCATCCTCTGGGCTTCTCGTGGTCTCTGATTTAGAAACTCTATAAATTCATTTGTAATTAATTTTTTTATGGCATGGTTTTGTGGATTTTTAGTCCCAACTCCATCAGAAACATTTTTTTGATGTTAGAGCTTAGAAAACAACAATGGAGCTTGCATCGTGATGATTAAAAGTCATATTTTTCATCAATCTTCCTGACACTGAGAGATGTTTGGTTATCTTCTCCTCTTATTCTTTGTATTATATATTTGTTTTAGTTTTTATGTAATTTTATCTTGATCATGGTGTTGTATACTTTCTATTTTACAAATCAATATTGATGATTGCTTGTTTATCTTGGATTTGAGTTGCTATAGACATATACAGTTTGAATATGGATTTAGGATGAACGTCTATTAGGTTCTAGACTCTTGAGATAGATTTAGACTTGATAATCACTATGGGTATCGGCTTATAATGCCTCTGCATTGTTAAGTTGCATGAGACATCACCTCCGAGACAATATGGTTATTCTCTCAACTCCGTGTTAGACATAACCTCTATTGTGAGTGATGCATGATGATATTGACGATTAATTTAGGTTGCATACAATTGGTCAATATATTTAATTATTTTATAGGGTAGATGAAATTCAAACCTGGAAGAGTTCTCTCCTCTCCATATAATGTATTTATTTTCTTGTTCATATGTTTAATTTCCACACTTTATTTTTAAACTATTCAAAACACAAGCTTAGAAATGTAGTGATTGTTGAATGACATTCATTCCCTCACAATTATCCCTTTGAAGACGATAAAAATAAAACTAAAAATACTTACTTTTGCTTGCTACTTTACCGCAACAGCAAAATGGCATCGTTGTCGGCGATTGGTGTTTAAATATTGAATCACATTGCAAAGTTTCTATGTTTTTTATCTTCATACATACTTGTCTATATTGTATATATGTTTGCCATACTTGTTTATAGTGTATATATTTTATTTTTACATACTTTCTATACTTGTGTATATTATATAAATTTGTGTTTCCTTTCACGTTTGCTAAAGTGTTGGTTAGGAATAGCTGTTTGTGACAACTAGCCATGCAAAGAGGGAACATGGAGGAATGTCAACAAATAAAGGCGTCGAGATAACAACGTAAAACAGGTGCTTGTTGGGAGATAACCCAACTTTTTAATGTTGTACAATTTTTCATTTAAGTAGTATAGGTTGTAGATGGTGAAATTCGACTAAGAAAGTGGAGTTTTAAGCCATTTTAGAAAGACAAGACAATAGATTTCATGCTTAACACCGTCTATGCGAGCTTAGTACGCTCTGATGTTCCTGTCATATTTTCTCAGATCACTTATCTGTAAGAACAAAGTTGGTTCTACAACTAGCCTTATATTTTAATGATAACATTACATGTTATCTTCGAGATCAATTATGTACTCTAACAAGTTTGTGTCTAGTGTGTGGCTTTTTCTATACAGGTTCTAACTCTGGTAAGAAGGTGTGTGACGTCATCATATTGTAAACTCAATACTCTAGAAGAATACCTTTGGCGTATTACAAAGTTAAGTCAAGATTAAGGAATGCGCCTTATGCAACGGTTCTAAGGAACGTTAGTAAAAGAGCTTCTGATCGTGACTTACTCAAGGAAGATTTAGAGGCCTTCTAAAGCTTTACTTATGATGTTCCAAGTTCTGAAGATACTGAAGACAAGGTTCTGCTGAACGAGTTCTGAAGATCTGAAGACATTCTTCTAAAGACTAAGTGCTGAAGACTGAGAAGGCAAGAGTTCTCTGAACAAGCCCTGTAAGGTTATAATGCCTTATGTTCTAAAGATACATAGTTCTGATCTTTCTTCAACATGCTTCATCAAAAAACATATCAGAAGCCTATGAAGACATAAAATAAAAAGATCAAGACTAAGGGATTACATGTGACAGTGTGTATAAAAGTACAAAAGTACACTATGACCTTTACTTTCTAGAGTGGCGCAAGGACATGCGTTTTTGTACTATTGTCTACCAGTCTCACCATGACCGTTGGGAACAATACAATTGTATTTGAGTTTCCTATACTACCCTCCGATGAATCTCTTCTTTTTAACTATAAAAGAAGTACTTGGATGAATTTGAAATCAAAAAATGAGTTTAACAAAACTACACTAAACCGCTACACAAAAACTCAGTAGAGAAATCTTTTGTATTGTTTTGTAAATAAGCAAGGAGTTGTTGCTCGTATCTTGCTATCAACAATGTTGTGTTACTGTACTTAAAAATTGCGTAATCTACTTGGGTAGAAGCATATTTTAATACTCATATTTGTAATCAACCATTATTGATAGGTTCCTTGAGAGACTCCGTGTATTATGGATTCTCAAGAAGACTTTGGTTACGGTCATAGTGGTTTGCAATAAGAATCAACAGACTTATTAGGGGTTCCGATAGGGTTGATTGGACTTATTGTGGTTGTCTGTAATCTAGTTGATTATAGTGGATTAAGTCCTTGTGTATAATGCAAATCACATTGCGGGATGGACTGAAGTAACTTAGTTAACAGTGAACCAGGATAAAAATAATTGTGTTCAACTATTTCTATTCACTTGTTACCTTTGTGTTTTTGAGTTGCAAAAAGATTATATTTAGTACAACCCAATTCAAACCCCCCTTTCTTGTGTTTCTCGCACCTTCAATTGACAACATAGCTCCAGTTCTAGTATTGATATCTATCAAACACTTAACTGTGTCAGATAAAGATCCATACGACTTTTTAGAAACACTATGGTTGTTCAAAGTCCACCATCACTTACTCCAGTTTATGATAAAGATAACTACAATTCTAAACGTCCCATTTTTTATGGTGAAAAGTTTGAGTAGTTGAAGAACAGACTACAAAGTTTCTTTCAAGGTCATGATGTTGATCTCTTGGATATGTTAATCGAGGTCTATGAACACCCTACAGATGATAATGGAAAGCAGCTTGAAACGAAAGTTATGATTGATCTACAAAGGAAGAATTGTAGGAATTATAATTAAGCAAGAACTATCTTGCTGAATGTTATTTCTTACACTGAGTATGAGAAGATCACAAATACAGAATCAACTAAGTCTATATTTGACTCTCTCAAAATGACTCATGAAGGAAATGATCAAGTCGAGGAAACCAAGGCCTTGGCCTTGATTCAGAAGTATGAAGCCTTCAAGATGGAGGATGATGAAACAATTGAGAAGATGTTCTAAATGTTTCAAACCTTAGTCGCAGGACTAAGAGTTCTAAACAAAGGTTACTCAATAACAGATCACGTGAAAAAGGTTATCAGAAGATTATCATCCAAATAGAGGCCTATGGTAACTGTATTCAAGCTTGGAAAAGATCTCAAAAACACTTCTCTAGAAGAACTAGTGAGTTCTCTAAGAAGTCACGAGATTGAGATAGAACAAGATGAACCTCAGAAGAGAGGAAAGTATATTGCACTCAAATCTGTCAAAAGATATGAGAAGTCCAAAGCTCTTCAAGATTAAGAGATTGAGGATTCAAAAGAATATTCTGATGAAGACAAAAATGAGTTATCTCTACTGTCCATAAGTGTTAACCGCATCTGGAAGAGAAATCAAGGAAGTCTAGTACTAGAAGGACATGTGGTCACTTCAAGTCTACTTCTATTCAAAGGAAGTATAGTGGAAAAGAAGTCACTTGTTATGAGTGCAATAAGCCATGAAACTACAATAATGATTGTCCTGAACTTTAAAAGGACAAGTGTGATACGGTGGCATAACCGACTGTTAATACTAGTTTATGTTTTTTGTTCGCAAATGTTGCGGTAAGCAAGAATAGCCACCGACTTTTCTTTTATCCAATAAAGGAAAGGCTGAAAAGAATAGAAAAAGACTTTTTTCGAGGCTTTCTGAGTAAGGGGGGTAGATTATGGAAAGGGAAGGTATTAACACCTTTTCCATCCGTGGTTTTCCACGGGCTCTTAGGTACTTGCTCATTTTTTAAAATTGTTTATGTTTGTGTGTTTTGAAAGATTTTGTCTACTTTATGATAACTCTTGTATTAGTCCTCAAGAGTGTGATAAAGTGTTTTTGAAAAGAAGTTTGAAAGTGTGTGAGTGTAATTAAATTAATTTTAAATTAAAGAAAATAATTTAAATTTAATTAAATTAATTAATTTGCAAAAAATTAATTTATTAAGAAAAAAAACTAAATCCTAATTTTTTGATCTTTTCTGATTTTATGATTTTTTAAAAAAGAATAAACAAAAAAAAATATAAATTAAATAAAAAGAATAAAGAAATTGAGAAATGGGCCTGGGGGGGGTGAGAAACCCAAAAGTAGGGGTAGGCTGCTGAATTTTGCAAAGCCCAGATCTTATGCAAGCTCAAAGCCTGCCCTGGATCTGGTGTTGTTGTGTTAGGGAGGTCCACCATGGTCTCTAGTCACCTGGAGCGTTGGATCTACTATCTCAAGATTGGATGGCCCAAGTCTGAGGCCCATCATACACTTGTTGCTTCTCAAGTGCATTAGATTTGGAACAGAATTGTTAGAAAAATGCTAAATATCAACTCCTGGGATCGAACCCAGGCACCTTAGGAGGGAATACCTTTGCACGCTTAGTCATCACCATTGGGCCATTTGATTCAATTGTTAGTATAATAAACAAAAACAATATAATGGTAAATCAAGTAACAAGATCCAATCAGCAAAATGTGCGCACTGTAGGATTTAAGTGGACCAATCAAAATGTGCAATATTGCCACGCAGACTCCCAACAGAGTCAATACAAGTCAAAGACGCTGGAGCAAATCGTCGGTCGTCTTCTCCGGCCCTGCAAAAATTGGATCTACCAAAATATGCAGAATTAAAGCCCTAAATTCAGGCTACCCTCCTATTTTAGGGTCTACGAGTTTAATGGTGATGGCCATTTGGCCCGAGGAGGCCTGTATCATCTTGTTCATGCCTTGGCTGTTTCCAAGCCCTAACCATGGCAAACTGCATTCTAGGCCTCTATCTTTTCATGTAGCACGTTAGAACGCTTCAAAATAATCATATGAACACAAATGTATGCTTAAGATTCATTTAAATCACGTGTGTTAAGAGATTCAAATACAAAAAATTTACCAAAAGGATGTGACTTGGTTGTCCGGCTTCAGGCTGCTTCAGTCGTGGATGAAGATTGATATGGCTTCTTGGGACCTTCAGGAGGAAGATTGGCTCTTTATGTTTTGATCAACAAAGGCTGGGACTAAAGCTTTTGATTTTCACGATTTTCTTGAAATTTTGGCACCTTGCTATGGTTCTTTTGTGGCTGCTGCGCATGTCCTTTTGACCTAGGGTTATTGTTCTTATGTAGTGTATCTCATTAGGTTTAATAACAGCCCGAAATAATCAATTCTAATCATTTTTTAAAGCATAAAGATTTTCTTCAAAACTTGCTAAAACAAACAATCTCCTTCTCCTTTTATCTCATGCGTTTTTGCTTGGTCATGCCAGCCTATCTTATCACTTATATGATGAGAAAAAGATTCTCAAATCATATCTCACATTATTTCTTTTATTTATTTATTTAATTTGAATTTTAATGAATAAAAAATCAAAATAAATAATAAAAATAATGATATAAAATATGAGTGAGCTCGGAGGTTGTGGGCCATGTTAAGAACAAGTTTCAAGCATGAAAACATGGGCCCATTTGGAAAAAATTCAAGTTTGGTCAATATTGGCTTCAAGCACATTTCCAAAAATTGGTCAACTTTAGCAATGCATATCTCTCTCATTTTTAACCCTAAGATGGTGTTCTTGGAGTTTTTAGAAAGCTTAGGATCACCTTTAAACCACATTTTTGGTTTCATCTAAATTGGATCTTCCATGTTCATGTAAGGAGCTTTTAACCAAAAGGTGTTTTTGTTGACTTTTTGAAAGGACCTATAATGTATGAACTTGTATCTTTTGATTGAGGCATTTCTTGAACTTGAGGGATGAAGAGAAGTTGTAGGGAATTGGATTCTATTCAAAATGAGATTTTATGGAAAAATTTATGATAAAGCATGAGAAAGTTATGCTTGGTCAAAGTTTGGTTTATATTTCCTATAGAAACCCTAACTTGCCATTTTTGACTTTTGATGAGTTAGGAGCATTTCTTGAGGAATCATGATCAACCCTTGATCAAATGATGGATATTACTTTAAAATGTTGATGTTGACCAAATATCTTGAAGTTTGACTGTATTTGGGCCACAATTGACCTTTGACCTAGTACAATTGATTTCCAGGCATTTGAGCAGTTGATTGAGCAAACTTGTTGTTCAAGGCATGAAATTTGGTATGGATGATCTTGAGGACATATTAGGACAATGGAGAACATTTGGGATCCTTTAGAGTCACACATATTGCTTTAAATTGAAACCCTAGTTGAGGTTTATTGCCTTAGGAGAAGAATTTGCCTGGTTAATTCTTGGTCATCTTTGAGCAATTGAAGACCTCTAGAGGCATGTCTTGAGTGAAATGAAAGAGCAAATTTTGGGGTACAACAACAAGCCAAATAAAAAAGATCTCAAAAGTAAAATGAAGAGGCTTCTATCAACCTGGGATATATCTGAAGACTACTAAGAAGAAGAACATGTTAACATAAAATTGATGGCTCATACCAGAACTTCTATAGTAGAGTGTTCTCCAGAAGATGAAGAAAGCTCAGAATCAGACGCAGAAGAAAAGTCCTTAGAAGCATAAGTGAAACAACAATCATGGTATCTGTACTCTGGTTGTTCGCTCCACATGACGGGAAGAATGCATATGTTAACACCCTGGAACTCAAACCTGGAGGTGCCGTGGGCTTTAAAGGCGATCAAACGAGAAAAATCATCGACTCCAGAACTATTGGTAATGGTTTTCTTCCCTCTATAACTAATGTTCAACTTGTTAATGGATTAATGCATAATTTGTCATCTATAAGTCAATTAAGTGATAATGGTTATGATATTATTTTTAATCAAAATTCATGTAAAGCTATTAGTCAAAAGGATGGTTCCATTCTATTCAATGGTAAAAGGAAAAACAACATCTATAAGATTAAACTTTCTAATATGAAAGAACAAAACTTAAAATGTCTTATGTCGGTTAATGAAGAGCAATGGAGTTGGAATAGATGACTAGGCCATGTCAACATGAGAAGAATATCTCAGCTAAACAAACTCAATTTAGTCAGAGGCCTTCTCAATCTGAAGTTCTCTTCGCAAGCACTTTATGAAGCATGTCAGTAGGGAAAGTTTTCAAAAACCTCTTTTAAAGAAAATAATGTTGTTTCTACCTCTATACCATTGGAACTTATGCACAATGATTTATTTTGTCCAGTAAAAACAACATCAATCAATGGAAAGAAGTATGGACTAGTCATTATTGACGACTATAGTAGATGGACTTGGATAAAATTTCTTATACACTAGGATGATTCAAACTCTGTATTCACCTCATTATGTAATCAAGTACAAAATGAGATGAGTCTCATAATTGTTAAGGTTAGATGATAATGGAATTTCCCATGATTTCTCCTGCCCTAGAACTCCAGATCAAAATGGAGTCGTAGAAAGGAATAATAGGACTTCGCAAGAAATGGCTAGAACCATGATAAATAAAGCCAATATGGAAAAACACTTTTGGGAAGAGGCTCTAAACACAACATGTTACATTCAAAACAGTGTTTCTATAAGACCTATGTTGGGTAAGACTCCCTATGAATTATGGAAGAACAAGAAGCCAAATATTTCTTATTTTCATCGTTTTGGATGCTCTTGTTTTATATTAAATACTAAAGAGAATCTCAACAAGTTTGATTCTAAAGCTCAAATTTGTATCATGTTAGTATATTCTGAATGTTCAAAAGGTTACAAAGTATATAACAATGAAACACTTATTGTTGAAGAATCAATCAATGTTAGATTTGCTTGACCTTGAAAAGTCAAAGCTAGTTGAAGAACTTATAGATTTAGATATTACCTACTCAGACGTTGAAGGTAATAAAGTTGGTTTGGAAGAATAAGAGGTCAAAGATTCATAAGACGCTCAACCAGAAGAAGCCAAAACACAGACACCCTTGAAGAAGCCCAGACAGAGAATATTACACTCTAAAGAATTAATTCTAGGAGATAAAATTGAACTTGTTAGAATTAGATCATTTTTCAAACCTTTTGAAGATACACTTATTGGTCTGGTGTCCTTGATAGAGCCTACTTCCTTTGATGAAGCACTTATGGAAAATGATTAGATTCTAGCCATGCAGGAAGAACTCAGTCAATTCTCAATGAATGATGTATGGGATCTAGTATCTAGACCCAAAGAAACTCACGTTATTGGAACTAAGTGGGTCTTCAGAAACAAGCTCAATGAGAAGGGAGATGTGGTAAGAAATAAAGCTCCACTGGTTTCAAAAGGATATAGTCAAAAAAAGTGAATTGACTATACAGAAACCTTTGCACCAATTGCAAGGTTAGAGTCTATTCGTCTCTTAATTCATTTTGTTGTTAATCACAACATCATCTTGTATCATATGGATGTTAAAAGTGCATTTTTGAATGGATATATAACTGAGGAAGTTTATCTTCACCAACCTCCTGGTTTTGAAGATATTAAAAACCCAACCATTGTGTTTAAACTTAAAAAATCATTGTACGGTCTGAAACAAGCTCCTAGAGCTTGGTATGAAAGATTAAGCATATTTATTTTATAAATGGGTTTCACCAGAGGAAAGGTTGATACCACCTTATTTTGTAAGTCATTCAAAAATTATATTCTATTAGTTCAAATATATGTTGATGGTATCATATTTGGTTATGCTAATGCCACTGTGTGCAAAGAATTCGCTAAGAGTATGTAGGCTGCATTTGAAATGAGCTTAATAGGAGAGCTCAAGTACTTTCTTGGTATCCAGATACATCAAGGATCAGAAGATACATTCATTCATCATAGCAAGTATACCAAAGAAATTCTAAAGAAGTTCAACTTGTCTAAATGCAAGATCGCCAAAACTCTAATGCATCCCACATGTATTCTATCAAAAGTTGAAGTAAGCAGTAAAGTAGATCAGAAGTTATACAAAGGTATGATAGACTCTCTACTATATTTAACTGCTTCTAGACCTGATATTCTATTCAGTTTGTCTTTGTGTGCTTGCTTCCAATCAGATCCAAGAGAATCTCACTTGACTGCTATCAAAAGAATTTTCAAGCATCTAAAAGGTACTAATAATCTTGGTTTATCTTATAAAAAATCAAGTGAGTATAAATTAGTTGGTTATTATGATGTTGACTACGCTGGTGATAGACTCAAGAGGAAAAGTACATCAAGTTTTTGGGGGAAATTTGATCTCATGGTCCAGAAAAAGAAATCCACGATAGCATTCTCCACTGTAGAAGCATAATACATATTTGCTTCTGGATGTAGTACACAAATTCTATGGATGTCGAGTTAGCTTGAGGATTATAAAATATTTGAAAATAACATTCCTATATTTTGCGATAATACTTCTGTTATCTTTTTATCTAAAAACCCTATTTTATATTCTAGGGCCAAACATATTTAGATATAACATCACTTTATTAGAAACTATGTTCATAAGGGAATCTTATATTTAAAATTCATAGATACAGACCACCAATGGGCTAATATTTTTAAAAAACCCTTGGTTGAGGATAGATTGATCTTCATTCTGAAATATTTAAAAATGGTTTCTTACCCAGAATGAAAAAGATGTTATATCAAATCAATGTTTGATCAAATGTATACGCTTACTCATCCATCTGACCCCCTGTCAGTTACTGAGTATAATATATCGTTGATTGACATATTTGGTGAAAAAATCCTTTGGAAATCAATTTTGCTAATACATGTTATCCTACTCTTGTCTATCATATGTCTTGTAAACATTCTTTATCTGCTCGCTGAACTTCTTGCTCTTTACGTTTCCTTCCATCTACTTAAATCATTCACTTCTCTTCATCTCATCCATCCATTTTTTCACAAGTTCTCTTCTATTTTTTTCATGTCTCTAATAACCTTTCATGGAAATGAGAACCTTCTTGAAGTCATTTATGAAGAAAAAAATCAATCTTCTTCATCTTAAAGAAGGGGAGGTTGCTTCAAGTATCACCTTAACTATGCATTGTCAAGACTGATCAAAATACTTCACCATGTTGCATAGACCCATCTACACAAATCTTATAAAAGATTTCTGGAAATATGATTTTGTCAGGTGTGAAGGGTGTTCTACTGCATCTCGTGTCTTAGGTGTCTCCATCATCATCCCTCCTTTCTCCATTGGTGTTGCTATTGGTTGTTAGAACACTGGCTTCACTATCGAATAGGTTAAGTTTCAGCATTCTCTTAATGTGGAGCTTGTTTCTCTCCACGAAAAATCATCCAGTTATGAACCTATCAATCCTGAAAAACTTCTCCCCGTTCCTAGAGTTTGGTTTAAGTAGTTGTTTTAACCAATTTTCATCCTCGAGAAGTGAACACATGCATCTTGTCTCGTGATGATCGACTTTTCCTCTTCCTCGTGGTCAATCGAATTCAAATAAATCTACCTCAGACTATCTTCAATTTTGTTCAGAAATTAATTACTATCTCCAGAGGTCATAACAAGTCCTAAATACCTTTTGGGAAAGTTATGTCTGAAGTCTTCTTTAAAGAATGGATTGTTGAAATACTCTGGAGAAATGGACCAGAAAATGGTCTTTTGGAGAAAAGATGTAAATTCTTTAATGGTTGATGAGAAGTTATGATGATTCTTCATTTGTATTTGTGTTTCCCTTAAATGGATTGTGTTTGTACTCCTTTTGCTTTTCAATGAAGAAAAACTTTGTTTTGTGTTAATCTTTTCATATAATGTGTGCTAACATACCTCAATATTCATTTTCACGAAGTTATCCCAAACATCTCTAATCATTTTCAATGAAAATTTATTTTTGTATTTTTAATCCTTTTTGATTTCTGACAAAAGGGGAGAAAGAGTATATGATTTTGATTGTACTTAATCTCAGATCTCAAACCCAAACATGATATATTGCTTTTATTTCTAGCAATTTATTTGATGTTTGATTTAAGAACTATGCAAAAGTTCTGTGGTTTTCATAGACAGGTTAATTGGCTATCAGAAGATCAAGATCAAGATGCATGAAGAATGCTCTGATGAGCTAAGCATTTGTGGAACAATCAAGATCAAGATGCGTGAAGAATGCTCTGATGAGCTAAGAATCTGTGAACATGATTTCGTTAGAAGTTGTGAACTGTTTAAAAATGAATCATGAAATGATTTGGTCAGAAGGCTCTGACTAAGTTAAAGACTGAAACAATTTGATATACCAATTATTCAGAAGGAGTGAACGTCATGAAAATATGGTTAAATCAAGCTCTGATACTCCTACTGTTCAAGAAGTTGAGAACTGAATGAAAGTAAGGAAATTATGTGTTGACAATACGTATTATTCAGAAGTTGTGAACTTTCTGGAAATATGGTAATTAGACTATGTCGCTTCAGAAGTTGAGAACTTTCTGGAAGCTTAACAAAAATTTTATGCTACTTAGTATTCGTTCAAAAGTTGTGAACTATCTGAAAGAATGTCAACATGTTCCTTGGTAAAGTTTGCTCCACTATCACAAGATCGTTCATAAGTTGTTAGCTGTCTGAAAGTGTTTGCAGCCAGGTTATGTTTTACCAAATTCTGATACTTCATAAGTTGTGAACTTTTTGGGAGAATAGTAAGTTTATTGTTAACTAAGTTGTTTCAGATGTTGAGAACAATTTGAAGACATGGTAGGAATATATATTCTATGATATGTTCGGATGACATTGTCTAAGACATGTTCAAAAGGCATGGTCTAAGACATGTTTGGAAGACATGGTCTAAGACATGTTCGAAAGACATGGTCTAAAAGACATGTTCTGAGACATGGGAAGAAGACATGTTCAAAAGACATGGTCAGTTGGGAAATGGTTTAGGTTCTGAACTTTCTGATGGCATGATGTTGCGCGCCTTCTGGTGGCATAATTCTAGTTTCTGGAAGAACCACTATATTAGTTATGATGTTTGATGTGAGTCTTCAAGCAACGAATAAACAACTTCTATTTCCTCATAGTGTTCTGATAGCAATCCAGGTTCTGAGAGGAATACCAGGTACTTCTAGTCAGACATTGTTGAGCCATCAATGGAGAAGTATTCATTCTTTATGTTTTTTGTATATTGCAAAATTCATTTTCTGAGTCTTGAGTTCAGGGGGAGACTCTGAACATGCTTTAATGGAATTTTGAGTATTAACAGATTCATGGATAACTGGTTAGCTCTACTGAATTTGCATTCCATGATGACTACTATGTGTGAATTGTTCTATCAAAATACATGGTTTTGTCATTATCAAAAAGGGGGAGATTGTAAGAATAAACTTGGTTTTACATCTGGCCTTATGTTTTGATGATAACATTACATGTTATCTTCGAGAACAATTGTGTACTCTAACATGTTTATGTCTAGTGTGTGACTTTTGTTATATAAGTTATGACTCTGGTAAGAAGGTATGTGGCGACATCGGGTTCTGAACTCAACACTCTAGAAGAATACCTTTGGTGTGTTACAAAGTTAAGTCAAGATTAAGGAATGTGTCTTATGCAATGGTTCTAAGGAATGTTAGTAAAAGAGCTTTTGATCTTGACTTACTCAAGGAAGCTTTGGAGGCCTCCTAAAGCTTTACTTCTCACGTTCCAAGTTTTGAAGATGCCGAAGACAAGGTTCTCCTGAACGAGTTCTGAAGATCTAAAGACATTCTTCTGAAGACCAAGTGCTGAAGTCTGAGAAGGAAAGAGTTCTCTAAATAAGCCTTGTAAGGTTCTAATGACTTAGGTTCTAAAGATACATAAATATGATCCTTCTGTAATATGCTTCATCAACAAACTTATCAGATGCCTTTGAAGACATAGAAAACTAAGATCATTACTAAGGGATTGTGTATGATGGTGAGTATAAAAGTACACAAGTACGCTGTGACCACTACTCCCTAGAGTGGCGCAAGGATATACCTTTTTGTAATATTGTCTACCAGTCTCACCATGACCGTTGGGAATAATACAATTGTATTTTTATTTCATATTCTACCCTCCAACAGATCACTTCTTTTCAATTATAAAAGAAGTACTTGGAAGAAGTTGAAATCAATGAATCCGTTCAACAAAACTACACTAAATCGCTACACAAAAACTATGTAGAGAAATCTTTTGTATAGTTTTATAAATAAGCAAGGAGTTGTTGCTTGTATCTTGCTATCAACACTTTTGCGTTGTTGTACTTAAACATTGTATAACCTGCTTGTGTAAAAGCATCTTTGTAATCAATTATTATTGATAGGTTCCTTGAGAGAATCTGTGTAGTCTGGATTCTCAAGAAGACTTTGGTTATAGTCATAGTGGTTTGCAATAAGGATCAGCGGACTTATTGAGGATTCCAATATGGTTGATCGGACTTATTGTGGTTGTCAGTAATCTGGTTGATTATAGTGGATTAAGTCCTTATCTATAAGTTAAATCACCTTGCGGAGTGGACTGGAGTAACTTCGTTAATAGTGAACCAGGATAAAAATGATTGTGTTCATATATTTTTATTCACTTGTTATCTGAATTTTTAAGTTTCAAAAAGATTATATTTGATGCAACCCAATTAACCCCCCCTTTCTTGTGTTTCTCACATCTTCATTATCCACTTTCACTTAGGGTCTTTAGAGTAATGTATAGTAATATTTAATTTCAAATTGTCATTTTTGTAGTTTGTCTTCAAATTCTTGTCTTTGGTAGCTTGAACAAGCATGGAGTAATTTTTGTTTTAACATGCAAATGTCATGGTAATGATAGTGTTTAAGTTTGGTACATTGCAAGGTACACATTTATCGCTTTCTATAACATAGCATGAATATGAAACTTGTAATTTATATAAATACCATGTTATTCATTCTTTTACACTACTTATTCATGATTGAATCACTTGAGATCATAGTCCAAATGTGAGGAAGATTTCCATTGTTCACTATATGCGCAGGAGGCCAACATTCTTGTTTTAACTAGGTTTTATTATGTTTAATTTTTTATTTGTGTTGATTGTAAGAAAGTATGAAAAGAATCAAGGAATTTTGTTTAATTTTGAGCACAACCACTTGGCCAAAAAGTAACTTACCTTATGAGTGAGTGAGAAATTGCTTAACCCCTTTGAGCCTTAATTTCATAATCCATATTGGTTTAGAAATGTCGAACTTGTATATAGCTAATTAGTTCTTCATTGATTTTTGTATGGATTCTTAATTTGTTTCTTGAAACACTGGACCCATGAACTATAACTTTTGGTTCTAATTTTTACCTTGTATTATAAAATTGGGAGCATTCACATTACATGTTAGGTTGTATTCAAGTTGAGGAGAAAATGTTGGTTGCTAAGAGGTTAAGAAAAATTAAAAGATTTGAAAAAAAAAGAAAGAAAATGTGAAAAAGAAAAAAAAAAGAAAGAAAAAGAAAATCCTTGAAAAGGAAAAAATATAGAAAATAATTGTGCTAATAAGTTGTGTGATGGTGTAATAATTTGGAAAAGAGAAAAAAGGTGAATTAAGTTGTGAATGCTTGAGAATTTGAGAAGTGATCATTCTCATTTGTTTAGGCAAACTTTTTGTTTTAATTATATATAAAAATTGATCCTTCTTTGTTACCCAAGCCACATTACAACCCTTGAAGTCCTTGTGATTCTTACTTTTATGTTTTCAATACGAGTTTTTAGGGTGAATGCATAATTTAATCTTTTGTTTGCACGATTGTGGGCCCAAATTTAGATCCCTCATGTTTGTGTGTTTTACATCCATTGATGAAGTTTTTGCTAGGTGTGATTCATGATTGAGCATGTGTAATTTTTGAATGTTTGACATGACTTTTGTAATTGGAATTTGTTTCATAAGTATGTTGTCTTTGTAGTATAGTGGTAAGCATTAATTTGCTTGTACATTTTTTATTTTGAACAATACATTTGTTTTCATTTTTTAAAACTGGTTGATTCTTGATTTCTTGGCGTTTGCTTCAGTTTCTTTAGGTTTTTGTAACTTTTGTTTGAGGACAAAAAATGATCTAAGTAGGGGAGATTTGATAAGTGACAAACTATGGTGTTTTTGAGTGTGGATAATTGGAACTTATTGGCTTTATTCATTAGTTTTTCTAGCAATAACCTCAACTTTAGTGTGAATAAGTAATTGTTTAGTATTTTAGTATAGTTTTATCGGTTCGTGTAAATATATTCCGTTTGATTGTTTTTTATCTCATTTTTATAGGTATTCAAGCAATGATATTTATTCATTGTAATATATAGCTTTTAATAAGCTTTCCAACGCTTCAAACTGTATGTAAACCAGAGTTACGGTTCTCAAGTTATGATGAAAACAAGAGCTGAATTTTTTTTGAAACAGCAAGTCACGTGCTAAGCGCCCACTGAGCAGGCTTAGCGCGGTCTCCAACTTAGAAACTATATAAATTCATTTGTACTTCATTTTTTAGGCATGGTTTTGAGGATTTTTAGTCCCTACTGCATCAGATGCCTTTTTTGATGTTTGAGATTAGAAAACAATAATGGAGCTTGCATCTCAATGATTGGAAGTCAGATTTCTCATCAATCTTCTTGTCACCATGAGAGATGTTTGGTTCTCTTATCTTCTTATCTTTGTACTCTCGATTTTTTGGAGTTTTTGTGTAACTTTATCTTCATTGTATGTATATTTTTTGATCACGGTGTTCTATACTTTCTACTTTACAAATCAATATTGATGATTGTTTGCTTTATCTTGGGTTTGAGTTGCTATAGACATATACGGTTTGAATCCAAATTTAGGATGAACATATATTAGGTTCTAGACTCTAGATATAGATTTAGACTTAATAATCACTGTGGGTATCAGTTTGTAATTCCTCTGTGTTGTTGAGTTGCGTGAGACATCACCTCCGAGACAATACGATTTTTCTCTCAACTTCACGTTAGACATAACCTTTGTTGTGAGTGATACGTGATGATATTGACGAGTAATTTAGGTTACATACAACTAATCAATAGTTGTAAGTATTTAATTGGGTAGATGAAATTAAAACCAGGAAGAGTTCTCTCCTCTCCAAAGATTGTATTTATTTTCGTGCTCATATGTTAAATTTCCACACTTTACTTCTAAACCATTCAAAACCAAAGCTTAGAAACGTAGTGACTATTGAACGACATTCTTTCCCTTGCACTAATTCTTGTTGAGATGATAAAAACAAAATTATAAACACTTACTTTTGCTTGATGTTTTACCGCAACAACAATAGATTAATCTACTATGTGCATTTTCCCTTTAAACACAGAAAAATCAAATCAAAATAACTATTCTCGTTATATTTGGTGTTCATAAAACTTTCATGAGGTTCGCTGATATGACTACCCTCATGTCTCAAACCCAATTGATATCTACTTAGACATGGCTAATAGTAAAACAACATGCACATAGTATTCATATAAGTTCATTATAACGACAAATATAAAAAGGAAGTAAAACTTGAAAATGCAGTGAATATATAACCAAACTTGCTCCAAAGAGTCTTTTAGTACAACAACTTACAAGGTAAAAAAATGAAAAAACATAAAATAGTAATATACTAATCTATAGAAAATGGAAGGTAGCCTTTTCTCAATGTTTGCAAGCCTTTATATAGGCCAAGAATATATAAATATGGTGATAAATTTGTGCAAAATGGCCTTTGATACAATATTGAAATAGCCAAAGCAATCAGAACCCAAGAGGCAAAAAAAAAAAAAAAATTCATAACAACATAATCTTAAGCTCTCACTGGTGTACTACAACCCATAGAAAGTGCTACGATATGACCCTAGCGCCTTCTACTTATCTTTATGGGTGCCAAAATAGGGGAGGCACTTGGAGCCACTATGCGTCTTAGCCCGTGCTACGGGAAAACTGTAGTGGCCTTTGGTTTTTGTATTAGAGGTTGTTCGCTTGGTTATAATTACTAGTAACATCATCATCATCAGATGCAGTCGTTTCAGCAGAACTGTCATCTTCAGTTTCCTTACATCCATAATCACCATTGTTAACAACAGTAGCAACATTACCATCTCCAATTTGGTTCTTCTTTTCATCTATCAAGACCTTGATTAATTCTTCAAGTTTTATCTTCCTAGTAGATCTAGTCTTGATGATTTCATCTAACTCCATGGAAGTCTCCTCTAGATGAGCAATAATTCCTGCCTGGAAGTTTCAGGGCCAGGTGCCTAAGAAGATTTCCCAACAATGTCTTGGACTTGTTCACCACCAAATAACTTATAGCGTAAGGTTAAGGGAGATTCCATTTTCTTTACACTATTAAACAACAATAAGATTCCAGGATATTGTCCTATGACTATTCCACAGATGAGATAAGGGAAATAGATTGGCAACTTCGTAGAATTTGATGATGCTTGCTTCAAGACTTGATAAAAAATATATTTTCCAAAGTCAAATACTTTTTCCTTTCCAATGACAAATATGAATTTTCCAAGCCCAGTGGAGATAGTGGAGGTATGGTTTGTGGGAATCCAATTTACGGTAGCCACCATGTGAATAATGGTATAATTCACACTAAGCTTGCCAGAGGATAATTTCCCCTATTTTGGCCAATGCTTTACCTTACCACCAGTGATTTCTCTACACACTTCATCATTTGAAGCCACTAGTTCAACTTGAGGCTCTTTAGATCAACCTAGAAATTTGTTGATCATAGTAGGAGAAAAGGTCACAATATTTCCCTAAACATATACCTTCATGTGATGTTCACTCCCCACCACATTACAACCATCAGATATATTTACCACAAACTCCTTCACCAGTATTTCGTAGCAAGGGCTAAATCTTGAGACATTTTTCATTAGAACAACCACCTCTATAAGATTTACAACATCTTTTCATTTTTGAAAGTATTTTCCCAATTCCCTTTCCAAGGCTAATCTTCTTTGCACAACATTCTTCAATTTATCAACATTTTCTTTAGCACGAAAGATTACCTTATCCTCAGATATTTTGTGAACATCAACACATTTTTTCTTAGATGCAGACCTTTTGATGGGAATGATGTCTTGGACATCCTCCTCAACATCAAAGTTAGAGTCACTAGATCTCACAACTTTTCTCTTCTTAGAGGGAACAATAATTTGCTCTAGGGTTTCGAAGGACCAACTTGAGATTTACCCTTGGTAGTTCTAGAAGGAATACTCTTCTCATCACCAGATTTCCTTTTGTTCTCCTTATAAGGGGAACCTTTAACCATCCTAGTCTTTTCTTTCCTTCTTTGATGTCTTTTTACTATTCCATAAGGAAAGTTTTTGGTTATAGGTTCCTCATCAGATGTCAGCTCATCAACATCGATAACCATTTATGCCTTCTTTTTGCTTCTTCTTTCACGGGAAACATGTTGAGAATTAGCATCAACACTCTTCCCACTAGTATTTTCCTTAGTCCCAACGAATTTTGGCAAAAAATTTTAAACATCAGGTTCAACATCTAGATAGACTTCATCCAACACAGTAGCAACAAACTTCCTAATTTCTTTATCGACAACATTCTTTCTAGGTTTATACTTACTCTTATCACCGGTAAAGGATCCAAAGGGATTTTTTATTTCAGTCTTACTTAACCTAGATTCCCTATCAGTCTTAGTGGGAGACACAAATGACTTACCAGAAGCCTTGACATTGTCAGTAGTTAAAGACCTTCCTTCCCCATGAGATTGAGGATGAACGGTGGACAAGGGGTGACATCCAACACCAGATTAGAAAGTTTGATCATTTGAAAGAATTCCTAGCCCCTAGCACTTGGGGAAGATAACACTTGATCTTCGGATGTTGCTTGCATGTGGTCAGATGAATAATGTTAAGAAATCTTTCAATTTGTTTGGAACTGAAGAGATGTTGGAATAAAAAGATTGAAACGAGACCACAAGTTCTTGAACGAGAAGACAAAAGGAATATTGGGGAAAAGGGTTTGACAAAAATAGCAGGTTTTAGTCACACATTGACTTAATGGGCTTGGGCAAGTGTGGGAGTGGGTATCATAATATTTGATATTTTGCTTGACCCACATAAATAGCAGTAATTGATATAAATTATCATAAGTACTAGTACCAAGTATTCCTCTTAACCTATTAAACATTACAAAATCCAAGTATTTCGTAAAATTCTTTATACGAGACACGCCATTGTCTTTGAAAAGCCCTCTGAGGAAATGATGTCTAATTAGCTTAGACCTAGCATGCTGAATTGATCGTTTATAAGTGTTAACTCCAGTTTTCAAGTTGTCACACAATGATGTTAGGATATCTATTGTAACATCATACTCAATCACCATTGGTTCATCAAAATTTTGTACCACAAAGTCTTTAACACTTATGAGATTTACTTCTTCTGTATTCAACTTGAGAATGCTTTTGACTATTCCATTAGACAAACTTTTCTCCAAGTTCTTCAAATTCAAATGTCTTAGCTTTTGATGGCCTAGAGTTACTTTCTCATCTTCAGACACTAGACCGTTTGGGGAAAAGTTTGGTTCTTGAGGCGACCATAGATAACAATTATCTTTTGATATATCTCCAGAAGTGACATTGCTTGAGAAATTTAGTTTAGGATCCACCAAGAATTTCTTAACACCAGTCATGTGTATGGAACTACCACTATCAAAGTACCAATCTTCACTGAGAGAGGTATGAGTTATGAGCCTAGATGTACTGTTTAAAGGAATCCACTCCTTTTTATCTTTGATAAATGTCTGTTCTCTTTTGGCTTGAGAAAAAGACTTAGGATAACAATATAATCTATAACACTAGCGTTTTATGTAACCAAACCTTCCATAATGATGACATCTCCATCTTTGAAATTAGTACCCTGAGTGGTTACTCTGATGTATTTGTTGATTTTGGGACATTTGATTTGACAACTTTTGTTCCCACTTCCCTTTTTCTTTAAAAAAATTTATTTCTGACTTCTTTTCTTTGTTCTTCACAACCTGGTTATCGAAACAAATACCTCTGACATTTCCAGCATTCTTTCCAGATTGAAGAATCTCATCCAGTACACCAGAGTTGTTGTTAAGAATTCTCATAGATTTAGTCATATTATTAATTTTAGATTTGAGCAATATAACTTCACCCTCGAAGCCAGAGATAGTGGACAAGTGCTCCACTTTTTCAGCCTTCAGGCCAGAGATGATAAATATTTATTCAATTTTTCAGCCTGCAGTTGAGCTATAGTTTTCTTTTTCTTTTCTTCTAATTGACATACATCTTTACTTATGAGACACAGATCCTTGTAAGAAGCAACGAGATCTTCAAAGGTGAATTCTTCACAATCTAAGTCTTCATTAGAGTCATAGATACCGGTCATGACAGTGACCCTTCTAGAAACTTCTTCTTCAGGATCATTCTCAGAGTCTTCTTCAGACCAAGAAGAAGTCAAACTCCTTTTATTATTCTTAAGATAAGTTTGAAATTCAGCCCTTATGTGTCTAAGACCTTCACATTCACGACATTTACCTTCCTTACCTTGGTTAGTCTCTTCTTCACTCTTGAGCCTTATCCTAAAGTCCCGACTTTTGTTAATGTCTAACGACTTGTTCTAGACATTTGATTTGGACTTCCAGTCTATATTCTTCATCATTTTGTTAAATTGTATGCAAAGTAAAACAAAATATTTATATATTCCTTCATTTGTATCCAAGTTACACTCACCTTATAGGTCATCATTATTGGAGATAAAGTTAATGCTCTTCTTCTTTTCAAATTTTTCACTGATCCCCTAACTCAAAGATTTGTAGGGATCCCATAAGCTTATCAACCTTCATGTTGTTTATATCTTGAGCTTCTTCAATTGCAGTCACCTTCATGTCAAACATCTTTGGAAGAAATCTGAGGATTTTTCTCACCAACTTGGCTTCATACATCTTCTCTCCCAGGGCACCTGAGGCATTGGCTATCTCAATCATATTCATGTGAAATTAATGAATATTCACATATTCCTTCATTCTTAAGTTCTCAAACTTGGTATTAAGCAGTTGAAGTCTTGACATCTTCACCTTAGAGGTTCCTACATGAGAAATCTTTAATTATCTCCCAAGCTTATTTAGCAACAATGCAATTGCTTATCAATCTGAATAGGTTTTTGTCCCTTCCATTGAACATAGCATTAAGGGCTTTGGAGTTTCCCTCTGACGACTTTTCATCTTCATCATTCTAGTCTTCCTTAGCCTTCACAACATCAGTAACCTTCCCATCCATACCTACAACCTTTGGTGGATCCCATCCATTAACCATAACTTTCCAAGCCTTGCTGTCTGCAGATTTGATAAATGCCACCATACAAAATTTCCAATAGTCATAGTTGGTTCCATCAAGAATGGGTGGTCTGTTCATAAATCCTCCTCCCTAGTCCATTGTACCAGAAAGTATCTTCCCTAAGTTTCATTTTTGATTCAAGGGTGCAAATGGATTTTTCATCAGATGTCAGCTCATCAACATCGATAACCAAATATGCCTTCTTTTTGCTTCTTCTTTCACGGGAAACATGTTGAGAATCAGCATCAACACTCTTCCCACCACTATTTTCCTTAGTCCGAACGAATTTTGGCAAAAATGTTTAAACATCAGGTTCAACATCTAGACAGACTTCATGCAACACAGTAGCAACAAACTTCCTAAGTTATTTATCGACAACATTTTTTTTCTAGGTTTATACTTATTCTTATCACCGGTAAAGGATCCCGAGGGATTTTTTCTTCCAGTCTTACTTAACCTAGACTCCCTGTCAGCCTTAGTGGGATACACAGATGACTTACCAGAATCCTTGACATTGTCAGTAGCGAAAGACCTTCCTACCCTATGAGATTGAGGATGAACGGTGGACAATGGGTGACATCCAACACCAGATTAGAAAGTTTTATCATTTGAAAGAATTCCTCACCCCTAGCACTTGGGGAAGATAACCGCTGATATTCAGATGTTGCATGCATGTGGTCATATGAATAATGTTGAGACATCTTTCAATTTGTTTGGAACTTGAGGGATGTTGAAATAAAAATATTGAAACGAGACCACAAGTTCTTGAATGAGAAGACAAAAGGAATATTAGGGAAAAGGGTTTGACAAAAATAGCGGGTTTTAGTCACACTTTTACTTAATGGGCATGGGTAAGTGTTGGAGTGGGTATCATAATATTTTATATTTTTCTTGACCCACATAAATAGAAGGAATTGTGTCATACCCAAATTTTTGACCTAAGATCCTATTTTTATTATTTGCATTTTTATACAAAAGTCAAGGTCACGAAGTACGGTCGATTTTAACTTCTCACCTTAAAGCATTGACTATGCAGAAATTGTCAAGTATTTTGAACATTCTTAGCCTATGTATCACTAACTTCTAATCAAACACGAAGTGTGTGTTTTACCTTTCTTTGATTTCATTTGCGGGAAATAGATCTGAATCAAGAGCATTAGGTGTCACTCCTCGATTAGGGTTCAGAATCTCTCAAGCCAGAAGTACAGTTGATTGTTGATTCTTGAAGACTGATTCATCAGGGGAATCATGTGTTTATTTCCACGCCTTGTTCGACAAGTGTTCTCAAGCTTCTCCACAACTTTCTCAGAGCATAAACAAGATTTCATCATCACGGGTTCACATGTGCATCAAGATGCTTTGGAATGCGAAGAAAGTTCAAGTTTGCTTCCATCCAATTCCAAGCCTTGAACTGCAATTTTTCAAGAAAGTCATCCGCAAGGGCAAAATGGTCAAAAGCACACTGAAAAGTCAAACTTTGACTTTCAAATCAAATCAAGTTTCTACAATTTTATTTCATCAAGACATGAGATTGGTTCCTCAAAAATCAAGAGTCAGAAGTTACTTTAGAAAAATCAATTTTTTTAAACATTTAGAAAATTTTCTAAGTGTTAAGAGTATGTGATACTTTAGAACTTCTATGCCAGCCTCCATGCAAGTGCAGTCAGAAGTTGAAAATTTGGTTCAGAACATAGCCTTCAATCAGAACATGGCTCTTCAGCCTCCATGCAAATGCAGTCAGAAGTTGCAAATTTGGTTCAGAACATAGCCTTTAATCAGAACATGGCTCTTCAGCCTCCATGCAAGTACAGTCAGAAGTTGCAAATTTGGTTCAGGACATAGCCTTCAATCAGAACATGGCTCTTTAGCCTCTATGCAAGTGCAGTCAGAAGTTGCAAACGTGGTTCAGAACACAATCTTCCATCAAAACGTGACTCTTCAGCACATAGAGGTTACGCTTCTGATCTTTTGTGATCAGAACATCACCAAATCCCAAAACCTCGTTTAAGTAACCTGCTGCCCTGCTACACTACAGTGATGCGGTCAACTGCTGACCCAGTCCACGCCTGCACTTTCTCAAACCCCATATTTGCATCAAATTAGCATACGAAAACTGTGATTAAAAAGCATTGGAACAGTATACCAAAAAGGTTTGAATCCCATTTGTTTTTCCCCCCGAAACAACAAAAAACCCATTTATAGATACTTGGCTCCATCACACGTTCAAGGGGCTGGCTTTTGGAAGAGAGATTGGTAAAAAAGGGAGAGAAAAGGAAGTCGAAACCTTCATAAAAAATCCAGAAATTCCAAACAGAAAACCAAACCTTTATTCTTCCTTTTGAATCAAAGATCTTGGCACTTCCTCTTCCGTTACTCTTGCTGATTCCAGAACATCCAAAGGTAGCAACTCAAAGCTCTAAGCCCACGTTCCAGGTTCAAGGTAAGTCTTTCTTACTTTTCATCTTTTTCGTTCAGAACATCATTAAACATATAAATATCATAGTATTGATGTTGTTCATATCATTCCATAAGTAGAAAAAATTGTGGATCAAAGATTCTTGATTAGGGCTAGACTCAAATTTAGGATTAGAACTTCTATAAGGTGTTGTGTTGTTATCCTTCTGATTTGCTGTTTAATAAGTACTGATTGAATTGCTGGTGTGCTGATTAAAAGTCAAAATGTAACACAGAACTTCTATTTTTCACTCATTATTTAACACACAAAACTTCTAGGATTTTCTCACTGTTTAAGCACATAGAACTTCTGAGTTCTCTTCACTGTTTTAACACACAGAACTTCTATGATTTCTTCTCACTGTTAACATGCACTAAACTTCTGATTTTTACATGCTGATAACGTACTGAACTGCTGATGTTCACTCACTGGCTCAGTACAACACGTAACTTCTATGATTTTTTCTCACTGTTAAGACGCACTGAACTTCTGATTTTTACATGCTGATAACACGCTGAACTGCTGATGTTCACTCACTAGCTCAGCACAATACAAAATTCTGATGATTCACTCACTGTTTTAACATAGCACAAAACTTTTGAGTTCTCCTTACATGTCAAATACACAAAACTTCTGATGTTTCCATTCACTGTTTTCAAACACTCAGAGTTTCTGATTTTCACATGCTGACAATACATTGAACTTCTGAAGTTTACTTACTGTTTTAGTGTAATACAGAACTTCTGACTTGTAGCCCACTGTTTGAATACCACCTAGAATTTATGTGTTTTCCCTGTAACATTTCTTGCAGGACCTCAAAGTGTACGAATCCAAAACTTCTGATTCTATTGACGTTCCTTTCTGTGTCATCACGCGTCTGGTTTCAGAACTTCTGATCCTTGCTGTTTTTCCTGCAGCAGCACGCTGTTTCTATCTTTCATTTATTTTCCTTTTCATCATTTTTAATATTAACATAAAAATACATAAAAATATTTTCCTTTTAATTTATTCCTTTTTTAATTCATTAAGACAAAATACTCAATTTTCAAACTCACACTTTTTAAGTCAAAACTTCGGCACTAGGTCATCGTATCTTCAAAATATCGTCCAAATAAATCATTTTTAGCCAAACCAAATTTTTTTACCAAACAAACCATTTTAATCAAACAAACAATTTTAAAAAACAGATATTTCAAAAGGTTCCTATGGAGTACCGCAGATGCATTGGGTGCTAATACCTTCCCATTGCATAACCAACCCCCGAACTCTAGATCTCTTTTAAAAAATGCATTGTATTTTCATTACTTTTAAATATTATTTTACATTGCATATTTTAGGGTTTTATTTCTCTCATTCCCTTTTCCCTTGGAAATAATAAAGTGCGGTGGCGACTCTTGCTTTTGTGAGTCGAGTTAATTAATAGCTCAATATCCGATTTACCCCGCTACATTTTTTATCGCTACAGAATTGAAGACTCTGTTGAGGAATAATTGACCTCTTGCTGGTCCATCCCTAAGTGGGTTAAGCCTAATTTGTAATATCTGTTTTTGTTATTATTACTTGTTTGTTTGATTATATGTGATATATTGTGATTATTTGGGTGTTGATAATATTTACAAAGGACAAGTCCTATACCTGGACTAAGTTACACTTAGTAATAGGACGGGCGTTATAGTAATGTTAACTTTGAGGGAGTAATCCCGAAGAAGGAGACATGAAATCCCCCACTCAGTGGAAGCCCCTTTGAACGTAGTATTTGTTTACCGAGTAATTGGGAAGACATTATTGCTTTCGACCTGGGAGCCAGAGAAGCTGAGAACCGTAGAGCCCTAACCCATCTTGGCCTCTTAGGTGTAGTGCGGAGACTATAACAGAGTAATCCGGAAGTAGTTGTCACGCAATGCTGCACTCATACGAGTTTCTCTTGAGAATATTACTAATTACCGAGTAATCGGGACGTTGGTAATATTCGAAGGAGGAATGTAGACTCTAGGAACTTTTAGAACCTTGTTTTACAGGTGTGATTAAACCTTTAGTACATACCTTGGGGATAGTCTTTACCTTTGACTCCATGCTCGTGACGTTGAACCTTTCGACTTTGTTTATGACCTTGCTTGTGGTTGTTGCATATCCATGCCTTCATGCATCCATAAAACCCTTTTCACTCGATTTTCAAGGAATTTGGAAGTCATTCTTTGTAAACATCACAAGTTTCGTCAAGCTCAATGGATCTTGGGTGTTAATGGGGTGAAAACCCTAATCCACCAAAATGGATGATTGATCTTGATGATAACTTGATCAACGCTTTGATCCAATTTAAAATTCATCTTCTATCTTCATACTTTGATGTTTACAACTTAATATCTTGAGTTCCTTGAAAGTCAAATAAAAACTCTCTTTTGCATATCATACATCATTATACATTTTTTTGTTTCACTTTCAAAAGTCATTTCCAAGTCTTAATTTTTCCTTTGGTCTCACCAGTACAACACTCGCACTAAGAGAAAAATGGAGAATATCAAGCAAGAGGTTTCTGAACTCCGTAGAGAGATGACTATTTTGAAATCTATTATGGAGCACTTAACTGGTTTGGTTGAAATTTTGGTTGCTGCCCAAGTAAATCCTTCTAAGAAAGAAGAAGTGATGGAAAAGGTATTCACTGAAACTCTGAAATCATTCTCTCATGAGAAGGTGATGTTTAATGCACCTAATGACTTTCCTGACAAGGTGAATGTGGGAGTGCGTCTAAAAGAAGATGTCTGGAAGGGATGTTTATATGAAGATGGTAGCTCAGCTAATGGTGTCAAGAAGTTTGATAATAAATTTTCTAAGAAGAGAGTCAAAGGTAGAAATAATCATCGCCAAAATCATCATGTTCCACCTATCATCCATGCATTCAATTTACCTTTTGCAACTTCAGTTCACCAACAGAATCAGCAAGTTCCTAATCATAGGAAATCTCGATTTGATCCAATTCCAACAACCTATACAAAGTCATTTCATGTGTTGATATAGAGGAATTTGGTTTAGACCTGACCTCCACCGAAGGTTCCTGAGAAGATGCATTGGTATTAC
This sequence comes from Vicia faba, assembly GCA_948472305.1. Lineage (NCBI taxonomy): Eukaryota > Viridiplantae > Streptophyta > Magnoliopsida > Fabales > Fabaceae > Vicia > Vicia faba. The sequence goes on from OX451735.1 coordinate 1,450,666,914, forward strand.
AAAGTTGATTTGACTTATGCCTTTCATCAAGGTTCTCATGGGCACGACTTGGAGGGTTGCTTTGCTTCGAAGATTAAGGTTCAAAAGATGGTCAGAGGTGGTATTTTATCATTTAAAGACGACAGTCTTAACATTCACGTAAACCCCTTTGCTAAAGCATAAGTGAATCTCTGTTGATTTTGGCCTTGAAGTTTAGGAGAGGTTTCCTTCAGCACAAGTCCAGTTGGAAAGCCTTCCCAGATTATTAACTTATTTCTGCTTTTTGTAATTTTTCTTGTTTATCAAAACATTGTTTGCATGTAAGAAATTGTTTACATCTGAATAATTATCTTAATACAATGAGTATGTTTGTCTTGAAGAAATTCATTCGTTTCACTCATATTTGTTTTCAAATTTTAAATTTCTTTTTGCATTATAATACCAACTTGTTTCCCATTCTCCTGCCTAGGCAGAGATTGAAGGGAGGATGATGATCTAAAAAACACAAAATCTTCTGTTGTATGCTTTTTGAATAAAATCTTGTTGACGATGTACATGCATTGTTTCAAATCCCTAAACACCGGAGATATAAGGAAGATAATCCCTTGCTAACCCCTTTTGAGCCTTGAAGTAGAAGTTTCTTTTCTATACGAAAAAACCCTCAAATTTTAACCTGGGGCATGGTAGTTTTCAGTTAATCTGATTGAGTGTTCAAAATTCATAGGGAAGATATTTCTGAAGAGAAACTACGAAGGCTATCCTTCATGTATAATGAATCCAGAAGATGTGGAACCACAATGTTATCCTTCATTCATCAAGAAAAGAGGAAGTCACAATCCTCTCAACAAGTAAAGGCAAGCTAATGTCACATGTTTTGTTCAAAAATCAAAAATCAATAAAAAAAGTAAATGCCTGCTAAGTCGAAAACTTGAAAACGTGCGGCTAAGGAAAAAATTAGGGCATCCCGCTGGACTATCAATTCAAACGAATTAGTTCAGGAAAAAGTTAGGGAAAATAAAAATTGCAAAGAAAGGAATACAAAGAAAATTCGTTAGCAAAGAACAAATTCGTGACTACAAACACGAAGACATAAGGGTGGTTGCTACTCGGAAAGCTTCGTTGTTTCCTTAACCGTCACAAAATCCTTTTGAGAGATGAACACTCATGTTGAATTAACTGGACATAGGGTTGGAGAACATCATGAAGAATGGGTGGGCACCTATAAATTTTTAGCCTTAAAAATCTTTTTTCTAAAAACCATGAACCAAGCCACGTTACAACCTTCAAAAGTCCTAATTGAAGCAAGGTTATTTTAAAGCATACTTCAATGAGATAGTGTTCCTGACTCCCATGAATGTTTGCTAAATAGTTATGTTGGTATCATATGCTATTGCTATACAAAAATAAATGGTGCTCTAACTCGAGAAATTTGTGCGATATCTTTTCAAAATCTTCAAAGACTTACATAACTGTTGCATTCGAATTTTCATTCTCATAATAAAATTTTCTAATTGAAAAACATTTGTTTGACATCAAGGAAGCTCACATATAAGCACTAGCAATGGGTTTATTCTTTTAAGGCCTGAAACTCTATTGAGTAATTGGCGAATCATTTCAAGAAAATCATATCCAGGGGCATGTCACATGAATACCTTTAGCACGGGCATGTTGCTTCTCCCAGTTAATGCTTTCCCAACTTGTTTACCCTTTTGAGGAAACATTTGAAGACTTTGTTGTGCCAAGTACAGTCAATCTGGGGCAATCATGTCAAGATTCGACGAATATCTCTAAGAGTTTGAAGACACTAGAGCATTGAGGATTCCAGGTCTTTTGTAAAATCCTCTTGATATGATTTCTTGGGACATTTTAGAAGTGAAGTTATTCACAAGAATTGTCGTGCATCACGCAGCTTATCAGTAGTAAACTTGGGGCATACAAAATTAGTTCCAGGGGCAATCCAGATTTGTCAAGATATGTGATATGTTTTGTACACATTATCAAAGGGCGGTGTTCCCAGTATCTTCAGCTAAGCAAGAATCTTTCCAGTTGAAGCATTGTTCGTGTTGTTATCCTTTTAATGGATTATTGACGATAGAAGACTGGACTTTGGGTTTTCTACCGAAAAATAACTTCCTCTCCAGAGAGGTTTAAGCCTTGTAAAAGGACTCTACTCTAATGATGGATTTTGTTCTATCTCCAGTAATGTTCCTATCTTATTGAGATTAGCCGAGTGTCGAGTTGTACTGTGATGTCTTATCATCTCCAGTTTATATTTCCTATCTGTTTTTTCAATCATATACATTACATTCATTTATTTATCCACACTTGCATCATGCATGCACAATTGTATTTGCTGATGTTATTGGGTTTGTATATCTTGGTTATGTCTATTCAAATAGTGTATTTGCTCTTTCCAAATAGAGTGTAAATGTAAGCAGAAAGTGCGCCTCCTTTCTAATTCCCTACTGAGCTAATCCTCATGGAAGAATTTTTCTTAGCCTTCTTTGTCCATCTCTGGATTGGATTAATCCCTAATTTAATTATTTCCTCATTGGGTGGAGTCTTGTTTGATTGTTTTCTCTCCGTTTTATTCCTAGATTAAGCTTTGTCTCTTGCATAGGCTACCCCGTGGTGGTCTCTAGGCTGTGAAATCTGGATGAAGAGTGCATTTATTTTGTACATTAATATACTTGGTATCCTCAGAAAGGACATATTCATGGTTCCCTTTGAATAAGAACTTTATTCCCTAGTAGTGTTACCACAACATCCTTTTGGAATATCGACAGAACAACAAGCGACAATCTCTTCATGAGCAACTTGTATGTTATTAATATCTTTGAAAAACAACAAGCGGCGGTCTCTTCATGAGCAACTTGTGTGTTATTGTCACCTTTGAAAACAACAAACGGCGGTCTCTTCATGAGCAACTTGTATGTTATAGATACTTTTGAAAAAAATAGCAAGCGACAGTCTCTTCATGAGCAACTTGTGTGTTATTGATACCTTTGAAAAAATAGCAAGCGGCAGTCTCTTCATGAGCAACTTGTGTGTTATTGATACCTTTGAAAAAACAGCAAGCGCTGGTCTCTTCATGAGAAACTTGTATGTTATTAATATCTTTAAAAAACAACACGCGGCAATCTCTTCATGAGCAACTTGTGTGTTATTGTCACCTTTGAAAACAACAAGTGGTGGTCTCTTCATGAGCAACTTGTATGGTATGGATACTTTTGAAAACAACAAGTGGCGGTCTCTTCATGAGCAACTTGTGTGTTATTGATACCTTTGAAAAAAAACAGCAAGCGGTTGTCTCTTCATGAGCAACTTGTATGTTATTGATACCTTTGAAAAACAGCAAGCGGCGGTCTCTTCATGAGCAACTTGTGTGTTATTGATACCTTTGAAAAAATAGCAAGTGACAGTCTCTTTATGAGAAACTTGTGTGTTATTGTTACCTTTGAAAAAACAAAAAGCGGCGGTCTCTTCATGAGAAACTTGTGTGTTATTGTCACCTTTGAAAACAGCAAGCGGCGGTCTCTTCATGAGAAACATGTATGTTATTAATACCCTTGAAAAACAGCAAGCGATGGTCTCTTCATGAGCAACTTGTATGTTATTAATATATTTGAAAAACAACAAGCGGTGGTCTCTTCATGAGTAACTTGTGTGTTATTGTCACCTTTGAAAACAACAAGCGGCGGTCTCTTCATCAGAAACTTGTATGTTATGGATACTTTTGAAAAAACAGCAAGCAGCGGTCTCTTCATGAGGAACTTGTGTGTTATTGATACCTTTGAAAAAAACAGCAAGCGGCGGTCTCTTCATGAGCAACTTGTATGTTATTGATACCTTTGAAAAACAGCAAGCGGCGGTCTCTTCATGAGCAACTTGTATGTTATTGATACCTTTGAAAAACAGCAAGCGGCGGTCTCTTCATGAGCAACTTGTGTGTTATTGATACCTTTGAAAAAATAGCAAGTCACGGTCTCTTTATGAGCAACTTGTGTGTTATTGTTACCTTTGAAAAAACAAAAAGCGGCGGTCTCTTCATGAGAAACTTGTATGTTATTCATACCCTTGAAAAACAGCATTCGACGGTCTCTTCACGAGCAACTTGTATGTTATTAATATCTTTGAAAAATAACAAGCGGCAGTCTCTTCTTGAGAAACTTGTGTGTTATTGTCACCTTTGAAAACAACAAGCGGCAATCTCTTCATGAGAAACTTGTATGTTATGGATACTTTTGAAAAAACAGCAAGCGGCAGTCTCGTCATGTGCAACTTGTGTGTTATTGATACCTTTGAAAAAAACAGCAAGCGGCGGTCTCTTCATGAGCAACTTGTATGTTATTGATACCTTTGAAAAACAGCAAGCAGAGGTCTCTTCATGAGCAACTTGTGTGTTATTGATACCTTTGAAAAAACAGCAAGCGGCAGTCTCTTGATGAGAAACTTGTGTGTTATTGTTACCTTTGAAAAAACAAAAAGTGGCGGTCTCTTCATGAGCAACTTGTATGTTATTTACACCTTTGAAAGATAGCAAGTGGCGGCTTCTTTATTTGAGCAGCTTGTGTATCCCCAACAATAATGTTTACTCAGCAAACGACACCTCTTCGGAAAAGTTCCATAGTGAAGCTTGTATTTTATCCTTTTCAAGCGATATCTTGGTTAAAGAAGAAATGTGTTACCGTTCTTTGTATAATTCAGAAGTCAGAGATGTTTATTTCTAGTCTCAGTACTGATGACAATCATCTTCCAGTCTTAGTTCTGATGTCAATCATTTCCTTTTCCAGTCACAGTGCTGATGTCAATCATTTCCTTTACCAGTCTTAGTACTGATGTCAATCATTTCTTTTTCCAATCACAGTACTGATGTCAACCATTTCCTTTTCCAGTCACAATGCTGATGTTAATCATTTCCTACTCCAGTCTCAGTACTGATGTCAATAATTTCCTTTTCCAGTCATAATGTTAATGTCAATCATCTCCCTTCTCTAATCTCCATACTGATGTAAACCATTCCTTTTCCAGTCTCAATACCGATGTAAATCATTCATTTCTTCCCTCAAATTTATTCTCTAAATAAGAGTCTCTCATTTGAAGTCTATGACTCTGTTTCCCCAATGGAGTTATAATCTCTTCCCCTGTGGGATTACTGTATAATGTGCTTGGTTTCTCAAACAATAGTTTGTCTCATGCGGCATCATTCCTCATTAAAATTCAAAATATTACATTTGTATCATATCATAAACATAATTGCGGTATCTTAAGCCCAAAAATTGTGTATTCTATATTTAAGTCCCTTCAATCTCGTCGAAATGAAGATTCCAATCTTCATATCTCCGGATAGATGAAACTTAAATAGGGGCAGCTGTCATACCCAAATTTTTGACCTAAGATCCCATTTTTATTGTTTGTATTTTTATACAAAAGTCAAGGTCACGAAGTACGGTAGATTTTAACTTCTCACCTTCGAGCATTGACTATGCAGAAATTGTCAAGTATTTTGAACATTCTTAGCCTATGTATCACTAACTTCTAATCAAGCACGAAGTGTGTGTTTTTAGTTTCTTTGATTTCATTTGCAGGAAACAGATCTGAATCAAGAGCATTAGGCGTCACGCCTCGATTAGGGTTCAGAATCTCTCAAGCCAAAAGTACAGTTGATCATTGATCTTGAAGACTGGTTCATCACGGGAATCGTGTGTTTATTTCCACACCTTGTTCGATAAGTGGTCTCAAGCTTTTCCACAACTTTCTCAGAGCATAAACAAGATTTCATCATCAGCGGTTCACATGTGCATCAAGATGCTTTAGAATGCGAAGAAAGATCAAGTTTGTCTCCATCCAATTCCAAGCCTTGAACTTCAATTTTTCAAGAAAGTCATCCGCAAAGGCAAAATGGTCAAAAGCTCACTGAAAAGTCAAACTTTGACTTTCAGATCAAATCAAGTTTCAACAATTTTATTTCATCAAGACATGAGTTTGGTTCGTCAAAAATCAGGAGTCAAAAGTTACTTTGGAAAAATAATTTTTTTTAAACATTTAGAAAATTTTCTAAGTGTTAAGAGTATGTGATACTTCAGAACTTCTGAGCCATCCTCCATGCAAGTGCAGTCAGAAGTTGCAAATTTGGTTCAGAACATACACTTCAATCAGAACATGGCTCTTCATCCTCCATGCAAGTGCAGTCAGAAGTTGCAAATTTGGTTCAGAACATAGCCTTCAATCAGAACATGGATCTTCAGCCTCCATGCAAGTGCAGTCAGAAGTTGCATATTTGGTTCAGAACATAGCCTTCAATCAGAACATGGCTCTTCAGCCTCCATGCAAGTGTAGTCAGAAGTTGCAAAAGTGGTTCAGAACACAATCTTCCATCAGAATGTGACTCTTCAGCACATAGAGGTTACGCTTCTGATCTTTTGTGATCAGAACATCACCAAATCCCAAAACCTCGTTTAAGTAACCTGCTGCCCTGCTACACTACAGTGATGCGGTCAACTGCTGACCCAGTCCACGCCTGCACTTTCTCAAACCCCATATTTGCATCAAATTAACATACGAAAACTGTGATTAAAAAGCATTGGAACAGTATACCAAAAAGGTTTGAATCCCATTTGTTTTTCCCCCCGAAACAACAAAAAACCCATTTATAGATACTTGGCTCCATCACACGTTCAAGGGGCTGGCTTTTGGAAGAGAGATTGGTAAAAAAGGGAGAGAAAAGGAAGTCGAAACCTTCATAAAAAATCCAGAAATTCCAAACAGAAAACCAAACCTTTATTCTTCCTTTTGAATCAAAGATCTTGGCACTTCCTCTTCCGTTACTCTTGCTGATTCCAGAACATCCAAAGGTAGCCGCTCAAAGCTCCAAGCCCACGTTCAAGGTTCAAGGTAAGTCTTTCTGACTTTGCATCTTTTTCGTTTAGAACATCATTAAACATGTAAATATCATAGTATTGTTGTTGTTCATATCATTGCCTAAGTAGAAAAAACTGTGGATCAGAGTTTCTTGATTAGGGATAGACTCAGATTTAGGATTAGAAGTTCTATAAGCTGTTGTGATGTTATCCTTCTGATTTGCTGTTTATTAAGAACTGAATGAATTGCTGGTGTGCTGATTAAAAGTCAAAATGTAACACAGAACTTATGTTTTTCACTCATCATTTTAACACACAGAACTTCTAGGATTTTCTCACTATTTAAGCATGCATAACTTCTGAGTTCTCTTCACTGTTTTAACACACATAACTTCTATGATTTTTTCTCACTGTTAACACGCATTGAACTTCTGATTTTAACATGCTGATAACGCACTGAACTGCTGATGTTCACTCACTGGCTCAGCACAACACGTAACTTCTATCATTTTTTCTCACTGTTAATACGCACTGAACTTCTTATTTTTACATGCTGATAACACACTAAATTGCTGATGTTCACTCACTGGCTCAGCATAATACAGAACTTCTGATGATTCACTCACTGTTCTAACATAGCACAAAACTTCGGAGTTCTCCTTACATGTCAAATACACTGAACTTCTGATGTTTCTAGTCACTTTTTTCAAACACTCAGAGTTTCTGATTTTCACATACTGATAATACACCGAACTTCTGAAGTTTACTTACTGTTTTAGTGTAATACAGAACTTCTGACATGTGGCCCACTGTCTGAATACCACCTAGAATTTTTTGTTTTCCCTCTAACATTTCTTTAAGGACCTCAGAGTGTAGGAATCCAGAAATTCTGATTCCATTGACGTTCCTTTCTGAGTCATCACGCGACTGGCTTCAGAACTTATGATCCTTGTTGTTTTGCCTGCAGCAGCACGCTGTTTCTATCTTTCATTTATTTTCCTTTTCATCATTTTTAATATTAACATAAAAAGATATAAAAATATTTTCCTTTTAATTTATTCCCTTTTTTAATTCATTAAGACAAAAAACTCAATTTTCAAACTCACACCTTTTAAGTCAAAACTTCGGCACTAGGTCATTGTATCTTCAAAATATCGTCCAAATAAATCATTTTTAGCCAAACCAAACATTTTTACCAAACGAACCATTTTAATTAAACAAACAATTTTAAAAAATAGATATTTCAAAAGGTTCCTGTGGAGTACTGCAGATGCATTGGGTGCTAATACCTTCCCATTACATAACCAACCCCCGAACTCTAGATCTCTTTTCAAAAATGCATTGTATTTTCATTACTTTTAAATATTATTTTACATTGAATATTTTAGGGTTTTATTTTGCTCTTTCCCTTTTCCCTTGGAAATAATAAAGCGCGGTGGCGACTCTTGCTTAAGTGAGTCGAGTTAATTAATAGCTTGATCTCCGATTTACCGCGCTACATTTTTTATCGCTACAGAATTAGCGACTCTACTGGGGAATTATTGACCTCTTGCTGGTCCATCCCTAAGTGGGTTAAGCCTAATTTGTAATATTTGTTTTTGTTATTATTACTTGTTTGGTTGATTATATGTGATATATTGTGATTATTTAGGTGTTGATAATATTTACAAAGGACAAGTCCTATACCCGGACTAATTTACTCTTAGGAATAGGACGGGCGTTATAGTCATGTTAACTTTGAGGGAGTAATCCCGAAGAAGGAGACATGAAATCCCCCACTCAGTGGAAGCCCCTTTGAACGTAGTATTTGTTTACCGAGTATTTGGGAAGACATTATTGCTTTCGACCTGGGATCCAGAGAAGCTGAGAACCGTAGAGCCCTAACCCATCTTGGCCTCTTAGGTGTAGTGTGGAGACTATAACTGATTAATCCGGAAGTAGTTGTCACGCGATGCTGCACTCATACGAGTTTCTCTTGAGAATATTACTAATTACCGAGTAATCGGGACGTTGGTAATATCCGAAGGAGGAATGTAGACTCTGGGAAATTTTAGAACCTTATTTTACAGGTGTGATTAAACCTTTAGTACATACCTTGGGGATAGTCTTTACCTTTGACTCCATGCTCGTGACGTTGAACCTTTCGACTTTGTTTATGACCTTGCTTGTGGTTGTTGCATATCCATGCCTTCATGCATCCATAAAACCCTTTTCACTCGATTTTCAAGGAATTTGGAAGTCTTTCTGTGTAAACATCACAAGTTTCGTCAAGCTCAATGGATCTTGGGTGTTGATGGGGTGAAAACCCTAATCCACCAAAATGGATGATTGATCTTGATGATAACTTGATCAACGCTTTGATCCAATTTAAAATTCATCTTCTATCTTCATACTTTGATGTTTACAACTTAATATCTTGAGTTCCTTGAAATTCAAATAAAAACTCTCTTTTGCATATCATACATCATTATACATTTTTTTGTTTCACTTTCAAAAGTCATTTCCAAGTCTTAATTTTTTCTTTGGCCTCACCTGTACAACACTCACGCTAAGAGAACAATGGAGAATATCAAGCAAGAGGTTTCTTAACTCCGTAAAGAGATGACTAATTTGAAAGCTATTATGGAGCGCTTAACTGGTTTGGTTGAAATTTTGGTTGCCGCCCAAGTAAATCCTTCTAAGAAAGAAGAAGTGATGGAAAAGGTCTTCACTGAAACGCTGAAATCATTATCTCATGAGAAGGTGATGGTTAATGCACCTAATGACTTTCCCGACAAGGTGAGTGTGGGAGTGCGTCTAAAAGAAGATGTCTGAAAGGGATGATTATATGAAGATGGTAGCTCAGCTAATGGTGTGAAGAAGTTTGATAATAAATTTTCTAAGAAGAGATTCAAAGGATGAAATAATCATCGCCAGAATCATCATGTTCCTCCTATCATCCTTGCATTCAATTTACCTTCTGCATCTTCAGTTCACCAACAGAATCAGCAAGTTCCTAATCATAGTAAATCTTGATTTGATCCAATTCCAACAACCTATACAAAGTCATTTCATGTCTTGATGCAGAGGAATTTGGTTCAGACCCGACCTCCACCGAAGGTTCCTGAGAAGATGCATTGGTATTACAAAGTTGATTTGACTTGTGCCTTTCATCAAGGTGCTCATGGGCACGACTTGGAGGGTTGCTTTGCTTCGAAGATTAAGGTTCAGAAGATGGTCAGATGTGGTATTTTATCATTTAAAGACGACAATCTTAACATTCAAGTCAACCGCTTTGCTAAAGCATAAGTGAATCTCTGTTAATTTTGGCCTTGAAGTTTAGGAGAGGTTTCCTTCAGCACAAGTCCAGATGGAAAGCCTTCCCAGATTATTAACTTATTTCTACTTTTTGTAATTTTTCTTGTTTATCAAAACATTGTTTGCATGTAAGAACTTGTTTGCATCTGAATGATTATCTTAATACAATGAGTATGTTTGTCTTGAAGAAATTCATTCGTTTCATTCATATTTGTGTTCAAATTTTAAATTTCTTTTTGCATTATGATACCAAATTGTTGCCCATTCTCCTGCCTAGGCAGAGATTGAAGGGAGTATGATGATCTAAAAAACACAAAATCTTCTGTTGTATGCATTTTGAATAAAATCTTGTTGACGATGTACATGCATTGTTTCAAATCCCTAAACACCAGAGATATAAGGAAGATAATCCCTTGCTAACCCCTTTTGAGCCTTGAAGTAGAAGTTTCTTTTCTATACGAAAAAACCCTCAAATTTTAACCTGGGGCATGGTAGTTTTCAGTTAATATGATTGAGTGTTCAAAATTCATAAGGAAGATATTTCCGAAGAGAAACTACGAAGGCTATCCTTCATGTATAATGAATCCAGAATATGTGGAACCACAATGTTATCCCTCATTCATCAAGAAACGAGGAAGTCACAATCCTCTCAACAAGTAAAGACAAGCTAATGTCACATGTTTTGTTCAAAAATCAAAAATCAAGAAAAAATTAAAAGCCTGCTAAGTCGAAAACTTGAAAACGTGCGGATTAGGCAAAAATTAGGGCATCCCGCTGGACTATCAATTCAAAAGAATTAGTTCAGACCAAAGTTAGGGAAAATAAAAATTGCAAAGAAAGGAATACAAAGAAAATTCCTCAGCAAAGAACAAATTGGTGACTACAAACACGAAGACATAAGGGTGGTTGCTACTCCGAAAGCCTCGTTGTTTCCTTAACCGTCACAAAATCCTTTTGAGAGATGAACACTCATGTTGAATTAACTGAACATAGGGTTAGAGAACATCATGAAGAATGGGTGGGCACCTATAAATTTTGAGCCTTAAAAATCTTTTTTCTAACAACCATGAACCAGGCCACGTTACAACCTTCAAAAGTCCTAATTGGAGCAAGGTTATTTTGAAAGCATACTTCAATGAGATAGTGTTCTTGACTCCCATGAATGTTTGCTAAATAGTTATGTTGGTATCATATGCTTTTTCTATACAAAAATATACAGTGCTCTAACTCGGGAAATTTGTGCGATATCTTTTCAAAATCTTCAAAGACTTACATAACTGTTGCATTAGAATTTTCATTCTCATAATAAACATTTTCTAATTGCAAAACATTTATTTGACATCAAGGAAGCTCACATATAAGCACTTGCGATGAGTTTATTCTTTTAAGGCCTGAAAATTTATTGAGTAATTGGCGAATCATTTTAAGAAAATCATATCCAGGGGCATGTCACATGAAGACCTCAAGCACGGACATGTTGCTTCTCCTAGTTAATGCTTTCCCAACTTGTTTACCCTTTTGAGGCAAAATTTTAAGACTTTGTTGTGCCAAGTACAGTCAATCCGGGGCAATCACGTCAAGATTCGACGAATCTCTCTAAGAGTTTGAAGACACTAGAGCATTGAGGATATCAGGTCTTTTGTAAGATCCTCTTGATATGATTTCTTGGGACATTTTAGAAGTGAAGTTATTCGCAAGAATTGTCGTGCATCACGCAGCTTATCAACAGTAAACTTGGGGCATACAAAATTAGTTCCAGGGGAAATCCAGATTTGTCAAGATATGTGATATGTTTTGTACACATTATCAAAGGGCGGTGTTCCCAGTATCTCCAGCTAAGCAAGACTCTTTCCAGCTGAAGCATTATTCGTGTTGTTATCCTTTTAATGAATTGTTGACGATAGAAGACTAGACTTTGGATTTTCTACCGAAAAATACCTTCCTCTCCAGAGAGGTTTAAGCCTTGTAAAAGGACTTTACTCCAATGATGGATTTTGTTCTATCTCCGGTAATGTTCCCATCTTGCTGAGATTAGCCGAGTGTCAAGTTGTACTGTGATGTCTTATCATCGACACAAAGATAGAAAAATATCATGGCAAGGATGACAAAACATTACAATTAGATGAATTAAACATCACACCTATCAATGATATTTAAGATCAAAGTAGGATAATAAACATACATGATGGCGAAATATCGACACAAAGATAGCAAGATATCATCGCAAAAATAGCAAAACATTTCAATTTAGATGATAGAATAGAGCCAAAATACGCACAAACAAATAAGATTTGTTTGTATTTTTAACCTTGAAAAAGTATTTAAGTTCATTAGATATGTTTTATGATTTTCCAAGAAAAAAAAGGTTTGTTTTAAGATGCAAAGAAAAGAAAAAAAACTAAGGGAGACTATCCTAACCTCTATCCCTAGTGTAATCATACAATGATAGCCCTATGTTAGGATGAAATGGAAATATCTACCTAAGTGAACATACATGGATAGACATCCTAATGTCTAGCTCGAAAACTTCGCCTAAACAAGCGATCCTAAGGGAGCATGGAAAATATCTCATAAAAGAGACGCGAGGGAAATCATACTATCATAAGGGAAAGTACGAGAATGAACGGAAAAGAATCCAACGAGAGATGGTAAAAAAATTTCATAGATCCTATGACAAAAAGGAAAGAAATAGATGGCAAAACATATGACCAAACAAAAGCTCGAGCATCACTCGAAAATCAAACACCTACAAGGTACAGGCCAAGTAGTAAAAGAGGAGGTCCCGCCATAAATAAGAAACCAACCATTAGACCAAGGTTCAAGCTATAGAAAAGGGGAGCGTATCACCCGAGTCAACCAAGCCATAAAATTGTGGGAATATAAAAGGTCCTTAATCGTGGTATCAATTACCAGGGAAAGAAAGATCTGGGGGAAAAGACATAGTGTATGCATACACTAAGAATCGGGGTTGGTCAACACGAGCTAAAGAAATCATGGGGATCCTATTGCGGGAACCCTTTTCACTTTCCTTTAAGGGCTTAAATTCATTCAGATCTTGGGAACATGTTCAGAGCATCTACTTGTAGAATGTGAGAATAGGAACAACACAGGATAAAATGTGCGGGGGTTCATTACTGACATACTCCAAAATTTTCCCTCACCCCTTGGATACATTTTGACTCAACAATTTCCTTACACTTATAGGGATCTCAAGAGCTCAAGTTATCTCAAGAATGGGTCATGCACATCCTCCTCCTAAGCAATGGTCTCAAACTAGGATTTTGGTTTTCACAAGGAAGATTGGACTTTCAAGATCTCAAGTGGACATCATATGGTCTCATATGCTCAAGGAATCTCCATGTCAAGTTTCATGCCAAACAATGCAAGTTTGCTCAGTCAAATGCCTAAATGGTCAACAGTCGATTATAAGGGTTAACAAGTCAAACTATGGTCAACATGCAGTCAAACTTTAAGATTTTTGGTCAACATCAAGGTTTTGAAGTCACATTCATCATTTGATTAAGGGTTGATCATGATTCATCAAGAAAACCCAAGATTTCACAAAGGTCAAAAGTTACTAAATTAGGGTTTCTTAGGAAAAGTCAACTGAACTTTGACCAGCCATAACTTTCACATGCTTCATCAGAAATTCTACAACCAAAGCTCATTTTGAAGGAAATTCAATTCTCTACAACTTTTGGTCTCACATGATAAGTCCAAAAAAGCATCAATTGAGAGATACGGCTTAAGACATTATAGGTCATCTTAAAAGTCAACAAAAAGTTATTTTTTCCAAAGAAGCATACATGAACATGGAAGACTCAATTGAGATGAAACCAAAAGAAGTTCTTAGAGGACATCTTGACCTTTCAAAAATGGACAAGAACACCTTCATAGGACAAAAATTGAGAGATTTATGACTTTTATAAGTTGGGAAATTTTGTGGAAATGCACAAAAGTCAATGTGAGCAAATTGGATCTTTTGCACTAACGGGCCTGGATTTTGGATCTCAAACATATCCATGGACTTAATTAAGACGTTTAAATACATTACTTTATTTTTATGGTATTTGTTTTTATTTATTTGAATTTTTATTCATTTAAATATTAATAAATCAAATAAAATAGTAAAATGATTAATTAAATCTAAAAGATTTGTTTTATGATCATATCATGAGCCCAAAGTCAGAATATTGAGTCAAGAGTTGGTGTGAAAGGTTATTGGAGAGAGATGAGCAAATTTGGCCAAATTTAGAAATATGAAATTCCAATATTTAAATCAAATCTTTTTCTATTCAATCTTCACGATTAAAACCACCTTTGTTGCCCTAATACAGTCTAATATATAAACACAACATTGCCTGAACAAAAGAAATAGAATTTGCAGCCTAGAGACCACGTTCCAAACATGAAATTTTCAAGAGAAAGTCAAACCCAATTTTCAAATTCCATAGCAATTCAGAGGCTTTTGAGGACTCAACAACTATCCCTGGACATCACTGAAGGTTTCACGATCACCCTTGAGCCATGAAGCATAAAAAAACAATCCCTACAAGTCACAGCTTGCCGTACTTTTCTTCAAATTCGTGTTCTTACGTTCTTGCATTATTAATCAATTTCGACTGTATATTTGTGTTTGTATGGATGCGTAAAAGGTTTCTGGATTTTCCAATTGAAGCTTAGGTACATATATGACGTTTCACCATTATTAGGGTTCGAAACACTAAATTTGGGATTTCTTAGTTCCAGGAAAAATCAAGCCAAATTAGGGCCACCAATGTGATCAGAAGAAAAAGACGAGTCGAACCATAGGCATGGGTGGAATTTTTGGTTGATATTTCACAAGTTTTATGTTTGCAAGTGTTATAGCTACGGAGAGGAGTGTCACTAAAGCCTTTAGTAACGACAATGACCATCACTAAAGGGTCTGTGTATTTCAAACAAAGAAGATGATGATTTGTACCCTTCGTGCGTTTTTCTAATTTAAATTTAATGTTTTTATATATGTTATTGGTTTTCGTTTTTCTAACAGAAGCAACATAGTGGCTGAGTGGTCAAGGCACGGTTGAATGAAGCAGGGGTCCTGGGTTCAAGTCCCAGCGACCCCCCCCCCCCCCCCCCCTGGTTCTTTTCTTTTTTCTCTTCCATTATTTTCTTATTACTTTTTATTTAATAAAAAAAAAGACTCTTTTAATTAAAATTAATTAATTCCCTTTTTTAATTAACTATTTATTTACCAATCACAAAACACCAAAATTAGGATTAGGGTTTTATTAACATGATTTTTTATTTGATTAATTTTTTGTATATAATTTAATTTAATTAGATTTAGGGTTTTTTCCTTTAATTAATAAATCATTATTCAAAAATACAAAAAAAATATATATTTTCTTGCAAATAAATTAATAGTTTTTTTTTGTAAATAGTTAAGTTAATTAATTTTCCTGTAAATAAAATTAAGTTAACT
This sequence comes from Vicia faba, assembly GCA_948472305.1. Classification (NCBI taxonomy): domain Eukaryota; kingdom Viridiplantae; phylum Streptophyta; class Magnoliopsida; order Fabales; family Fabaceae; genus Vicia; species Vicia faba. The sequence continues at coordinate 1,450,682,517 of OX451735.1, forward strand.
TAGAATTATTTTCACTAATTAATTAAAAATAATTTACGTTAATTAAGATTAATAATGTTGTACATAATTAATTAATTTCTAATTCTTCAAACCCTAACCCTGATTTCAATCTCTTTTTTTCAACCTCAAATTCTCGTTTGCTTTTTATCATTATTTTTGGGATATCGTATAAATTTAAGAAGCCATGTAATATTCGTAGCTTAACTTTCTTGCATTATTTTTAATTATGTAATTGTTTCCCGGTTTGTAATAGCTTTAATTAGGGTTTAAATTTTTGTATCTAATTATGTAACTATCCCAAAGCCTTGTAATAGCTTAGAATTTTTATTTTCCGCAATTTACTTACTGCACCCTACGAAACTGCTTAGATGTATGGCTAATAGGATTATGGAAAGACCGATAAACTAATTGAATATAGCATAACTTAATTCAAAGATAATATATCTGAATCAAGTAAACAATTGCACATACGCACATCTAGGGTACCCCACCTTGGTTGCCTTTGAAAAAGACAGTCATGTCCCTCGAAACGGGGACGCTTTAGCAAAGACCCGTAAATCAAAAGATCATAGTCCCTCGATGACCCTACAGTTGCCTTTCGGTAAATGATCTAGTCCCTAAACAAAATTTCTAAAGCGTCTCAACATGTTTCCTTTATGATTGTACGTCCCCTTCGAATGTCCCTCATACATCCAACGATAGGGCTACCTACTCACTAATAGTAGGATAGAAATGTATAAAGTATAGGAGGAAAAGAATGACCTTTTCGAGTCCAAGTAGATAGCTGTTAGATGCTTGCTCAAAACAACTTTTTACACTTACACCTTCGAAAAACAATTTTCAAAAACATTTATGTTTCCAACACTCTTGAGGACTAATACAAGAGTTATCACAAAGAAAATTGCCGCACTAAGGCATTTTCAAACTTCTTTTCCAAAAAACACACAAATCACAAAGGTATTTCAAAAATGAGCTAAGCATCTAAGAGCCCATAGAAAACTACGGATGGAAGGGGTGCTAACACCTTCCCTTTCCATAATCTACCCCCTTACCAGAAAACTATCAAAAAGGTATTTTCCTGTTCTTTTCACCCTTTCCTTAATTTGGATAAAAGAAAATTCAATGGCGACTCTTGCTTACTGCAAAATTTGCAAACACAAAACACAAAACCAGTATAACAGTCGGTTCTGCCACCATATCACAGAACTGGTGACTTTGCTAGGGATGAAGTAAAAGTGGGGTTACCTTAGAGTTAGTTCATTATTTAAACTGCTTTTTGGTGCTTTGTTTACTTTACTTTTGAGGGCTTTTTTTGGGTTACTATAGATCCTACACCCGGATCTAGGGCACCTTTTTGATAAGTAGCAATAGGTCGTGAGGGATGTGCGGGGTATAACGACACGGTTGAAATGATAGCTACATCGATGTGACACTTTGGTTGGTACCGGTAGCCCTTGAGTAGTCAAGGAGAATACGAGGCCGCTGCGTGGCATAATGAAGCATCAATTGACCTTAGAACCTTTAATTGAACAACTTGTCCATTAGGAAGTAGTGAGATAGCCGTCTTTGGTGTAGCCCGAAGTCGGCTGATACTCGATACAACACTCATTGAGATTTGAGTCCCGAGTTTTGTTTGGTGGAAAGTCAGTTATCGATCAGAACGAAACTTGTGGGAAAGATCAATGATATTTAGATCCCTTAGAACCCAATTACTTTCTAGGACAGGGTGAACCAACTAAACTTCAAGAGGGTACTTACCTTAAAACAGATGCAAGCTTTAAACCTAAGGTCTTTGTGTGGTTTGCTTGTGCTTGCTGTATTTTTGTTTTCTTAGCATAATCATGATATCATAACATCATAACATGGAATATTATACTAACCATTTCAAGGATTATTAGGAATTATCTTTGTGTTGTTTTGTAGGACATGGCATCCACTCGTAGGAATACTATCCAAGTTAACCTCATAAAGGTACCTCCTCAACTCAAGGAATTAGCATCGAGGGTTCCTGAGAGCTCTCCATTCACTGAAAGACATGTTCGACTTCTCAATCTGGTCACCTCAAGCCCTAATGAAGAAATGTTGAAGGTGCTCTTTCAATTCTTCGACCTTTTACATCACTGCTTCACCTTTCCTGATTACCAATTGGTGCCTACTATGGAGGAGTTTTCTCAGTTATTGGGGGTGTCCATTCTTGATCAGTTACCCTTCAATGGTATGGAAAGAGACCTAAAACCTGAAGAGATTTCTCATGCTCTGTCTTTACAACAGTCCATGTAGTGCCAAATTGGGAAACAAGAAGAGGCGTCAAAGGTTTTCTAGCTAAGTTTCTATTTGAGATGGCTCACAATTTTTGGGATACTCTGGATTTACAAGCTTTTGAAAAAGTGTTGGCCTTTCTCATCTATGGGATGGTACTATTTCCTAATCCAGACCAACTCATAGAAGTGAACACGGTCAAGGTTTTTCAGTCTCACAATCAGTTGCCTACATTACTTGGAGACATCTTACACTCTCTACATACCCACACTGTAAAGATAAGAGGGACCCTGCTGTGTTGCACTCCTCTGCTGGCTAGGTGGTTTATTTCGCATCTTCCTCAATCTGTTTTGAAGAATGAGCAGGGCATGAGATGGTGTAATAGGTTGATGTCCCTCACACATTCAGATATTCATTCGGGGTCCTTGATCCTTGGAGAATGTTACCATCACCGATCATTATGGGGAATTCCCTAATGTCCCTCTCCTAGGCATTAGGGGAGGAATCACTTATAATCCTTGTTTGTCGTTGCGACGGTTTGGTTATGCTAGGAGGGGTGTTCCTCATGATGTATTGGTTCAAGGTATTGTTTTTAATTACAAGGATGATATTCAAGGTTACCGTTAGAGGTTCATACGAGCATGGGGAATGGTAAACAAAGTGGATAGTAAGACATTGGGGCATAAGAACTCCACCCTTTTGGAGCCTTATCTTAAGTGAGTACGGGCACACGCTCAAAATCTTATGATGCCTTATATTGCCATCCTACCTATCATAATGGAACCTGTTGCTGATGAAGAGGTACCTTATACCATTCTCCATCCTGGCATGCCGACTACTCTCGAGGAGTTGCAAAGATCTTAGATCCAGCTCAAAGAGGAGCGAGATACCTTTGAAGCCCAGTTCCATGCAAGCGAGAAAAAGGCGTTTGAGCTTACAAGACGACTGCATGAAGAATAGAGTTTGAACTCCTATATTGCACCAAAGAAGATGCGCCCATGGGAAGCCTGAGTCCTGTCTGATTTAGGAGTTTTGTTTTATCTTTCTTTCTTCTATTGTAAATACCAAAAGGAATCTTTGTAATGATTCAAACTATTGAATACAATTAATGTTTGTTCTTTTTTGGATAAGAAAATTTAAGATCTTAAAAGTCCTTAAAAACATTGTGTAAACATTGTGATACGGTGGGAGAACTGACTTGGGTTTTGCGTTTGTATTCGCAAATGTTGCGGTTAGCAAGAGTTGCCACCGACTTTTTATTTTATCCTAAGGAAAGGTTAAAAAGCACAGCAAAAACCTTTTGAGATGTTTTCTTGGGTTCGGGGAGTAGATTATAGAAAGGGAAGGTATTAGCACCCTTTCTATCCATGGTTATCCATGGGCTCTTAGTTACTTGCTTAGATCACTTGCCTTTTTGTTTTCAATTGTTTTAAATGGTGCTTGAGTGTGTGGGTTTTGAAAATGTTTTGAAAAGATGCCAATGTGGTGGCAACCTTTGTAATGATCCATGTGGGGATGTATACAAAGATGTATGTCTTTTGAAAAGTTTTTCATTTGTTTTTGAAAGTTGTTTTGAAAGTGTAGTGATGTGTGATTTTGAAATTAGGCAAGTGTTTTGTTTTGCAAGTTTGATTCAAGTAACTAAGAGGTTATCTACTCCTAAATTTCTCAAAAGATTATTGTTATGTTTTAACCCTTTTAACAAGTTTGTTCCACCATTGTATTTGGTGGACAATCTTGTGTTAGGATGTGAGAGGGACAGGCGCGGGTCATCGTTTAGACCATAATTGCAACGACGTTAAATGTCTTTGGGCAATTTTCTTTTAAGGGACTTGATCATTTGTTTTTGTTTGTTTTGAAAAGTTTTATCGAGGGACTATGATCATTCAAACTGTTTGCTTTGCCCAAAGAAGTTCAACATACAATATGGCCCATTTATTTGAAGGCAACAAGTGGAATACCCTAGGGGGTGCAAGTGTGATTTGTGTGTCCATTTTCATGCTTGTTTATCTTGTATTAGGTCAAACTATTTTTTTATCGTTTTTTCGCATACAAACCCTAATTCTAACATGTTATCATTAGAAAGCAATAAAGTGCGAAATTAAAATTACTAAGCTATTACAAAACCAAATATGGGAAGGGGGGTACAAATGTTCAAATGAGGATATTGACAAGAATTTAAATCTAAATTATTACATCATTTGAATATTTGCAATTTAATCAATGTACAAAAAATTAAATAAAAATGCAAGATGCAAAAGAAATGTTTTGTATATATATGAAAAAAATATTATTTATGTAAAAGAGAAAAGAAAAATAAAAAATATATTATTTCTTGGAGTATTTTGAATTTAGGGCAAAAACCCTAATTTTAAAGAAAATGCATTATTATCTAATTTAATACAACTATTTATTTATTATTTATAAAAATAAAATAAAATGAAGTATATTATGGAAAAAAGTATTTTTGTATCAAATATTAATAAAAATAAAAATTCAAGTATTTTTATATTTTTAACTTAAATATATTGATAACCATATATATTTATATATATTAAATCTTAAATATGTATTATACACAAAACAAATATTTATTTAATATTTTAATAAAATAAATAAAAAGAGTATTTTTTATGTGAAATATTTTCAGAAGGTAAAAAAATAATAAAAAAATGTATTTACACTATTTTTCTATTTATTCTAATAATAGTATATATATATATTTATGTATAAACAAAGAAATAAATCAAATAAATATGCCATAAATTCAAAAAAGGATGGAAAAAATATTTTTAAAATTTTAATATGCTGAGGAAAAATAAATGAATCAAAAATAAAAAGAAAATGTCAAAAATCATTAAAAATAAAGCAAAAGGGCTTGGGGGGTATGAATCAAAAAAAGTGGTGTGAAGAGAAAAAACACAAAAGCCCAGCCCAATGATCACTGTCTTCAACCTCCAGCACAAAATATTTGAAAAACGCGCGCCATGTTCAGCTTCTTCTAACTCTTGATTCCTTGATTTTTTGAACAAACTTCCAACACAAAAGATGTTAAGCATGAAACCACGATTCCAAATATATATAAAACTCATCCTAACTCTCAGAAATGAGAGAGAATTTTATCAATCCCAAATCTTGACCTAAACTTTCTGCCATTTTCAAAGCTTAAATTCTCTCTACTCAGGCAAAATAAATGAAATGTAAAGATATGTACATGTTCAGGGCTATGAGTAGAACCTTGTTTCTTCACAAACTTAAGACTAAAGATGCATGATAAGAGAGATACGAGTTCAAAGTTTTACCTGTGCAGTTGAACTTCAATCTGGAGAATGAGGAACTTTCAGTGCAATGTGATGATTGGAAAAGCTTCCTTGAGGTCCAGGGATGCTGTTTCAATGCTTACTTTGTCTTGAGAGCTTCTGAATCAAGCTATGGAACTTCAACTGCAAAAGGAAAAAATGAAAATGGTGGAAACTGTTAGGGTGATTACAGGTCAGGTTTTAGGCCATGGTTAGCTTGCATATGTTGTAAGGAAGGTAGAGGAACAAGTTTGGACAAGAATGCTCGAAGGGATTGAGAGATAGCACTCAATCTGCAGGGGTTCCCCTGTTTGTGCAGTTTTAAGGTGATTAAGGCAATGTGGGTGTTTTAGATGGCAAGGGCTCGTGTGTTAGCTTGGATATGTTCTTCTGAATGTGTTTGATAACTTCTCTCTTGTGTTTCTATGCTGAAGAGAGATATGGCACAAGTTATGCAATGTTACTTGAAAATGAAGCAAGCAAAGGTCACTTTGTGTTTTAGGTCAGTAGGGGCCTCTAATCCTGCTGCATAAGCCTCTCTTGATCAGAGCAATTTGCCCATAATCTTGTGCCAAAAGGATTTTGCTTGTACCTTCTTGATTTGCAATTGGACATAAAGTTAATCTTTTCAAAAATGGAAAGTTCACTTTATCTAGTTTAGGATTAATCCACTATGCAATGTTAGAACACAAAGAACATGGTCTTAACACATTGAATATGCATTAAATTATTGAGTATGGAATGGTTCAAGGACCTGTAATCAAGCATAAAGCAAGCTAAGTTCAGATTTGCAAGTTTATGAACATGTTTTGATGAAGAACAAAAGTGAATTTTTGCCAACTTGTGAAATTCGAATCTCTCAAGTTATGAGGTTGTTTGATAAGTTCTTGGACATTTTGGAAAGCTTGGAATGTGTACTACAATCCATCTTTGAAATGCAAATCAAAATTCCAAGTGGAAGGGTATGAAAAGTGGCCTTGAAGTGGGGTAGAAAACCTTGTCAAAATAGGTTAAAATTTCACTAAGTTAAAAATGGTTTAGTGCCCTTATTCAAAAAATTGTAACTTGAGATACAAGCTTCAAATGAGAAAACTTTGTGAATCAAAGTTGTAGATTATACAACAAGCTACAACTTTCATGTTTTGACTTTTGTTTGAATCCAAATGGATCTTGGTGAAAAGATGGGGCAAAGTTGGGAACAAATTAGGGTTTTTCATAACTTAGAAAAATTCTAAGTTATGAAAAATTCCATTTTCAAACCCTAATTTGCATTTTGTGATTTCTTGGTGAACAAGTTTCATGATTTGGCATGTTTTGATGAAAAATGAATCTTGACTCTTGATTTTGACCAAAAAGTCAAAGTTAGACTTTTCAGTATACAGTCAAAATTGATCAATTGACTGGGAAATTCAACTGTCAACCTTGTGTACTTGGGATCTTTTGAGCTTGATGAATGTGTCAAGACCATTTCATTGAGTCCTTGAGTACATATGTGAACTTGGTTTGCCATTGGCTAGGTCAAACAGTCAAAAATTGCCTTTGTGCAGTCAAAACCCTAAAAATGACCATTTTGCCCTTTTGGTGATCTGATCAAATTTCTTGTGGAATTGTGATCCAAACTTGATCAAATGGTTCATGTGAGTTCATAATGTTGATGTGGATCAAATTTCATGAGGTTTGACTGTCAATTGGTCACAGTTGACTTTTTCCCCAATACAGCTGATTTTTAGGTCAACTGTCCAATTGACTGGGCAAAACTTGGAATCAAGACTTGAAACTTGGTATAGGTAAACTTGGGAGTCCAATATGAAGCATGAAAGTCATATTAGGCATTGTAGGTCAAAACATCCTTGGGCAAACACAAACCCTAATTTGAGTCCACAGTGCAAGGAGAAGTCTTGAGCAGAGGAAACCCTAATTGGATCTTGATCTTCAAAGGTCTTGTGATGAGAAAATGTTGAGGAAATGGGAGGGCAAATTTTGGGGTACAACAGTTGCCCCTGTTCAATCTTCTTGAACTTGAAGAGTTAGATTGGCAAGTTTGCCTTTCGCGACTCGAGGGTAAAAGGAGATTGGACACAAGAGTGCCCGGAAATTTGCACTCGCATGTCGAAGTGTCAGCAATGTGATGTCAGGAATGGGCTTACAGATGCCATTTGGAGAGGTGGTAGATAGGGAGATGGGCTTATAGATGCCACCTGGAGATGTGACAGAACTTTGTCGGGAATGGGCTTATAGATGCCATTTGGAAGTGTCGATCGCATAAGAGATTCCTTAGCGAGAATTTGTGTATTTGAGAAAGACAGATGTTTTCCTGGCTTGTTACAGGTGTTTGATCTTAAATCTCCTCATGCAGATATGCCCTGGCTAGATACAGGTGTCGAATCTACAATTGGTTGTTCACAGATGTGCCCTGGCTGGATACAAGAATCGAATCTGAAAATGGTCGTTAATAGATGTGCCCTGGCTGGATACAGGAATCGAATCTTCGAACTCTTCAGGCGTGCCCTGGCTAGATACAGGAATCGAATCTGGAGATGTTGTAGTTGACAGATGTGCCCTGGCTGGATACAGGAATCGAATCTGGAGGTGTTGTAGTTGACAGATGTGCCCTGGCTGGATACAGGAATCGAATCTTCGAAATCTTCAGACATGCCCTGGCTAGATACAGGAATCGGGTCTAGAAACGTGGTCAACAGATATGCCCCGGCTGGATACAGGAATCGAATCTGGAATTGCGACAGTTGAAGGTAATTGTTTTTTGGGATTGTCTTTTTTCCTGAAAAGGCAAAACGTAAGTTGTATGCAATGTCATGATGTATGATATGCATGATATCATGATGTTCAACATGAGATAGTGTTGTATGCGCTTTATAATATATGTAAGCAAGATGTATGAAAATGTGGAATGTTTATGAATGCAATTTCGCCTTAGGAAAATAAATCCTTGACGAACGGCCGGGGAGTTGCTCTGTGGAAGAGATACTTGGCCGAAGTTTTGATGCGAGGCCTGTTGAGGACTCTAATGATAGATTCCGCTGGGGATAATGATGATAAACTCCGCTGGGGATTGAAGGAACTTTGCCGAGGGCGGTCTTCCGTGGTTTTTAGCTGAGGATAACCCAGTTATAAGTCCTTGTGAGGAAATAACTCTAAATAAAACTCGGGAGAGACGTCCGTACTCTGCAGGGGATAAGCTTCCAGAATCTACTGGGGATGAGCTTTAAGACCTGCCGGGGAATGTTGTGTCCTTTCAGGATCGACGGGGAACCAACTCTGCTTGGGGAAAGTACTACTGAATCTTGTTTTACTCTGCGGGGAGTTGAGATGACTTGGTCACATTCTTCAGTTGAATCTACCTCGGTACCTCGGCGGACAAAACAACCAGACTGCATTAGACAACTTCGTATTGCCCCTGTCTCTGATGTCACCTGTAATCAATCTCTTGTTTCATATGTAAATATTTATGAATCAGCAGTTTAATGTCAAATGCATATATCAAAATGAACATTGGACGTTCTTTGCAAGACAAAACAAAAAAAGGAAAACAATGGTAATTGGTATGGACAAGTGAATTTGTATTGATTTAAACTTTGCCTGTGAATAGGCGTTTTTTGTACAAGAGGCTGACATCCTAGTAAGAGGATGCCGCCAAATAACAGAGAGTTTACAATTTGAAAAAAAGAAACAAAACAGCTATGTGAACAATCCTACTGGGTTCCAACTCTGCTATCGCCTTTATGTCTTTGAACCTCTCATCGCTTTGCTACCTAGTTGAGGATGAAGCTGATTGGTCGATGCCGAAATCTGGAGCCAGATAGTTGATGCCGAATTCCGGATGCGAAGTGATCCAATGAGACATAGTGTTACGCTTTTATCCCTAACTTTTGCCTGGACCGCCCTTTCGGGTTTTCAGTCCACCGGGATACCCATTTTTGCCCAAGCCGCCCTTTCAGGTTTTCGACTTGCCGGGTGTACAGATTTTTATTCATTTCATCCCTTATTTTTTCCCGAACCCTTTTGGTTCGCCGGGAAGCCCTTATTTTTGCCTAGGTATGTCAACCTAGCGGGTCTTTTATTTATGCGTAGTATTTTTTCACTATGTCTGCATTGGCGGGGTGAGGAAGGTCGTCACCATCCATGGTGGTTAGGATCATGGCTCCTCCTGAGAACACACGTTTAACCACAAATGGCCCTTCGTAAGTAGGGGTCCATTTGCCCCGGGGATCACTTTGAGGAAGGATGATGCGTTTGATTACCAGGTCCCCAACTTGATACTCTTGCGGTCTGACTTTCTTGTTAAATGCCCTGATCATCCGTTTTTGATACGTTTGACCATGACAGATAGCAGTGAGCCTCTTTTCGTCAATCAGATTTAATTGATCAAGTCGAGTCTGGATCCAATCATCTTCATTCAAGTCTGCATCCTTCATTATCCGGAGAGAGGGTATCTGGATCTCGATTGGCAAGACTGCCTCCATGCCATAGACCAAGGAGAAGGGAGTTGCCCCGGTTGATGTCCTTGCTGAGGTGCGGTACCCATGAAGAGCGAATGGTAACATCTCGTGCCAATCTTTATAGGTCACTGTCATCTTTTGCACAATTTTCTTGATATTCTTATTGGCTTCCTCTACAGCCCCATTCATCTTCGGCCGGTAGGGAGAAGAATTGTGGTGCTGTATCTTGAATTGTTCACAGAGTTCAGTGATCATTTTGTTATTGAGATTGGTACCATTGTCCGTAATGATTCTTTCCGGGACTCTGTACCGACAGATCAGATTATGCCGGATGAAACGTGCCACGACGCTCTTGGTTACTGTGGCATAGGAAGCTGCCTCAACCCACTTCGTGAAGTAATCGATCGCCACCAAGATGAAGCGATGCCCATTGGATGCCGTTGGTCAGATCTCACCGATCATATCGATGCCCCACATTGCGAAAGGCCAAGGTGCCGTCAGGACATTCAAAGGAACCGGAGGGATATGCACCTTGTCAGCATAGATCTGGCATTTATGACAAGTTCGGGAGTGTTGGTAACAATCGGCTTCCATTGTGGACCAGAAATATCCTGCCCGAAGGATTTTCTTAGCCATGGTGTGCCCACTGGAATGTGTTCCGAATGTACCTTCATGCAGCTCCATCATGATTTTCTCTGCTTCTGCCTTATCCACACAACGTAGCAGAGTTGAATCATGATTCTGTTTGTAGAGAATACCGTTGCTGAGGAAGAATTTTGCAGCAAACCTCCTCATGAACTTCTTATCATTGACAGACGCACCTTCAGGGTATTCCTGAGTTTCCAAGTACCTCTTCACCTCATGATACCAGGGTTTTTCGGTCACCTTCTCAGCCTCGAGCTCGCAGCAGTATACCGGTTCATCCAACTTCCAGATTATGATTCGGGGAGCTTCATTTTCCCATTTAACTTTGAACATTGAAGACATCGTAGCTAGGGCGTCTGCTAGCTGATTCTCCTCTCTAGGGAAGTGTTCAAAAGTTATCTCTTCAAAGTGGGGAAGCAAGGTCAACACGTACTCTTTGTAAGGAATAAGATTCGGGTGTTTCGTATCCCACTCGCCTTTGATCTGATTGATCACGAGAGCGGAATCTCCGAAAACACTTAGAAATTTGATCCTTAAGTCGATTGCAGCTTGTAAACCCATGATACATGCCTCATATTCTGCCATATTGATGGTGCAGCTGAAACATAATCGGGCGGTGAGGGGAGTATGAGTTCCTTTGGGAGATATGATTACAGCGCCGACGCCGTTACCCAAAGCATTGGAGGCTCCATCAAAATGCATAGACCATCGGGATCCTTCCTCAGGTCCTTCATCCGGTCCAGGTACTTCACAGTCAGTTACCACCATGATGTCTTCGTCCGGAAAATCAAAGTTCAGTGATTGGTAATCGTCCACGGGTTGGTGTGCCAAATGATCTGCCAGTACACTTCCCTTAATTGCTTTCTGAGTTGTATACTGGATATCATATTCTGTTAAGATCATTTGCCATCTCGCTATTCTTCCAGACAGAGCGGGCTTTTCAAATATGTACTTGATGGGATCCATCTTTGAAATCAACAAAGTAGTGTGAGTCAGCATATACTGTTTTAGCCGGCGAGCAGCCCATACAAGAGCGCAGCAAGTTTTCTCAAGCAGTGAGTAACGAGACTCACAGTCGGTAAAATTTTTGCTCAAGTAATAAATAGCGTGCTCTTTTCGGCCAGACTCGTCATGCTGCCCCAGCACACACCCCATTGAATTATCAAGCACTGTCAAGTATAGTATCAGAGGTCTTCCTTCCACCGGTGGCATAAGAATGGGTGGCTCTTGGAGATATTCCTTTATCTTTTCAAAAGCAGCCTGGCATTCATCATTCCAGCGTACTACTTGATCTTTCTTCAGTAATTTGAAGATTGGCTCACAAGTAGCAGTTAGATGTGAGATGAATCGGGCAATGTAATTTAGTCGTCCCAGGAAGCCTCTGACTTCTTTCTCTGTCCTTGGAGTCGGCATCTCTTGTATGGCTTTTACCTTGGCAGGGTCCACCTGAATACCCTTATCACTTACAATGAAACCTAGCAATTTTCTGGATCTTACCCCAAAGGTGCATTTGTTGGGATTCAACCTCAGCTTGTATAACTTGAGTCGGTCAAACAACTTCCTCAGATGGTCAAGGTGCTCCTCCTCAGTTTGAGATCTTGCAATCATGTCATCAACGTATACCTCAATCTCATGATGGATCATATCATGAAATAAAGCAACCATGGCACGTTGATAGGTTGCCCCAGCATTTTTTAATCCGAATGGCATGACCTTATAACAGAAGGTGCCCCACTGAGTCACAAATGTAGTTTTCTCCATATCCTCTGGAGCCATCTTGATCTGATTATACCCTGAAAAACCATCCATGAAGGAGAACACCTTGTGTTGAGCTGTATTGTCAACAAGGACATCAATGTGAGGCAGGGGGAAGTCATCCTTGGGGTTGGCCCTGTTCAGATCCCTGTAGTCAACACACATTCTGACTTTACCGTCCTTCTTCGGCACTGGCACCACGTTGGCAACCCACTGAGGGTAAGAAGTCACTGCAAGGAACCCGGCATCGAACTGTTTCATAACCTCGGCCTTGATCTTTTCAGACATCTCTGGACGCATCCGTCGGACTTTTTGCTTTACCGGAGGGCAATCTTCTTTGGTTGGCAGGTGGTGAACTACAATGTCGGCATCCAAACCAGGCATATCTTCATAGGACCAAGCAAAAATCTCCATGTAGTCTTGTAGCATCTGGATCAATCGTTGCTTCACACTGAGCTCTAGATTGGCACCAATCTTGACCTCTTTCCTATCCGTCTCAGTACCCAGGTTAATTGTCTCCACCGGCTCTTCATGTGGTTGAATAGCCCTCTCTTCCTGGAGTAGCAGTCTTGCGAGTTCACCAGGCACTTCGCAATCATCTTCACCTTCGTCTTCGGCCAAGTTGATCGAATTTTCGAAGTTATAACTGGCGGTAGCAGAGCTGTTACCAGTGGGATCCAGAGTGGATTGAAACCTGTATAAGTGAGTGTGTGTAAATATAGCTGTTTTGCAATATATATAACACAGAAAGGAAAAGAGCACAAGATTTGAAATGCAACAAACGTCCAATGTTTTGATTGATGATATATGAAAATGTCATACAAAAAGCCCTCACAAATGGAGCTACGATGCCCCGGGTAGGACACCGAGCCAACAAAGTTTTAACATATTGTTTGTTACAAATTGGAAATCAAAAGAAATTAATTACTGCGTGACAAATGTGATAGGGGTAAAATCCTTTGCCGTCCAGTTGCTTGGTCCGTTGCTAGTAGTCGGGTAGATCCAACTGTCGAATTCTGCTTCCTCCATATCTTCCTCAATAGCATTCACCCTTGAGCTGGAGATAAACACCGGAGCCTTTCTGGTCTTCTCCTTGCGCACAGCCTTCTGAGCCTCTGTAGTAAAGCCCAGCCCAAACTTGTCGTTCTTCTGAGTGAAGTCAGGAAGCTGACCCCAGTTTGCACAATTGCCTTTCTGAACCACAGCCCGGGCATCCGTTAGGGAAGCCATCTTCAAGGAAACATTCCCTTCGATTGTTGCTTCTGCTGCTGCTGAAATTGGATGCACCTCCTCGAAATGCTGAAAAGGGGTTTCAATAAACTCTCCGTCCATCTCAATGTATCTGAAGGAATTCAAATGGCTCACCATATACTCCTCTTCTCCTTGCACAGTGACGATCTTCCCTCTGACAGGGTACTTCAGCTTCTGGTGCAAGGTAGAGGTCACTGCCCCAGCTTTATGGATCCAAGGTCGACCCAGCAGACAAGAGTACGATGGACGTATATCCATCACATAAAAGGTAGAGTCAAACACTTGAGAGCCCACACGAATAGGGATGTTAACCTCTCCATGAACCATCCTTTTGGAACCGTCAAAGGCCCTAACGATGATATTGCTGGGTTTCAATTCCAGGCCTTCATAATCCAGACGATCTAAAGCCTTTTTTGGTAGGACATTCAAAGAAGAACCAGTATCCACCAATACATGCGCCAGAGTAGTGCCCCTGCATTCGATAGAGACATGCAGGGCGTCGTTGTGGTCTCTTCCTTTCGCGGTCAGGTCAGCATCTGAAAAACCCAAGCCATTGTCTGCTGTCAGATTTGCTATGCAATCAGTGAACTGGACTGCAGACGTTTCCTGCGGCACATGGGCCGTCTTGAGAAATGAGATCAAGGCCTTAGCATGGGCCTCGGAGCATAGAAATAAGGAGAGCAGGGAGATCTTGGAGGGCGTATGCCCCAGCTGCTCGACAATATTGAAATCACTTTTCTTTATTATTTTCAGAATCTCCTCCATTTCTTGTCGAGAGGCCTCAGCATTTATGGGTATTGGTGCCTCCATCCGGGAAGGCTCTTCTTCAATCCCTTTGCCCCGAGCATTTGATGACTCGGCAGCAGGGGAAACAACTTGATCAGCAACAGGAACAGGTAAACTTGTAGGTTTTATAAGGAGGGGTTTTCGAATAGCGGGCGGTGCAATGTCAGGCGAGAAGAGCCTGCCACTGCGGGTGACCTTGGCTGGACCAGTGATATCGCAGATACTGGCGCCAGTGTCGAATTCTTGTTTGATTCCATTTACATACACGTCTGCCCCATAATGCCAGGGGACAGCTTTATCAGACACGTAGGGGAGAGGCCCCGGAACAGTAATAATCACAGGTGCAACAGTCATGATTTGAACGGGCTTCTTCGGGGGAGCCTTGATTGGATTATTGAAGATGGTAACCACAGAAACTTCTTTTATCGGAACCAACTGAACAACAGACTTTTTGAATAGAATTTCCTTGCTATCCATTAGGCCTTGGATGCCTAACCTCAGCAAGGGACAATCAGATAGGGAAACAACACAAAACAGGCAACCTTCACTGCAACCCGGAAATAAACCGGCCCGTAGTAGGTTCTTCTTAACGGTCTTCAGAGGGGTGACAACTTCATTTACCGAAACAGCGTACATTTCTTCCTCGATGGCATTTACTCTATGCTGGGGCATAGGAGCAGTTACAACATTTGGTCTCTCCGGCGCTTCAAACTGAATTTCCTTTGCGTCGATCAGATCTTGCACTTTGTTTCTCAAGGCCCAGCAATCATCAGTAGTGTGCCCGGGGCTATCAGAATGATAAGCACACCGGGCATTTGGGTTATACTTAGGAGACGCAGTGTTGACGACCTTAGGAGCTTCTTTGAGGGTCACCAGGTTGGTGGATAACAGTTGGGGTAAAATTTGAGATAAGGTCATACTCAGTCGGGTATACTGCCTCTTGGGCCTTTCGCTTCTTTGTTGATTGTACTGCTGAAGAGCAGCAACAGGTTTGGAGATGACCAAAGCATTGACGGCTTGGCGACTTTCGGGCTTGACTTGTCTTCTAGGACCATAGACGGCACTTGCTTCTTTCTTAAACGGCCTCTTCTCAGCACTGGTGGAGGCAGCCTTTTGTATCTTGCCTGACCTGATGCCAGCTTCAATTCTTTCTCCTGTCAATATTAAATCTGTAAACCCAGCGGAGGAGTTACCAACCAGATGATTGAAAAACAGACCAGACAACGTCCCTAGAAACATATCAACCAGCTCTCGATCAGTCAATGGAGGTTGCACCCTGCCAGCCAAATCTCTCCATTTTTGAGCGTACTCTTTGAACCCTTCACCCGTTCCTAGAGACATACCCTGAAGTTGGGTACGCGTAGGGGCGAGATCAAAATTGTATTGGTATTGTCTGTAGAATGCGGTTGCCAAATCTTCCCAGTGTCGGATGCTAGCTCCCTCTAATTGGTAAAACCATTCAAGCTGTGACCCCGAGAGACTATCTTGGAAGAAGTGAATCCAGAGGTTCTTATCTGCCGTGTAAGGTTGGATCTTCCTTACGTACGACCTTAGATGTAGCTTTGGACAGGAGACCCCATCATACTTGGCGAAGGCAGGTGCCTTAAACTTGTGTGGAATTACTACTCCAGAAGATAACCCCAAATCTCCGAAATCCAGCCCCAGCACATTCTGAATTTCCATGGCGCTTAAGCGGTCCTCCAATTGCTTGTATCTGTCAGCAGCAGGTGGGTATTGTTCGTCGTTATAGTCCGTCTCGTTGTCGGAGACTGCGGGACTAGGAGCTCCTCCCCCTTGGGGACTGTTTTTCTCAGCAGAAGAAGTAGTTGGATCAGCTTCATTATGGAGTGTGTTCCCAAATCTGCGTCCGGTGTTGAACAACGCTGTCCTCTTTTTCTTCTTCTTCTTCAGGAGCAGAGTCTTCAACTCTTGCTGACCTTGGGCTAGGCTTAGGACCATCTCTTGAAACTGTGCACTTTGGGCCTGAAGGGCCTTGATTGCTTGCTCACTGGATGAGTCTGGATTCATGATGACTGTGCACACAAACAGCGAAGAAAATTAAGCAACCTGTGAAATAGGGTACCTGCTATGCATATGGTGCAATGGAATGCGTATGTTTTATGTTTTCAAAGACAAACAAGATTCAACTTTGTAGACAACAAGGGAAACACACTTCATTAGATTAAAATTTTCAATTGTTCAACAATTTGCCCTTAGGCATTACAGGAATGAAAAATACTGGAAAGGAAATAAACTACAAAAGGAAATAATCAAAGCTCATCAATGCTCCCATGGCCTTCTCTTTTCAGTGCTGATGTAGTTGTTCAGGACCCGTTCTTCTTCCAATTGCTTAGTCAGCCTCTGAATCTTCCGTTCCTGCTCGTTGAATTTTTCCCGATAGAAGTCCCGTTCTTCCTTTAGCTGTGCCCAAGATCTCTTCATTGTATCAAAATCAGTGGGTATCTGAGGAGGGAGGACAATTGGAGGAACCCCATCTTCATCAGGAGATTCAAGAATGAGAGGTCTAACAGCTTCGTAGGGCATACCTAACCTTTGAGCACGGATG
Source organism: Vicia faba (assembly GCA_948472305.1). Lineage (NCBI taxonomy): Eukaryota > Viridiplantae > Streptophyta > Magnoliopsida > Fabales > Fabaceae > Vicia > Vicia faba. The sequence goes on from OX451735.1 coordinate 1,450,699,535, forward strand.
CGGACCCATTTGCAATAGGGCTCTATTGGTAGAGAAGTCTTTGGTCCCAACTCATGTGGGTCAGCTTTGTGGATTCTGTCCCAAGCTCTAATGAATCCCTGGCGTAGTTTGTCACTGTCTGTCTGAAACTCAAAATGGAAGTGAGGAACCAGCATTTCATGAGGCCCATCTCCTCTGGCTCTTCCAAACTGTCGGAGAGCTAAGCACGGATTGTAAGAGATTCCTCCTTGGATACCAATCAACGGGACATTAGGGTATTCTCCGCAACGGTCAATAACAGCTACCTCATCCAAACCTCTGAGAGTCCAGGTGATGTCATTATCAGTGAGAGACATTAACCTCTGAGCCCAACCTTTTCCTTCTTCATTCTTCAGCACGAACTTAGGAAGGTGCAAAATAAACCACTTTACTAGCAAAGGAGCACAGCACCACGGAGTCCCCCGTTTTCGAGCAGTACGAGCGTAGAGTTGTTGTAGAATATCACCCAAAAGAGTGGGTACCGGATTCCGAGACATGAAGATCCTTATGACATGGGTACTGATAAAAGTGTCAGGGTTGGGAAACAATACTAGACCATAGATCAAAAGTTCCAGAATATCCTCGTACACCTTGAAGTCCAAGTCATTCCAAAAATCATTAGCCTTGCCAACCAGGAATTTGACCAAAAAGCCTTTGATCCCATTTCTAGTTTCCCAGTTGGACAATACCTCTTCTTTGGTCAAGGGGAGAATTGCAGCAATCTCTTCAGGCCTAGGAGTCTTTTCCAAACCAGTGAATGGAGTTTGTTCCAAGACAGGGATCCCAAGCAAATAAGAAAATTCTTCCAGGGTAGGAACCAGCTGGAAGTCTTGAAAGGTGAAACAATGGTACAGAGGGTCATAAAACTGGGTCAGAACACTTATCAGTTGTTGGTCCCATTTTGCAGTGATCAAGCCAAGGAGAGAACCATGTCTGTTGATGAAGGAGGTAGTGTTTGGAATCCTTCCAACCAGATCCTTGAGTAAAACTGGTGGTTGAACAAAGTTGAGCCGGACAGTATTTCTACGCACGGGCATCATGATGTCCTACAAAACAGAGCAAAGATGAAACCTTTTTGTCTTTGAAATGGGTTAGTCCTTTATACAGGATGCATGCAATGGTATGATGGAATGATGCTATGATGAAACACACCACAAGTATTCACATAGGCAAATAAGGCACACAAGTCACACAAGACACCCTTAGGTTTCAGGCCAGCATGAGTTTCAGGTATTACCCTCTTTTGGTTTTGTTGGTTAAAACCTGTCCTATCAAAAGTAACCGGGTTCTAGAGGATCTCAAATCATTGGCTACCCTCAATCGGTCATAACTCCAGCATCGCAATCTTTTCTCGCGGCCAGAACCATCTCGAGAGTTTAGCTTCAATGAGTGTAGCATACTGCTACTGTCCTAATAGCCAAGTTGGTCAATTTAGGGTTCTAAGGTTGGTTGGTGTTTAATGACTCCTTAGAAGACCTATATTCTCCCCGTTGCGACACAAGGGATATAGGTATAGACTAAGATTCCACACCAACGTAGCCACTGCTTCACCCATGTCGGTCTACGCCGGACAGGTCCCTCACAGATTATGCTACCTAAAAAGGGTATATCCCAGATCCGGGTTAGGATCTATGAAACTCCGATGCAAAGCCCACAAATGTAAAAGCAAACAAGACAATCAATTGAAAACAAAGGTGATCTAAGCCCTAAGGTTACTCCACTTTTATTATTCTCCCCAGCAGAGTCGCCAGTTCTGTGATACGGTGGGAGAACTGACTTGGGTTTTGCGTTTGTATTCGCAAATGTTGCGGTTAGCAAGAGTCGCCACCGAATTTTTATTTTATCCTAAGGAAAGGTTAAAAAGCACAGCAAAAACCTTTTGAGATGTTTTCTTGGGTTCGGGGAGTAGATTATAGAAAGGGAAGGTATTAGCACCCTTTCTATCCATGGTTATCCATGGGCTCTTAGTTACTTGCTTAGATCACTTGCCTTTTTGTTTTCAATTGTTTTAAATGGTGCTTGAGTGTGGGTTTTGAAAATGTTTTGAAAAGATGCCAATGTGGTGGCAACCTTTGTAATGATCCATGTGGGGATGTATACAAAGATGTATGTCTTTTGAAAAGGTTTTCATTTGTTTTTGAAAGTTGTTTTGAAAGTGTAGTGATGTGTGATTTTGAAATTAGGCAAGTGTTTTGTTTTGCAAGTTTGATTCAAGTAACTAAGAGGTTATCTACTCCTAAATTTCTCAAAAGATTATTGTTATGTTTTAACCCTTTTAACAAGTTTGTTCCACCATTGTATTTGGTGGACAATCTTGTGTTAGGATGTGAGAGGGACAGGCGCGGGTCATCGTTTAGACCATAATTGCAATGGCGTTAAATGTCTTTGGGCAATTTTCTTTTAAGGGACTTGATCATTTGTTTTTGTTTGTTTTGAAAAGTGTTATCGAGGGACTATGATCATTCAAACTGTTTGCTTTGCCCAAAGAAGTTCAACATACAATATGGCCCATTTATTTGAAGGCAACAAGTGGAATACCCTAGGGGGTGCAAGTGTGATTTGTGTGTCCATTTTCATGCTTGTTTATCTTGTATTAGGTCAAACTATTTTTTTATCGTTTTTTCGCATACAAACCCTAATTCTAACATGTTATCATTAGAAAGCAATAAAGTGCGAAATTAAAATTACTAAGCTATTACAAAACCAAATATGGGAAGGGGGGTGCAAATGTTCAAATGGGGATATTGACAAGAATTTAAATCTAAATTATTACATCATTTGAATATTTGCAATTTAATCAATGTACAAAAAATTAAATAAAAATGCAAGATGCAAAAGAAATGTTTTGTATATATATGAAAAAAATATTATTTATGTAAAAGAGAAAAGAAAAATAAAAAATATATTATTTCTTGGAGTATTTTGAATTTAGGGCAAAAACCCTAATTTTAAAGAAAATGCATTATTATCTAATTTAATACAACTATTTATTTATTATTTATAAAAATAAAATAAAATGAAGTATATTATGGAAAAAAGTATTTTTGTATCAAATATTAATAAAAATAAAAATTCAAGTATTTTTATATTTTTAACTTAAATATATTGATAACCATATATATTTATATATATTAAATCTTAAATATGTATTATACACAAAACAAATATTTATTTAATATTTTAATAAAATAAATAAAAAGAGTATTTTTTATGTGAAATATTTTCAGAAGGTAAAAAAATAATAAAAAAATGTATTTACACTATTTTTCTATTTATTCTAATAATAGTATATATATATATATTTATGTATAAACAAAGAAATAAATCAAATAAATATGCCATAAATTCAAAAAAGGATGGAAAAAATATTTTTAAAATTTTAATATGCTGAGGAAAAATAAATGAATCAAAAATAAAAAGAAAATGTCAAAAATCATTAAAAATAAAGCAAAAGGGCTTGGGGGGTATGAATCAAAAAAAGTGGTGTGAAGAGAAAAAACACAACAGCCCAGCCCAATGATCACTGTCTTCAACCTCCAGCACAAAATATTTGAAAAACGCGCGCCATGTTCAGCTTCTTCTAACTCTTGATTCCTTGATTTTTTGAACAAACTTCCAACACAAAAGATGTTAAGCATGAAACCACGATTCCAAATATATATAAAACTCATCCTAACTCTCAGAAATGAGAGAGAATTTTATCAATCCCAAATCTTGACCTAAACTTTCTGCCATTTTCAAAGCTTAAATTCTCTCTACTCAGGCAAAAGAAATGAAATGTAAAGATATGTACATGTTCAGGGCTATGAGTAGAACCTTGTTTCTTCACAAACTTAAGACTAAAGATGCATGATAAGAGAGATACGAGTTCAAAGTTTTACCTGTGCAGTTGAACTTCAATCTGGAGAATGAGGAACTTTCAGTGCAATGTGATGATTGGAAAAGCTTCCTTGAGGTCCAGGGATGCTGTTTCAATGCTTACTTTGTCTTGAGAGCTTCTGAATCAAGCTATGGAACTTCAACTGCAAAAGGAAAAAATGAAAATGGTGGAAACTGTTAGGGTGATTACAGGTCAGGTTTTAGGCCATGGTTAGCTTGCATATGTTGTAAGGAAGGTAGAGGAACAAGTTTGGACAAGAATGCTCGAAGGGATTGAGAGATAGCACTCAATCTGCAGGGGTTCCCCTGTTTGTGCAGTTTTAAGGTGATTAAGGCAATGGGGGTGTTTTAGATGGCAAGGGCTCGTGTGTTAGCTTGGATATGTTCTTCTGAATGTGTTTGATAACTTCTCTCTTGTGTTTCTATGCTGAAGAGAGATATGGCACAAGTTATGCAATGTTACTTGAAAATGAAGCAAGCAAAGGTCACTTTGTGTTTTAGGTCAGTAGGGGCCTCTAATCCTGCTGCATAAGCCTCTCTTGATCAGAGCAATTTGCCCATAATCTTGTGCCAAAAGGGTTTTGCTTGTACCTTCTTGATTTGCAATTGGACATAAAGTTAATCTTTTCAAAAATGGAAAGTTCACTTTATCTAGTTTAGGATTAATCCACTATGCAATGTTAGAACACAAAGAACATGGTCTTAACACATTGAATATGCATTAAATTATTGAGTATGGAATGGTTCAAGGACCTGTAATCAAGCATAAAGCAAGCTAAGTTCAGATTTGCAAGTTTATGAACATGTTTTGATGAAGAACAAAAGTGAATTTTTGCCAACTTGTGAAATTCGAATCTCTCAAGTTATGAGGTTGTTTGATAAGTTCTTGGACATTTTGGAAAGCTTGGAATATGTACTACAATCCATCTTTGAAATGCAAATCAAAATTCCAAGTGGAAGGGTATGAAAAGTGGCCTTGAAGTGGGGTAGAAAACCTTGTCAAAATAGGTTAAAATTTCACTAAGTTAAAAATGGTTTAGTGCCCTTATTCAAAAAATTGTAACTTGAGATACAAGCTTCAAATGAGAAAACTTTGTGAATCAGAGTTGTAGATTATGCAACAAGCTACAACTTTCATGTTTTGACTTTTGTTTGAATCCAAATGGATCTTGGTGAAAAGATGGGGCAAAGTTGGGAAAAAATTAGGGTTTTTCATAACTTAGAAAAATTCTAAGTTATGAAAAATTCCATTTTCAAACCCTAATTTGCATTTTGTGATTTCTTGGTGAACAAGTTTCATGATTTGGCATGTTTTGATGAAAAATGAATCTTGACTCTTGATTTTGACCAAAAAGTCAAAGTTTGACTTTTCAGTATACAGTCAAAATTGATCAATTGACTGGGAAATTCAACTGTCAACCTTGTGTACTTGGGATCTTTTGAGCTTGATGAATGTGTCAAGACCATTTCATTGAGTCCTTGAGTCCATATGTGAACTTGGTTTGCCATTGGCTAGGTCAAACAGTCAAAAATTGCCTTTGTGCAGTCAAAACCCTAAAAATGACCATTTTGCCCTTTTGGTGATCTGATCAAATTTCTTGTGGAATTGTGATCCAAACTTGATCAAATGGTTCATGTGAGTTCATAATGTTGATGTGGATCAAATTTCATGAGGTTTGACTATCAATTGGCCACAGTTGACTTTTTCCCCAATACAGCTGATTTTTAGGTCAACTGTCCAATTGACTGGGCAAAACTTGGAATCAAGACTTGAAACTTGGTATAGGTAAACTTGGGAGTCCAATATGAAGCATGAAAGTCATCTTAGGCATTTTAGGTCAAAACATCCTTGGGCAAACACAAACCCTAATTTGAGTCCACAGTGCAAGGAGAAGTCTTGAGCAGAGGAAACCCTAATTGGATCTTGATCTTCAAAGGTCTTGTGATGAGAAAATGTTGAGGAAATGGGAGGGCAAATTTTGGGGTACAACAAACATTATCATGCATTTCACCGTATAAGCAGGTTTTTCAAGACAGGTTTCTTATTTTTGCTGTTTATTTCAGAAAAAGAAATGGCTCTCGAACAGATAGTGAAGGACCTCTAAGCTCAGAACGCTCAGTTTCAACAAATGTTCCTGGCTCTGGCCTAGGGGCAAGAAGATCTGAAAGCTTTAATCATCAAAGAGAGGACCAAGAAGTCAAAGAAACCAGTAGGTGTAATGAATTTAGGAAGAAGGATCAGAGGATAGGTTAAGCGAGCTATAAATTCCACGACCCCGTCGAATGAGGGGGACAATCAAGAAGAGAAACTCGAGGAAGAAAACAACAATCCATGGTTTGAGGAAGAGGAACCTGACTATTATGATGATAAATACAAATAACTGGAGGATCGGCTCAATGCTATGGAGATCTAGAGGATACTTGGGATGAATTTTAAAGAGCTAGGGCTGATTTCAAGCGTGGTCATCCTGCAAAAATTCAAGGTTCCTACTTTTGCTAAGTACGACGGTGTCTCCTATCTGAAGCTTCATTTAAGGTCGTACGTCAGGAAAATTCAACCCCACACTACTGATAGGAATCTGTGGGTACATTTCTTCCAAGATAGTTTATCAGGTACTCAGCTAGAATGGTTCTATCAATTGGAGAGAACCAAAGTTCATAATTGGGAAGATTTGGTTGCTTCTTTCTACAAGCAGTACCAATATAATGCTGACTTCGCCCAGAATCGTACATAGTTACCAAGTATGTCTATGGGTGTTGGCGAGGGTTTTAAGGATTATGCCCAAAAGTGAAGAGAATTTGCGGGAAGATTCCAGCCTCCGTTGTCTGATAGGGAGCTGGTGGACATGTTCTTGGGCACGTTATCTGGGCCGTTCTTTAACCATCTGATTGGAAGTTCTTCTGCTAGCTTTATAAAATTGATCTTGACTGGTGAAAGTGTAGAGGCTAACATCAAAAGCGATAAGACACAGAGAGATGCATCCTCCAGTACTATAAAGAAACCTTTCACTGGAAAGAAGGAGGTCAATGTTGCTTATAGCCAAAGAAATCACAACAAAACTGAGCGTCGTCCGACGGTAGGGACTGTTATGATTTCCAATCCTGCATCAAACCAATAACGAAACAATCAGCGTAGACCAGATGCACCTTGAAGACAGTTCACTCGGATCAACATGACCCTATCCCATGTTTTACCACATCTGCTGAAGTCCAATCTGGTGACTCTGAAGGAGGCCCCAAAGAATCCTAATACTGCCTCTCCTTGCTACAACCCGAATGCTCAATGTGCCTATCATTATGAGACTCCGGGGCATGATACAAATGATTGTTGGGCTTTAAAGAATAAGGTACAGGATCTCATTGAGGCAAAGGAGATTGAGTTTGACCTTCTCGAGACACCTAACGTAATAACTGTGCCAATGCCCAAACATGGAAAAGGTGTCAATGCTATTGATGATGACCACTTTGTTTCTTCCGTGGATGAATTAACTACTCCTCTTTTGACTGTTAAAGAAAATCTATTACAAGTTGGTTTGTTTTCGGGCTGTGGTGAAGGTTGCCACTCATGTATGTCTCTACCAGATGGCTGTTTATTACTGAATATGGGTGTCCAGCACCTGATGGTTAACCAAGAAATCTTGTTTAAGAAAGATCCTCTTGCCAGAAATTCATGTGAAGATGTTTCGATAATCACCATTTCCGACAATCCTCCTAGGGTCTCCACCAAAAGACCTGTCAGGATTACATCTGTTCCAAAGTTTGCTCCCCTGATCATCACCACGTCGGGGCCAATACCATATTCCTTGGATAAAGTTGTTCCCTAGAATTATGGGGCTGACGTCTATTACCATGGCATCGAGCAAGACCTGTTGGCTATTAAAGACAAAGTTGTTGAAAATACTGATCCTAACGTCGACAATATCGTTGTGACCAGTAAGATAACAAGAAGCCGAAGAGTTTTCTCCCCCGGGATCTCTTCAAAGACCATTTCTACTCATGTGATCATCCCTGCTTCTACTCCTGCTAGTACTCCCATTGTAACTCCTGTGATCATTCCTGCTAGTACTCCTGTCAGTATTCCCATGGCTACTCCTACTGTTAGTTCTAATGTTATCCCTGCTACCGAGTCGGCCGAGACTCGGGGCAAAGAGGTATTGGTTGAGCTTGTCAAGACGAAGGTGTATCCAAAAGCCATTTATGAGGCTTCTAAAAAGGAGATATTGAAAATAATCAAGAAAGGTGATTACAATGTCGTAGAACAATTGGGGAAGACCCCTTCAAAAATCTCAATGCCTGCCCTACTGTTGTGCTTTGAAGCCCATGCAAAGGCTTTAGTAAAATTCCTGGAGTCTGCCCACGTGCCTCAAGAGACCTCCACAAACAATTCTAGAATTGTGTGGCTAGTTTGACAGTTGACAATGGCGTGGGATTCTATGATGCAGACCTAACTCCAATGGGAAGGAAACACACTGATGCCCTACATGTCTTCATTGAGTGTAGGTGAACTAAATTAGCCCATGTTCTGGTAGACACACTATTGTGCCCCAAAATTTGCCCTCTCATTTATCAAGAATTTTCTCACAAGATCTCCTTTGACTCAAGACTGCACTAGGGTTGATCAGCTCAAGACACCTCCTTAAGCACTGATGACCAAAATTAGGGTTTGAGTTTGCACAAGGATATTTGAACTTACAATGCTCCATATGACTTTGATGGATCATTATGGACCCTCAATATTACTCATGTCAAGTTTTAAGCTTTGGATCACACTTTTGCTCAGTCAATTGAGTAGTTGACCTAAAAATCAGCTGTATTGGGAAGAAAGTCAATTGTGGCCAATTTACAGTCAAACTTCATAATTTTTGACCCACATCAACATTTTAAACTCATATGTATCATTTGATCAAGTTTGGATCACAATTCCTCAAGAAATTTGATCAAATCTTCAAAAGGGCTAAATGGTCAAAATTAGGGTTTTGACTAGGAAAGGGCAATTTCTGATTTTTGACCTAGCAAATGATCAATTGGTTTAAGGCATGATCTCAAGATTCCAATTGCATCATTTTGAACTAATGACATGGCTCAAAAACATTGCTCTAGTCTAATGGATTGACAGATGAATTTTCAGTCAACTGATCATAAGTCAAATGTATACTGAAAAGTCAAACTTTGACTTTTTGGTCAAAATCAAATGTCAAAGATCACAATTCATTAAAGAATGCCAAAATATGAAAATTATTCATCAAGAAATCAAAAATTCAAGATTTCATTTTGAAAAGTTAAACTTTTCTAAACTTAGAAATTTTTCTAAGTGTTGAAAATTTCTTATTTTTTCACAACTTTCAGCAAAATTTTCACCATGATGCAAGATGATTCAAAAGAAACTTTCAACATGAAAGTTGTAGATATCCATGAAATATACAACATTTCTTTACACAACTTCTTCCAAAAGTTCTTGGATCTCAAGTTATAAATTTAAGAATACATGGTCATGAAACAAAACATTTAGTGAAATTTTACCCTAATTTGGTCAGGATTTTGACCTAACTTCATGGAACTTTTTCATATAGTTATAAGGGGAATTTTCGAAAGTGATTCAAAGAGGGGTTGTAGAGAGAATTACAAGATTTCCAAAATGTCAAAGAACTCCTTGAGATCATTTTTGAGTAGGGAGAATCGAAGAGATGAAGTTAGGGTTTTCACACTTGAATTACAAGTCATTTTGTGATGAACAAGATTCAAAATTCAAACTTATGCTGCATAACCTCTACTTTTCAGGCCTCAAACTTGTTAGGAACTCCATAATTAATTGCTTTCACATCTATTAGAGGTCTCAATTCAAGCATTCAATGCAAGGCCATGTTTTATATCCATTTTGGGAAGAAAGTGCACAATGCCATTTTGATAAAGTAGCTTTTTGCCTAAAACTTGTTCTTGAGCCTCGCACTTGTTCTCTTCTGATCATACAAGTCCCATAACTCAGAAGAATCTTGTCTAGACACTTACAATAACTCATCCCATGCTTGTACTTCCTCTTGAAACTTGTTTTTCCACTTTACTTGAAAATCAAGTAACATATCAATTAGCTTGTAACTTGTACTTCTGACTCTAAAAAGCACTCAAGACCTTTTGCTTATAAATACACAAGTTATTTGCCACAAATCCCACGAATACTTGAGCCCTGAAAACACCAAGAACACAGAATCACCAAAAACACCTCAAAACTTGCCATTTTTGAGTTTTGAATCCAATCTCCAAATTTGCTGATGCGTATCTTGGCCTTTTACTTTCAGAAGCTTCTAAATAACATACACAAACAATTCCAAAACCTGCAACACCACTGTAACACCTCCATCATCATCCACCATTTTCAAAAATAGCACCTTGCACCTTGACTTCTTCAGAACTCCTCAGGCACTTTCAGCTCAAGTTAAGCATCACATTAGCTTCCTGGGAACTTGAGGAAGCTAATCCAATCATTGAAACTCACTAAAAGCTACTCAAACTCAAAACACAATACCCTCTTGCAAGGTAAGTTATCTCAACTTTGAACTTTTCATACAAGCATCAATAATGATTTATTTGTGAATGAAAATGTAGATATCATTGCCCTGAAGCTAACCATGACCATAGTTTTCATTTATATTGCTTGAGCTTAGAGAATTTTAAGACTGAAGTTTCTGTAATTTTTAGGGTTCAGATTAGGGCCATTAAAATCCATGCTTGTCTTTGATCTATAATTTTATTTCTTTGCATTTCTGAAATCGTGAGGAAATTTGCTACAAGATTCATGTTTACATATTTGCAAATGGATGAGAGATGAACAAGATATAGGTACTCTTGTTGGGCGTGAGGTTGAAGATGAATTTGGCCTCAGGAACGTGTTTACCATATATATTTATGGTTTGATATTAATAAACGGATGTATAGCCACCCCAGTGGTAGAAGTGCACGCCTGTGACTATAGTGACCTGGGTTTGAGCCCCAATGGTACCCTTTTGGATTTTTTTTCTTTCAAATTTCTCACATTTTATGACCTTTTTTGGCAGCGCTGGGCCTCATCCTCTTGGGCCTCATGATTTTTTCTTACTGCTGACCCCCTTGCTGGCTATTCACACCCTGGCCCATTTTGTTTTCTTTTTCTCACTCTTATTTATTTGTTTTCTTAAATATTTTATCTAATACTAAAAAATCAGAAAAAACATGAAAACATTAGATTTATATTTTGATATAGTTTATTTATTTTTTACACAAAAAATTATTTTATTTAATCATACTTTATTTATTTTACTAATTGATTTGTAAATAGAAACTAGGTTTTTCGTTATTTTCTTTTACACAATTTAAATATATTATTTTAAAACCAAAAAAGACCAAAAATATTTTATAATACTATAAATTATTTTTTAGACAAAAATACAAAAAATATTATTCTTATAAACTTAATAGATTAGGGTTTTATTTCAATTCACTTCCTAGTAAAATTAGGTTTCACTTTTTACTAATTTACTTAATTATTTTTCTTTTAGTTAATTAGGTTAAAACAAAACCCCTTTTCCCTAAAAAATCCAAATAAATATCCATTTTCTTTCCATTTTACATTCTTGTATATTTATTCATTTTTTGTACACTATTTATCCAAATTCAATATGGTTGTAATAGATAATTAGGTTTATTTTTTAGTAATCCCCACTTGTAATTTGTACACCCCCCTGCCACAAGTATTGTAATAGCGTAGTAATTTTAAATTCCGCAATTTATCGCTTTATATATAAATTCTAGTAATTAGGATTTGCATGAGAAGATAAAACCAACAAGTAGCAAACCCTAATCAAAGACTAAACAAAGCATGAAAATCAATACACTTGCACACAAGCACCCCTAGGATAAAACCCACTTGGTTGCCTTACAAAAATGACCATATTACGCATGTGAAGTATCTTAGCAAAAACAAGCAAAAAAAATATAAGATCATAGTCCCTCGATGACGCTATCGATGTTGCCTTCCAAATGATCTTAGTCCCTAAAAGATAATGCTAAGATGCCTTGCAATATTGCTTATCATGGTTATACGATGACCCACGCCCGTCCCATTTACATCCAAAGATAGGGTTACTTACCAAATCAATAGTAAGATAACAATGTCAAAGGAAAGAGGAAATGAACATGAAAAACTTTTGAGTAGGTAGAATGCCCCTAGTTACTTGTTCACTTTCAAAACAAAACATCCTTGCTATTTTCAAAACAAACACCTACACTTTCAAAACATCTTTCAAAACTTGAAAACATTTTCAAAAGATCAAACACTTTGTATACATTCTTACGAACAAGAATCATTACAAAGTTTGCCTAAACAATGACCTCTTTTAAAAATACTTTCAAAAACCACACAAAGCACATTTTCAAACAAAAGTAAGTGATCTAGCAAGTAACTAAGAGCCCATGAAAAACTATGGATGAAAAGGGTGCTAATACCTTCCCTTTTCATAATCTACCCCCCGAACTCAAGAAATAATCTCAAAGGTCTTTCCTGTGCTTTTTCACATTTCCTTTTGGATAAAAGAAAATTCGATGGTGACTCTAACTAACCGCATTATTTGCAGTCAAAAGCAAAACACCCAAGTCAGTTCTCCCACTGTATCACAGAACTGGCGCCTCTGCTAGGGAAAATACTAAAAGGGGGGTTACCTTAGGGTTAGATCATATTTACTTGCTTTCTTTGTTTGACTTGTTTTCTTTATATTATGGTTCTTTGTTTGGAATTGAATCCTCTACCCGGATTTGGGATACCTTATAGGTAAGTAGAAATACATTGTGGAAACTGTGCGGGGTATACCGACATGGTCTAAGCAATAGCTATGTTAGTGCGATATATTTGTGGGTATCGGTATCCCTTGAGTAGTCAAGGAGAATACGGGGACACTAAGTGATGTCATAAAGCACTAATGAACTTTTAGAACCTTTACTTGACCAACTTGTCCTTTAGTAAGTAGTGAGATGATCGGCTTTGGTGCAATCCGAAGTTGGTAGATACTCGATACTACACTCATTGAGGTTTGGTTTTTTGTGATATTTCGGTCGCCATTAAAGTGGCTTGTGCTGAAACAATGACCAAGGAAACAAACCAGTGATATTGAGCTCCTTAGAACCCGGTTACTATTGCTAGGATATGTTTTAAGCCAACTAAACTTCAAGAGGGTACTTACCTATGAGACTCCATGCAATCCTAAACCTAAGGACTTATTTTCTTTGTTTGTGTATATTTACTTATACATAACATCATGAACATCATAACATCATACTCATATTCACTAACCATTTCAAGGATCTTGGGATTTATCTTTGTTCTGTTTTGTAGGACATGGATTCTATTTGCAGGAAAATTGTTCAAGTCAACCTTGTAAGTATCCCTCCTCAACTTAAAGAGCTGGCATCAAGAATTCCTGAAAAATCTCCATTTACTGAAAGACATGGTCGCCTACTAAACTTAGTCACCTCCAACACTGATGAAGACATGATGAAGGTGCTCTTTCAGTTCTTTGATCCCTTACACCATTGCTTCACATTTTCTGATTATCAACTTGTGCCGACTTTGGAAGAATTCTCCCAAATCTTAAGGATTCATATTCTCAATCAACTACCTTTCATCGGTACGGAAAGATATTCAAAGCCAGAAGAGATTGCTTAAGCTCTACACATGCAACCATCTAATGTCACAACCAATTGGGAAACAAGAAGTGGTGTCAAGGATTTCCTATCAAAGTTCTTGTTTGAGAAAGCCTAAAACTGTTGGAACTCTTTGGATCTGGAAGCTTTTGAGGAAATTGTGGCTCTTCTCATTTATGGGATGGTTTTGTTTCCAAATCCTAACTAACTCATAGATGTGAACACCATCAAAATCTTTATGTCTCGTAACCCGGTGCCTACTTTGCTATGGGGCATCCTACATTCCTTTCACACTCGCACCATGAGGAAAAGAGGTATCCTTATGTGTTGTACTCCTCTTTTGGAAAGATGGTTTATTTCGCATCTTCCCCAATCTGTATTGAAGAACAAGCAAGGTTCAGGGTGGTCACATAGGTTGATGACGCTCAAACATTCAGACATTCATTGGTGTTCTCGATCTATAGAGAATGTTACTATTGTCGATTGTTGTGGAGAATTCCATAATGTACATTTACTTGGCATTAGGGGAGGTATCACCTACAACCCCTGCTTATCCTTAAGACAATTTGGTTACGCCCGAAGGGATGGCTCACATGATATGCTCATTCAAGGTTTGGTATTTGACTATGAGAACGAAGATCATGGTCATCGCCAAAGATTTATCTGAGCTTGGAGTATGTTGAACAAGGTAGATAGCAAGACATTGGGGCATAAGAATTCCATCCCTCTTGAGCCTTACCTCAAATGGGTACGAGCTCGTGCTCAAAGTCTTATGACGCCTTACCCCTATATTCTCCCGGTAATCATAGAGCCTGTTGTGGAAGGAGATGTTCCGTACACTATCCTGCATCCATACATGCCCACCTCTCTTGAAGACTTACAAAGGGATTGGATACAGCTTAAAGGGGAGAGAGACACTTTCGAAGCCCAATTCTACGCCAGCGAGAAGAAGGTTTTGGAACTCACTAAGTAACTTCATGAGGAGCGGATCCTGAATGCCTACATCGTGCCAAAGGGGATGCGTACAAATTTTTTATCTTAGAGTTTTTGTACTTCTTTGTAAGCCCAAAAGAGGCATGATTTACTCAAGCTCTAATTTATTAATATGACGTGTGTTCTCTTTTTTGTCTAAAGAAATTTTAAATCACTAAGTTCCTTGAAATCATTGCATATGCATTTGCCATTCATCATAACATAAGAAGGTTTCTTACGACAAGTCTCCTCATCTTTCTACTGTTTATTTCACTAAGATGGATCTCGAGCAGACGGTGAAGAACCTCCAAGCACAAAATGCTCATTTTTAACAAATGTTCTTAACTCTAGCCAAAGGACAAGAAGAGTTGAAGACCTTGCTGGTTGAAGAGAAAAAGAATAAAACAAAGAAAATAACTGGAGTTCTAAATATGGGAAGAAGGTTTCACGGACAAGCTAGACGGACCTTAAACTATGCAACGTCATCTGGTGAGAAAGATAACCAAGAAGTGAAAGGCAAGGAAACAGTGGCCCAACCAGATTCAAATTCGGAAGAGGAAGAAGAATATTATTCTGAAGAACAATATCCCCCGGCCAAAGACAAGTATAAGCATCTGGAAGAACGGTTAAATGCGATGGAAATTCAAAAAGTTCCTGGACTGGACTTTGAGGAGTTGGGGTTAGTATCTAGGATTGTCGTTCCTCCAAAATTCAAGGCACCGGTTTTCGCCAAATACGACGTAGTTTCGTGTCCCAAAATGCATCTCCGGTCCTATGTGAGGAAAATACAACCTCACACTGTTGACAAGGATTTATGGGTACACTTATTTCAAGATAGTCTGTCCGGAACTCAACTTGATTGGTTTTAGCAGCTAGAAAGAACCAATGTTCATAATTGGGAAGATCTTGCCACTACCTTTTACAAACAATATCAATACAATGCAGACCTTTCTCCCACCCATACTCAACTCCAGAGTATGGCCATAGTTTCAAGTGAAGGCTTCAAAGACTATGCTAAAAAATGGAGGGACTTAGCAGGAAGAGTCCATCCTCCCCTATCTAAAAGAGAGCTAGTAGACATGTTTTTGGGCACCTTGTTCGGTCCTTTCTTTAATCACTTGATTGGGAGTTCCTCGGCAGGTTTTACCGAATTTATTTTGACTGTAGAAAGAGTGGAAGCCGGGATAAAGAATGGGAAGATTCAAAAAGACGTATCCTCTGCTGCTGTAAGAAAACCATTCATTGGAAAAAAATAAGTTGTAGGTGTATATCCTCAGAGAAATCAAGATAGGGATGAACGTCGTCCAATGGTGGGGGCTGTCATGATTCCTAAACCTGCACCTGATCAGCAAAGAAGCAACCAACCAAGAACAGAAAGACCAGTCAGACAGTTCACCCGAATTAACATGACACTATCTAAAGTATTTCCATATTTGTTAAGATCCAATCTAGTAACTTTGAAAGAAGCTCCAAATAATCCTAACACAAACTCTCCTTATTATCATCCTAATTCCCGCTGTGAATACCATTATGAGAGTCCCGACCATGACACTAACAACTATTAGGCTCTGAAAAACAAGGTACCAGACCTTCTTGAAGCCAAAGAGATTGAATTCGACACACCAGAAATTCCCAGTTTTATCACTGCCCCTATGCCCAAGCACGGTCGTGATGTCAATGTCGTTGAGGAGGATATGTTTGTTACTTTGGTTGATGAACTTTTGACCCCACTCCTGACTATCAAAAATAACTTGTTGAATGTCGGTGTATTCCCAGGTTGTGATGAAAGTTGTCAATTCTGTTTATCCTCATCAATCAGCTGTCATTTGTTAAAAGAAGGCGTTCAATGCCTAATAGATGACAAGGAGATTTTGTTCGAGAAGACTTCTATTCCAACTGTTTCTTATAATGATGTTTCCATAGTGACCATTCCCGCCAATTCTTTCGGGGTCTCCACCAAAAGACCTATTAGAATTACATCAGTTCCTAAAGTGGCTCCATTGATAATTACAATGCTTAGACCAATACCGTATTCGTCAGACAAAACCGTCCCATGGAGTTATGGAGGTGATGTCTACTATCACAATATCAAGAAAGATTGGCCAGCTGCTGGAAATTCAAGTTCCAAGAAAGTTAATTACGATGTCGGTAACATCGCAGGGACTAGCAAGATAACCCGAAGTGGAAGGGTATTCTCTCCATAAATTACTCCTCCCAAAGTTATTTCTGGACCTATAATCATTCCTGTTGCTCCTCCAAAGGCTATTCCCAGTCCTGCAATCATCTCTGCTAATACTCCCGTTGAAAAAACGGTTGCAGTCCCTGTTATCACCCCTACTGACATTCCTACTGCCGAGTCAACCGAGACTCGAGGCAAAGGTATTCTGGTTGAGCCTATCCGAACGAAGGCACAATCAGTAGCTATCCCTGAGACCTCCCGAAAAGAGATGGAGGAAATTCTAAAGATTATAAAAAGAAGCGACTACAACATAGTCGAACAACTAGGGAAAACTCCATCAAAAATTTCCATGCTGGCTTTATTGTTATGTTCTGAGGCTCATGCAAAGGCCTTGGTAAAATTCCTTAAAACTGCCCATGTACCCCAAGAAACAATTGTCGATCAGTTCCAAGACTGCATAGCCAGCTTAACTGCAAATAATGGTTTAGGTTTTTTGGATGCTGATTTAACGCCAAGGGGGAGGAAGCATAACGAGGCATTACATGTCTCGGTCGAATGCAGGGGCACGACTTTGGCTCATTTCTTGGTTGACACTGGTTCGTCTCTGAATGTGTTGCCTAAGAAGGCTCTTGATAGGCTTGACTGTGAAAGATTGACGTTGAAACCTAGCAACATGGTAGTGAGGGCCCTCGACGGCTCAAAAAGGATGGTGCATGGGGAAGTGGACATCCCCATAAAAATTGGAACCCAAACATTTGATTCAACTTTTTATGTAATGGATATTCACCCTTCATATTCCTGCTTATTGGGCCGCCATGGATTCACAATGCTGGTTATGTCACCTCTACGTTACACCAAATGCTTAAATACCCAACCAAGGGGAAGATCATTACTGTCAATGGAGAAGAGGAATATATGGTAACTCATTTAAACTCCTTCAGATACGTGGAATTGGACGGCGAATTCATTGAAACTCCGTTTCAGAATTTCGAGGAAGTCCCACCAATCGTGGCAGTAACCAAGGTTGTTTCCCAAGTCCCAAAGATTACAAGGCCTCCGCTCAAGATGTCGTCTTTGAAAGATGCCAAGGTAGTAATAGAAGAAGGTGGGTGCACTATTTGGGGCCAACTCCCGGATATCCCATACAAGTCTGACAAATTTGGTTTGGGTTTCACTTCAGGAGCCCAGAAAGTTGTACGTTGTGCTCGTGCTGGAGGACCACCCTTGAAGATCAGCAATCGTGAAGTCAACGCAGTGGAGGATGATGAAGACAGCTATAACCTGGAGGATTGGATTTTCCCACCTGTCAGTGGATGGCTCAGCAACTGGGAAGCTAGAGATTTTGTCCCAATCACTTTTATCCAACAGTAATTTGTCTTTAAATTTTGTCGGATCTGTAATATTAAACATTTCAGACTCTTAAAACCTTGTGTCTTACCCGAAGCACAATGGTCCATTTGTAAGGATTATTATCTCATTTCCATATGACATCAATGAATCGTGGACGTTTTTGCATACAAAACTTTGTGCTCATTGTTTTTCTTTTTACATTTTCATTTCTTTCAAAGATAGCTATACTCTTACACTCACTCACATTCAAAATGCAGTTCTACATCCATTCGGGATCCCATGGATAACAATTCTGCTATGGCCTTTTGTGACTCTGAAAATCTACTCTACCAAGCCGAAGACAAAGGTGAGGAGGATTGTGAAATGCCAGGGGAACTCGTCAGGTTAATACAACAAGAAGAGAGGACCATACAGCCCCACGAAGAACCAGTGCACACAATTAACCTAGGTACTGAAGAAGACAAGAGAGAAGTCAAGGTGGGTGCCAATATGGAACCCAGTGTCAAAGAACGCCTAATTCAGTTGCTACATGATTATGTTAAGGTCTTTTCCTGTTCATACAAAGACATGCCAGGACTTGATGCAGACATCGTGGTACATCGTCTACCAACAAAAGAAAACTTCCCACCGGTAAAACAAAAGGTCTGTCACATGCGACCAGACATGTCAGAGAAGATCAAGACGGAATTCATGAAACAATTCAACACCGGATTCTTGGTTTTCACTTTCTATCCACAATGGGTTGCCAATGTTGTTCTCGTACCTAAAAAGGACATCAAGGTATGAATGTGCATAGACTACAGAGATTTGAATAGGGAAAGCCCTAATGATGATTTCCCACTTCCCCACATCGATATTTTGGTTGACAATACAGCACAACATAAGGTGTTTTCCTTCACAAATGGTTTCTCAGGCTACAACCAAATCAAAATGGAGCCTGAGGACATGGAGAAAACAACCTTCGTCACACAATAGGGCATATTCTGCTACAAGGTTATGCCATTTGGGTTGAAGAACGCTGGGGCAACCTATTAGCGTGCCATGATAGCTCTATTTCGCGACATGATACATCAAGAAATAGAGGTCTATGTGGACGACATGATATCCAGATCTCAAACAGAAGAAGAGCATCTTGGTCATTTGCAGAAATTATTTGAGAGGCTAAAGAAATACAAGCTGAGGTTGAACCCAAATAAATGCACATTTGGGGTGAGATCTGGTAAGCTCCTATGCTTTGTTGTCAGCGGTAAAGGTATCAAAGTGGATCCTGCCAAGGTGAAAGCAATACCAGAAATTCGTGCTCCTTGTACCGAGAAGGAAGTCAGAGGATTCTTGGGACAATTAAACTACATTTCCAGATTCATTTCTCACCAAACAGCTACTTGTGAACCAATCTTCAAATTACTGAGGAAAGATCAAGTAGTCAAATGGAATTATGAGTGCCAAACTGCCTTCAACAAAATCAAAGAATACCTGCAAGAGCCTCTGGTGTTGATGCCACCAGTCGAGGGAAGACCCTTGATCATGTATCTAACCGTTTTAGAAAATTCAATGGGGTGTGTGTTGGGGCAGCATGACGAGTCTGGCCGAAAAGAGCATGCTATTTATTACTTGAGCAAAAATTTTACCGACTGTGAAACAAGATATTCACTGCTCGAGAAAACTTGTTGCGCTCTGGAATGGGCTTCTCTCCGGCTAAGACAGTATATGCTGACCCATACTACCTTATTGATATCTAAAATGGATCCAATAAAATACATCTTTGAGAAACCTGCCCTCTTTGGGAGAATAGCGAGATGGCAGATGATCCTGACAGAATATAACATAAAGTATACTACCCAGAAAGCAATAAAGGGCAGTGTACTAGCTCATCACCTTGCTCATCAAGTTGTGGATGAGTACCAGTCTATGAAGTTTGAATTCCCAAATGAAGACATCGTGATGGTAAAAAACTGTGACGAATTCATACCATATGACGGACCTGAACAAGGATCCCGGTGGACCCTGATTTTTGATGGGGCATCCAACGCACTCGGAAATGGTATAAGTGTTGTACTTATATCCCCTAAAGGGTGTCATACTCCCTTAACTGCAAGACTTTGCTTCAATTGTACAAACAAAATGGCAGAATACGAAGCGTGCATTTTTTGTCTCAAAGCTGCCATAGATTTGGGGATCAAATCTTTAAATGTATTCGGAGATTCAGCTTTGGTCATCATCCAGATCAAAGGGGAATGGGACACCAAACACCCTAACATTATCCCCTACAAAGAACATGTGCTGACATTGATCCCACATTTTGAGAAGATTACCTTCGAGCATTTCCTGCGAGAAGAAAATCAGCTAGCAGACTCACTAGACACAATTTCATCCATGTTTAAACTTAAATGGGATAACCAGGCTCCCTAAATCACCATTGAACGAATGGATGAACCAGCTCACTGTCACGAGATTAATACTGAAGAAGTAGTGGACCAGCCTTGGTTTCACGAAATCAAGAGGTATCTTGAGGCTCAAGAATATCCGGAAGGAGCTTCAGTCAATAATAAGAAGTTCTTAAGGAGATTATCTGCTAAGTTCTTCCTTAGTAATGGCATTCTCTACAAACGCAACCATGACTCTGTTTTTCTTCGCTGCGTAGACAAGGTTGAGGCAGAAAATATCATGGTTGATCTACATGAAGGCACTTTTGGCATCCATTCCAGTGGGCATACGATGGCAAAGAAAATCCTACGGGTAGGTTATTACTGGTCTACCATGGAAGAAGATTGCTATCAACACTCTCGAACCTGCCACAAGTGTCAGATTTATGCTGACAAGGTACACGTACCTCCGGTTCCTTTGAATGTCTTGACGGCTCCTTTGCCCTTTGCTATGTGGGGCATCGATATGATTGGGGAAATCAAACCAACAACCTCTAATGGACACTGCTTCATCTTGGTGGCCATTGACTATTTTACAAAGTGGGTTGAGGCGGCCTCTTTCGGTTCAGTTACCAAGAATGTTGTAGCCCGTTTCATCAAACAAAATCTCATATGTCGGTACGACATCTTAGAGGGAATCATCACAGACAATGGTACAAATCTAAACAACATTATGATCACCTCCCTGTGCGAGCAATTCAAGATCCAGCATCACAATTCTTCCCCTTACCAGCCAAAAATGAATGGTGTTGTCGAAGCCGCAAATAAGAACATCAAAAAGATCATACAGAAAATGACAATCACATATAAATACTGGCATGAGATGCTACCATTTTCTCTCCACGATTATCGTACCATGACACGCACATCAACTAGGTCAAAACCCTACTCTCTGGTATACGGCATGGAGGTTGTCTTTCCTATTGAGGTCCAGATCCCCTCTCTGAGAATTATGAAGGACGCAGGGTTGAATGAAGACGATTGGATCCAAACTCGACTTGATCAACTGAACTTGATTGATGAGAAAAGGCTTACTGCTGTCTGTCATGGTCAAATGTATCAAAAATGGATGATCAAGGCTTTCAACAAAAAGGTCAGATGCCAAGTGTATCAAGTCAGAGATATAGTTATCAAACGTATCATACTTCCGCAAGGAGATCCCATGGGGCAAATGGACTCCTACATATGAAGGACCGTTTGTAATCAAAAGCATATTCTCTGGTGGAGCAATGATCTTGACCACCATGGATGGCGACGACCTACCGTACCCTGTGAACACGGACATCGTCAAAAGGTACTACGCATAAGAGACCTACTAGGTTGAGACACCTAGGCAAAACAAGGGCATCCGTGCGAACCAAAAAGGTTCGGGAAAAAATTAGGGATAAAACAAAAAAAATATGTACACCCGGCAAGCTGAAAACCCGAAAGGGTGGCTTGGGAAAAAAAGGGTATCCCAGTGGACTGAAAACTCGAAAGGACGGTCCAAGCAAAAGTTAGGGAATTAAAGCGTATGACTATGTCCTGTTGGATCACCTTACGGATAACCTTTGGCTTCAATTGACAAACTCAACGGTTTTGATCAATTCAATCAGCTTCAAACAAGGAAACAAATAGATAAGATGCTCAGAGACACAAAGGCTATAGCAGAATGGGAACCCCATGGGATTATTTCACATAACTATATTTTCTTTGTATCAAATTTCCATTCTTACGATGGCATTCTCTTACTAGAATGTTTGTCTCATTGTACAAAAATAATTACTCAAAGTCAATACAAAAATATCCCTTTGAAAGTGCAAAACTATCTGTTTTCCTTACTCTTGTGTTTTATTTATGAAAACGTCCAATGATTTATTTTTGAACATATGCATTTGAGCGTAACTACTATTTACAAATGAAAAAAATAAAAAGACAATCACTGATGGCTTTAAGAAATAGGGAAGTCTCTCTAAGCTATTTCCATAAAATTCCCCGCAGTGTCCAGTTTAATCCCCAGCGGAACAAAAATTCCAGTTATCACTCCCCGGTAGAAGTCGCCAAATTTCTCAGGATTCCCCAACAGGATTTTAGAAGCAGTACACGGCATTTCCCTCACAACAAATTTTATTTCTCTAAAGGGGAAATTCATCAACACTTCAAAACATGAAGACTTGCACTCCGTATCCTCAGTAGTAGTCGGGGATTTATTTTCTCCAATCCAACAAAGCAGTGCAGCAGATTAGCTCACATACACATACATCACATCTATATATCATAAACATCGATAACATGAACGCATGTATCACAATCTCATTATACCATGCATTTCATACAATATGACATTGCATATTAGCTAACATTTTACCCTTTTCAGGATAAGGTTAATCAACAGCTACCATTAACAATGTTCAAAGGCTTTTCAGATAAAGTTCAGATATGCTCCAGACACGGACGCCATTCTGATACTCATTCAGATTCAGCTTTCAGATATGGTTCATATACGCTCTAGACACGGACGCCATTATGATACTCATTCGGTTTCAGCTTTCAGATACAGTTCAGATACGCTCCAGACACGGATGCCATTATGATACTCATTCAGATTCAGTTTTCAGATATAGTTCAAATACGCTCCAGACACGAACGCCATTCTGATACTCATTCAGATTCAGTTTTCAGATACAGTTCAGATACGCTCTAGACACGGACGCCATTCTGATACTCATTCAGATTTAGTTTTCAGATACAGTTCAGATACGCTCTAGACACAGACACCATTCTAACACTCATTCATATTCAGTTCATATACGCTCCAAACACGGATGCCATTCTGATACTCGTTCAGATTTAGCTTTCAGATATGGTTCAGATATGCTCCATACACGGATACCATTCTGATACTCATTCAGATTCAGTTTTTAGATATGGTTCAGATATGCTCCAAACATGGATGCCATTTTGATACTCATTCAGATTCAATTTTCAGATACAGTCCCGATACGCTCTAGACACAGACGTTATTCTGATACACATTCAGTTTTAGCTTACAGATACGGTTCAACAATCATTTCTGGATGGCATCTACAAGTCCATCTCCAACAACTTTCCATCATCCCTCCAAATGGCATTTTTAATACCATCAACCATAACATCACCGAGTGCAAATTTCTGGGCACTCTAATGTCCAATCATCTTCCACCTTCGAGTCACGAATGGAAAAACTCGCCAATATAACTTTTCAGGCTTAAGAAGATTGAACAGGGGAAGCTGTTGTACCCCATAATTTTCTCTCTCATTTATCAAGAATTTTCTCACAAGATCTCCTTTGGCTCAAGACTGCACTAGGGTTGATCAGCTCAAGACACCTCCTTAAGCACTGATGACCAAAATTAGGGTTTGAGTTTGCACAAGGATATTTGAACTTCCAATGCCCCATATGACTTTCATGGATCATTATGGACCCTCAAGATTACTCATGTCAAGTTTCAAGCTTTGGATCACACTTTTGCTGAGTCAATTGAGTAGTTGATCTAAAAATCAGCTATATGGGGGAAAAAGTAAATTGTGGCCAATTTACAGTCAAACTTTATAATTTTTTATCCACATCAACATTTTAAACTCATATGTATCATTTGATCAAGTTTGGATCATAATTCCTCAAGAAATTTGATCAAATCTTCAAAAGGGCAAAATGGTCAAAATTAGGGTTTTGATTGGGAAAGGGCAATTTCAGATTTTTGACCTAGAAAATGATCAATTGGTTTAAGGTATGATCTCAAGAGTCCAATTGCATAATTTTGATCTAATGACATGTCTCAAAAACATTGCTCAAGTTCATTGGATTGACAGATGAATTTTCAGTCAACTGATCAAAAGTCAACTGTATAATGAAAAGTCAAGCTTTGACTTTTTGGTCAAAATCAAATGTCAAAGATCACAATTCATAAAATCATGCCAAAATATGAAACTTAGTCATCAATAAATCAAAAATTCAAGATTTCATTTTGAAAAGTTAAAATTTCTAAACATAGAAATTTTTCTAAGTGTTGAAAATTTCTTATTTTTTCACAACTTTGAGCAAAGTTTTCACCATGATGCAAGATGATTCAAAAGAAACTTTAAACATGAAAGTTGTATATCCCCATGAAATATACAACATTTCTTTACATAACTTCTTCCAAAAGTGCTTGTATCTCAAGTTATAATTTTAAGAACACATGGTCATGAAACAAAACACTTAGTGAAATTTTGCCCTTATTTGGTCAAGATTTTGACCTAACTTCATGGCACTTTTTCATATAGTTCCATGGGGATTTTTAAAAAGTGATTCCAAGAGTGGTTATAGAGCACATTATAAGTTTTCCAAAAATGTCAAAGAACTCCTTGAGATCATTTTTGAGTAGGGACAATCGAAGAGTTGAAGTTAGGGTTTTCACACTTGAATTACAAGTCATTTTGTGATGAACAAGATTCAAAATTCAAAATTATGTTGCATAACCTCTACTTTTCAAGACTAAAACTTGTTAGGAACTCCATAATTAATTGCTTGCACAGCTGTTAGAGGTCTCAATTCAAGCATTCAACGCAAGGCCATGCTTTATATCCATTTTGGGAAGAAAGTGCATAATGCCATTTTGATAAAGTAGCTTTTTGCATAAAATTTATTCTTGAGCCTTGCACTTGTTCTCTTCTGATCATACAAGTCCCATAACTCAAAATAATCTTGTGTAGACACTTACAATCACTCAGCCCATGCTTGTACTTCCTCTTGAAACTTGTTTTCCCACTTTTCTTGAAAATCAAGTAACATAGCAATTAGCTTGTAACTTGTACTTCTGACTCTAAAAAGCACTCAAGACCTTTTGCTTATACCTACACAAGTTATTTTCCACAAATCCTACGCATACTTGAGCCCTAAAAACACCAAGAACATAGAATCACCAAAAACACCTCAAAACTTGCCATTTTTGAGTTTTGAATCCAAACTCCAAATTTGCTTGTGCGTTTCTTGGCCTTTTACTTTCAAAAGCTTCTAAATAACATACACAAACAATTCCAACACCTGCAACACCACTGTAACACCTCCATCATCATCCACCATTTTCAAAACAGCACCTTGCACCTTGACTTCTCCAGAACTCCTCAGGCACTTTCAGCTCAAGATAAGCATCACATTAAGTTCCTGGGAACTTGAGGAAGCTAATCCAATCATTGGAACTCACTAAAAGATACTCAAACTCAAAATATGATACCCTCTTGCAAGGTAAGTTATCTCAACTTTGAACTTTTCATACAAGCATCATTAATGATTTATTTGTGAATGAAAAATGTAGATATCATTGCCCCGAAGCTAACCATGTCCATAGTTTTCATTTATATTGCTTGAGCTTAGAGAATTTTAAGATTGAAGTTTCTAAAAATTTTAGGGTTCAGATTAGGGCCATTAAAATTCATGCTTGTCTTTGATCTATAATTTTATTGCTTTGCATTTCTGAAATCGTGAGGAAATTTGCTACAAGATTCATGTTTACATTTTTACAAATGGATGAGAGATGAACAAGATACATGTACTCTGGATGAGCATGAGGTTGAAAATGAAGTTGGCCTCAGGAACATGTTTACAATATATATTTATGGTTTGATATTAATAAATGGATGTATAGCCACCCCGGTGGTAGAAGCGCGCTCCTGTGACTATAGGGACCTGGGTTCGAGCCCCAGTGGCACCCTTTTGGATTTTTTTTCATATTTCTCACATTTTCTGACCTTTTTTTGGCAGCGCTGGGCCTCATGTTTTTTTCTTACTGCTGACCCACTTGCTGGCTATTCACACCCTAACCCATTTTATTTTCTTTTTCTCATTTTTGGTTATTTGTTTTCTTAAATATTTTATCTAATACTAAAAAATCATAAAAAACATAAAAAACATTAGATTTATATTTTGATATAGTATATTTATTTTTTACACACAAAAATTATTTTATTTAATTATACTTTATTTATTTTACTAATTGATTTGTAAATTTAATTAGAAACTAGGTTTTTAGTTATTTTCTTTTACATAATTTAAATATATTATTTTAAAACCAAAAAAGACCAAAAATATTTTATAATACTATAAATTATTTTTAAGACAAAAATACCAAAAATATTCTTCTTATAAACTTAATAGATTAGGGTTTTATTTAAATTCACGTCCTAGTAAATTTAGGTTTCACTTTTTACTAATTTACTAAATTATTTTTCTTTTAGTTAATTAGGTTAAAACAAAACCCCTTTTCCCTAAAAAATCCAAATAAATATTCATTTTCTTTCCATTTTAAATTCTTGTATATTTATTCATTTTTTGACATTATTTATCCAAATTCAATATGGTTGTAATTGATAATTAGGTTTATTTTCTAGTAATCCCCATTTGTAATTTGTACACCCCCTTCCACAAGTATTGTAATAGCGTAGTAATTTTAAATTCCGCAATTTATCGCTTTATATATAAATACTAGTAATTAGGGTTTGTATGAGAAGATAAAATCAACAAGTAGAAAACCCTAATCAAGGACTAAACAAAGCATGAAAATAAATACACTTGCACACAAGCACCCCTAGGGTAAAATCCACTTGGTTGCCTTACAAAAATGACCATATTACGCATGTGAGGTATCTTAGAAAAAACAAGCAAAAAAAAGTATAAGATCACAGTCCCTCGATGGCACTATCGAAAGTTGCCTTTCAAAATGATCTTATTCCCTAAAGAAAAATGCTAAGATACCTTGCAACATTGTTAATCATGGTTATACAATGACCCACGCCCTAACCCGTTTACATCCAAAGATAGGGTTACTTACCAAATCAATGGTAAGATAACAATGTCAAAGGAAAGAGAAAATGAACATGAAAGACTTTTGAGTAGGTAGAATGCCCCTAGTTACTTGCTCACTTTCAAAATAAAACATCTTTGCTATTTTCAAAACAAACACCTACACTTTCAAAACATCTTTCAAAACTTGAAAACATTTTCAAAAGATCAAACACTTTGTATACATTCTTACGAACAAGAATCATTACAAAGTTTGCCTAAACAATGGCCTCTTTTCAAAATACTTTCAAAAACCACACAAAGCACATTTTCAAACAAAAGCAAGTGATCTAGAAAGTAACTAAGAGCCCATGGAAAACCATGGATAAAAAGGGTGCTAATACCTTCCCTTTTCATAATCTACCCCCCGAACTCAAGAAATAATCTCAAAGGTCTTTCCTGTGCTTTTTCACCTTTCCTTTTGGATAAAAGAAAAGTCAGTGGTGACTCTTGCTAACCGTAACATTTGCGATCAAACGCAAAACAACCAAGTCAGTTCTCCCACTGTATCACATACACGTTCATCACTGAATGTCTTACCCAATAGTGCTCTAGACAGGTTGAATTGCGAAGTGCTCACACTAAAGCCCAGTAACATTGTGGTGAGGGCCTTCGACGGTTCTAAAAAAATGTTGCTTGGGGAAGTGGACATCCCTATCAAAGTTTGTACCCAAACTTTTAATTCCACTTTCTAGGCAATGGATATCCGCCTGTCTTACTCCTGTTTATTGGGTCGACCCTCGATCCATACGGATGGTGTTGTGACTTCCACCCTACATCAAATGCTAAAGTACCCAGTCAAATGGAAAATTATCACAGTTCATGGGGAGGAGGAGTACATGGTTAGCCACCTGAACTCTTTGAAGTACGTTGAAATGGTCGGCGAGTTCATTGAGACTCCTTGTCTGAACTTTGAGGAGGTTCCACAGACAGTTGCTGCAACCAAGACCACTGCTAGTGTTCCAAAGACTACTAGGCCTCCGCTGAAGATGGATTCTCTGAAAGATGCCAAGGCAGTCGTTGAAGAAGGTGGGTGTACAATTTGGGTCCAACTTCCGGATATTCCCTACATGTATGACAAATTTGGTTTGAGTTTTACTTTAGGAGCCCAAAAAGTTGTTCGTCGTGCTCGCACCGGGGGACCACCTGTACGGATCAGCAACCATGGAATCAATGCCCTAGAAGACAGTGATAGTGATTTTGACCTGGACAAGTGGATCTTCCTGACTATCAGCGGTTGACTCAGCAATTGGGAGGCTAAAGACTTAGTGCCCATTAATTTTATTCAAGAGTAATTTTTCTTTTTGTTTTGAGGAAATGTAATATTTGAACAATTGAAAATTTAAAGCCTTGTGTCTTATCTGAGGCACAATGGTCTATTTGTGAGGCTCATTGTTTCATTTTCATATGTCATCAATAAAACATTGGACGTTTTGCATGCAAATTTGGCTCTCTTTGTTTTCTTTTCTGCCTCTTTACTTTATAAAAAGTTTACAGCTATGCTCTTACACACACCCACATATCAAATTGCAGATCCACATCCACTCTGGATCCCATTGATAGCGGTTCTGCTATTGCTCATTATGACTTTGAAAATCCGATCTACTAAGCCGAGGACGAAGGTGTGGAAGATTGTGAGGTACTAGGAGAGCATGCCAGACTGTTACAACAGGAAGGAAAGGCAATACAGCCTCATGAAGATCCAGTTGAGACATTTAACCTGGGTACTGAAGAAGACGAGAAAGAAGTCAAGATAGGTGCCCATCTGGAGCATAGTTCCAAAAACTGGTTAATACAGATGCTACGTGACTATGTTGAGGTTTTTTCCTGGTTTTACAAAGACATGCTAGGATTTGACACTCATATTATGGTTCATTGCCTGCCTACAAAAGAGGATTTCCCTCCAGTGAAACAGAAGGTTCGTCGTATGCGGCCAGAGATGTTAGAAAAGATCAAGGCCGAAGTCATGAAATAGTTCAATGCTGGTTTCTTAGTTGTCACCTCTTATCCATAATGGGTTGTCATTGTTGTTCCAGTACCTAAGAAGGATGGTAAGGTATGTATGTGTGTGGATTACAGAGACCTGAACAGGGCAGGCCCCAAGGATGACTTTCTACTTCCCCACATCTATGTTCTGGTTGACAACACCGTATAACACGAGGTATTATCCTTCATGGATGGTTTTTCTGGGTATAATCAGATCAAGATGGAACCTGAAGAAATGGAGAAGACGACCTTTGTCACACAATGGGGCACTTTCTATTACAAAGTTATGCCATTTCGGTTAAAGAACACCGGGGCAACCTATTAGCGTGCCATGGTAGCTTTGTTTCATGATATGATCCATCACGATATAGAGGTCTATGTTGATGAT
This sequence comes from Vicia faba, assembly GCA_948472305.1. Lineage (NCBI taxonomy): Eukaryota > Viridiplantae > Streptophyta > Magnoliopsida > Fabales > Fabaceae > Vicia > Vicia faba. The sequence goes on from OX451735.1 coordinate 1,450,729,234, forward strand.
ATGATAGTCAGGTCTCAGACTGAAGAGGAGCACCTTGATCACCTACATAAGTTATTTGAAAGGTTGAAGAAGTACAAGCTGAGGCTGAACCCGAATAACTGCACTTTTGGAGTAAGATCCGGTAAGCTCTTAGGATTTGTCGTCAGCGGAAAAGGCATTGAAGTGGACCCTGCAAAGGTAAAAGCCATATAAGAAATGCCAACTCCTCACACTAAGAAGGAAGTTAGGGGATTCTTGGGACACCTAAACTACATATCCAAGTTCATTTCCCATCTGACCGCTACTTCTGAGCCAATCTTCAAATTATTGAAGAAAGATCAAGCAGTAAAGTGGAATGATGACTGCCAGAACGACTTTGACAAAATTAAGAAATATCTTCAAGAGCTTCCAATTTTGATGCCTCCAGTTGAAGGAAGACCTCTGATCATGTACTTAACAGTATTAGAGAACTCTATGGGGTATGTGATGGGGCAACATGACGAGTCTGGTCAAAAAGAGCATGCAATATACTACCTTATCAAAAAGTTTACCGACTGTGAAACAAGATACTCACAGCTCGAGAAAACTTGTTGCGCTTTGGCATGGGCTGCTCGCCGACTGAGACAATATATGTTGACTCACACTACCTTGTTGATATCTAAAATGTACCCTATCAAGTACACCTTTGAGAAGCCCGCTCTCTTTGGAAGAATAGCAAGATGGAAAATAACCCTTGTTGTACCCCAAAATTTGCCCTCCCATATTCATCAAGAATTGCCAAAGTCAAGGTCACAAAATGCCCCAAGGGTTGTGCAGCTCAACTGTCTCCTATACAGTCAAAACTAGGGTTTGAGTTCTGGTCAAGCAAATGAACTTTTCAAAGGCCCAATCAAGTCTCATATGCCTACAAAGATGGTCAAGTATCCTCATGTCAAGTTTCAAGGCACTCAGCTCAAAATTGCACAGTCAAAACCCTAGATTGCACTACAGTCAACTGTAGGGGCAAAATGGTCATTTGACAGTCAAAAGTTCAAATTTTTGGTCAATATATCATTTTGAAGCCACAAACATCATTTGATCAATGCTTGATCATGATTCTCAAAATTTGGCTCAGAAATCATCAAAGATGCAAAAGTTGCTATATTTGGACAGCTGAAAAAGTCAACTGAAATTGACCAGGGCATAACTTTCACATGGATTATCAGAAAAATTCCATCCAAAGCTCATCTTGAAGAGAAAGACATTTCCTACAATTCATCTTCATGTTCCAAGTCCAAGAAATGCTCTCACAAAAAGTTATCAATTTCAACATTATAGGTCATTTTCAAAAGTCAACAAAAAGTGACTTTAAGTCAAAGGCCATAACTTGAGATTGGTAAATCAAAATGACATGGGACCAAAGGCATTGGTTAAAGGACTCAAAGACCTTTCCAAAATGTCCAAGAACATGTGAAAAGCTTAAAAATTGACCAAGTTATGCCTTGTGGAAGTTGGGAAATTTTTGGAAATTTTTGAAAGTCAACATTGATGCAAAAGGCCTAAAAATGCAAATGGGCCCAATTATCTTCCAAATTTCTTCATGCCAAGCCTATGCACGACCACTAGGCCCAAGGGGAAGTATTCTCATATTTTTTAATTATTTATTTGAATTAATATTAATTTATATTCATTTAAATCATTTTAATTCATGAAAAATATAAACCTTAACTTAAAAAATCTTTTTATGCATGCTTTGGACTCTATAACTCGTGCACATGCTAATAGGGAAGGATTTGATGCTAATTGATCAGATTTGGCACAAAAACCATAAGAAAATATTCAAAAAGATCCTTAAGCAAATCAAATCTCCAAATAATGAATTCATGAGATTTTGTTGGTTTTTGTTGACCTAGATCACTCCCTATATGATCAGAAGGAAAACCCTAATGCTACAAGACTGAAAGCTGCGCATACTCAAGCTTTGGCATATTGAAAAATTCACAAAAAAGGTCAATTCTGAAAAGCATTCTAGGGGACGATTCAAGCCCTAACTTTGATCTCAATAGCTTCATTGGAGTGTCCTGAACGTGTGCCAACCCAAAACAACCACCAAAACTCCTTGAAACGGTATCACAAAGTCAAACTGAACCAAGAAAATTTTGAATTCGCATAGCACGATTTAAGCATCCTCATGCATTTTTCTTTATGGATTATTGTTTGTCATGATGTTCTAAAGCTAACCAACGTGTTCGATTTTGTTTTTATACCATATATGAGAAGTTACCATGAATGGTTGTTAGGGTTTCAGGAATTCAAAAAGAGGGTTTTTCTCATACAGAAAAATTAGGCAACGAGACCAAGATTATCAAACTCAGGGCCTCTAGACGATTCGATTACGCTAGTCGCGCCTAATTTATACAAGCGTGTGCCCTATTCGCTATTTTCTTGAATCTCCCTTTATGCAACGTTTCTAAAACCGTTGCCATATGCTTATGTTTCAGAAAAAATAAAAAAAGGGATGAAGACGATGATGAGTTGTCAGCTGGTGGTTCGTTAGTTTAAATTTGCGCGCGTTTTAGTTAGTGGGCGTTAGTTTTGCTTTTTGATTATTTGTTTATAATAATATATCAATTGACACGTTTGGTTCAGTGGTTAAGCGTTGAGCTTGTGACCTTCAAGACCTGGGTTCAAGTCCCAGGTCTGGCAAAAGCTTAATATTATTTTTCAATGATTAATCCCATGCAGGCCTAACATGAAAGTCCACCGTACACGCTCAATATTCATCACCCACACGTCCTGGAGATTTAATCAAAGGGTCAGATTAAAGGCATACCATGGAGGCTGGTCAACGTGCCATACAAGATCCAGAAAGTCAATGAAATTCCATGCTTATTGGGCCAGGCTTTCCAACTTCATACCTCCTAAATTGGGGACTACACCCCACTCTGGTTTGATTCCATTTTTATTTCATTTATTTTAATTGATTGTTTATTTTAATTATTTGTTTTAATTAATTATTTTTAACAAAAATCTAAAAACATTACAAAAATCAGAAAATACAGAAAAAACATAATATTTATTTTATTATAATTATTTTTCATAAATAAATTAGAATGTAAATTATGTAGTGTAATTAGGTTTTAATTTTAATTCCTTTTTAATAAAAACCCAAAAATGTAGAATTTAGGTTTTAATTGTTAATTCTTTTTATTTCCTTTTTTTTTCCACAATAATAATTATTATTTATTTATTTTCCTATTTAAATTGTACATAAATGAATTAGGTTAATTTAGACTATATTTAAATCTTTCATAACAAATAAAAAATACTAGAATTAGGGTTTGTCTTTTAATTTAATTTCCATTAATTTCTTTTCCTTATTAAATCTAAAAAATACAAAAATATCAAAAAAAAAAACATTTAATCATTTAATTTTTTAATTCTTATTAATTTTAATTATTTGCAAAAGGGTCCAACGCCCTAGTTTCGTTTTAATTATTTAATTCGCGCATTTATCTTATGTCGTTTAATTATAATTTTGTAAATCTCCCAAAGCCATGTACATTTATTTATCGCACTTTTATTGATTTATTTATTTTTCGCTAAATCGGGTCCGGTTTAATTTTGGCGATGTGGACCCGCGCTTTTGTAATAGCCTTAGATTTATTTTCCCGCAAACTCTTAACTGTTAAATAAGCATGAAAGAATGTATGGACTTAAAATAAAATCAAGCGTAGATCACAACAAACATGAACAAGACAAATAACTGAAACATGACACACAAATCACACACCACCCCTAGGGTACGCCTCACTGTTGCCTTGCCTCGAAAGGTGATCGTCGAGTAGAGGATGTCTTAGTAAGTCCTCATGATCCGGGAACCTGGCATGAGGGTAGCTTCTAAGGTGTCTTCCCATTGCTCTGGTGATCACCATGTCCCGAACCTCGAATTGACCCGAACACCTCCAACGGTGGTGCTACTTACCTCTCAATGGTGGGATGGCACTACTTTAAAGGACATTTACCCAGACGAATTCCTTAGGGTAGGTAGGTTCTCAAGGATACTTGCTCTAATCTCAAAACAAACTCAAAAAGTCTTTTCACACTGACACATTTTCAAAAGCTTTCAAAGCAAACTTTTCAAACACTCTGACGTACGAGTCGATCTGAAATTTTTCAAAAGAAACTTTTTAAACCCACATTGAAAAGCACAAAACAATTTTGAAAACACATTGAGCAAGTATCTAAGAGCCCATGGATAACCATGGATAGAAAGGGTGCTAACACCTTCCCTTTCTATAACCTACCTCCCGAACCGAGAGCGATCTCTATAAGGAATTTTTCTGTGCTTTTGTCCTTTCCATTTGGAGAAAATAAAAGACGGTGGCGACTCTTGCTTCCGCGACATTTCGCGAACCAGCGTTAAACAGTCAGTTCCAGATCCACCGATCACAGAACTGGCGACTCTGCTGGGGAATCAAACTATAAAGTGAGGTGTACCTTAGGGCTAGGTCATAACTGTGTTTTCACTTGTACTGTTTTGCTTGCTTTACTATTGTGGGTTGTATCGGAGTTACATAGATCCTAACCCGGATCTGGGGATACCCTGTTTAGGTAGCATAAGCTGTGAGGGACCTGTCCGGCGTAGACCGACACAGGTGAAACAGTGGCTACGTTGGTGTGGCACCTTGGTCTGTACCGATATCCCTTGTATCGCAACGAGGAGAATATGGGCCTTCTAAGGAGTCATTAAGCACCAACAACCTTAGAACCTTAATTGACACAACTTGGCCTTTAGAATTGTAGCAGTATGCTACGCCCATTGAGGCTAAACTCTCGTGATGGTTCTGGCCGCAAGAAAAGATTGCGATGCTGGAGTTATGACCGATTGAGGGTAGTCAATGATATTGGGATCCTCTAAGAACCCGGTTACTTTTGATTAGGACAGGTATGAACCCACCAACTTCAAGAGGGTAATACCCAGACCTCATGATGGCCTTAAACTCTAAGGGCTTCTCTTGTGTGACTTGCGTGCCTTCGTACTTGACTACTTGCATGCTTGTTATCTGACCCTTGATGTCTTGCAGGTTTTGTTCATAGTCTTTAATTAGGACTTATAACAGGGTGCACTAACTACTTGCAGGTCTTGTTTATAGTCCTTAACTAGGACTCATAACAGGGTTTACCAAATTTCTTGCAGGTGTTGTTTGTAGTCCTTAACTAGGACTCATGACAAGGTTTACCAAATCTCTTGCAGGTTTTGTTTATAGTCCTCAATCGGGACTCATAACAAAGTATACTGAATTTCTTGCAGGGCTTGCAGGGTCTGTTTATAGTCCTTAATTGGGACTCATAGCAGGGTTTACCTACATCACCCCATGCATAGCATGACATCATACCATTGCAGACATCCTAACCCATTTCAAGGATCTCAAGGGCTTATGATGCAGGTCATGATGAACCAACTGCCCAGCAAGGGGCAAAGAGGATTTATTTTCCTCCAGCTAAGGTCGTCAGAGGCTATGACCCACTTGATATGGTGAGCTCTGACTCCTGAAGAAGGTTCCCTTGACCAAGGTTGTTTGGAAATCAAAACCAGACATGATGATTAAAGTCAGGGGCTATGACCCACTGGATATGGTGAGCCTTTGACCCTTGAAGAAAGACTCCCAACAATATGAAGTGCTTTCAGTCAAGTCACCGGTTTCCAATGCTAACAAGTTTCTTGTTTACCCTGCGAGGTCCTTGAAAACATTGCATGCATATCATACACGTCATTGCATTACAGGTATCCCTTCTGCAGGTCACTCACCCTTCTCGCTGTTTATTTCAGCAATGGCTTGCCCACAAGACAACCAGGACTTTCTTGCTCAAGAGACTCGGTTCGGGGAAATCCTCCTGAATCTATCCAAGGGGGAGGAGGAGCTAAGGATACTTCTCACAGAGCCCTCCGCCAGGGGCAATGCTGAGGATGGAAAGTTGGAACACCTACAAGCTGAGATGGATGCTATGAAAGCCCAGATGCTGGGACAGAGGAATATCATTCACCGCCTAGTTCAAAGACAAGAGGAACTCTGGTTTCTCTTCAACCAACTGCTTCAGGGTAACCTACTGGGGCAAACATCTGAGGGTAAAAAGCCATTCATCATCCAATCATCCTCGAGACAAGAGGATAAGGGGAAAGCTCCTCAAATGACTCCAGTGCCACAAATTCAACACCAACCTCGCCGAGTTCAGCCAGACAAGCCCAGGAGGCAATTCACCCAGCTCAACATGTCGCTGTTTCAAGCTTTGCAACGCCTATTGAGGTTGAATCTGATCACATTAAAGGCTCATCCCCGGAACCCCAACACAGCATCTCCTGCCTATGACCCCAATAAGAGGTGTGCCTACCACTCTGCTAGCCCAGGACATGACACCAATGAATGTTGGGAGCTGAGGAACAAAATCCAGAACCTGATCGATGAAGGGACAGTGGAGTTCACACAAGATGGACAGGTTGAATTTTTCTACCATTCCTCCAAGGCTCATCAGTTGAAGTGACAAACTCCGAGACTAGGAAACTTTTTGTTCATTCGAATGTTCAAGCTGTGTTTCTTTCTTTTGACCGTTTAAACATGTATTCATGTTAAAACATTGTTATTCCATTAATGCATCGCTTATGGCTATTTCTGAACCAATATATTCGTATTCACTATACGCAAATTATTTTCATATTTTTTCTGATGTCAACTCTCAATTAATAATTCTAAGCCTCTTGAGGGAGGATGACGAAAACGATACCGCTATCTTTTACAGTATGCTTTTGAACAGACCCCGCTGATGAGGTACAGGCATTGTTTCAATTCCTAAACACTGGAGTAATAAGGAAGATAATCCCTCGTCAACCCATCAGAGCCAAAGAAGTAGGAGTTTTATTTTCGAAAATTGAAACCCTTAATCATGACCTGGGGCAGGGTAGTCTTCTCAGTTGATCTAAGTGCATAACGAATGGCACCAAAGAGATCTTTACAAAACGAACAAAGACAGTGATGGTTCAGAACAATCAAAAGGACAGGCAGTCATCATCAAAATTCATAAATGAAAAGCCCAAAAAGTCTAAACCTACAAAGGGGACTTCTGAAACTGGGGCATCCCGCTGACTGTAATTCCAAAAGGAAACAGTTCAGGCAAAAAAGAAAGGGATAATAAAAATCAAGAAAGAGGTCTCACAAACCCTCAACCAAAGCAAAAAATGACTGCCTATTCAAAAGAAATCATCAACATCCGAACCATCACCGGAAAATCAGAGCAAAGACTCAAACAAGGTCTAACGTATGATCAACTGAGCTTAGGTTTGAAGAACATCACGAAGAGCGGGTGGGTACAAACAAAATTTGAGCCTTTATCCTTTGTTTCTTAAACCGTGAACCAGGCCACGTTATAACCCTTAAAAGTCCTAGCTGAAGCACGGGTTAGTTCGAAAGCATACTGTCACAAAAGGTATCCTGACTCCTGAAGGCCTACGGTAAAATACGAAGTTGACATCACGTTTTACAAACATTCACTTGTTTTATGAAAAGATGCATTTTCAAAATCCTCGATACAGACATAAGCTTTGCGTTTTTGACATAACTTTGTTTGCATATGACTATTTGTTTGAACAGCAGGGAAATTCGCACGAGAAATACCTAATGAACAAGAGCATCTCCAATCAAGGGGCACGACCTGACCATGGCCCATCATTTGGGGCATTTCAGTCAAGATTCGGAGAATCTCTCAAAGGCTAAATAGCCTGGGGCAAATCTCCGCCTGAGCCACCTGGGGCACTCCAACAACGAATCTGACCTGATCAAAAACCTTCTGGTGACATGACAAAACACTTCTAACAGGGGCAACTCCCTACATTCTGAGAACATGGACATAGTCGAAAAGATACTACGCAAAATCAAAGACCCGCTAGGTTGACATACCTAGGCAAAAATAAGGGCTTCCCGGCGAACCAAAAGGGTTCGGGCAAAATAAGGGATGAAATGAAAAATTTGTACACCCGGCAAGTCGAAAACCTGAAAAGGCGGCTTGGGCAAAAATGGGTATCCCGGTGGACTGAAAACCCGAAAGGGCGGTCCAGGCAAAATTTAGGGATCAAAAGCGTACGACTATGTCCTGTCATCTTAGCACCTGCCTACCAGAAGTAGGTCTGTCCATCAGCAAGCTATCAGCATCTCCCAGGTCTTCCTCTCATACCTCAGAAACAGGGGCAATAAAGAGTCGTCCAAGCGATCTAATTGTTCTGTCCTCCAAGGTATCAAGGCAGGTTCAGCTGAAGAACACAACCAGGTATCTTAATTCCCCAGAGAATGAGCCAGCAAGCAGTATACTCTCCTCGAGCAAAGAAGTTATCAACCTTAAGGAAGTTGGGTATCCTCCCGTAGAGCTCAACATTCCCCAGCAGCAATACACATACAATCTTAACAAGCATCCCCGGCAGTCTTGATTTAAGATTGCTCCCCGGTATTTCAAACATTCAATAGAGTTACTTCCCTAACAGTTCAAAACTTCCCCAGGAGAGTCCAATCCAGTTTCCCCAAGAAAGTTGGAATCCATCTCCCCAAGCAGTAAGCGTATCCCCAGTAGGTTCTGGAAGCTTATCCCCGTAGGACACGAACGCGTCGCCCGACTTTATTTAAAGAGTTATTTCCGTAACAGGATATAACTGGGTTATCCTCAGCCAAAAGCCACGGAAAAAGTGTCCTCGGCAAAGTATCTTCCTACCCCCAGCGAAGTCTATCAACACTTCCGACAACAAGGATATCCCTAGCGGAGTTATCTTCATCAACTCAGCAAAGCATCGCTATCCCCACAGAGTAGCACTCCCCAGCATGATCGCTAGAGTATCTTCTCTCCCGCAGAATTATTTCGTTTGCCAAGTTTATTCCTTAACGGAGTTATCTTCTCCTACCGGTATTCTTGCAACAATCATCCACAGCGGAAGCAAAATCTCTTCCTCAACATCAGCCCAGGATACGACTTCCTGGCGCCTGTCAAGGATTTACTTCCCTAGACAAAAACATACATAAAACATTCACATACATCATCATAGCATGCATAACGCACTACATCATACAAATCTCCTTTATGTTGAGAACATCATTGCTTGATCTATATCATGCATCGCATATGACTGACCTTTACCTTTCAGGAAAGATGCAGTTCAAATTCTCAATGATATTTCAAGACCTAGACCGGTTCAGTTAAGTCGTCCCCAAGACCTCCCTGATTCTTATCCCAGTAAAAGACACCAAGACTTTTCTCAACGAGCGTTGTTGAAGATAAAGTCACCCAAGATTTCCTCAACGAGCGTTGTTGAGGTCACCAAGATTTTTCCTCAACGAGCGTTGTTGAAGTTAAAGTTTCTTATGGTCCCCTCTCCGACGGTGAGCGTGAGGTGGTAATTCCTTTTTCAAGATGTTTTCCTCTCCGACGATGAGCGTGAGGTGATAGTCTTTTGTGGTCCCCTCTCCGACGGTGAGCGTGAGGTGGTAATTCCTTTTTCAAGATGTTTTCCTCTCCGACGATGAGCGTGAGGTGATAGTCTTTTGTGGTCCCCTCTCCGACGGTGAGCGTGAGGTGGTAATTCCTCTTTCAAGATGTTTTCCTCTCCGACGATGAGCGTGAGGTGATAGTCTTTTGTGGTCCCCTCTCCGACGGTGAGCGTGAGGTGGTAATTCCTTTTTCAAGATGTTTTCCTCTCCGACGATGAGCGTGAGGTGATAGTCTTTTGTGGTCCCCTCTCCGACGGTGAGCGTGAGGTGGTAATTCCTTCTTCAGATGTTTCCCTCTCCGGCATGAGCGTGAGGTGATATTCTCTTATGGTCCCCTCTCCAACGGCGTGTGAGGTGGTAATTCCTTCTTCAGATGTTTCCCTCTCCGGCATGAGCGTGAGGTGATATTCTCTTATGGTCCCCTCTCCAACGGCGAGTGAGGTGATGTTCCCTTCCAGATTACAATTTCCTATAGTTCCCTCTCCAACGGTGAGTGAGGTGGCTCCCTTTGAGATTATAATATCCTTTGGTTCTCTTCCTGACACTACGAAGATGGTAATCCTCACCAAGATTTTCTCAACGAGCGTTGTTGAAGTTAAAATTGTCCAAGGTTCACTTATCATTCATGTTAAGGCAGTAACCATCCCTGGTTCATTCATCAGCGTTTGAAGCTCCAGACCCAGCTCCTGTAACCAGTCAGGACACATATATACCAAGCATCTAAAATCAGCTCCTGCGACGTGTCAGGTACTCATTTTTCTGTTTTGCAGGTATGCAGGTTCTCGCTAAGGAATCTCCTATGCAATCAACACCCGGATGGCATCTATAAGCCCATCATCCCATCCAGCAATCTCTAAATGGCATCTATAAGCCCATTCCCCCATCACCGTCACTATGTGAGCGCAAATTTCTGGGCACTTTAGTGTTCAATCATCTTTTACCCTCGGATTACGAAAGGCACGTCAGCCGATCTGCATCCTCAGGTCTAAGAAGATTGAACAGGGGCAACTGTTGTACCCCAAAATTTGCCCTCCCATATTCATCAAGAATTGCCAAAGTCAAGGTCACAAAATGCCCCAAGGGTTGTGCAGCTCAACTGTCTCCTATACAGTCAAAACTAGGGTTTGAGTTCTGGTCAAGCAAATGAACTTTTCAAAGGCCCAATCAAGTCTCATATGCCTACAAAGATGGTCAAGTATCCTCATGTCAAGTTTCAAGGCACTCAGCTCAAAATTGCACAGTCAAAACCCTAGATTGCACTACAGTCAACTGTAGGGGCAAAATGGTCATTTGACAGTCAAAAGTTCAAATTTTTGGTCAATATATCATTTTGAAGCCACAAACATCATTTGATCAATGCTTGATCATGATTCTCAAAATTTGGCTCAGAAATCATCAAAGATGCAAAAGTTGCTATATTTGGACAGCTGAAAAAGTCAACTGAAATTGACCAGGGCATAACTTTCACATGGATTATCAGAAAAATTCCATCCAAAGCTCATCTTGAAGAGAAAGACATTTCCTACAATTCATCTTCATGTTCCAAGTCCAAGAAATGCTCTCACAAAAAGTTATCAATTTCAACATTATAGGTCATTTTCAAAAGTCAACAAAAAGTGACTTTAAGTCAAAGGCCATAACTTGAGATTGGTAAATCAAAATGACATGGGACCAAAGGCATTGGTTAAAGGACTCAAAGACCTTTCCAAAATGTCCAAGAACATGTGAAAAGCTTAAAAATTGACCAAGTTATGCCTTGTGGAAGTTGGGAAATTTTTGGAAATTTTTGAAAGTCAACATTGATGCAAAAGGCCTAAAAATGCAAATGGGCCCAATTATCTTCCAAATTTCTTCATGCCAAGCCTATGCACGACCACTAGGCCCAAGGGGGAGTATTCTCATATTTTTTAATTATTTATTTGAATTAATATTAATTTATATTCATTTAAATCATTTTAATTCATGAAAAATATAAACCTTAACTTAAAAAATCTTTTTATGCATGCTTTGGACTCTATAACTCGTGCACATGCTAATAGGGAAGGATTTGATGCTAATTGATCAGATTTGGCACAAAAACCATAAGAAAATATTCAAAAAGATCCTTAAGCAAATCAAATCTCCAAATAATGAATTCATGAGATTTTGTTGGTTTTTGTTGACCTAGATCACTCCCTATATGATCAGAAGGAAAACCCTAATGCTACAAGACTGAAAGCTGCGCATACTCAAGCTTTGGCATATTGAAAAATTCACAAAAAAGGTCAATTCTGAAAAGCATTCTAGGGGACGATTCAAGCCCTAACTTTGATCTCAATAGCTTCATTGGAGTGTCCTGAACGTGTGCCAACCCAAAACAACCACCAAAACTCCTTGAAACGGTATCACAAAGTCAAACTGAACCAAGAAAATTTTGAATTCGCATAGCACGATTTAAGCATCCTCATGCATTTTTCTTTATGGATTATTGTTTGTCATGATGTTCTAAAGCTAACCAACGTGTTCGATTTTGTTTTTATACCATATATGAGAAGTTACCATGAATGGTTGTTAGGGTTTCAGGAATTCAAAAAGAGGGTTTTTCTCATACAGAAAAATTAGGCAACGAGACCAAGATTATCAAACTCAGGGCCTCTAGACGATTCGATTACGCTAGTCGCGCCTAATTTATACAAGCGTGTGCCCTATTCGCTATTTTCTTGAATCTCCCTTTATGCAACGTTTCTAAAACCGTTGCCATATGCTTATGTTTCAGAAAAAATAAAAAAAGGGATGAAGACGATGATGAGTTGTCAGCTGGTGGTTCGTTAGTTTAAATTTGCGCGCGTTTTAGTTAGTGGGCGTTAGTTTTGCTTTTTGATTATTTGTTTATAATAATATATCAATTGACACGTTTGGTTCAGTGGTTAAGCGTTGAGCTTGTGACCTTCAAGACCTGGGTTCAAGTCCCAGGTCTGGCAAAAGCTTAATATTATTTTTCAATGATTAATCCCATGCAGGCCTAACATGAAAGTCCACCGTACACGCTCAATATTCATCACCCACACGTCCTGGAGATTTAATCAAAGGGTCAGATTAAAGGCATACCATGGAGGCTGGTCAACGTGCCATACAAGATCCAGAAAGTCAATGAAATTCCATGCTTATTGGGCCAGGCTTTCCAACTTCATACCTCCTAAATTGGGGACTACACCCCACTCTGGTTTGATTCCATTTTTATTTCATTTATTTTAATTGATTGTTTATTTTAATTATTTGTTTTAATTAATTATTTTTAACAAAAATCTAAAAACATTACAAAAATCAGAAAATACAGAAAAAACATAATATTTATTTTATTATAATTATTTTTCATAAATAAATTAGAATGTAAATTATGTAGTGTAATTAGGTTTTAATTTTAATTCCTTTTTAATAAAAACCCAAAAATGTAGAATTTAGGTTTTAATTGTTAATTCTTTTTATTTCCTTTTTTTTTCCACAATAATAATTATTATTTATTTATTTTCCTATTTAAATTGTACATAAATGAATTAGGTTAATTTAGACTATATTTAAATCTTTCATAACAAATAAAAAATACTAGAATTAGGGTTTGTCTTTTAATTTAATTTCCATTAATTTCTTTTCCTTATTAAATCTAAAAAATACAAAAATATCAACAAAAAAAACATTTAATCATTTAATTTTTTAATTCTTATTAATTTTAATTATTTGCAAAAGGGTCCAACGCCCTAGTTTCGTTTTAATTATTTAATTCGCGCATTTATCTTATGTCGTTTAATTATAATTTTGTAAATCTCCCAAAGCCATGTACATTTATTTATCGCACTTTTATTGATTTATTTATTTTTCGCTAAATCGGGTCCGGTTTAATTTTGGCGATGTGGACCCGCGCTTTTGTAATAGCCTTAGATTTATTTTCCCGCAAACTCTTAACTGTTAAATAAGCATGAAAGAATGTATGGACTTAAAATAAAATCAAGCGTAGATCACAACAAACATGAACAAGACAAATAACTGAAACATGACACACAAATCACACACCACCCCTAGGGTACGCCTCACTGTTGCCTTGCCTCGAAAGGTGATCGTCGAGTAGAGGATGTCTTAGTAAGTCCTCATGATCCGGGAACCTGGCATGAGGGTAGCTTCTAAGGTGTCTTCCCATTGCTCTGGTGATCACCATGTCCCGAACCTCGAATTGACCCGAACACCTCCAACGGTGGTGCTACTTACCTCTCAATGGTGGGATGGCACTACTTTAAAGGACATTTACCCAGACGAATTCCTTAGGGTAGGTAGGTTCTCAAGGATACTTGCTCTAATCTCAAAACAAACTCAAAAAGTCTTTTCACACTGACACATTTTCAAAAGCTTTCAAAGCAAACTTTTCAAACACTCTGACGTACGAGTCGATCTGAAATTTTTCAAAAGAAACTTTTTAAACCCACATTGAAAAGCACAAAACAATTTTGAAAACACATTGAGCAAGTATCTAAGAGCCCATGGATAACCATGGATAGAAAGGGTGCTAACACCTTCCCTTTCTATAACCTACCTCCCGAACCGAGAGCGATCTCTATAAGGAATTTTTCTGTGCTTTTGTCCTTTCCATTTGGAGAAAATAAAAGACGGTGGCGACTCTTGCTTCCGCGACATTTCGCGAACCAGCGTTAAACAGTCAGTTCCAGATCCACCGATCACAACCCTGACTGAATACGACATTCAATACACAAACCAGAAAGCAATTAATGGAAGGGTACTAGATGATCATTTGGCTCATCAGGCTGTGGACGACTACCAATCCATGAATTTTGAGTTCCCGAATGAGAATATCATGTTGGTAAATGATTGAGAAGAACCCAGACCGGATGAAGGACCTGAAAAAGGATCCCGATGGACTATGGTTTTTGATGGAGCTTCCAACGCTCTTGGCAATGGAATTGGCGCTGTTATCACATCTCCTGAAGGTTGTCATACTCCTTTCACTTCCAGGCTATATTTCAACTGTACAAACAATATGGTTGAGTATGAAGCATTTATCATGGGTCTCAAAGCTGCAATCGATTTAAGGATCAAGTTCTTAAGTGTGTTTAGAGACTCAGCTTTGGTAATCATCCAGATCAAAGGAAAATGGGAAATGAAGCATCCTAATCTAATCTCGTACAAAGAGCATGTGTTGACTCTAATCCCATACTTTGAAGAAATTAGCTTTGAGCATTTTCCACGAGAGGAAAATCAGCTAGTGGACGTGCTAGCTATAATGTCATCCATGTTCAAGGTCAGGTGGGATAATGAGGCTCCTCAGATCACCATTGAGGGGATGGACGAGCCAGCATACTATCACGAGATTGGTACTGAAGAGGTAGTGGAAAAGCCTCGGTTCCATGAAGTCAAAAGATATCTCGAACTCAAAGAGTATCATGAGGGAGCTTCAGTCAATTATAAGAAGTTCCTAAGAAAGTTCTCTGCTAAGTTCTTTCTCAGTAATAGGATCTTCTACAAGCGCAACCACGACTCTACCTTGTTTCGGTGTGTAGACAAGAGTGAGGAAGAAAATATTATGGCCGATTTGCATGAAGGTACCTTTGGACCTCATTCTAGTAGGAACTCGATGGCTAAAACGATCCTACAGGCAAGATACTACTGGTCCACTATGGAAGCAGACTGTTATCAACATTCACGGACTTGTCACAATTGCCAAATCTATGCTGACAAGGTGCATGTGCCTCTGGTTCCTCTAAATGTCCTAACTACTCCTTGTCCATTCGCAATGTAGGGCATCAACATGATTAGAGAGATTATACCTACAGCTTCTCATGCGAACCGTTTCATCCTTGTAGCCATTGATTACTTCACGAAGTGGGTCGAGGCAACTTCATTTGCTTTTGTTACCAAGAACCTGGTGGCCCGATTCATCAGACACAACCTTATATGTTGGTACGGTATTCCAAAAAGAATCATTACAGATAATGGTATCAATCTCAACAACACTATGATCACCGAGCTTTGCACGCAATTCAAGATCCAGCATCATAACTCTTCTCCTTATCGGTCGAAGATGAATGGTGTTGTCGAAGCTGCTAACAAAAATATCAAGAGAATCATACAAAAGATGATGGTGGCATATAAAGATTGGCATGAGATGTTACCATTTTCTCTTCATGGTTACCGAACCACGATGTGCACATCAACAGGGGCAACCCCTTTCTCTTTGGTATATGGTATGGAAGATGTCCTACCCATTGAGGTCCAGATCCCTTCTTTGAGGATCATGAACGATGCAAGTTTGAATAAAGGTGAATGGGTTCAGACTCGACTTGACCAATTAAACCTGATTGAGGAAAAGAGGCTTGCGGTTGTCTATCACGATCAGACGTACCAAAAATGTATGATTAAATCTTTTAATAAGAAGGTCAGACGTCAGGTATATCAAGTTTGTGACCTGGTAATCAAGCGCATCATACTGCCGCATGGTGATCCCAGGGGCAAATGGACTCCCACATACGAAGGGTCATTTGTGATCAAGAACATATTTTCTGGTGGAGCCATGATCTTAACCACTATGGACGGTGATGACCTTCCACATCCAATAAACGCGTACATAGTTAAAAGATACTACACATAAACAAAGGCCGCTAGGTCGACTGGCCTAGGAAAAAATAAGGGCATCCCGGCGAACCAAAATGGTTCGGTAAAAAATTAGGGATATACATAAAAAGATCTGTACACCCGGCAAGTCAGAAACCTGAAAAGGCGACTTGGGCAAAAAAGGGTATCCTGGTGGACTGAAAACCTGAAAGGGCGGTCCAAGAAAAATTTAGGGATTTAAAGCGTATAACTATGTCCCGTCGGATCACCTTACAGCTAATCTTCAGTATCAACTATCAAGCTTAAGCGGTACTAATTAATCCAATCCGCTTCGGACAAGCAGCAAATGAGATGAGACGCTCAAAGGCATGAAGGAAATAGCAGAATGGGAACCCAATGGGATTATTTCCACATAGCTGTTTTTCTTTGTATACTATCTTTGTATAGTTTCTATTCTTAAAACGACATTCTCTTACTAGAATGTTTGTCTCCTTGTACAAAAACGCTTATTCAAGTTAATATAAAACTATTCCTTTGAAAGTGCAAAACTTCTGTTTTTATTTTTCTATTTTGTGTGCGAAAACGTCCAATGATTATTTTTGAACATATGCATTTGAATGTTATTACTGCTTACAAATATAAACCTAAAAACAAAAAGACAGTGGCTAATGACTTTAAGAAATGGGACAATGTCTAAGGGCCATCCACAAAGTCCCCGTAGATATTTTCCCCAGCAGATACAGGGGCAGAGACATCCTACTACAAGGCCACTGCCATATTCTCAGTATACAACCTAATGGTGTCAAGTTCTCATGTCCCCGGCAGAGCAAGAAT
This sequence comes from Vicia faba, assembly GCA_948472305.1. Taxonomy (NCBI): domain Eukaryota; kingdom Viridiplantae; phylum Streptophyta; class Magnoliopsida; order Fabales; family Fabaceae; genus Vicia; species Vicia faba. The sequence goes on from OX451735.1 coordinate 1,450,746,144, forward strand.
CTTTAAATTACTGCTCTAACAAAAGGTTCCCCAGTAAAGTCGCCCAAACCTTCTCGGGATTCCCCAACAGGATTTTAACAAAATCCCCAAGCCATGCATGGAGTTTCTTTTCCCCAACATAGTTTATTCCTCTAACAACGGAAATCTATCTCTCGATAGTCAACTTCAAACAAAATCTGAAGACATACATTCTTCATCGCAAACAAATAACCAGGGATTCATTTTCCCTAATTCTGCAACACTATAATAGAACAACAGACACGTTCATGCATTGCACTCATGCATCATTTTACAAACGTCATAGCATATGCAGCATAAATGCATATATCACAATCTCATTTATTTTGAGAGCATCATGCCATTCATACATCATGTCATCACATGAACTGGTTTTACCTTTTCAGGTTAAATCAGCAGACAGACAAACACCATCAACTTATACAGCAGGTCCAAGATTAATGCCCGAAACTAGACGGGGAAGCTATCTATGTGACCAACAAAACAAGCCTCATATTAATACCTAAAAAAAGCACGGAGAACCATCTGTGGATGACCGACTGTAGTTTAACACTTGTAAGAAGCCAGGAAAACTATCTACATAAGGAGGGTAAAATATTAATACATGAAACAAGCCAGGAAAACTATCTTTCTTTTCTCAAGTCAGAGATGAATACCTATAACAAGCCAGGACAACTATCTTAGCCACCGAAAATTTTCAAGTTCCAGATTAATACCTGTAACAAGCCAGGAGAACCATCTGTGGACGACCGACTGTGGATTAATACCTGTAACAAGCCAGGAGGACTATCTACATGAGGAGATTGAAGATTAATACCTGTAACAAGTCAGGAAAACTATCTTTCTTTCTCAGGTCAGAGATTAATACCTGTAACAAGCCAGGACAACTATCTCAAACGAGCGACAATTTTCAAGTTCTAAATTAATACCTGAAACCAGACAGAACAACTATCTGTGAACAGTTGATTTGTACATTAACACTTGGAACCAGACAGGAAAACTATCTACATGACCAGGCAAAGCAATCTTACATGGATTCATTCTCAACTTTCTAGATGCAGTCTAACACAGACTCATCCTGAAGCAGCCCCACACAAGCTTCTTCTCATATATCTTCGGGTGCAAACTAACACAGACTCATCTTAAAACAGCCCTACACAGGCTCTTTCTAATACATTTTCAGATAACGGTTAATTCCATTATCCCCCGCAAGTTACTGTGAAGCCTGGATTTCAATCAGAAAGTAGCAAAATCCCATCTCTCCAGTGCAGAGATAACTCTTCAGCAGAACCTTGGACAACAGAAGTTCCTAGACTCTATTCCCCACCGAGTTTCCTCAAGCAAAAGAACAACATAAACTCACATTCCCCAGCGGAGTCCTCCTCACACAGCGGGAACAGAAACCCCCACGAAGTGACCTCTTAGGAAGTCAACATCTACTTTGGATGGCATCTTTAAGACCATCTTCGACGACTCTCAATCGTCTTCTCCAAATGGCATCTGTAAGCCCATTCCCACTATCATCAACCATTAGTGTTACTTCATGCGAGTGAAAATATCTGGGCACTCTAGTGTTCAATCCCCTTCTACCTTTAGATCACGAAAGACAGACAAGCCAATCTAAATCCTCAGGTTTAAGAAGAATGAACAGGGGAAGCTGTCATACCCTAAACTTTTCCCTCACCCCTTGGATATATTTTGACTCAACAAGTTCCTTACACTTATAGGGATCTCAAGAGGTCAAGTTATCTCAAGAATGGGTCATGCACATCCTCCTCCTGAGCAATGGTCTCAAACTAGGGTTTTGGTTTTCACAAGGAAGATTGGATTTTCAAGATCCCAAGTGGACATCATGTGGTCTCATATGCTCCAAGGAATCTCCACTTCAAGTTTCATGCCAAACAATGCAAGTTTGCTCAGTCAAATGCCCAAAAGGTCAACAGTCAATTATAAGGGTTAACAAGTAAAAGTATGGTCAACATGCACTCAAACTTTAAGATTTTTGGTCAAAATCAAGGTTTTGAAGTCACATTCATCATTTTATTAAGGGTTTATCATTATTCATCAAGAAAACCAAAGATTCCAAAAAGGTCAAAAGTTACTAAATTAGGGTTTCTTAGGAAAAGTCAACTAAACTTTGACCAGCCATAACTTTCACATGCTTCATCATAAATTCACCAACCAAATCTCATTTTGAAGGAAATTCAATTCTCTACAACTTTAGGTCTCACATGACAAGTCCAAAAAAACATCAGTTGAGAGATATGGCTTAAGATATTATAGGTCATCTTAAAATTCAACAAAAAGTCATTTTTTCCAAAGAAGCATACATGAACATGGAAGACTCAATTAAGATGAAACCAAAAGGATCTCTTAAAGCACATCTTGAGCTTTCTAAAATGTCCAAAAACACCTTCATAGGACAAAAATTGAGGGAGTTATGACTTGTATAAGTTGGGAAATTTTGTGGAAATGCACAAAAGTCAATGTGAGCAAATTGGATCTTTTGAACTAACGGGCCTGGGTTTTGGATCTCATACATATCCATGGACTTAGTCAAGAAATTTAAATCCATTATTTTATTTTTATGGTATTTGTTTTTATTTACTTTAATTTTTATTCATTTAAATATTAATAAATGAAATAAAATAGTAAAATGATGAATTAAATCTAAAAGATTTGTTTTATGATCATATCATGAGCCTAAAGTCAGAATATTAAGTCAAGAATTCGTGTGAAGGGTGATTGGGGAGAGATGAGAAAATTTGGCCAAATTTAGAAATATTAAATTACAAGATTCAAATCAAATATTTTTCTATTAAATCTTCACGATTCAAACCACTTTTGTTGCCCTAATATTGTCCAATATATAAACACAACATTGCCTGCCCAAAAGAAAGAGGATTTACAGCCTAGAGACCACGTCCCAAACTTGAAACATTCAAGATGAAGTCAACCCCAATTTTCAAATTCCATGGAAATTCGAAGGCTTTTGAGGACTCAACAACCATCCTTGGACATCAATGAAGGTTTCACGATCACCCTCGAGCCCTGAAGCATCAGAAAACAATCCCTACAAGTCACAGTTTACCATACTTTTCTTCATATTCGTGTTCTTACATTCTTGCATTATTAATCAACTTCGATTGTATATTTGTGTTTGTATAGATGCGTAAAAGGTTTCTGGATTGTCCAATTGAAGCTTAGGTACAGATATGACGTTTCACCATTGTTAGTGTTCGAAACTATAAATATGGGGTTTCCTAGTTTCAGGAAAAATTAGGCGAAATTAGGGCCACCAACGTGATCAGAAGAAAAAGATGAGTCGAACCATAGGCATGGGTGGAATTTTTGGTTAATATTTCACAAGTTTGATGTTTGCAAGTGTTATAGCTACGGAGAGGAGTGTCACCAAAGCCTTAAAATTTAATGTTTTTTATATATGTTATTGGTTTTCATTTTTCTAATAGAAGCAACAAAGTGGCTGAGTGGTCAAGGCGCAGGTTAATGAAGCAGGGTTCCTTGGTTCAAAGACTCTTTTAATTAAAACTAATTAATTCCCTTTTTTAATTAACTTTTTTTCCAATCACAAATCACCAAAATTAGGATTACAATTTTATTAACATGATTTTTTACTTGATTAAGTTTTTGTATATAATTTAATTTAATTAGATTTGGGGTTTTTTCCTTTAATTAATTAATCATTATTCAAAAATACAAAAAAAAATTATTTTCGGAAATAAATTAATTGTTTTTTTTGTAAATAGTTAAGTTAATTCATTTTCCTATAAATAAAATTAAGTTAACTTAGAATTATTTTCACTAATTAATTAAAACTAATTTACGTTAATTAGGATTAATAATGTTGTACATAATTAATTAATTTCTGATTCTTCAAACCCTAACCCTGATTTCAATCTCTTTTTTTTAACCTCAAATTCTCGTTTGCTTTTTATCATTATTTTTGGGATATCGTATAAATTTAAAAAGCCGTGTAATGTTTGTAGCTTAACTTTCTCACATTATTTTCAATTATGTAATTGTTTCCCAGTTTGTAATAGCTTTAATTAGGGTTTAAATTTTTGTATCTAATTATGTAACTGTCCCAAAGCCTTGTAATAGCTTAGTATTTTTATTTTCCGCAATTTACTTACTACACCCTACTAAACTGCTTAGATGTATGGCTAATAGGATTGTATGGAAAGACCGATAAACTAAATGATAATAGCATAACCTTATTCAAAGATAATATATCTGAATCAAGTACACAATTGCACATACGCACCTCTAGGGTACCCAACCTAGGTTGCCTTCGGAAAAAACGGCCGTCCCTCGAAACGGGGACGCTTTAGTAAAGACCTGTAAATCAAAAGATCATAGTCCCTCGATGACCCTACAGTTGCCTTTCGATAAATGATCTAGTCCTTAAACAAAATTGCTAAAGCATCTCCACATGTTGCCTTTATGACTGTATGTCCCCTTCGAATGTCCCTCATACATCCAACGATAGGGCTACCTACTCACTAATAGTAGGATATCACTGTCTAAAGGATAGGAGGAAAAGTATGACCTTTTCGAGTCCAAGTAGATAGTTGTTAGATGCTTGCTCAAAACAACTTTTTACACTTTCACCTTTGAAAATTAATTTTCAAAAACATTTGCTTAGCCAACACTCTTGAGGACTTATACAAGAGTTATCACAAAGCAAATTTCCTCACTAAGGCATTTTCAAATATCTTTTCAAAAAAACATATAAAGCACAAAGGTAATTAAAAAATGAGCTAAGCATCTAAGAGCCCGTAGAAAACTACGGATAGAAGGGGTGCTAACACCTTCCCTTTCCATAATTTACCCCCCCTTACTCAGTAAACTATCGAAAAGGTCTTTTTCTGTTCTTTTCACCCTTTACTTAATTTGGATAAAAGAAAAGTCGGTGGCGACTCTTGCTTACTGCAACATTTGCAAACACAAAATGCAAAAGCTATATAACAGTCGGTTATACCACCGTATCACAATTAAGAACCCTTTCTGCTCTCCTCCTTTTGAGGACTTATCATCTGTAACATGATACAAGCACAATCATTAAACAAACAAAAACATGGCCTCCTAGTGAGGACTTCCAGAATTGCCTGCCAAGTGGCACAAACTCTCAATCCTAAGTAAGCAGTAACTTGAGGGAAAGAGTAAATCAGATGAGAAAGTACCGAACGGATATAATCCACAAATAAGCAACTTAATAATAACGAAACCCGGAGATCTTCAAACAAGCTAGCATCAACAAAGAAACAAGTCAGTAGTCGTGTCATCAGACATAAGCATCAAGGCCTCAATGTGAAAATAAATCACGAATGGTGTGTAGCGCACACAACCGTAAAAACATTCTGCAAGGTAATATAGACAGACGAAGCACATAAAAGTGAATATATATATATATATATATATATATATATATATATATATATATATATATATATATATATATATATATATATATATATATATATATATATATATATATATATATATATATATATATATATATATATATATATATATATATATATATATATATATATATATATATATATATATATATATATATATATATATATATATATATATATATATGAGAAACAACATAGATCGCCTCAAAAGAGAAGTTGTATTCTACAAATAAAGTGGAACACAAAGTAAAGAAGGCCCATGAAGTACCTTGCACAACTCAACAAAGTGATTAGTATTAACAAGGTAAGATAAAATGTGAACGTAAACATGCCATACATTTACCATATATCATGGCTAAGAATGGGATCGATTGGTCGAGTAGTCATGGGGAAACAAGTCCGGTGAAAATGAGATCAGAAGTAAACATATAATGTTAGTGTATACTTAAAACCTATAGAAACACCAAAAAGAACATACTAGGGTAATCTTAGGTACAATCATAAAACTAGGTCAAAAATCAACCCTAAACTACACCCTAAGAGTGAAAGAAGTGCGAGGAAAGGGTAAATGAGGGATGAACTTGATTAAGTGAGTATCTTTCCATGTAAGTCAGTATTATACCAAAATCTAGAAGTTGTATTCAAGTATTATAAACCACGCAAGAAAAGTCACACATGTATCATACAAAAGGGAAGTGTTGAAAAGAAACAAAAAAACAAGTTTACATTGAGCAAGTATGGATTTAAATAAAGAGTGCATGATTTGAGAATCATGGAATGTATAACTTATATGATAGATTATCTCAAGATGAGACTCAAGAGTAAACAAGTAGAAGTTGAGACTTATTACATAAACAAAGTCACCTAGCTGATGAGCAAGATCATCTAAAAGGAAGTAAAGGCATTTTATCTTAGATCAATTGAAGTTGATAAAGATAAAATGAAAACAATAAAGAATCTTATATTTCCTTGGGTGATGATAAAACCCTCATAAGATACTAATCATGAATCTAAAACCTTAAGAAATTTTTACACTAATCATGAATCTAAAACCTTAAGAAATGTTAATAAGGTAACATACTTAAGTGTCATGATATTGGAGAAATATAGTCCCTTTAGCTATATAAGAAAAGTGATCTAGTTAATTTAAACTCAATTTCCTTGGATTTTATGGGCAAAAACCAAAATCAAGGTACAATGTTGGTACAAGTTCACAATCATAAGAAGAAAACATCAACAACTAAAATTCAAAACCATAGGTAAGAGGTAAATATAGCTCCCATTGTGTCACCATGATGAATTAGCAAGTGAAAACTAACCAAGTGGATCATAGAAGCATAGAGAGTGGAGATGAGAAGAGAAGTAAAAATAAAACTTAAACATAAAGAAATGTGGGACTTAAAGTCCTCCCAAGCAAACAAACACAAACTAGGTCAAAACAAGTATATAGCTCCTATTGTGTCATCAAGATGATTTGATTATGATGTGTCAACCAAAGGGATTTAAAAGCATGATGAAATGAAATACACACATATGTTAAGAGAAAAACTTAAGGCCACCTACAATGGACTCAAAGTCCTTAAGCAATAATAAGCACACACTAGGTCAAAACTAGTGAATCTAGCTCCTAACTTGTCACCATGTTGAATGGGCACTGAAATGCCAATCAAGGATCAAAGGAGAATTGTATGAAAACAAATGAGATCTTAAAAGGTCAGAATCATGAAGGATTCAAATCAAATTGGACCAAATGGTATTCAAATGGTAGTGCACAAAAGCAACCTCCTAAACCATGACCACAAGTGATTATCAAACAAAAATTGACAATAAAAGGCAATCTTTGAGAACTTGAGTGGTTCATCGATGAACTCAAGTCTCTAAATCCGTAATGAGGATGATAAAAATGGAAAGAATTGATCCCTTATGGGTTGTACAAGTGTATCCCCTTTACCTCTAATTCAAATGGACATCAAAACATGCATTGAGAAAATTAAATAAACCAAAAATAGAAACAAGACTTATAAAATCAAACAAAAATTATTTCGAAGTCTAATACATGCATGCAAGTCAGAAACAATATTCCAAAGTTCAAATCTAATCAAAATTAGTTGAAAACAAACCATCAAACACAAAAGTATGAGAAAAGGGCTCTAATTAGAGAAACAAACCAAAATAAATTCGGAAAAATAGTTAGAAGAACAATAAAATTATGAAAAATCACACACAATTAAGTGAAGCCAGTAGTATCAAGAGCTCAGAAGATTGGTACAAGAATATGAACAAAAACATCCAGATGGAAACATTTTTGATGAGGTAAATCTCAAATGACAAGTTCACAAACTTAAATCATTTAAAAGTAGACAAGACCTCTAAAAAAATCAAGTGAAATTGTTTTAAGGTCCTTAAAGCTTATAAAAGTCACAATTAATCAACTTGGATCCTTGAAGGTTAAGGGAAAAGCAAAAACAAAATTCATCTTCCATAACTAGTTGAGATAAAGCTCTAACGGAACACATTTTGCAAAAAAAATTGGAAAAAAAATTCAAAGGATAAATTCATGAAAAGTTGATTTCCAGAGACTTAACATATTCAAGGATCACAAACCAAAGCCAATTGACCTTTACAAGTTTTGAGAATTAGCCAATTAAATCAAACTTGTGGTGTAAGCAAACCTAAAATGATGTTTAATCTTTTCAGATTTTTGAAGTCAGTGGTAACAAATAATGAAAACCACAAATAAAGTCCTAAAATCAAGATAAAATCATAACGATACTAGAAAGTATTTTGTTTTGGATTTTTTTAGGTTTAAGGAAAATAGTGAAATAAATCAAAATGCAAAAATTATGATTAAAAATACTAATAAAATGCCATGAATTAATTAATTGATCAAAAATGAAAAAATGTTAAAATAAAAATCAGAATATGAAAACATAATAATTATATGATCTAAAATATATTTTGTAGAATTTTTGATAGGCTAAAATGATTTTAATGAAAATGCACAAAACAATTGAAATTGAATAAAAATTCAAATAAAACAAAAACCAATTACACCTGCTATTTAGAGAAAGCGCTGTAAATGCTCAAGTCAACCTAAAGTCAACTTCGTCCCTACCAACGAAACTCTCACTAGTCAGTTTTTCATCCATGTTCAGATCCTTCGTTCTTGCTTGAATATCAACCAAATGACAGGATTCAAAGTGCAAATTAAAGGTCAAACACCAAGCTACAACATGCAACTCATAGATTTCCAAATAATCAACCATGGATCAAGAAATCACTTCATGAAAATCATGAAAACACAGATTGAACAAAATTCAGAAAGAACACAAAATCAACATTTAAGCTCAAATCGATGCAAACCAATACATCAGACCCATTATCTGGCCAGCTAACATGCTACATTCATGATCTTAAACTTCTAAACAAGCTACATTGACAAAAAATTAGATCTGAACATTACCTCAAGAATTAGAAAATAAATCTAATTTAGCGTCTGACCACAAAAAAAACCTCATGAATCCTGATCCTTAAGCTTCAATGTAGTGGAATTGATGAAGAAATTGAGATTGGAATGAGTGTAGAGAGAGAGAGAGAGAGAGAGAGAGAGAGAGAGAGCTTCGAAAGAAAATTTTCAGAGAGAGAGAGTTCAAAATTTTTTCTTATGGAATACTTGCATCCTTCACAAATAAGTGAGAGAGTGTGCTTAAATAGAGTCGATAGAATGAGGGTAATGAGGTAATAATGCTTGGAAACCTTTAAAGGGATATTTTCGATATTTTTTAGCAAAATGAAAGTGTGTAATGGAGGCATGCATTTTGAGTGGTACTACAGTGAATTGGTGTGCGTTTTTGGAGTGAGCTAGTGAGTGGAATCAGAGTAAAGATGGTGAGAATGATGAGTTGGCACGAGCTTCACATAGTGTGAAAAATATTTGAATAAAAACTTTAGTATTTTTGGCAAAATAAAGAAAACATAAGGTGTGTACTATCATGTGCTATGTTGAACCTATTTTGGCAAGAAAAAAGTTAAGATACTCGTGTATGGCATGTGCAAAGGTGACTTGTAATGGATCAAGACTAAATACACATCAAAACTGAATTTTACAAACCTAATGAACAACTACTTTGTGACTTAGGTTTCTCAAAATTGGCTCGTGCGAATTTTGTGCTTTAAGGGCCTATGGAGAGCTCTCTCCATGAACTTGATCATAGTGTTTGAATTTGGGAAATTGAAGCCTAGATGACAAAGAAATCATGGATTAGAGTTGAGAAAAAAATGCGATTTGGAGGCATGGGCCTTGTGCGCGTGCCTGGCTTGCATGGTGCACATGCTTGGTTAGGTGGAACCATCAACTTTGAAGTACCATAACTCACTCATTTCTTGGATATTTTGAGTGATTCCAAGCTCAATAGAAAGCCCTCACAATAAGCAACACAATTCTCCTTTTCAATTGGGTCTTAAATTAAAATAAATTAAGTCATGAATATGGCACACCAAGTGTTTTTCAAAAATACGCGCCTAGCAAGCAAGTCTACCTAGCAAAATTCATGCCTTGTGCATGAAACTTCTAAGCCATTTTTCACTCACATGGTTCACAATTAAGCTTTCCACACACAAAGACAAAGTTGAAGGATTTTTCCCAAGCTTTTTGAGTATGTATTATATGACATGTTTGAATAAAACATGAGAAAGTTATGACATGGCAAAGTTGTGCTTCATGGACACTTGGAAAATTTCAAAGATTCAAGTAACTTCTCAAAAAACTTAACTCAAATTTGATCAATTCTATTGATTTAATGATGAATTTGGCCATGAAATATGAAATGTGGATGTTTTAATTGATGGTTGGCCAAAAGTCCACTTGGTTAACTCCTGATATTGTTGAATTTTTGTCAAAATGACCATTTTGCCCCTTTTGATCAATTGAACTTATTCCCATCCAAATTATGATAAATCTTTTAATCATAGATGCCCATTAACATGTAGTGAAGCATGGAAACAAGTTTGGGTGAAAAAGTTCGAGAAATCCTGATTAAATCCAAAACCCTAGTTTTGCACCTTGTGTTAGGAGATAATTGATCAAGCTTCAAAATCCTAATTCCATTGGACATCTTGAAATGAACAAAGTTGATTTAAATGATAACGAGAAGATGATGCTTCAAAAGTTTGGCTCATATAATCCTCAATTACTTTTATTGGATAAAACCCTAATTTTGACTAATGATTCTTAGAAGTGTGATTCACTTTATAATCAACACAATCTTCAATCTTTTGATGATCCAAAGAGATGGATAAGATGTCTTGAGACATGAGAGACCCTTGTGACTTGAGAAATCCAATTATTGAGAGAATGATACCCTCCTTTCAATAATTGTCAATACCATCAACTTCCAAAGCTTGTGGAAGACTTGAGATCCAAAGTACTTTGGTCCTATCACAATGTATGAATGCTATGCAATATGATGTTTATGATGAAACATAAGCCTTAAACAAGAGGGTAAACTTTGGGGTGTAAAAGCTTCCCCTATTCAATCGTCTTAAACATGATAAGGGAGAAAAGCGAAAGCTTTCGGAAGTTCAGAGTTGAAGATGATTGAATACGAAAGAACTCGAAAATTTACACTCTTGAAAAGAAAAAAAAAACAAAACCTTCTGAAGACAAGAAATGCCAACAGACGCAGGACTTGGAAGGTACCAAACGAAATTGGATTTAGAAAGCATAGGATCTAATGAAAATTGTCCCCTTCAAAGACATGCGTCAGAACGAAGCTATAACGCAAACTTTAATAGAGTTGAGTCAAAACTCAAACTTAGAAGAGTAGATGAAACTAAACTTCAGAATAATGTGTCAGGATAAAACCATACCACAAAAGAGATGAGATAAGACTCAAACCACTGAGAATAGGCAAAGCTAAACTCTAGAAAAGTACGCGGGGAAAAGTGGCTAGGACGCGTGATTCTAATAGCACCTGCTAGTCTCAAAAGAGATTGGTCAACCAAGGATACAACAAATGAAAGCTGAAGTACAATAATCAAAGACTGTTAAAGGCTCAATAAATAAAAACTGATAAAAGTCCAAGGAATGACATCAAACAATAAAAAACTCGACTCGACAATACTAAAAGATCAAAACTTTATAGAAACAAGTACCAGGACATAACAAACTCGACCCATAGCAAAGTGATGAGAGTGCATGTTTCTTAGAGGACCTGCGGGTCTCCAACCACTGGTAAACAGTAAATGAAAACTGACTAAAACCCGAATAGGTATAAAAGAAACATCTCAAGTCGATGGACACAACAAACGAAAGCCGTAATGCTGTAAACAAATGCTGCCAAAGGTTCAGTAATCAAAATTGATAGACGTCCAATGAGTGAGACAGGGGTTTCGACTAAGGACACGGTAAACAAACACCGATAGAAGAGTCCATGGAAAAGAAACAAAATGAGATGACACTCGACTCATAATAACTAGTTAGGCCAGATAAACTAGATGAGTACCACGATAAAACAAACTAGATTTCATGCACATGGGACGAGATCAAAAATCGACCCAAAGATAAGTGATGAGAGAGCATGTTTCTCAGCTATACTTTCTAGTCTCGGACCTTGGATAAACAGTAAACAAATACTGATAAAAGAATCCAGGGAACAAAGGAGACTGATTTCAACGAAGGAAGTAGTTAAACGAACACTACAAAAAGACTCGGTAAATGAAAACTGATAAAGGATTCAGTAATCAAACAATGATGGAAGTCCAAGGTAAAAAAAACAAGATGACACTCAACTCATTATAACTAGTTAGACAAAAATATACTATATGAGTACCAGAACAAACACTGGATTTCATGCATGGGTGAGGAGACAAAACTCAAAACTCGATCCAAAGCAAGGTGATTAGGGCGTACTACTAAAACCTGCTAAAAGTGAATATCAGGACGAAACAGGTATTCAAAAGGTACATCAAAAGACATTGGAATGAACCAACATGGGTAGTAAAGACTAAACCCGAGAAAAGTGCACTAGAGAAAAACTACTACAATCAAGAGTAGACACTCAACCATTGAAATGATTAACACCAACTTGATATTTGTATGGGGTGAAACTGAGATACTGAGGATGAAGACGTCGATGGGGATATAATCTGAAGTTTTAGCAAATCCACTGGGGAAAACCGAAACAGTAATGGCTTATGTTCTGATGCATGTTTGAATTATTTTTCTATGGTGTAATTCTCCATACAATGGAAATGTTACGTGTTTGAAGGGCCTATGGAGAGCTCTCTCAATGAACTTGATCATACTTTTTTAAAATTTGAAATTTGAAGCCTGGATGATAAAGAAATCATGGCTTAAAGTTGAGAAAAAATGTGATTTGGAGGCCTGGGCCTTGAGCGCGTGTCTGGCTTATATGGTGTGCATGCTTGGTCAGGTTGAACCATCAACCTTGAAGTACCATAACTCACTCATTTCTTGGATATTTTTAGTAATTCCAAGCTCAAGAGAAATCCCTCACAATAAGAAACACAATGCTCCTTTTCATTTTTCTAGTTGGGTCTTGAATCAAAAGAAATTAAGCCATGAATATGGCACACCAAGTGTTTGTCAAAAATACGCGTGTAGCAAGCAAGTCTGCCTAGCAAAATTCATGCCTTGTGCATGAGACTTCTAAGACATTTTTCTCTTAAATGGTTAACAATTAAGCTTTCCATACAAAATTACAAAGTTGAAGGATTTTTAACAAGCTTTCTGAGTATGTACCATATGACATGTTTGGATAAAAAATGAGAAAGTTATGACATGGCAAAGTTGTGCTTTATGGACACTTAGAAAATTTCAAAAATTCAAGTAACTTCTCAAACAAGTTAACTCAAATTTTGATCAATTCTCTTGATTCAATGATGAATTTGGCCATGAAATATGAAATGAGGATGTTTGAATTGATGTTTGACCAAAAGTCCACTTGGTCAACTCCTGATTTTGTTGACTTTGGGTCAAAATGACCATTTTGCCCTTTTTATCAATTAAACATATTCCCATCCAAATTGATGATCAATATTTCTATCATAGATGCCCATTAACATTTAGTGAAGCATGGAAACAAGTTTGGGTGAAAAAGTCAGAAATCCTGATTAAATCCAAAACCCTAGTTTTGCACCTTGTGTTAGGAGATAGTTGATCAAGCTTCAAAACCCTAATTCCATTGGACGTCTTGAAATATCTCTTGAAAAATTTGATTTAAATGATAACGAGAAGATGATGCTTCAAAAAATTTGCTCATATAAGCCTCAATTACTTCAATTGGATAAAACCCTGATTGATGATTCATAGAAATGTGATTCACTTTATAATCAACACAATTTTTAATCTTCTGATGTTCCAATGAGATGGATAAGATGTCTTGAGACATGGGAGACCCTTGTGACTTGAGAAATCAAAGGATTGATAGAATGATACCCTCCTTGCACTAATTGTCAATGCCACCAACTTCCAAAGCTTGTGGAATACTTGAGAACCAAAGTACTTTGATCATATCATAATTTATGAATGCAATGCAATATGATGTTTATGATGAAACATAAGCCTTAAACAAACGGGTAAATTTTAGGTTGAAACACTTATGTATTTTTGTGGATAACCATGAACCCCTTGTTGCACCCCAAAATTTACCATCTAGATTTCAAAAATTTTATGGCTTATGTTTCATCATACGCATTCATGCATTATGATGGGATCAAGGTATTCATATCTTCCTGATTTTTTTTTCAAATTGTGGAAAATGGTTGAGTTGTCAATCAATCCAAGGAGATTCTTATATCCTCTTTCTTTTGATCATTCAAATTCCCAAGGTTTCTCAGGTCTTAGGATATGCCATCTTTTGGCTTTTGCACCATGGTTTTGAATTTAATATGTGACGTCTTTCTTGAAAAAAATCTTGATGCATCATTATCGTAGGTCTTGTCTACGTACATTTTCACTCATCAATTGAGGATCATCAGGAGATTATGGCTTGTATGTTGTATACTTATCGCCTGGCCTTCCTATCATTTGAATAAGAACATGAGGTATGATATCCAAGAATCTTGCAGAGTTAGGGTTTTCTTTTGGTTTGGAGTTTCTACACCAAACTTGTTTCAGTTAAAGTTCTCTTTGGTCAAAAGTTAAGGTTCATTTCCCTATTTAGGAGATGATAAAAGGTTTTCTTGTAGAGTTGGTTCATTAGAGAATTACATAAATCTTTGGTGCATGGTTTAAGCTTCAAACTATCTCATACATATGTTTGATGTGTGTGCAATTTTAAGGATCGTCTGGGGTGCTTAAAACATGGATAAGGGTTTTAATTTTGGTCAAAGTCAATATTAGAAGTTTTATTTTTTATTCCGAATTCTTATGAAGTTTATTTTGGTTTTTCATCTCATTGGTGCTTTTGATTCGAGATTGCAAAGGGTATTGAAAGTTGCAAAATAGAGAGGAAGTGGAAATTCAATTTTACACTCGAATATAAGGAAATTTCTGAGTCTTTCATTGGGTTTCTCTAGAAAACATAGTTTGACTTTTGGGAATTAATTTTACAAGGGACCAAATTTTAAATTCATGGAATTTCATTTGTTTTCAAGATGGTTCATCATCCCAAATTTCTAAACTTTGCAATTAGAAGAATCAAGATGCAAGAGCATAAATCCTAAACTAAAATTTCAAATGGAATTCATAATTCAATTCCCATGGCATAAGCTCCATGTTTAATATTTTTATAAATTTTCAAACATCATTCATTCAAGTCATATATTTTGAAGTTACAAGTTTATTACAAAGTTGTCTTTAGTCTTACAATTTCTACAAAGGTTCTAAATCCTAAAAATATAAAACTTTTGTGGCTTCTTCAAACCATCATGTTCTTTATGCCAAACTTCACCATTGATCTTCAAACTTGTCCATAATATTCTTCAAACTTTTCCTTGCCTTATTCAAGTCTTCCTCTATCACCTTTCCAAGCTCATCAACAATCAACTCATAAAACAAGAAAAAGAAGACATGATTACCACATAAACAATGATATTTAAACAAGAAGTTTTCAAGAAAATTTTTCTTCTAATCTCATCATTAGGGTCTTGTGATAGGAATCATAATTAAGGGTGGTTTTCAATCACATTCAAGCCACAAACATGGCCTCATACAAGTCGTTTCACAGTAAAATCATATTTCAATGCTAAATCACAAGCCCATAATCTTTACTACATATCACAAAAAGAAAAAAAATTGGTTCACAATAAAGACAAAAATAGTTTAATGCAGTAACAAATTGCATGGATATAAATATTCCAAGTCCAAAGAAACATAATAGAATTATCACAATGAAAGCTCATATTCACCAAGAAATCACAAAAGCAGCAAGTCAGAATTACAAGTTCAAAGCCCAAAATAAAACAAAGTTCACATTACAGAAATTGCAATTTCGGCCCAAGCAACAAACAATTCAGCAAGCCTATAATTACAACATATCCAAAAAATAACAAAAAAGACAAAATAGAAATCATGGAGAAATATAAGAAAACAAATTACAGCTTAGCAATTTATCTAAAGCGTCTCAAGCAAGTTTCACAATCTTAATCCTCACCTCCAATTAACAAAATTTTAAAATTGAAGGCCAAGATTGTGTCGAGTGATAACTAACCTCTCAACTCATAACAGATATAAAAACATAAAATACATGGATTCAAGATCATTCTCCAATCATTGGAAGAGTCACAAAAAAATATCCACAATATTCTCTCTGCTCTTTCAACTTTAGGATTCATTTTCATCATTCACTGAAAAAAATTCTAACCCTCGTCATAGTTATTTCATAGAAACAGAACCAACAAACCTTAGTATCATCATCTTCCCTAACGTCAAACCCTTCAGATTCAAGAAAGAAGAAGAGGATAAGATTCATAATCACAAACATAGAAAGAAGAAAACAGAAAAGCTCAGAAATATCTCACCAAAGCGGATCTCTGACCATCGCACCTCCTTCATCCTCTCGGGCACTTTTTCTTTCTTTTTTCTTCTCATTTTCTCTGATATACGTTTTTTCATCATAAATCATTGATATCTGGTTGATTTGAACACCTAGGGTTTCGATTTCCCCTTCATGATCTGTTCAAATCTATTTAATTTTTGCAAAATAAAACAACGGATTAGAGATCAGAAGAAGGAGACAAAGTGAACGGTGTGAAGAAATTGAATTTCAGATCAAGATCATCATCCTCCATCAAATTCCGGGCCGCGAGACGATTTCCAGCGTGACAGCTTTTTCATTTTCGGTCAAGCTCCATAGAGAGAAGAAGAGATAATTGAGAACGGAAAAGAGAAGAGAAAGAGATTGTTTAATCTCTGTTTATAGTAATATTCATTAACCTTTCATTTTTGTTAAGTTAATTTTGATTAACAACTAACTTGACGGTGACACTTGTCACCTCTCTTGTGGTCTTTATGTGATTTTGTGTAGGTGTTTCAACGCCGTCCACCCTATTACTTTGTGTTATGCGGTTGGATCATCATCACATCATCATCCTTCACAATCTGGAACTCCAGATCTGATGACCACCATAAGTTTTCTAGAGGAGACACGTCAGATCACTCGGACCTCGTCCAGATCCTCTGTGCGACGCCTCATTGCCTATCATGCACCTTGTTACTTTCTCATCATCAGATCTTCACAGATCTGATCGAAAGCTCAGAAACATGTGTCCACC
The DNA here is from genome assembly GCA_948472305.1 of Vicia faba. Classification (NCBI taxonomy): domain Eukaryota; kingdom Viridiplantae; phylum Streptophyta; class Magnoliopsida; order Fabales; family Fabaceae; genus Vicia; species Vicia faba. The sequence continues at coordinate 1,450,763,342 of OX451735.1, forward strand.
ATAGACCTATGAGAAGGAGATGCACGGGATCACATGCATATTCCTTGGATTTGGGCTGCTCTCACCTTGGGCTTTGGCAAATCATGATATCCAGCACCCCCCGATTGCTGATTTCAGGCCCAATTGTCTCTTTTCTTTACATATTTTGTTACATTATTTTATTTTGGTTATATCTTTTATAAAATAATAAAAATATGGATAAAAAAATACAAAAAAGTATTTATTTTAAATAATTAATTAGATTGGAAAACAATATTTGATAGAATTAATAATTTTGTTAATTAATTCTATTAAATAAGATAATTCAATTTAATTAGTTATTTAATATTTCGATTGGGTTGTATTGCTTGTTTATTTAGACCTTTAATCATATTATCGATTTGATACATCCCCATCCACAAACTTGTACCCCCGTTCTCATATGGTTTGTAATAGCTTAAAATTTTATTTCTTTGTAGCTTAGAATTTTATTTCTTTGAATATTTTTAACGCTATTATGCATATTTTGTTCAAATAAAACACATAGCCTCATCTTGGGCTCATCATCAATGAAAAGGTATCCGCTATTATGATTTTTGTGATCGATTGTTGACACAACTCAGGTGCCTAATCATTGGTTAATGGGGGAAATTTAAGGAGGCATTCAGTAGAGTTTTCTTATCTCATGCGCACTGAAGAGGCAATAGACATTCTCTATTAGGTATTATCATACCTCTCTTTACGTCTCATTATCGTATATGGATACATGCTTCTTAATGTCTTTTCATCTCTTTACGTGATGTTTTGTCATCCCTTCTCCCTTATTTATTAGCTTATCTTCTTGACATGCTCCCCGTAGGATCTTCAATTCAGTCTTTTCTAAGTACGAATTGAATAGACCTTAGGCTTGTATCCATGTATGCCAATATTAGGTAGATATTCCCCTATTTTATCCTAAACTATAGGATCAACAATGCATGACAACACTAGGTTTATCTTGCTAGTCTCCATTTAGATTTTTATTTCTTCTATTGCATCTTATTAAAACAAAAACTTCTTTTTCATGAAAACTTCAAAACACTTAAAAATTATTGATAAGAATCATACCTTTGTTAAGTATGGGAAGTGATAAGTGGGTTTCTTCTCGATCTTATTGTTCTTCCATCCCAAACTTTGGTGTGGTTCAAGTCTCAAAGACTATTTTCATGAATAAGTGGAGAAGTGGTCAATATCTATCTCTTGAGATCGACTAGCTATTATCCACAACAAAAACACCAACCAAAGAAAACTCTTTTTTCCTTCGGGCTTTTCTTTCAAATTTTTCAAAAGAACATGTTAATTCACTTCTATGCTGACGTGTAAGCCTCCAAAGGTCGAGTTGTGGCAGAAGGAGAAATTAATATTGTTCATTAAAAAATACAAAACAAACAGAAACTTTTTATCCGAACTACGGCTGCTCTGATTCCTTAAAAGGGATATGTATGCTGAGGATTTTGTGGGGCCTAATCGAGCATATCTTTGTAAATATTCCTTTTACTTCCCACATTTTCTTTGCATGCATTCCCTTTTCAGCTTTAAGCCTTAGACATAGATTTTGACCATACCCATTAGATTAGACAACATGAGTGGTTACTATAAAGTACTACGGGCTTGTATGGTGTTAATAAATTCCCCTCGCGTAACAGACTATGTTACCCAATCTGTCAGTTGCAAGACTGTGATTTATCCCTTTTCAGGTTTACTCGATGTTTATCGTTCCCTTTCGGTGGGATAAAAGAAGTTTGATGGTGATTTCATGGATTTTATATCCGATGACGGTTCGGCCGATTGTTTGAGCTGGCGACTTCACTGGGGAAAGGTTAAGCAAATGCTGGTCCATCCCAGAGTTATTCCTAGCTTTTGTTTGTTTTCTTTTCCATTGGGTGTTTATTTGTTTATTTCTTTCTAGCTTCATTTGTTTATATGCATTGATTATATGTTTTTATACATTGCATTTTACTTTATTGTCACCTATACTCAGGATACTGCTATTTTGTTGTTCTGTGGGGTTGGAATGTTACTTCTTGAGGTAAAAGGCCTAGTACCCAGGCCAGAGTTATGGACTCATGGGAAACTTAGGAATAGAGTGGCGACATGACGGCTATAGTACATGGTATGATTAGTGTAGTCATGTCATATACCATGCTCGGATAAGGTTCAAGTGAAGTTATTTTCATCATGCACGTCTATGTTGCGATGATTTTACTCTCAGGAGGACCTACTATTTTTGGGTTACCCGACCTTACCTTGACCTAGTTTTCACCCATGAGTGGGGAGGGACTTGCTTACCACAGGTGCATTTGGTGACTATGTTCATTTGGTGACTGTGTTCAGTTGGAAACTGCTTTGTTCTGATGGTTCTCATATTTATTTTCTGAGTTTCTGATCCGTTGACCAAGAGGTTCATTTGGGTTTATGTTTCGGACCTTTGATCATGTTTCGTCCGGTTATTCAGGGACAGTACATGAGTTATCTATTATGATGGGGATATTTTTATCCCATATTGTTTCTGACATTCATGGTACTTGGTTCTTTTGTGTTCCGAGTTTGGTTCTGAACCTTTGATCTGACGATGTTTAGCTAGTTCAGAGAAAGTGTAGTGGTATCTGTCATAATCGAAACCATGATCCCATATATTTATGTTCATGAGCACTAATTTTAGCATACATGTTCATTCCTTTTCCAGGGAATCATATCTTTGATCCTCGTGCCAAGCTTTTCCATCCCATACTTGTTTAAAAAAATAAAGCATGAGAGTTCATTGGAAATGAATGAACATGTCTTTGCATGCATACCATGTACTCCATACATCTCATGTATAACATGTGTTCCAAATTGGGGTTTCTTATTCAACTTCATCATTTTCTTCATAATTGAAAATATGACTTCCCTTTTTTACGTGACCAGAGTTAGAGATTTCATATTCATACTTAGTATTCTCTTTAGAATCAGACTTGACTCACCATTGTTATATGCTTAGAGATTAGTTATAGAACAACTTTGTGGGGATTTGACTAAGAAGATAGTTCAGTTGAATTTTTTTATGACTGACTTGCAAGTTGGGACCCTTGCTCAGGGATTCTTAAGAGAGGAATGCAGTCGGTTGGATAAGCCTGATCGTGAAGTTTTCAAGGACAGTGTTTGAAAATGAAGACGATTGTTCACCTACTGTTGCAATGGGAGTTTTTTTTCTCCTCACCATTTGGTACTTCCTTTAAACCATAGAGCATTTCTTGGATCTCTTCCACAACCTGGTGGTTTCCGAAGTTCCTCATCAACAACTAGTCTTTATCCCTTAAGTGAATTCAAGGGGTATGGTTTTATGCGTAAAGACAGAAGAGGCCTGAAGGACAACTCTATTTGATTCCCATGTCTTATGCCCAGTTGCTTCCACGCTTGCTTGAGTTTTAGCTAGTCAAACCCCATACTTTGTGCCAGTGATAGGGGTGTTTTCCATTATGGGGAAATTAGTCACGACATCGAGAATTACAAGGTGTTGAAGTATATGAGTCGGGATTCGCTCGATGCAGGGGCATTTATGTTTGCTCCAGATGGTTACGATATGCAAATTAATCTTTTTCTGAATTGTAGCAAGGAAGGTGGTAATTGTCTCTCATTATCAAGGTTCTATTTCCCATCTTGGGTCTCCTCCTCTATAACCTTCACTTCTGGAATTTCATTTCCAGTAGTTGTTGCTTATCCCAGGTGCTAAGAATTAAGGGGTTCATCTGGAAAGATATTACACTCATTTCAGTCTGAGGGACGCTGAAGTGGTTTTTCCTTGTGTATATAACCAACCCTTGAGGTATTGTTAGTTTGTTTTCTTTTCCGAATATCGCGTTGTAAGTTTTCAGCTATTAGTTTATAATCCTCCAGATGTGTTCTCGGCTCCTTTCTAAGTCTCGTGGCGTGTTTCAAATCTGGTGTCGCACTTAGGTTCCTTTCTGACTCTCGTGTCGTGTTTAGACTCCTGTGCCGCGCTTCATTTCCTTTCCGACTTTGGTGTTGTGTTTCGAATCTCGTGTCGCACTTCAGTTCCTTTCTGACTCTCGTGTTGTGTTTAGACTCTCGTGTCACGCTTCATTTCCTTTCCGACTTTGGTGTCATTTTTAGACTCTCGTGTCTCACTTCAGTTCCTTTCTGACTCTCGTGTCGTATTCAATTCTCGTGTCTCACTTCAGTTCCTTTCTAATTCTCGTGTCGTATTCGATTCTCGTGTCGCACTTCATTTACTTTCCGAATTTCGTGTCGTGTTTTGACTTCTGTATCGCATTTTGTTTCCATGACGAGAATTTTCAAGCCTTGAGTTGTTGATATCTATCATATACTTTGCACAATTGTTCTTCAACATCTGGTTACTTTTTCTGAAGTCTTCAAGAATATTCGTGACGTTTATTCTCTGCCGTTGCCCGAGGAGTCTTATAACCTCAACAGACGTGACTACCATTCTGGGGCACCTGGCTATTTAATTAAAGATTGTATGTCATCCGAAGACAAGGTCCAATCTTGGATTGATTCAAAGGGTATTTAGTTCACACTAGATAATAGAAATCATGTGCCAGAATGAGCATCAAGAGTACAGTGCACCATCAAGATCAACAAGTCCAGACGGAGTCAAGTCTCCTGTACAATGGCATTTTTATGTTTCTTTACTGCATTTTCATATGTATCTTACTTGTTTTTTTAAACATTGTCTGAATGTAGAAACTTGTTCGTTTTTTAATGTTAATCTTAATGCAATGAGTATGTTTTTCTTGAATTAATCCTTTCGTTTGAATTAATCCATTCGTAATCACTCTTTAAATGATTTTCTGGCATTTTGATACCAATTATACTAATTGTTTCTCCTAGTCAACAATTGGAGGGAGGATGTCGATAGTTAAATGCAATATCTCTGATTTTATAGTTTTAAATAGAACTATGTTGACAATGTAGAGGCATTATTTCAAATCCCTAAACACTGGAGATATAAGGGAGTGAAACCCTTGTTAACCCTTCAGAGCCTTTGAAGTAGGAGTTTCTTTTTTTTTCAATTAAAAAAACCCTTATTTTTTAACCAGGGGCAGGGTAGTGTTCAACTAATTTGATAAAGCGTTCAAAACTCATCAAGAGTGCGTATCTGAGAATACAATAATGGTCATCCTTCAAAAGGTTGAGGAAAGGCCAAATAGCAAATCCTAACTGCAAATGATTGTCCTTTACGCATCAAAAGGTCGATTGATAATGATACAATAATGGTTATCTCTCATCAACTGAATAATGAGGCAATTAGCAAATGGTGGTGTAATATTGATTATTACCCATCAATCAAGGAAGTAAGGCAGTCACAATCACTTCTGATAAATTGAAGATAATTGGATTGCACGACTTGTTCGAAAGTAAAAGAAATGAATGAAAGGGATAGGAAAAAGCCGCCACGTCAAGAACATAAAAAATATAATAATAATAATAATAATAATAATAATAATAATAATAATAATAATAATAATAATAATAATAATAATAATAATAAAACAAAAGGAAGAAAAAGGCAACTTAGGAAATAATGGAAGTATTGATGTTTTGAAAATGGGAAGTGAATGTAATAAAATTGCATGAGGAAGAACAAGATCGTGTGGTCAGACCAAATGCACCAGAAGAATGAGAAAGTGGGTGACTTCCATGTCCAAATTAAATATGTTTGGTTTCCTCGACCATATTAAAGTTCCTTTTAAGAGATGAATGCTCGTGTCGATTTGGCTGAACTTAGGACTTGAGAACATCACGAAGGGTGTGGGCACCAAATAACTTGAGCCTTAAAATCTGTTTTCTCTAAAACCATGAACCAGGCCACATTACCACCCTTTAAAGTCCTAACTGAAACATGGGTTTAACTCTATGTGTTTCCTGACTCCCAAATATATGTTACATATCCTTGTTGGTATCTTATGCATGCGTCGTGTTTATTTCAAAAAGCTTTTCAAATGTTGCACTCTAGCTAGTGATTCATTCATAACAGAGTTGCGACATCTTTTTCATTCAAAGTTTTCAACTTCAAGGCTTACATAATTGTTTCATTAGAATTTCCATTCTCATAATAAACATTTTTCTGCATGCAAAACAATTGCTTGACATCAAAAGAGCTTAAACAATGAACGTCAGTGAAAAGCTTAATTTTGTCAAAGAAGAAAGATTTGATCACTCCGTTGAATACAAAGACAATTGTTTCACAAGAAATGATAATGTCAAGAGGCATTGTGCCTAAAAGTTCACTTGAGAATTGTGCAAGTTGTCCTCCCAATTATATTCCCACCGATGTGGGGCAGTCACGTAGATAAATCTCTTCAAAAGTTTCGATGATCTGGGGATGTTAAGTTGAGTATTGATCTCTCAAAGTTCCACTACTATGGGGAAACATATCAATGATAGTACAAATCCCATGAAGTCCTCACGAGGAACTATCTTCACTCCATAAGTTGCAGCTTGTCAGCGTCTATGCAAGAATCTTACCTCAAACCTTTGAACTTCGGAATAGGGAATTCCCCGCAGAGTTGCTTCTCCTTAGCATTGTCATGTGAAGAATTCTTGAGGTGGATAAGGTTTTTGGATACCTTCATTCCCCAACCAAGTCTTGATGAGCATTATCTCGTTTCTTAATAAATACTATTCACAGTGGAGTTTATCTTTCAATTTGGAATTATCATTGAAGTTTGCATTCAAAAATTCACATTTTCCCATTTGAGTTGTGACTTGGGGCATTTCTTTATCAAAAGAATCTTTTATCATCCTCAGTAGAGTTGATGTTGGTTGAGATTGTCGTATCCCTAGTAGAGTTGATATTGTTTGACTATCTTCATGGTCTATTTTATGACTGCATATCCAAGATTCCTTTAATCCCAGGAAGTCGGGTTCTTTGTGAAGAAATCCATGGCAGAAGTATTCCCAGCAGGGCTTGCCATTTTTAGAGTTGTGTATCTCTTGTCCCCAGCATCAACTTTAATTGATTAAGAGTTCACATAGGAATTCTCCATATAGTTTTTTTTCCTCAAAAGCTTATTTCCCGAGAGACTGGCACCAAAGATTATGGAATCCCCAGCAAATTAACCCCCGACAGAGTTTTTTGTCATCAGTAGAGTTTTATTTCCTCAGTAGAATTTTGTTGCCCATAAATATTTTTCAAGAGAAAGGATTCATTCTGAGACCTCAAGTTTGAAGACGTTTCATTTCCCCAATGGAGTTGCTTATATGAGAATTCAATTTTTGAAGAAGTTTCAATTCCCTAGCGGAGTTGCCAATCAGAGGTTCCTCGTCCTAAGCTCTCATTTCCCAGCTAATTTGTTGCTTGGGGCATCCTTATTTAAGGATCTTTCCTTATCCCCCACTAGTGTTGATATTGGTTAATTAATTTAGATTTTGTTAATATTAGGAAATAGGTAAAGGATTTTCTTACAGAAGTTTCCCTAGTAGGTTTGGCCATTTTTGAAGAGTATCGTCAGTCTCCATCAGTTTGTTTCTAACTACATTTTCTGTTCGAGGATTTGTATACCCCCAACGGTAATCTTTTTGATCGACCTTATCTAAGAACATCTCATCCCTATAAAGGTTATCCTTGGCAGAGGTTATCTAATTCCCAAGCGAGGGTTTCACTTCTCACATCTGGTTTATCATCTTGGTATCATCCTCAACACGGCTGCACACTGTCTTTTCCAGAGATTACAATCTTGCCCTGATCTTCTCCAGCAACAGCCGATTTCTATTTGGAACTCTCCTTCAGATATTACATTCTTGCCTAATCTTCTCCAGCAACAACTGATTTCTATTTGGCACACTCCTTCAGAAGTTACAGTCTTGTCCTGATCTTCTCTGGAAACGTCAAATCTTTATTGGCACGCCGTCTTTTTCATAGATTATAGTTTTGAATCGATCTTCTCCAACAGAGTTCACAATTTACTTTTTCAACTCCTCTCAGTGTTTGTATCCCATTTCTACCAGTTACTCATTTTGTTATTCCCCAGAGAGTTCACCTCTTCAAGTGTTTCATTTCAGCGGTTCTTTATATTTTCACTTCTCCAACAGATTTTTGGCAATTTATTTTTGTGTGTCATGTCAGGTTTTGACCTATTGGTTGTTTGCTTCTAAATTGTCCATTCCCTAGTGAAACATTTAAACATGCATCATGGAATTGCATCCTTAAAGTGTATTGTTTCCATTCTCTTGGAACATTACTCCATAGAAAAATAATTCAAACATGCACCGGAACATAAGCCATTACTGTTTCTATTTTCCACAGTGAATTTTCTAAAACATCGGATTATATCCCCAGCGAGGTCTTCATCCTCAGTACCTTAGTTTCACCCCATACACATATCCTATTGATTTTAATCATTTGAATGGTTGAGTGTCTATCTTGGTTGTAGTTCATTTTTTCCCTGACGTAATTTTCTCGGGTTCAGTCTTTACTACCCCCGTTGGTCCAATCCAATATCCATTGATGTACCTTTTAAATAACATTTTCGTCCTGATATTCATTTTCATCGGGTTTTTACTAGCACGCCATAATCACCTTGTTTTGGGTCGAGTTTTAAGTTTTGTCTCCTCATACGCGCATGAAATCCAGCTTTTGTTCTGGTACACATCTAGTTTAGTTTTTTCTAAATATTTATAATGAGTGGAGTGTCATCTTATTTTGTTTTCATACCATGGACTTCCATCAGTGTTTTATTATTGAATCCTTTATTGGTTTTTGTTTACCGAGTCTTTTTAAGTGTTTGTTTTACTGCATCCTTGGTTGAAATCAATCTCCTTTGTTCCTTGGATTCTTATATCAGTTTTCGTTTACTCTTTATGTGTGGTCCGAGACTAGCAAGTGCTCTGAGAAACGTGCGCTCTCATCACTTTGCTTTAGGTTGAGTCTTGATCTCGTCGCATGTGCATGAAATCCATTTTGTGTTTCCCTGGTACTCATCTAGTTTATCTTGCCTAACTAGTTATTATGAGTCGAGTGTTGTCTCATTTTATTTCTTTCCCTGGACTCTTGTATTGGTGTATATTCACCGTGTCCTTGGTCGAAACCCATATCTCACTCTTTAGACGTCTATCAGTTTTTGATTATGGAACCTTTGACAATGTTTGTTTACTGTATTACGGCTTTCGTTTGGTATGTTTGTCGACTTGAGATGTCTCTTTTATACCTATTCGGGTTTTAGTCAATTTTCATTTATTGTTTACCCATGGTTAGAGACAAGTGCACTGAGAAACATGACCTCTCATCACTTTGCTATGGGTCAAGTTTTGCCTCGTTACTCGTGCGTGAAATCCAAATTGTTTTATCCTGGTACTTGTTTCTAGAAATTTTTGATCTTCTAGAATTGTCGAGTCAAGTTTAGTCTCGTTTGATGTCATTCCTTGGATATTTATTAGTTTTGGTTTACTGAGCCTTTAACAGTGTTTGATTACTCTACTTTAGCTTTCATTTGTTGTATCCTTGGTTGACCAGTCTCTTTTATACCTCTTAGGGTTTGTATCAGTTTTATTTATTGTTCATTCGTTATTGAGATTAGCATCTGCTCCTAGATTCACGCGCTCTAGCCACTTTTCCCCGCCTACTTTTCCAGAGTTTAGCCTTGCTTATTCTCTGTGGTTTGAGTATTATCTCACCCCTTTTTTGGTCCAGTTTTATCCTGACACATTATTCTGAAGTTTAGTTTCATCTACTCTTCTAAGTTTGAGTTTTGTCTCAACTTTGTTAAAGTTTGCGTTACAACTTCATTCTGACACATGTCTTTGAAGGGCCAATTTTCATTAGACCCTTTGTTTCCTAAATCCAATTTCGTTTGGTACCTTCTATGTCCCGCGTATGCTGGAATTCTTTGTCTTTGGGGGGTTCTTCTTCTTTTTTTATCAAGAGTGTAAATTTTTGGATTCTTTCGTATTCAATCATCTTCAACTCTCAATGTTCGAAAGCACTCACTTTTCTCACTTATCAAGCTTAACATTATTAAATAGGGGCAGCTGTTGCACCCTAAAATTTACCCTCCTGATTTCAAAATTTGTATGTCTTATGTTTCATCATATGCATTCATGAATTGTGACGGGATCAAGGTATCCGTATCTTCCGGATTTTTTTTCAAGTTATGGAAAATGCTTGGGTTGTCAATCAATCCAAGGATATTCTTACATACTCTTTCATTTGATCATTCAAATTCCCAAAGTTTCTCAGGTCTCAGGATATGCGATCTTTTGGCTTTTGAACCATGGTTTTGAATTGAATCTCTGACGTCTTTCTTGACAAAACTCATAAAGCATCATTATCGTGGGTATTATCTCAGTACATTTTCACACATCAACTGAGGATTATCAGGAGATTATGGCTTATATCTTGTATCCTTATCGCTTGGCCTTCCTCTCATTTGAATAAGAATTTGAGGTATGATATCCAAGAATCTTGCAGAGTTAGGGTTTTCTTTTGGTTTGGAGTTTCTACACCAAACTTGTTTTAGTTAAAGTTCTCTTTGGTCAAAAGTTAAGGTTCATTTCCCTATTCAAGAGATGATAAAATGTTTTCTTGTTGCTTCATTATTGAAGTACATAAATCTTTGGTGCATGGTTTAAGCTTCAACCTATCTCATACAAATGTTTGATGTGTGCGTAATTTGAAGGATCGTCTGAGGAGTTTAAAACATGGATAAGGGTTTTGATTTTGGTCAAAGTAAATCTTAGAAATTTGATTCTCTATTACAAAATTCTTATGATGTTTCTTCTGGTTTTTCATCTCATTCGTGCTTTTGATTCAAGATTGCAAAGGGTATGGAAAGTTGCAAAATAGAGAGGAAGTGGAAATTCAATTTTACACTCTAATACAAGGAAATTCTTTCTAGTCTTCCTTTAGTTTTCACTTGAAAACATAGTTTGACTTTTGGGAATTAATTTTACAAGGGAACAAATTTTAAATTCATGGAATTTCATTTATTTTCAAGATGGTTCATCATCCCAAATTTATATACTTTGCAATTGGAAGAATCAAGATGAAAGAGTATAAATCATAAACTAAAACATCAAATGGCATTCATAATTCAATTCCCATGGCATAAGCTCCAAGTTCAATATTTTTCTAACTTTTCAAAAATCATTCATTCAAGTCTTATATTTTGAAGTTACAAGTTTATTACAAAGTTGTCTTTAGTCTTAAAATTTATATAAAGGTTCTAAGTCCTAAAAATATAAAACTTGTGTGGCTTCTTCAAACCATCATGTTATTTATGCCAAACTTCACCATTGATCCTCAAGCTTGTCCATAATCTTCTTCAAACTTTGCCTTGCCTTCTTCAAGTCTTCCTCTATCACCTTCCCAAGCTCATTAATAATCAACTCATAAAATAAGAAAAATAAGACATGATTACCACATAAACAATGATATTTAAACAAGAAGTTTTTAAGCAAAGTTTTCTTCTAATCTCATCATTAGGGTCTTGTGATAGGAATCAGAACTAAGGGTGATTTTCAATCACAATCAAGCCACAAGCAAGGCCTCATACAAGTTGTTTCATAGCAAAATCAGATATCAATGCTAAATTACAAGCCCATAATCTTTACTACAAATCACAAAAAGACAAATTTTTGGTTTACATTAAAGACAAAAACAGTTTAGTGCAGTAACAAAATGTAGAGATGTCACAATTCCAGCCCCAAGCAACATAATAGAATAACCATAGTGAAAGTTCAGATTCACCAAGAAATCACAAAAGCACAAAGTCAGAATTACATGTTCAAAGCCCAAAATAAAACAAAGTTCACATTACAGAAATTGCATTTCCATCCCAAGAAACAAATAATTTAGCAACCCTATAATTACACCATATAAGAAAAATAACAAAAAAGATAGAAAATAGAAACCTTGGAGAATTATCATAAAACAAATTATAGCTCAGCAATTTAACTAAAGCTTCTCAAGAAAGTTTCACAAACATAATCCTCACCCTCCAATTCTTGTAACATACTTTCAAAATCGAAGGCCAAGATTGTGTCGAGTGATAACTAACTTCTCGACTCATAACAGATATAAAAACAGAAAGTACACGTAATCAAGATCATTCTCCAATCATTGGAGGAATCACTGAAAAATCTCCATAAATTATCTCTTCTCTCTCAACTTTAGGATTCATTTTCATCATTCACAGAAAAAATTCTAACCGCTGTCACAGTTATTTCATAGAAATAGAATAAAAAAACCCTAGTATCATCATTTTCCCTAACGTCAAACCCTTTAGATCAAAGAAAGAAGAAGAGGAAAATATTCTAAATCGCAAATATAGAAAGAAGAAAAGAGAAAATCTCATAATGATCACACCAAATCGGATCTCCGACCATCGGGCCTCCTTCATACTCCCAAACGCTTTTTTGTTCCTCTTTCTTCTCATTTTCTCTGATATAAGTTTTTACATCATAAATCATTGACATTTGGTTGATTTGAACAGCTAGGGTTTCAGTTTCCCCTTCAATATCTACTCAGGTTTATTCATTTTCTATAGAATCAAACATCGGATTAGAGATCAGAAGAAGGAGACGAAGAGAATGGTGTTAAGAAATTGAAGATCGGAGCAAGATCGTCGTCCGCCACCGTAGTTGTCGCCGCAAGGAGATTTCTAGCGCGACGACCTTTTCATTTCCGGTCAAGCTCCATATAGAGAAGAAGAGAGAACCGAGAATGACAAAGAGAAGAGAAAGAGATTATTTAATCTCTGTTTATAATAATATTCATTAACCTTTCATTTGTGGTCTTTATGTGATTTTGTATAGGTGTTTCATCGTCGTCCACCATGTTCCTTTGTGTTATGGCGTTGGATCATCATCATATCATCATCCTTCACAATCTAGCGCTCCAGATTTAACGACCACCATAAGTTTTCTAAGGGAGACACGCTAGATCATGCGGACCCCATCCAGATCCTATGCGCGATGCCTCATTGTTTACCATGCACCTTGCAGATTTCTCATCATCAGATCATCACAGATCTAATCCAAAGCTTAGAAACGTGCATCCACCATAGACTTCTCAGAAGGAGACGCGCGAGATCTCATGCAACTTCCTTAGATTTGGGCTTTTGTCACCTTGGGCTTTGGTAAATCTTGCTATCCAGCACCCCCGCCCCCCCAATTGCTGATTTCAGGCCCATTTGTCTATTTTCTTTACATATTTTGTTACATCATTTTATTTTGGTTATATCTTTTATCAAATAATAAAAATAATAACTAAAAATAGAAAAAGTATTTGTTATTAATAATTAATTAGATTGTAAATTAATATTTGATGGAATTAATTATTTTGTTAATTAAGTTGTATTAAATAAGATAATTAAATTTAATTAGTTATTTAATATTTCGATTGGGTTGTATTGTTTGTTTATTTAGACCTTTAATCGTATTCTCAATTTGATACATCCTTATCCATAAACTGGTACCCTCATTCCCATATTGTTTGTAATAGCTTAGGATTTTATTTCTTTGTAGCTTAGAATTTCATTTCTTTAATAAATTTAATTACCGCTATTATGCATATTTTGTTCAAATAAAACACAGAGCCTCATCTTGGTTTCATCATCAATGAATAGGTATCCATCTACACATGCACACTTGCACACATTTCATAGCTTGGTCCTGGGCTTTCTACGGTGACAATTATTCGATTAATTGTTTTGATTGGTTGTTTAGAATACTAGCATCACGCTAGTCCTCTCTTTTTAGGAGCATGCATATGGCCACCTTGTATGGGCTTTTGATTTCAATCTTATGCATCAAAGCAACTCTCCTCTCTCCTCTTGGTCCATAACCAAGCTTTTCATAAAGGGTTTCTTAGTTGAGTTTGGGCATGTCCATTCTCACAATATTAATCAAGTTTTGCCCTTGGTTAATCATAACCCGAATCAATCACTTTGGTCCATATACCAAGTGTTCCATGCATAAAAGGGTCTCATGGTTGAGGGTAGAAGCACCTACTTTCACGAGATTAATCAAGTACACCCCTTGGTTAATCATAACCCGATTTAATTCCCCTACACCCAACATTTTATTTATCTTGTGGATACTTGTGCTATGATTTTTGTGATCAATTTTTGCGAAATATTTATGGATACTTGTTCCCCTTCTCGCTTTTACAAAAGCACCTTTCTGAAGTATTGGTATTAATCTTATTTTAGTTAGGATGTCCTTTTCTAACATACTAAACCATAGCTCCTTTCCTAATATGAAGTGGCGATGAAGCAGAGCCTTCACTCCTTGTTAGTAACATGGTTTTATGATTGACTAAATTTTGGTAAAACATGGTTTTATACTGATGTTGAGCAAGATGTTGTAACATATTCATCAACTGTCATAACAAGTTTACTGTTATGTGTTTCAGACAGATTGTCAATGACATATGTCATTATATCTTGGTCTGTGTACAATAGGCATTGTTGTTCTATATCTCTTGATAGATTTTATTTTATTTGATGAGATCCTCTTGGATATACTTCATCATTATGTGCAGGTCAAGGAGATTATTTAAGAACAAAGGGCAAATTTGATTTATTTCATTAAAAAGGATCTTTCATAATTTTTAGTAAACTATAAAAGATTTGTTCATATTTGTATGTGAAGACCTTGCAACTAATTTAAAAGGTGAAGACTGGATTTGATTTGAATAGTTCAAGCCCATTCTGCAAGAGTCTATAAATAAGGACTTGCTAAGACCTAAAATAGAAAGCATTCACATAGAAGAAACTGTGGGTGCGACATAAGGGTTTAGGGTTTAGGGAGTCTTTTAGATTCTTAGTGTTTGTGTTCTTCGTGTGTCACTTTTGTATCTTTGATGCATTGAGTTAACTAATTATTGCTTGTTTATCAAGCTATTGTTCTCACTCGTGAGCTTTTAAGAAAAATGTTGAGTATTATTCTTAGTTGAAGATTTTAAGCAAAACTAAGTATTGTTTATTTGAAGTGTAATCTTTTGATGGATTTTTAAGTCTAGTAACAAGGTTTGTGGATGTAGGTATATTACTGATGTGATTAGAAGTGAGAGAGGATTCTCATATCTAGTGGTCTCTAGGTAGAAGTTGCACAAGGTAGTGATTAGGCGAGAAGTTGTAAACTAGGGTTGGTCTAACTTTAAACTAATACTATCATAGTGGATTTCCTTCCTGGATTAGTAGCCCTAAGAATAGGTGACGTTGCACCGAATTAGGTTAACAATTTATTATGTTATTTAAATTTAGGCAATTTATCTTTCTACACAATCAATAGTTTTAGATAATTTTTTGTCAATAGATGTCATAACATTTACCCTGACACCGTGTTTCTATGTTAAGACATTAGTCTTGACCTTTGTATTGCAAGCGCCAGAATTTCAATTGGCATCAGAGCAGGCACCATGTTCTATCTATTGGGTCAGCTCTAAGGAGAATAACTTCTGGTACTATGGATAAAGAAGGATGATACAACAAAAAACCACCTCAGTTAGATGGTTCTAATTGTGATTGGTAGAAAGTGAGAATTGTGGCTTTTTTTATGTCCATTGACAACAAGGATTTGAAGGTTGTTTTGAAAGGATGGGAACATTCTGTTAATACAGACAAATATGAGAATGTGTCATTAAAGCTAGAGGAAGATTGGAATGATGAGAATGATATATTAGCTCTTGTAAATTAAAAGGCCTTGAATTCTTTATTCAATAGAGTTGACAAGAATGTGTTCAGGTGATTAACACTTATACTATAGCCAAGGATGCTTGGGAAATCCTCATAACAACTCATGAAGGTACATCCAAAATCAAAATGTCAAGGCTTCAGCTTTTCACTACTAAATTTGAGAATCTAAAGATGAATGGTGATGAGACCATCCAGGAATATCATATGAAGGTTCTTGAAATAGTAAATGCATCTAGTGCATTATGAGAAAAGATGTCTAAACAAAAGTTTGTTAGAAAGATTCTTAGGTCTTTATCTAGGAAATTTGACACGAATGTAACTTTTATTGAAAAAGCTCAAGACATCAACACCATGAGAGTTGATGAGCTTGTTGGGTTACTTCAAACTTTTGAATTGGATATTAGTGACAAGACTGAGAAAAAGAACAAGAGCATAGCTTTTATTTCTAATGTTAAAGATGAAGATAGTCAAACTGATTTGGATACGAATGAAGTATTGTCCAATACCATTATTTTACTTGGAAAGCAATTCAATAAAATTCTGAACATAATGGACAGAAGAGGAAGACCAAATGTCAGGAACATCTCGTCTGATATCAGTAATGAGGATAATTTTTAGAAGAATACAAGTCCTAAATAAAATTACCAATCAAAGAAAAGGCATTCAATATTATGAATGTTAAGGTTTTGGTCACATTAAACCAAAATGTCCCACTTTTCTCATGAGGTAAAAAGGGGCTTTTCTGTATCTTGGTTTGATGATGATGAGTCAAAAACTGAGGCTAACAATGAAATTGCAAAACTTGTGATGGCTCTTTCTGGAAGATGGGAAGATGAAGTGGAAGCTTATGATAAAGTGTTATATATGAAAACCTTGATGTATCCCATAAGGACACATGTGATAGATGTTAATAAAGTCTTAAGACAGTAGAAGAATGAAGGAAGATAATAGTCGAATTGTAGAATGAAAAGAATAAGCTTCTATGTTCTGTTTGACATCTTCAAGGTGAGGTATCTCTCTTAAATTCCATGCTTAATAACATGTCAGACTCTTTGAAGGAGATGATTAATAGAGCTGGTATTGTGAAAGAGAATGGAGATACATATGTTGATTATCAGTCTGATAATAAACAAAAAGAGTGTCTGAGAATAAGTCATTTTATTTTGAAAGGAATAGAATGATCAACAAGTCTAACAACATGTTACAACTTTCTGGAAGACATGATAAAACTTTATCCAGTTTTCAATCATCCAGTTGGATATGTCACTATGGTGGTGAGCATGGCCATATTAAGCCTTTCTATTATAAACTATATGGAGATCAAAAATATCCAGATCATTCTAATGCTGATCAAGTAGGCAAAAAGAGAAGTGTTGAAAATAGGGATATAAACTTTATTGCTCATACTTCCTTAAGAGACTCAAATGGAGAAGACCTGTATTTTGACAATGGGGGCTATAAGCACATGACAGGAGTTCATAAGTTATTGGTAAATATTAGATCTCATGCCACAGGTTATGTAAGATTTGGTGATGGGTTTAAAGGTGAAATCAAAGGAGTTGAAAAGTTGATGTGTTCTGGTTCTCCTAGTTTGGAAGATGTTCTTTATGTGAAATAATTAACTGCTAATCTCATTAGCATTATTCTATTGTGTGACCAATGTCTGCTAGTCTACATCTTAAAGTCAGAATGTCTGGTCAAAGATAAAAGGGATGATATCCTAATTAAGGTCATTAGATCTAAAGACAACTGCTATCTATGGGAAACTCACATAAATACTTATTCTTCCACATGCCTAATAACTCATGAAAAAGAAGTACAATTGTGGAACCAAAAGCTTGTACAAATTAATATAAAAGGAATGATGGAGATTATATCTAAAGAAGCTATCAAGCGAATGCAAGAACACCAGATTGGAGAAGGTAAAGTCTATGGTGAGTGTGAAATTAGAAAGCAAACCATGATATCACACTCGATGTTGCAACATCATACTACTTCCAAACTGTTGGAACTTCATCATACAAATATAATGGGACCTATGCAAATAGATAGCCTGGGAGTAAAATGGTATGTCTATGTGGTTGTTGATGACTTTTCTAGGTACACTTTGATGAATTTTCTTAGAGAAAATCAGATACTTTTGAAATATTCAAAAATCGGTGTCAAAACATTCAAGAGGAGAAGAAGAGTGTGATTGTCAAGATCAGAAGTGAACATGATAAGGAATTTGAGAATACAAAATTATTTAAATTTTGAGATTCTAAAAGTATTAGTTATGAGTTTTCTCATTCCATCACTTCTCTTCAGAATGGACTTGTTGAGCAAAAGACTAGGGTCATACATGAATCAACTAAAGTTATATTCTCTACCAAGCAATTACCATTGGAGTTTTAGGCTGAAGCTATGAGTACTGCTTGCTACATTCATAATAGGGTCACTTTGAAAGGAGGTACTTTAACTACTCTCTATGAGATATAGACTGAAAGAAAGCCTACAGTCAAGCATTTTCGTACCTTTACAATTAAATGATATGTCTTAGTGAACAAAGATAAAAAATGTAAGGAAAATCTCAAAATGAATGAAGGAATATTTCCGGATTAATCTTCAAATAGAAGAGTTTATAGAGTGTTTAACTCCAAAACTAAAGATGTTATAGAATTCATAAGTTTGATAATTGATGATTTTTTCCCTGAAAAGGAGAAGGATGTCGAAGAAAATGTTGGAGCATCTTTTGTGCACACTGAGGAGACAAGAAAAGAAATTATTTCTGAGTCCATAAGTGTTTATCCAGATACCTTTGAAGTTAGATTTCAGGAATATCATCTCAAGGAGATCAATACAACACACTCAAATGAAGCAAATATTGCAAATTCATGTCTTGTTTCTAAACTTGAACCAAGGATGTGTTCTACTATTCAAGAAAGAAGAATATTGAATTGCATCAGTGGGTCACATTGGATCAGTAGGTATTTGTATCTAAGAAACAATTTGATTTATGTTTTTTGAAATAATATTATATCTGAGTATGTTGGAACAAGGAGAGGTTGTTCTCAACTAGTATGGATTGGTCAGATGTTGAAGGATCATAATGCCAAACATGATGTCATGACAGTATTTGGTAAAGATCTGAATGATATCATATATTTCATTCAACATGGCTCAAACAAGAACCTTGATATTCATAAGAAACTTATAAAGAATCTTGAAGGAAAGGTTATTACTCTGGAACATAGGTGTGATCGTTGGATTTAGAACTGACTGTTTAACGCTGGTTCGCGAAATGTCGCGGAAGCAAGAGTCGCCACCGTCTTTTATTTTCTCCAACATGGACAGGACAAAAGCACAGCAAAATTCCTTATGAGATAGTTTCTCGGTTCGGGAGGTAGATTTATAGAAAGGGAAGGTGTTAGCACCCTTTCTATCCATGGTTATCCATGGGCTCTTAGATACTTGCTCTTATGTTTTCAAAATGATGTTTGCTTTTCAAATGTGAGTGGGTTTGAAAAAGTTTCTTTGAAAGTTTTCTGAATAACTCTTGTATCAGTCCTCAAGAGTGTTTGAAAAATTGTTTTGAAAGCTTTTTGAAAGTGTCGGTGTGAAAAGGTTTTTGTTTGTTTTTTTTTTTGAAAAGAGCAAGTATCTATGAGTCATCTACCTACCCTAAGGAATTAGGCTGTGTAAATGTCCTTAAGGTCATGCCATCCCACCATTGAGAGGTAGGTAGCACCACCGTTGGAGGTGTTCGGGTCAATTCGAGTTTAGGGACAGTGTGTTAACCGAAGCAATAGCAGGACACCTTAGAAGCTACCCTTATGTCCTTGATCCTTTTTTATTCGAGGCAACCGTTTCGAGGCAACTATTCCGAGGCAACTGTTTCGAGGCAACTTGTTTCGAGGCAACTGGATCATGGACATAAGGACTTACTAAAACGCCCTATACTTGACGACCACGTTTCGAAGGCAACAGGTGAGGCGTACCCTAGAAGTGGTGTGTGTGAATTTGTGTGTTGTTTTCAGTTTAATATTTATCTTTGATCATGGTATTGTGAGCTACGCTTGTTTTTAATTAACCATACATTCTTTCATGCAATTTAGAATTTAAGAGTGCGGAAATTTAAATGCGGAAAGATAAAACCTACGCTATTACAAGGCGCGGGTCTATACATCGTCAAAATACAAAGACCCGTTTGGTAAAAATGCGGGAAGTAAAAAGACTTAATTACTATTACAATCCTTGAGCAGTTACATAATATTCAAAAGAAAATAATGCGCGAAAAGAAATTAAAATTGAACGTCCGAGGGTTTTGACCCTTTGCTTGAAATTAAATGAAATTAAAACCTAATTATTTAATTAAAGAAAGGAAAGTCTTTTTTGTGTTTTTTGGTATTTATGAAAATAAAGAAAATTAAAATTAAGATGAAACCCTAATTCTATGTATTTTAATTATTTAAGAAAATATTCAAGTTAACCTAATTTACACTAATTAGTTAATTTACATATTTATTTACAAAATTAACAATTAATAATAATAATAAATAATAAATAATGAGGAAAAAGTTTAATTTAAGAAAAAGATGAAAATGTCAAAAAACCTAATTCTAGATATTTTTTATTTATTAAGAAAAGATTAAAGTTTAAAACCTAATTTAACTAAATTAATTTAGAGTTTATTTACAAAAATAAATTAATGGTAAATTAAATATTAATTAAACATATTTTGTATTTTTGATTTTTCTGTTTTTTATTATGAAAGTTATTTTATGATGAATTAAGATAAACAATTAAAACAATTTAAAAAGAATTAAAAAGAAAATAAAAAGAAGATTAAAAAGAATACAAACAAAGGGGGTATCAGGCCCAGAATGGAGGTGCTTGCAGTAATTTTGGCCCATCAAGACAAGGCCTTGTTTGACTTTCCAGGATCGTGTGCACGCTTGTTTGACTGGACCATCATGGATCTCATTCAATGGCCCTTGGATTGATCATCAAGAGCGCGTGGCAAGCCTGAGCGTGAGCGTGTATGGTGAGCCTCTGGGTGAACGCTGCATAGGAACATATTAAAGCAAAAATCATGAATAATGTGGGGGGACCTGGGAATCGAACCCAGGTCCCAATGCTTGCAATGCCTCTCCTCCACCAACTGAGCCACTTAGCGCGTTTGTCTATATAATGGAAAACATATATTATAATGAAAAACAAAAGTTAATGATATAAAACAAAAAAAACGCGCTGAAATTCAAATGCTCCAGTCACGCCTTGCCACGCATGCTTCGTCTTCGTCTTTCCTGCAAATTGTAAAACAAGTAGCGGGGGTTTTAAACCCCCACAAACTGCAACCTGTAAAAATAGCGATTACGCCCATGGGTAATATAAATTAGGCGCGAGTATCTCAAACGATTCGTCTTGTTGCCACGAGTATGTCCATACAGGTTTGGTGGTCTAATTTTACCATATATGAGAACCCCCAATTTTGAAGTTCTGAAACCCTAGGTTTCATCAATGGTGGATTTGGCTACAGGCAGTGTTAGTCTAATTAAATGTTACCAATCGCTTCAGAAGATCATTATTAGTGTAAATCAACAATCAAAATATAACAATGATGCATAGAATGCAAAATTCGATTATGAAAATTTTTATGAATAACACGATTCTGTTCTACCGTTTCTTTGGACGTGGAAGCTTGTTCTTGATGCAAATAGTTTCCTAGCAATGTCAGTAAGGCAATGGAAGTGTTTTGAAGCCTTGAATCGCCCTGCAAATGTGATTTCAGATTCCAAGTTTTTGATGAAAAAGTTGCAACTTTGTTCTGAGTTTGTGGGCATTTTTTCGTGTATCTTTCAATTAGATTTCCTTGTGCATATGTATGTGAAGCATTCTAGGTCAAAACAAATCCCATAGGTCCAAGAATTTATGATTCATATATTTGATTTTCAATCATGAAATTTCAATCTTTTTCCATGCAAATCTTGCCAAATATGGATGATCTTGTCTTGTTGATTGGTGCACGAAATCTTTAGCCTATAATGAGAATATTTGCTGCACAAAAAGATTTGAAAAGCATTATTTGATATTTTTCTACAATTAAAACTAATTAAATGAATTATTAATAATAAAAATTCAATTAATTAATTAAAAATAAGAAAATAAATCATTTTTAGCTCAATGGGTCGTGCATAAGCTTTGGGTAATGATTCAAGGAAGAATTTGAGGCCCATTAGCAACTTTGAAGTGTTTTAGGCAAAGTTGACTTTTCAAAATTCCCAAAAATTTCCCAACTTCTCCAAGGCATATCTTGCTCAATTTTGAGGCTATGATCATGTTCTTTGACATTTTGGAAAGGTTTTGAAGTCCTCTAACCAATTCCTTTGGTCCCATGTCATTTTGATTTACCAATCTCAAGTTATGGTCTTTGACTTAAAGTGCCTTTTTGTTGACTTTTGAAAATGACCTATAATGTTGAAATTGATAACTTTTTGTGAGAGCATTTATTGGACTTGAAGTGTGAAGATGAGTTGTAGGAAATGTCATTCTATTCAAAATGAGCATTGAATGGGATTTTTCTGATAAACCATGAGGAAGTTATGCCTTGGTCAATTTGCAGTTGACTTTTTCAACTGTCCAAAAATAGAAACTTTTGCATCTTGAGACTTTTTGAGCCATGCTTTGAGAATCATGATCAAGAATTGATAAAATGATTATTGTGGCTTCAAAATAAGATGTTGACCAAAAAATTTGATTTTTGACTGTCAAATGACCATTTTGCCCCTGCAGTTGACTGTGGAGCAATTAGGGTTTTTTGATTGTACAACTTGATGCTGTGAGTCTTGAAACTTGACATATGGATGCTTGACAATGTTTATAGGCATGTGGGACTTGATTGGACCCTTGGAAACCTCAATTTATTTGCAAGAACCAAAACCCTAATTTTGACTGTGTTAGGAGGCAATTGGATTGTGCAACCCTTGAGAGATTTTGAACCATGCTCTTGCCAAATCTTGAAGAATATGGGAGGGAAAATTTTGGGGTACAACAATAGGAATAACAAGGAATAAATTATTGTTGTTAGTAGTGGGATTGGAACTTATACTATTGAAGAGTTATAACAATTACATTTTGGAGGAGTGCAAGTGATATTGTATCTTCCCACTATGTTATGATGCTTTGGAAGCCTAAGCAAGTTGTTATTGGATGGGACAAAGGATCTTTGCAAAGGGGGGGTGACAACACCAAAGAATGCAGGAGGATCTTAGACAGAGGAAAGAGGTGGACGACCACCTGAAGTTGGTGAAGTTTGTTTGGTTCCATCAATTATTGTGTGTTTCCAATGTGTGTTTCCATGTGTCTTTTGTGCCTGTGTGCATTGTATGTGCTTCCATTTTGTTTACATTTACTCTATTTTTGTCTATTTTTGGCTATAAAGGGGGAGTAAAGTGTTAGTGTGTTATGTGTCTCCTAATGTTGTTAAACATGTCTTGATATGTTAAGTATCATGCTGATAGGATTATGCTACTTCTATGGAAAGAGTGGTGATTATGGTTAGTTGTTGGATGCAACTATTTAGAGGGAGCATAATATCTTGTCATGCTTGTTGGTGTTGTTGCTGCTACTGCTGATGTGGGGAGGATGTCTTACCAGATGTTCTAACATTCTTCCTGATGGATTTGTACGAAAATCCTGATGTGAGGTTGTTCTATCTTCTGTTGTTGTTGCCTCTGATGTGTGAACTTGGGTAGTTCATATTTGGTTCTCTGGATATTCTGATGTGTTAGGTTTTCCATTTGAGGGAGAGTCTTGACCCTGTGCTATGGAGGAGTAGTGTTGTCTAGGATGTCATACCACATGTCTGGACATATGTCCTCTGGAGTATTAAAGATGGTGACTTGTAACTGCATGCATTCTTTGTTGTGTTTTTCTGATGCAGTTTGTACAAAGTTTAAATGATTGCATGTAGCTTGTGTTATGGTGGTATACCTCTCTCCAAGATTATTGTGCTTTGGTTATTTTAGCCAAAATTTTCCAAAGGGAAATATTGTTAGTTCCATGGTTTTATGATTGGCTAAATTTTGGTAAAATATTGTTCTATACTTATATTGAGCAAGATGTTGTAACATCTTCATCAACTATCATAACAGTTTTACTGTTATGTGTTTCAGACAAATGTCAATGATAGATGTCATGACATCATGGTTTCTGTACATCATGCATTGTTATTTGATATCTCTTGACAAATTTGATTTAATTTTATGAGATCCTTTTGGATATATTTCATCATTATGCGCATGTCAATGAGATTATTTAAGAACAAAGTGCAAATTTGATTTGTTTCATTAAAAATGAACTTTGAGACATTTTAGGAAAATATAAAAGATTTGTTCCTATTTTATGTGAAGATCTTGCAACTGATTTAAAAAGGGAAGATTGGATTTGATTAGAAGATTCAAAGCCCATTCTGAAAGAGTATATAATTAAGGACTTGTTATGACCTAAAATAGCAAGCATTCACATAAAAGAAATTGTGGGTGCAACATAAGGGTTTAGGGTTTTAGGAGTCTTTTAGGTTCTTAGTGTTTGTGTTCTTTGTGTGTAACTCATGCATCTTTAATGCATTTAGTTGAATCATTGTTGCTTTTTATCAAGCTATTGTTCTTACTCTTGAGCTTTTAAGCAAATAGTTAAGTATTGTTCTTAGTTGATGCTTTTAAGCAAAACTAAGTATTATTTATTTGAAGTGTAATCTTCTGTTTGATTTTTAAGTCTAGTCACAAGGTTTATGTTTGTAGGTATATCACTGCGATGATTGGAAGTGAAAGGGGGTTTTCATATCTAGTGGTCTCTAGATAAAAGTTGCACAAGGTAGTGATTCTGATAGAACTTGTAAACTAGGGTTTGTTTAGCTTTTAACTAATACTATCATAGTGGATTTCCTTCCTAGCTCCGTAGCCCTTAGAGTAGATGACATTTCATCGAATTGGGTTAAAAATTGATTGTGTTATTTAAATTTTTGCATTTATCTTTCTGCATAAACAACATTTTCAGCAAGTTTTCTATCAACATATGTCATAACATAAGTCCTGACATCGTGTTTATTTGTTAAGACATAAATCTTGACCTTTGTTTTGCAAGTTCCCAATTTTCACCCCTGGTTCCATGGACTTGGATACGAAGAAGGGTTTAGCCCCAATGAAGTACCTTCTACCGAGGTGAGGAAGAGACAAATTTACACTTGCGCCATCTTGAGTGCGGTCAACTGGGATGAGAGGAGAGATATTATTTGTTAGGACAAAGTTCTTTAGTTTCTTACATGCGTAATTGCATATTTTAGATAGAATGCATAAGTTGCAGATGCTCTATGGCCTTCCAAGTTCTCAAGGTATTCAAGATTGGGTGCGTCATCCAATGTCTGCTGCTTTCGCTTTTACCATAACTCTGACTTTAACCCCTAAGACCACAACTACTACCAGGGATCGACCAATTTATTACTTTCGTGAACACTTTGACTTTGGAGGAAGATCCCTCGTATCTAATTTCAAAAAAGAGGGGTCGAAACGAAGGCCAATACTTCCCTCGGGAAGAAGGTGCTTCTAGATGAACTTATATTTCTGAGGATGAGGCTTCAGGGGGATGTCCCCTTTCATTTGGAAGTATGCCATTATTTCTTCATGCTTTACCACATTCTTGTGGAAGTTTTTACTATGGTGTCGACGAAAGACATGTCCTACATTCAAAACATATTTGAGGTGGAGAAGAAGGATCTTGTCTTTAAGATCATTTGCGGCATGTACCAGGCCTCTTTATTGTTATCTCTAGTTTATGTTTGCCAAATAGATGTCTTGATGATAAGTTCCAAATTATAGTTATTATTAGTAGTATTTTGTGGCACTTATTAGCTTGCTTCTTTGTATTAATAAGTCAAAACCTCAACTTTAGTATAAATAATAGCTTTATAGTTTTATCATGTAAATATTATCTAGATTAATCAATTTTTATCTTACTTTGTAGGATTCTTTACATGGTTGAAGCATTGAAGATCATAGGGAAAGTAATGCTTCAAGATGCAAATTTTAGAAGAAAATAATGCTTCATAGGGCGTTGTTGGTTTATATTCCTTCTTCTCTTTGTATTATTTATTGTTGGGGTTTGTTTGTAAGTTTACTCTGATGTTATGTATATGTATTGATCATGGCATTGTATAATATTTATTTTACAAATCTATACCGATGTTATCCTTGTTTACTTGCTTTATGTTTGAATTTGAGTTGATATGGACATATACTTTTCAGATATGGATTTAGGATGAACATCTATTGAGATCTGAAACTTTAGAAATACATTTAGATACCATATTCACAATGGGTATCAACGCTTAATTCTCTATGTTGTTTAGTTGCATGAGACATCACCGATGGGACAATACGGTAGAACTCTCGTCGGTGCTTCAGAAATGAACACTTATGTGAGGGATACCTGATGATACTTATGAGTATTTTAGGTTACGTACAACTGATCGGTAGATTTAAGTATTTGCTGGGTAGATGACATCCAATCCCGACGAGTTCTCTCCTTTATAAATAATGTATTATTTACTTGTTCATACTTTCTGCATTTTACTATTTTAAACCATTCAAACCAAGCTCAAAACTCTGGATACTATTGAACAACATTTGATCCCTTGCACTAATCCATGTGGAGATGATAAAACAAAATACTTACTTTTGCTTTCTACTTTACCTGCAACAACAAAATGGAGCCGCTGTTAGGGATTAGTGTTTAGATATTAAAAACATTGCAATAATTTCTATGTTTTTGAGCTTTTACATATTGTCAATATTGTATTTACATTTGTATATTTATACATGTATATTTACTTGTATATGCTTTCCATACTTGTATATTTGTATATGTTTTTCATACATGTCTATAATGTGTGTATATATATATATATATATATATATATATATATATATATGCTTTGAACATGTTTTCTATACTTGTGTATATTGTATATATTTTTGTTTCCCTTTATGTTCGCTAAAGTGGTTGGTTAGGAGTAGTCGTTGGTGAACAACTAGCCAATCAAAGAGGAAACATGAAGGAGCATCTACGCATAAATAAAGGCATCGAGCTAACAACGTAAAACAAGCGCTTGTTGATAGGAAACCCAACATTTTAATGTTTTACAGCTTTTTATTTTAGTAGTATAGGTAGGAGATGGTGAAATTCGGCTAAGCAAGCTTGTCTTTGATAGCTCGAAGAAGATTTGAATGATGAATCCAAGTTTAAATGTTTCAACATGCAATTGTGTTGTAATGATTAAAGATTGAAAGTTTGGTACATTGTCAAGGTACACGTTTATCGCTTTCTAGAGCGTAATATGAATATGAAACTTGTAATTTGTACAAATACCATGTCATTCATTCTTTTGTACTAGTTTTTCACGATTGAATCACTTTAGATCTTACCCCAAATGTGAGGAAGCTTTCAATTGTTCACTATATGTACGGGAGACCAACATTCTTGTTTTAACTAGGTTTTATTATGTTTAATCTTGTATTTGTGTTGAATTGTATGAAAGCATGAAAAGGATCAAGGTTTCTTTTTTTAAATTAAGCAGAACCACCTAACCGAAATTAATTTACCTTGTCAGTGAGCGAGAATTTGTTCAGCCCTTTGAGCCTTAGTGGAAGGATCCATCTTGGTGTTGAACTATGAACTTATGTATGAGTAAGTAGTTCATCATGTATTCTGATTTTTATATAAAGCACTTGAACCCTCAACAATATATTATGGTTGGAATTTTTCATTTCCTTAGAAAGTTGGGAGCATTCATGTCATGATGTTTGGTTGTATTCAACATGGGGAGACAAAAGATTGATTGCTTAAAGGTTGGTTTCTAATAGGTTGGAAAAATAAAATGGTTTACAAATAAAGAAAATGTGAAAAAGAAAAGAAAAAGAAAAGAAATAGAAAATAAAAAAAAAAATAAGGTCAAGGTTGTAGAGAATGAGCAAAGAGGAAAGGGTGAATAATATTTTATTACTTAAACATGTGGGAAGTGATTGCTCTCATAGGATTAGGCAATTTTGTTTCAAAGACCTTTAAATATGAACCTTCTTTGTAAACCAATCCCAATTACAATCCTTGAAAGTCCTTGTGATTCTTTTTTTTATGTTTTCAATATGAGCTTTTTCAAATGAATGCATAATTTAATCTATTGTTAGCAATATTGTTGGGTGAGAGTCAGGTCCCTCATGTTTGAGTCTTTTCATCTATTGATGAAGTTTTTGATAGGTGTTATTCATGATTGAGCATGTGATGCTTTGGAATGTTTGGCATCACTTTTGTATTGAGGATTTTTATTCATAATCACGGTGTCGTTGTAGTATAGTGGTAAGCATTACTTTGTTTGTACTTTTGATTTTGAACCATGCATTTGTTTTTGTTTTTCCAAACTTGTTGATTCATGATTTTCTTGGTAGTTGTTTTTTTTATTTAGGTTGGAGAGACTTTTGTTTAAGGACAAACTAAGTTTTAAGTTGTGGAGAGTTTGATAAGTGTCATATTATAGTTATTATTAATGGTATTTTGTGGAACTTATTAGCTTACTTCTTTGTATTAATAAGTGAAAACCTCAAATTTAGTGTAAATAATAACTTTATAGTTTTATCATGTAAATATTGGATAAATTAATCAATTTTTATCTTATTTTGTAGGATTCTTTGCATGGTTGAATCATTGGGCATCATAGGGAAAATAAAGCTTCAAGATGCAATTTTTGGAAAGAAATAATGACTCGCAGGTCGGGCTAAGCGCGGTGCTAGCGCGCTAGGAGAAACCAGGATAGAAACTTGCGTGTTAAGCTTGGTCTAAGTGGGCTTAGCAAGAGTTAAGAAGACATAAGTGAAATAAGTGGAAGTGCGCTTAGCGCGCTCTGAGTGGGCTAAGCGCGGTCTGTGATTTTTTATGTGTATAAATAGAATTCGTATAATTTTTTTAGGGCATCTACCATTTTTAGAGGTGTGATCTATTAGAATAAGATTTGTGTCTATGATATAATCTCGATGTTTTGATGATAACAACATATATATTTGATGAGAAAAATTTTTAGTCTAATAAGTTTCTTAAGTGTGCAGATAAGAAGTTCTAATTAATTCAGGATTGTTGTCTGGAAAATCAGAAATACACCAAGCACATCAGAAAGACTGTTCACTTCTAAAGAAACATCAGTAGTTTGGAAGAATGCAGAATGTTTTCCAGAAAGAATCAGAAATCAAGATTGTTTAAGAAACTAGCTTCCAACGCAAAGTACAGAAGTCATGATTTACTCATCAGAAAAGTTGTTGCTTATAATTTAGAAGACAAAGTAAAGACTCTGAACACATAAAGATAAATCTTCTACTTCCAGATCAAAATGTAAGACTTGTTCATCAGAAGAGTTGTTTCTCACATTTTTGAAGACAAAGTCAAGATTCTGAAGACTCATATAGTTCATGGAATAAGCATTTCAATTCAACATCAGAAGTATTCCATCATAAGAAAGGATAAAAGAAAGAAAGATCCTCTAGACTCAATTCAAATCAACATTATATAGTCCATCAGAAGATAAGATAAAAGAGTGATATTTTCTCAAGCCAATCCACTTAACAGAAGAACTATTGTGACCGTTTCTAAAGAAACATCAGCAGTTCTAAGGAATGTTGAATATTCATCAGAAAGGGAATCAAGTATGTTCTCAAGAAAGCGCCACTCTCAAGATATCAAGAGAAATAATTCATGATCAAAAACCAAGATAAAGCTAACATAAGTTGTTGCTTTCAGCTCAATACAAAGATAAAAATTCAAGAGATAAGAATCCAACACCGAAATCAGATGTACTGATATAAGCTTCTGCTTTAGAAATCAGACATCAGATATGCAGCTCAAAAAAGCTAATTATCAAGAATCAGGGATGAATTCCAGAAGTCAAGATCAGAAAAGCTTTCGCTCAAAGAAGACATTGTTCATCAGATAGGTTATTTCTTATATATCCGAAGACAATATTTAACTATCTGAAAGACTCTGACTCTACAACAATAAAGTATCTTCTGGATCATTTTCATCATCATATCAGAATCAATCCAGCAAGAAGAAAAGAAGAAAAAGACAAGATCAAGAGACATCTTCCAAGCTTGCTACTTTAAGCTAGAAGTAAATCATCAGAAAGATAAGGTCTTAATAAACTTAGCCACGAATAATATAGTACAATCAATATGTTTAAAATTCTACTACATGCTTACGTAGTGTACTATGTTGTATCCCATTATGAAATGATACCGTTATTGTAGCTGGCTAGTGAAAGCGACGTCTTCGTACTATCAACGGTCTTATTCTCAAGTCTATGTAAAGAGACCTCATCAACATTTGAAGAACATACTCCACACTATTAAGCTTAAATCAAATTGCTGAAATAATGAGAAACATCAAGAGAAAAGAATAATCACTATTCATATACATCCATATATATTATTTTAGAGAAATATCAAGAACACAAGAGTTGTTGATCGTTATTGTGTTAAAATATTATGGATTAAAAACAAAGAGTTGATGCTCATTATTTGTGTTTTATCTTAGTGTTCTCAATACAAAGAGTTGTTGTTCATTATTTGTGTTTTATCTTAGAGTTCTCAATACAAAGAGATTTTGCTCATTATTTGTATTAGAGTATTTGTTCTTCATTGTTCTGTTAATCTTATTTTTAGAGGCAAACATTGTAAATACACTTGATTTTAATTTTGTTTAGAATTGATTATTACCTCAAGTGACTAGGTTGTTAGTTTGAGACTTGAGATGGTTAAGGTGTCAGTTTGGACTCTTAGACTGTTGTGGTTAGTCATCAGCGGGTAGCCCGTGCATTTGTAATCTGTTGAAATTAGTTGATTAAGTCCTTGTTAAAGGAAAAATTACCTTGGTGGGTGGACAAGAGTAGCCTTGTTGAAGGTGAACTTGTATAAACCAAAAGAAACATTTTATTATTTCCTTAGCTTTATTATTTCTAGTTAGTTTGCAAAATATTTTTAGAGAAAAAGTTTATTAGAATACCCAATTCAAACCCCAATTTCTTACGTTTTCCTCACCCTTCAATTGGTATCAGAGCTTCGCTCTTCATTGATTTGGAAATAAAACACTTAACCGTGTAGAGATATCCAGTTGATAAAAACTTTCTACGCATGCACCTGCAAACAGCAACGAAAGAGATATACTTTTCTAAGCCTCCTATTTTTGATGGAGAAAGATTTGAATATTGGAAAGATAGACTAGAGAGTTTCTTTCTGGGTTATGATGCAGATCTGTAGGATTTGATTATAGAAGGTTATGAGGAACCTATATCTATAATTGTATGCCCATTCCCAGAAGTAGAACGAGTGAAGATTAGAAACGTCGAAGCAAAAACCATCATAAGGCTAGAACCATTCTTATCAATGCTAACTCATATAATGAATATGAGAAAACACCAAGACAGAATTAGCTAAAGGGATTTTTTACTCCTTAAAAAGGACACATGAAGGAAATGCTCAAGTAAAAGAAACTAAAGTGTTGGCTTTAGTCTAGAAATATGAAGCCTTCAAAATGGAAGAAGATGAAACTATTGAAACTATGTTATCAAGGTTTCAAACGTTAGTAGCAGGACTCAAGGTTTTGGACAAAAGTTATACAACAACAGATCATGCAAATAAGATTATCAGAAGTCTTCTAAAGAAATGGAGATCAATGGTAACTACACTAAAGCTCTCCAAAGACCTGAACAACATTAGTCTCGGGGAGTTAGTAAGTTCTCTCAGGAGTCACGAGATTGAGTTAGAAGAAAACAAACCTCAGAAAAAGGTTAAACCCGTTGCTCTAAGATCAAGAACAAAAAAGAGTAAATCACAGAAATACAAAGCTCTCAAATCTGAAGAAGAAGAAGAAGAGTCTGATGAAGATGCATCAGATGATGAAGAAGAATTATCACTTATTACCAAAAGAGTCAAGCAACTCTGGAGAAGACAAAAAAACTTCAGAGGGCCTATAATGGATTGCTCAGACTCATATTCAAGGGGCAACAAAGAAGACACATGCTATGAATGTAATGAACCATGTAATTATACAACGGATTGTTCAAAGCTGAAGAAAGAGAGTTTCAGAAATGAAATTTCAAGAAAGACAGATTCAAAGGTAAAAAAGAAAGGCTTATGGCAACATGGGAAGATTTTGAAGCATTAGATTCTGACTCTGACGAAGAGCATGCAAATGTAGCATTCAGAGCTATCATGTCAGAAGTAAGTGCATCAAAAACTGAGTGTAACTCAGAAGAGGTATTTTCTGACATCTCTCGTGCTGATCTTGAATCGGTTTTATCTATATATTTGACTAAGTATCAGAAGCTTAAACAAAAACTCAAGAGTCTTGAAAAAATTCACGAGTTTGAAGTTAAGAAATATGAAAAGTTGAAAGAAGAATTTTATGAACATAAAGATGATCATTTTATCTTAGAAAAAGTAAATGATTTTAAAAGTAAAAAATGCTTAGCACTAGAAGAAACTCTTTCAAAAGCTTCACCATCCTCTGATATTATTTTATACAAGCATGATACATCTTTTCAAATATTTTTAGACAATAACCTGAAGAGAAGCATAATATCTTCCATGATATATGGTATTGGTTACAATGACAAAAGAGGAATTGGTTATGATCCTTATGAGGACAAGACTTCACCTCACAAAAAACCCTTATCTCCTTTTTCTTATCTATATCCACCTGCATAAATGCAAATAGCTAGAAATGCATAGAAACCCAAAGTTGTTAAATACTCTGGGAAAACTAATTCTAGAGGACCCGAAACTTTCTAGGTACCAAAAGATAAAATAGCGTATGTTACATATATGTTACACAACAGAGAAAATAAAGCAGTCATTGTATATGAGCTCTAGATCCTCGCAACACATGACAGGAAACAAGCATATGTTCCAAAGCCTGGAACTTAAAGATGCTAGTTACATAGGGTTTGGAGGTGATCAGAAAGGAAAAATAAAAGGTTCTGGAACTATAGATAATGGAACTCTTCCCTTTATTTATAATGTACTCTACGTTGAAGGTCTAATACATTATTTGATATCAATAAGTCAATAAAGTAATAACGATTATGACATTATTTTTAATCAGAAGTCTTGTAAAGCGGTCAATCAAAAAGATGGCTACGTTTTCTTCACTAGAAAGAGGAAGAACAACATTTACAAAATAAAACTATATAATCTTAAAATCTGAAATATAAAATGCTTAATGTCAGTTAACGATGAGTTGTGGGTATGACATAGACGTTTGGGTATTATTAGCTTAAGAAGGATATTTCATCTAAATAAACTTGAGTTAGTCAGAGGCCTACCTAAGCTGATGTTTAGTTCAGATGCTCTTTGTGAAGCATGTCAGAAAAGAAAGTTTTCTAAAACTTTTTTCAAAACTAAAAACATTGTTTCTACCTCCAGATGTTTGGAGCTTCTAGATATTGACTTGTTTAGTTCTGTTAAGACAACATCACTCAATAGTAAGAAGTATGGACTTGTCATCATAGAGGATTATAGACGTTGGACATGGGTAAAATTTCTAAGGCACAAGGATGAGTCTCGTTCTACGTTCACTAGTTTTTGTTCACAAGTGCAAAATGAATTTAATTTTAAAATTGTTAAAGTTAGAAGTGATCATGGAGGAGAATTTGAAAACAAATATTTTGAAAAATTATTTGACTCAAATGACATATCCCATGATTTCTCCTATCATAGGACTCCATAACAATAGTGAGTTGTAGGAAGGAAGAATAAAACTTTACAGGAAATGGTCAGAACCATGATCAGTGAAACAAATATTGCTAAGCACTTATGGGCAAAAGCTGTAAACACAATGTGTTATATTTATAATAGAAACTCGATTAGACCTATTCTTGAAAAGACTCCGGATGAGTTGTGCAAATGAACAAAACCAAATATCTCTTACTTTCATCCTTTTGGGTGCACCTGTTTTATTCTAAACGCTAAAGATAATCTGAACAAGTTTGATTCCAAATTACAAAAATGTATTATGTTGGGATACTTAAAACATACAAAAGGCTACAAAGTATACAATACATAAACACAGATCGTGGAAAAATCAATTCATATTAAGTTTGATGATAAGATTGACTCAGAAAAGTCAAAGATGTTTGAAAGTTTTGCAAATCTAAAAATAATCATTTTAGGTTCTCATGAATAATCAAAAATAGAATATTATATATATATATATATATATATATATATATATATATATATATATATATATATATATATATATATATATATATATATATATATATATATATATATATATATATATATATATATATATATATATATATATATATATATATATATATATATATATATATATAATCAGAATAATAAATATTTTTAAAAAATATTTATTAAAAATAGAATATATTATATATGTATATTTTTATTTTTAGTAATTTTCGTATTTTTATTAATAAATATCTTGCCATGTGAAAATCACATGGTAAATTTACAAAAACTATTCAAATTAGTGATGTGAATTTCATGTCGCAACTCTCTTTCATTTTCTGCTTCTTCTGACCTACAGTAGACAATCAATTTAGTAGGTTGTGTCATGAATATTACGTGCCAACTATTGCGACATGAAAATCACTTGACAAACTTCCGACATGAGATTCATGTGGCAATAGAGTTGCCACATGAGCTCGTGCCGCGTGAAAATTCACATCGCTAAATATGTGTAATAACGCGATTTTTCAGTGTGACATGAATATCACTTCGCAACGGAGAATTTTTTTGTAGTGTTGTATCTTTGACGTCGCCACAATAAATATCGCATTAGCTACAGACGATATAGGCGATGTTAGATCGGAATACAGATCATAAATCTTTGGCATAATCTTCAAGGAAATTACCTCATTCTCTGGTAATTATAGTGTAGATTTGGTTTTGGATCTAGGATCCTTTCTTGTGTTACTTAGCAAAGTTTCCGAGGGAATCAGAGATCTTAGAATCAAATGAATCGTAGTTGAAACAATATCTGATTTGATCAAATGCGACAAATCTCCGCGTTCGATTTGAGTGCTCTTGATTGGCTAACTCGAGGAGGTTACAAACTGGTAAATTAGAGATTAAATATCAAATAGTGAAAATTATAGGAATTGGAAATCGTTAATGAACTAATTATCTTAGACTGACGATATTGATCTCTGTTACCACGACGCAGGGTGAATCTACATGTTTAGAACTCCAACGCCCGAGTTAGCTCAAAATAAAATACATGTAATGAAAAATAGAGATCAAAGAATCTATCTTACTTTTTAGATCAAATAGAGTTGATATCACAATGATTAAAAAGAGTGAATATCAAAAATCAAACAAAAAAATATATGTAAGATTAAGGTTTTAAAAAGTTACATTATGTGAAACAAAACAGAGTAATGTAATTGTAGTGTATATATATCAATTGTGTTAGATGGTCACCGTCAACATAAAACTTTGTCAAATCTATATCACAAACACTTATATATATATATATATATATATATATATATATATATATATATATATATATATATATATATATATATATATATATATATATATATATATATATTCTCCGCATAATTTTTGCAACCGATAAAGACAGCCTTTCCAATGTAGTGATCTTTCCGGACACTTTGATGTGTAACAATTTGATGTTTGGTGGGTGAATTCGAGGTGGTAGAGGTAGTGATGTTGCGAGAAGCAAGCTGAAATCTGGGGGCCACAGTTTTCAGTGTATAGACAGACGTATAGTACGTGTGTGTTTGTTTTATTTTACTCATCAATCAGTATACATTATGCATGAGAGAGAGAGAGAGAAAAAAAAAGCTGCAGAAGAATATCATAGAAATATGCAATTCACGGTTGCCCCATTCTTTTATTGTGTTGTCACCATCTTAACTCTCTCTCTCTCTCTCCTTCATGCAAATATATTCTTCTGTAATGTTACTGTGTC
This sequence comes from Vicia faba, assembly GCA_948472305.1. NCBI lineage: Eukaryota > Viridiplantae > Streptophyta > Magnoliopsida > Fabales > Fabaceae > Vicia > Vicia faba. The sequence continues at coordinate 1,450,799,071 of OX451735.1, forward strand.
AAAGTGAAGAGAGTATGGCGTCATGGCGTTCTGGCGTGCAAGGAAGAGAATAGAGTGACACAGAGTTTTCATTCCATCGTTTGTTTCATTCACGCTCCTCGTTGGTTGGTAGTGACAAATACACTGTTTGTTCATATGTAAAACTATCTTGTTTCTGCCCTCTTGTTTTTTCTGTGGTTTCCTACCAGCTGACACACAAATATTCACAATAATAAGTCTTTGTGTATTTAGTTTAACCTTGGATTGGATGTGTCAACAAATAATTTGTCGCCACACAAAATGCAATAAATAAATTCATAAGTTCAAACTTTTAGATTCAAGGTTTGAACTTAAAATAGATTACATGTGACTTGTAAACAAAAGAGTATTAGTATATGAATTTGATTTTATTTATTTTAATTTTATAATCAATACATTATAGGATTTTTTTTCTAATAATCAAAATTTTAAATTTTAATATCAAACTAATCAACTTTTCATCATAATTTTTAATATAATTATGTTGAAAAAAATAAATAAAAGAAAGAGCGCCACTTGAACCGATACCTCTTATATTATTTTAAATTTTTTTAATTACATTTGATGTTACTTACGAATTTATTTGTGAATTTACATGCAAAATTGTTTAATTTTATTATAAATTTAAATCGGTAAGCAAATCCATAAATAAATCCACAAATGATATTAAATTCGCATAAAAGTTAAAAAAAATATAAAAGACACTAGTTCAAGTGACATCTCTTTAATCCATATTTTTTTATTCACAACTTAATTATATTAGAAATTATTATAAAATATAGATTAACTTAATATTAAAGTTTTGATTCCTAAGTTATGTCTTTATTCTCTGTTTTTTCATGGAAAATAGTAATCAGAAAAATACTTTCAAAATAAATAATAATTGTAAATAAATCTACATAATCACTTGCTATATATGTGTCAATTCCTAAAATCATTCATACATCATATGTGCAGATTAATTAAAAAACCTGTTGAGTACAATGACCCTGCACCCTCTCCTAACTTTGAATATCCTGCGTATGTGGCCGAAGAAGAAGAATATGATGGAATCCCAAAAAAGGCTTCACGGTTGCTTGAGCGCGACAAAAGTACCATTCAGCCGTATAAAGAACTATTGGAGACAATCAATTTGGGTTCAGAGGAAGATCCAAAAGAAGTCAAGATTGAAGCATTACTTCGTCCCGATGTGAATAGCAGGTTGATTGAATTGTTGGAAGAGTATATGGATATCTTTGTTTGGTCTTATCAAGACATTCCTGGTTTGGATACTGATATTATGGAACATCATTTGCCGCTAAAGCCAGAATGTCCACCAATCAAGCAGAAATTGCGAAGAACTCACCCTGATATAACAGTGAAAATTAAAGAAGAAGTTTTAAAGTAGATTAATACCGATTTTCTTGTGACATCAGTATACCCTCAATTGATTGCCAATATTTTTCTAGTACCAAAGAAAGACGGAAATGTTCGTATGTGCGTTGATTATAGAGATTTAAACAAAGCTAGTCCAAAAGATGACTTTTCATTGCAACATATTGATATGTTAGTTGACAATACAACAAAATTCAAAGTATTTTCGTTCATGGACAGATTTTCCTGATACAATCAAATCAGAATGGCTCCTGAGGACATGGAAAAAACAACGTTTATCACACCCTAGGGAACATTCTGTTACAGAGTGATGCCCTTCGGGTTGAAGAACGCTGGTGCAACGTACTAGAGGGCTATGATAACCCTCTTCCATGATATGATGCATAAGGAAATTGAGTTATACATTGATGATATGATTATCAAATCTCAGACTGAAGAAGGGCATATAGGAGATTTATTGAAATTGTTTCAGTGTTTGAGGAAGTATTGTCTCTGCTTGAATCCAAATAAATGCACCTTTGATGTTCGATCAGGAAAATTGTTAGGTTTCATTGTCAGCCAAAAGGTAATTGAAGTTGATCCTGAAAAAGTTAAGGCAATTCAAGAAATGCATGCACCAAGAACTGAAAAGCAAGTTAGAGACTTCCTTGAACGTTTGAATTACATTTCCAGATTTATTTTCCATGTGACTGCAACATGTGAACCGATCGTTAAGTTGTTAAAAAAAGATCAAGGTTTTGTGTGGACAGATGATTGCCAAAAGGCATTTGAAAGCATTAAAGAGTATATGCTTGAACCTCATATCTTGCTCCCTCTTATTGAAGGAATACCGTTGATTATGTATCTGACCGTGTTAGATAATTTTATGGGCTGTATTTTGGGACAGCAAGATGAAAAGGGAAGAATAGAATATGCCATTTATTATCTCAGCAAGAATTTTACTGACTTTGAGTCATAATATTCTATGTTGGAAAAAACACGTTGTCCTTTGGCCTGGGAGGAAAAGCGATTACAGCAATATATGTTGAATCATACTACTTAGTTGCTTTCCAAAATGGATCCGATTAGGTATATTTTGGAAAAGGATGCTCTTACCGGAAGAATTGCCCGTTGGCAGATGTTGTTGTCTAAATATGATATTGAATACCGTACTCAGAAGGCTATAAAAAGTAGTGTGTTGGAAGATTATCTTGTTCACCAAACAATTGATGATTATCAGTCTGTTAAATATGATTTCCCTTATGAGAATGTGATGTATTTGAAAGTAAAAGATTGTGATGAACCTTTGCCTGAAGAAGGTCCTGATCCTGAATCTCGGTGGCGTATGGTGTTTGATGGAGCTGTAAATGCTTATGGGAAAGGAATTGGTATCGTGATTATCACTCCTCATAGGTCGCATATCCCTTTTACTGCAAGATTAGCATTTAATTCTACCAATAATATGGTAGAGTATGAAGCTTGTATCATGGGTCTCGAAGAGGCTATAGATCTCAGAATCAAAATTCTAGATGTAAATGGCGATTCAACTTTGGTAATAAACCAGATTAAAGGAGAAAAGGATACTCGTCAAATTGGCTTGATTCCCTACAAAGACTATGCTAGAAGATTATTACCTTTCTTTAATAAAGTTGAGTTCCATTATATTCCCAGAGATGAGAGTCAGATGGCAGGTGCTTTAGCCTCTTTGGCTTCTATGTACCAAGTAAATACTTGGAACGATGTACCTCGTATCACAGTTCGTTTGGATAGGCCAGTTCATGTCTTTGCAACAAAGGGAACGTCAGATGAAAATCCTTGGTATTATGATATCAAGTATTTCCTCCGGACTCAGGAATACCTGGTTGGTGCGTCGAACAAAGATAGAAAGACATTGAGAAGGTTGGCATGTAGCTTTTTCCTCAATGAAGATGTGCTATACAAAAGAAATTATGACATGGTCTTGCTCAGGTACATGGATAGACACGAAGCATACATGTCGATGGATGAGATCCATGAAGGTCCCTTTGATACCCATGCCAATGGACATTCAATGGCAAAAAAGATGCTAAGGGCAGGTTATTATGGGCTGACAATGGAATCTAATTTTTACAAATTTTCAAAGAAGTGCCATAATTGCCATATTTATGCTGACAAAATTCAAGTGCCTCTGACGCTTCTCAATGTTATTTCTTCCCTGTGGCCTTTCTCTATGTAGGGTATTGACATGATTGGAATGATTGAACCCAATGCGTCAAATGGACATCGTTTAATCTTGGTGGCAATAAACTACATCACCAAATGGGTGGAAGAAACATCATATGCTAATTTCACTAAGCAGGTGGTAGTGCGCTTTATCAAGAACAATCTTATATGTCGGTATGGTGTGCCAAGCAGGATTATTACTGACAATGTCTCGAATCTGAATAACAAGATGATGACATAACTTTGTGAACAATTCAAGATTGTCCATCACAATTCATCTCCTTACAGGCCAAAGATGAATGGGGCTATTGAAGCTGCTAACAATAACATTAAAAAAATCATCTAGAAGTTGGTTGTTACCAATAAAGATTTGCACGAGATGCTCCCTTTTGCGTTGCATGGGTATCGTACATCCGTCCACACTTCAACAGGGGAAACCCCGTTCTCTCTTGTTTATAGTATGGAAGCAGTGCTCCCCATTGAGGTTGAGACTACCTCTTTGCGTGTGATAGTGAAAACCAAATTGACAGAGGCTGAATGGGTCCAGAATAGGTTTGAACAATTGACTTTGATTGAAGAAAAGAGAATGACAACCTTGTGTCATGTTCAGTTATACCAGAAGCGAATGAAGAAATCTTTTGATAAGAAGGTCAAGCCTCGTGAGTTCAAAGAAGGCGACTTCGTGCTCAGAAAGATCATGCCTTTTAACACTGATTCTAGGGGCAAGTGGACTTCTAATTTTGAAGGCCCATATGTTGTCAAGAAATCCTTCTCTGGAGGTGCATTGATTATTGAAACTATGGATGGCGAGGAGTTCCCACGTCCTATGAATGCTAGTGTAGTTAAGAAATACTTCGCCTAAAGAAATAAAAGAACATCTTGCTAAGTTGAAAACCCAAAAGGGAGGCTTAGGAAAAAAGGAGCGTCTCAGTAGGCTGAAAACTCGAAAGGGCGGTCTAGGCAAAAATAAGAGACACAAATAGAATAAATTTTCCCGCTAGGTTGAAAACTTGCAAGGGAAACCTAGGCAAAAGTTAGGGATTTCTTGGCAAGTAACTGTGTCATACAAGAATTCATCATTGAAGCAACAACCTTTTCGGATCCTCATCACACTTCAACAGAAGTCGCTGCTCAGGAGTTCATATTGTTAGGGATAATAGTGGTCATTGTATTTCAATGTATCTTTTCCAATATATTACCATTTTCTAAACTTTGTAATTATCCATGGAGTCTCTCCATTCGCAGACTACCATTCTATTAATAAATTTTAAGCCTTTATCTAATTCCTTGTAGTTCTTATCTTATTCTATTTTTCAAAAATTCCATTTATTATTGATAGTAATTTTCGAAACAAAAATATTTCATAATAAAAATGTTTTTAAAAAGAATTTACAAACTACTTTTTACTTCAGATTTTGTGATTTAAGTAGAACAAAATTAGTGATTCCAAGAATGGAAGAACTTCGAAGTTTTGAAAAAAATATTCCCCAACAAAGTTCTCCCAGGTCACTCTTGCTGGTATGCACATGATCTTCTTGTGTTCCTCGAATAGTTGGAGGTCACTCTTGCTGATATGCGAAGCGATGTTGGGTCTGTAATCCCATTTTCCCTAGTCAAGTCTTGGGTTAATTTTTCTCCAGGTTGATTATGTTAGTTTTGGTTTTGCATGGTTTGGTGCCTGTATCCCAGTTTCTCTAGTAAGGACTTGATGCGGATTTTGTTCCAGCTGAGCAACTAGACAAGGGAAATATCTTTTCTAAGCATTGGAACAAGTGTCAACTTTTTGGGTTTTCTCTCGCCAAGTGTCGAGTTTGATTTAAAATCCCCATGATTTTTTGTTCTTGCTGTTTTGTTTAACCCTTTAGATCCTCAAGTGAAGCCGAGATGATGCTTCTCTCTGAAAGTTGTTCTCCCTCTGAAGTTTCATAATTTATCCTCAGAGAAGTTTGTGTAATCATTAATCTTGATATTGAAGAATGTATTTTAGACTCCACTAGATAATGGGGTGTTTTACTCCTAATGAAGTCAGCACAAGATCCCTAGTTGAAGTCTCGACGATGTGGTTTTCAACTTCCCTAGTGAAGTCAGTATTATAACCCCTAGTGGAAGTATAGACGATAAGGCATTGTTTTCCCTGTTAAAGTCTGTGTGATATTACTCGGTGAAATCCGAAGGAGGAGGTTATATCCCTGCATCTTGTATTGGTCTATTGCTATCATATTATGCTGTAATTAGTTTCAAGCCATCTTTTCTTCCTAGTGGAGTTAAGCCGTGAAGTAGGAATTTGTTTCCCCAGTTGGTGCTTACTCTCTTTTGAAATTTTCATACTGGATGTGATTTATCCGAGTGTTGACTTTACCCAAGTTGGTTTTGTCTTGGTTATTTCCACTACTGTATGTCTGTTTTGTTAGCATATACATTATAACATTCATACATTCATACATACATCATGCATAGCTGAATTTAAAATTCATTGCTCATTTTCATTCATTGTTGTTTTGTTGGTATACTACCATATTTTGCAGAGTTATGACACCCTCTCTCCAATAGAGTTTCAACCTTAAGCAAAAAGTATATATCTTTTCAATTTCCTTACTAGATTATCCCTCGTAGAATAATTTGGCTTTAGCTTTCCTTTTTTTCTCATTATCTGGTTAGATCCGTGATCCCTTTTTGAGTTTATTTCTCATTAGGTGCGGTCTTGGTTGACTGTTTTGCTCTAGTTTATTTTATATGTGGTCCCCGACAATATTATTATTATGATTTCTACATGATTTAAAGCCCGAGTTTGATAACATGCATTTATTTTACAAGAGAAGACTTTATATCCTCAGCAGAATTACATTGGCACTTCTCTAGAGAAGTCATATTTCTTTGTCCAACAGGCTTCTTATAACAACAAATGGCAGGTCTCTTTATTTGAGCAACCCGTACTTCCCCTGTAAATCTGTTAGTTCCCAGAGAAGACTCGTTTTGTTACTCCGATGAATGGTAGTATCGTCATTATGGGAGATAGTTCATTGTCGAGATTTGTTACTCCAATGAATGGTAGTCTCGTCATTTTGGGAGATAGTTCGTTGTTGAGATTTGTCACTCCAATGAATGGTAGTCTCGTCATTATGGGAGATAGTTCGTTGTTGAGATTGTTACTCCAATGAATGATAGTCTCGTCATTATGGGAGATAGTTTGTTGTTTATATTGTTACTCTAATGAATGGTAGTCTCTTCATTATGGCAGATATTTTGTTGTTTGAGATTGTTAGTCCAATGAATGTTAGTCTCATCATTATAGGAGATAGTTCATTGTTTTAGATTTGTTACTCCAATGAATGGGAGTCTCGTAATTATGGGAGATAGTTCATTGTTTGAGATTTGTTACTCCTATGGATGGTAGTATCATCTTTATGGGATATAGTCTCGTCCTTATCTCCTCCTTGGGCTTAACCCCAGTAGAGTTGAGTCTTCTGTTCACCAGCGATTTATTTTCCTGGTCGGATTTTCTTTTGGTCCTTTATTTTATTTTCTGCTTCCCCAATGGTGTTCTGTGTCACCCTTGGAGCTGTTCATTTGCATTCACAATCATAAGCATTACATGGAATCTTAGAACCAAAAATAGGGTTTTTTATATTTAAGTATCTTCAATCGCGCCGACACGAAGATTTTAACCTTCGTATCTCCGGATAGAAGACACTTAAATAATGGAATTTGTTATACCCAAATTTTCCCCCTAAGATTCCTCCATCATCTCATATCAACCCAATCATATCAAGATCACACTAGGGTTTGGTTCTTCTCCCTATCTTTAGATTTTCTCATGAGGGATCACCAAGCACTTTGATTTGTATATTATGGTCAAATATGTCTTGTGTTGATTGACTTTTAACTACCAAATATAATAAATTTTTGCTTTATAAATGTTGGTACTATAGGTAATAGCACAACACACATCATAAGGTTGATTCATAGGTTTATGAGTTTATTTCCATGCCTTATTCAATAAAGCTTCATTGAGATTTAAGATTCATCATTGAGAGTGTTTTAGAATAATGTCAGTACAAGGTAGATTATGTTGTGGCAAATATATATTTGGTGCGGGGGTACCATTGGAATCATATTGAAGAGACGAAGTGAATGGTACCGGTCTCGAGCTCCAATTTTTCTATTTCATAAACCTGCAAATCGCGTGGACGGAGGTTGAAGACGACCTACGTGTCCGTCTTCAACTAATAATGAGTTGCCACACATTTTTTTCAAATCTGTTTAGATAATGGATCACATGTGTTATTCCTTGAAGACCATGACATGCACAACACGTTTGATCCATTGGATTATCTTACAAACCCGTTTTGACTCTCATTTAATGGTCCATACTTTTCTGACTTTATTTTTATTTATGATTTTTTATATTTAATTGTTTTAAACCTAAAAAAAATCATATAAAATTCATTTATGACCAAAAAATCATGAAATAATTCACAAAAATATTTTTAAACATTCTCTTTCTGATTTTTAGTTTTTTCATGATTTTATTTTCATTTGATATTTTTTATGAGTTTTTTCTTTGTTTGACTTGTTTTTAATTGTTTAAAAATACTTTTTGATATATTTAAATTCTGGAAAAATTCATCAAAATTATTTTCTTTATTTCTGACTTTCTGGAAATCTTTTAGAATTTTATTCTATTTTTTTACCATTTTTAATAATTTATCACTTACTTGAGTGATTTTAAATAATTTAAAAATACTTTTCTATTTTAAAAAACTAATTTTTTTGTAAAAATACTTGAGATCATCTCTGATTTTTTTATGTTTTCTTTTAATTTTTATTTGATACTTTGAATATAGTTTGTTATTTTCCCTTTTATTTTCATTTAAAAAACAATTTAAAAATCATTTTTCTCTTTTTATTTTGTTTATTAAATGCAACTATATTTTTTGATATATTTTGACTGAGCTTGAACAATGTGATTTTTGATCATGAGCTTCATCATCATTCGATCTTAGGTGTTGAGTTTAACTCCACCAAAATGGATGAATGATTTTAATGATAGTTTGATTAAAATCTTTGATTCTAATATATTCATTCCCTCTTCATCTCACCCGTTTCTCACTTGTGCTACATGTTGTTGGAGAGTAATCTACATATCATTTCTCCAAACATATGGTACATAGATTGCTATTGCCCGATCTCAAAATAGGTGCGACTTTTATATAAGTCCACTTACGATTGCTTAACATAGTGCTAAATTTTGTCCTGATTCGAAAAATGATCATTCGTGGCCCAAACCCATATTTGCAAGCCCAAGTATGTTTAATTTGAAACCTTGATCCAATAACCTTGAGGTTCATTATTAGGAGGCTTTGGTATTATCAATCCTCTAATGAACCATCATAAACTCTAGTCTAAGTGAATCATTTAAACATCATTTATCATATGTTGTCGCCTCGAGAATTTGAAATGAATGATATTCTTGACAAAAAGCAAATGAAACTTATTGTTGAGAAGTTTGATTTTATCAATCTTCTAATGAGTTTTCAAATGTAAGTTTCCAGATGGTCATTCAAATAACCTCTAATTTCTAACTCACTAATAATTGACTTTTACTTTATGCTTTTACTATACGCCTTTACTTTCACGCACCATTTATTTTAGCAATTACATTTCATGCTACTTTCATCTTTACTCACTTAAGCATTTATCTGTATGTCATTTTTATTTTACTCACCTGAGTTTTTATTTTCTTTTTAAAGATAATTAAATAATCAACTTAAACAAACTAAAAAAACTTTAAGGTTACTTGGACTATTTAGTTACTATCCTTGGCATTATGGAGTTATGGACCTCTTGGAATTAGGATTAGAAACCTTGACTACCCTTGAGACCTGGTGACTTCTATTGTTATTTTGTATGGAGTTCTTGGGGTTTACCCCAAGACATTGGGTTGATTTTATTTGTTTGCAGGTTATTCTGATTATATGTTTTGTCTGTGATTGGGAATTCCTCTATATACAACTGTTACTCTGCCCAATTTCTATGAAGGCCTAATGCATCTGAAGATTGGTTTTCTTAAGAGGTTTAATATCTTTGCTTGTTTTGTTTTAATCCAAAGGATGGGAATTCTACATTGACTCATTGTGTCAAACATTGGCTTCTAGTTGGTTAGACAGTTCTTTTCCATAGCTTTTACTTTATGCCTTAGGATAGTCCCTTCATCTCCTCCCAACTTCTTTAATTTCAAAAATCTCCTCCCTCCTTTTCAAAAATATTCTTGTTTTCTAAACTTGAAGCACTTTCACAATAAACTTGGACTTAGGTCCATGCATTTTTAAAATATTTTGTTAAACAAACTTTAATCAACTTAATCATACTTTTAAATTTTTGTGAGAAGACTAAAAGTCATTCAACCTCATTCAAACCATTTTGCCACTTTGGCTTTTTACATTAAAATTTTCTTAAAAGATTAGACTCTTGTCGATCCTTGTAATGATGCGAACTACTAGACTTCTACGATATATAGTGAAGTGAGATATTATCCACTTGGGTGTTGAATGAGACTTTGTTGATTTTAAAACCCAAGTTATATCCTCCATTTTGAGATGATGCAAATTCTCATTTCTCATAATTCGTGGATAGTAAGTATGTTCTTCCACTCGGATATGACGATGACGTCTCGTCTTAAAATTAACCAACACACTTGTGTTTTAAAATTTTTAAAGGTGAACTATGATTACCCTGATCCCCTATTTCACAGAAGGTGGTACGTAGGCACTAAAAGCACACAACCACGGTGGGTGTAAAAATTTTAAAATATACTTCTTTTCCCATCTCCACCATCTATTTTATATACAACACTTGTAGCCAAAATACACAAATTTTCAAAGAGGCTGTTGCAAAGTACCATAGATGTTTAGGGTGCTAATACCTTCACTTTGCATAACCAATCGCCGTACTTAGATTCTCTCCCCCTCTTTTTTGGTTTATTCTCTCTTTTCCCATTCCTCTGGAAACAATAAAGTGCGGTGGCAATTTTTATTTGATCTGCACGAGTTAAGTCAATCCAATGGCTTAGTCTCACCATTTCTACCTCTACAACTTGGTATCAAACCCATGAGCATTCCAATTTTCACTACAGCTGGACAAACCAAACATGATGAAATGTCAAGTATTATCCTGTTTTTAATAACAGCCACTAACCTGTGGTGGAAATTAGAATACTTACTATCACATCCTTCATTACAACAAACCTCAAAGTATAATGAATTTTTGTTACCAACCGCAGTGATATATATATATATATATATATATATATATATATATATATATATATATATATATATATATATATATATATATATATATTATAGAACGTCAACCATGAAACAAATAAGGAGTATCATCGGTAATTCCTAAGAAATATCCCTAATAAAAACCACAAATGAATCGAACTAAGTTGAGAGAATCAAGTGTAACACCCCAATTCTACCCCTAGAAAATTATGCAAAATAATTCAGAGTTATAAGATTTAAATCATACAAATGAATCGGGACGTCACAAATTCTTCTAACAAAATTCATTGCATTCATCGTGGATATATAACACTTTTTTGAAACATCCGATGAACCATCAATAAACATCTTTCATTAAATAATTCAACGACTACGCAGCGGAATTCTCAATAACATCTTTAAAACGACACAACATCAACTTCGAAATATCTCATATTCAATAATAATCAATTTAAATTTTAACAACTAAAAATCAGCAATAAAAAATCAGCAAGCGTTCATCCCCCCGAGTGTTACATATCAGAGCAATGACACCGACTCGAACTATTGAAGGCATACGACATTCACTCTCGATTAACTGCACGTTACCAACATAAGGGTAACATTCAAACATAAGGGGTGAGATATCTAAAAATATAATAAAGCCCATGATAATTAATATATTAAGTTAGATTAAAAACGTCACCACTTCTCATCTCATAATCAACAATAATTACAGCATATATACTCATTCATAAACATCCAATACACTCCATTATTCAATCATATAATGCGACTCAAAACTATGCAAATGCATGTGGTACCATTGGAGCAGAACTCCCATTTCAAAAATTTGCCAATTAATAGAGGCATTAACAAGGCATAGCCTTCATCTCAAAATTTTCCAATCCAGGCCATCTCAACGAGCATAAGCTCCATCTCAAAAATGCAATGTATGCGACTCATCATGAATGTAATGACAACACCCAAGTTAACAACATCTCAAATTATCATCTCCAAACATCTCAAATTATCATCTCAAATTATCATCTCAAAACATCTCAAAATACGTCTCCAAAATAAAATCTCAAATAATCAAAATAATTCATCAAACGTCATTTATTTATGAATCATCAAACACAACATCGTCAATAACATCTCAATGATACTAAACTGTATAATAATAGTACAATAATCCATCCTGTTATTCTGCTAATTTATATCATTACTGTCACTAATCCTACTGTGATAATTCTAACATCAGCCTCTAAACATCTATTATTCATCATTCTGTCCAAAAAATCAGCGCAACGGTCATTTACGGGAATTAATTCTAAATCCTTAATTATCTGCTAGGATTACACTTCTTATCCATCATTTAATCACCTAGAATAAAGCTCATCGCGTTACTTAATCAACGCTTCGAACGACATATCAAACAACATCCTAAAACTCAAGTTACACAATTAAAACTGAATCTGTCAAAAATCAGACATCATGTATCGACACAAAACCTTATGGATCGACTCATCCTGCTTCATTTGTACATTATGAGTCGACACATACTCCTTATGGATCGACTCATCCTGGCTTTAAATCACAGCATGTATCGACACATGCACTTCACTGGTCGACTCATCCTGAGTATTGCAACTACCATGTATCGATGCAAGTCCTTTTTGCTTCGACTCATCCTGAGTCTTACAACCTTTATGTATCGACACATCCAGTTTGGGGTCGATACATCCTGATACTTTCCTGCATAAATTCTGCATTTTCCTATGTATTTTCACTACGTGAATTATGTTATAGTCTTACAAACCTCATTATAAACATGATATATCATCACCTAACATCAACCTATAATACTACATCGATTAAACAACATCATATCATCGTTATTCATCTAAAATTCATCAAATCCTTATCATACATCATCATACAAATCCAATTTAAGAGCAAAACAACAATCCTCTAACCCCACATATCAAACATCATGAACCCAATTATAAAGTCAGAACCCCAACCTTACCTTGGATTGAAGGCCGCTCTACAATTACCGGGTTGAATCTTTGTTCTTGCCATCTTCCACTTTTTCCAGCAGCTTCACGTTCTCTTCCAAATCCTTATTTCTTCCTACTGCTTCCTTCTTCAATTCTAACAACAAATAATAAAATAACCTAATATTCTATTATTCCTTAGTGGGCTCCAAACCTACACCCCCTTATTACTTCTACTCTCTCAAATTAAGCCCACCTTAATAATATTACACTTCTAATATTATTTCACCATATAATAATATTATACCTTTAATATTATTATTTCTCCACTTAATAAAATAAATCCAATTAAATAATAACATATCTTCACAAATATTCCAAAAATAATCTAATTAAATAATTAATTAAATTACGGGCGTTACAACTCTCCCCCACTTAGAATATTTTCGTCCTCGAAAATTTAACTGAATCAAACAATTCAGGATAGGAGTCTCGCATCTTGCTCTCCAACTCCCAAGTCATCCTTTCTCCTGCAGCTCCTAACCAAACCACTTTAACCAAGGAAATCTCTTTGCCCCTCAGTGTCTTCATTTCACGATCCGCGATCCGTACAGGCATCGTCCCCACCGTAAGATTATCCCGTACTTGCACATCGTCCATATGAATCACATGAGATGGATCTGAAATATACTTCCGAAGTTGCGACACATGAAACACATCATGCAAATTCGAAAGATTATGCGGTAAAGCCACTCTGTAAGCAACATTCCCCACTCTCTCTGAAATCTGTTACGGTCCAATAAAATGAGAAGTGAGCTTCTTAGACTTCAATGCTCGCCCAACACCAGTCACATGTGTAACTCTCAAAAACACATGATCACCAGCTTGGAATTCTAAATCCTTCCTTCGCTTGTCATGATAACTCTTATGTCTACTCTGTGAAGCTTTCATCTTTTCTCGAATCAACTTCACCTTCTCAATAGTCTCACGAACAAGTTCAGGTCCAAGCACTACACTTTCACCAGATTCATGGCAACATAACGGAGTTCTACATCTTCGACCATAGAATGCCTCAAAAGGTGCCATTTCAATACTAGAATGGTAACTGTTATTATAAGTGAACTCTATCAACGGAAGATAAGTATCCCACGAACCTCCCTGCTCAAGAACACATGCCCTCAACAAGTCTTCCAACGATTGAATAGTCCGTTCAGTCTGACCATCTGTCTGAGGATGATACGCTGAACTCAACTTCAACTTAGAACCTAATGCTTCTTGCAAACTCTTCCAAAAATTAGAAGTAAATCTTGGATCTCTATCTGATACAATGCACAAAGGAACACCATGCAACTTAACAATCACACTAATATAAATCTCAGCCAACTTCGACACTGGAAAACTGATGTTAATTGGAATAAAATGAGCTGACTTCGTAAACCTATCAACAATCACCAAAATTGAATCATGTCCTCTTAAAGTATTAGGCAATCCTATCACAAAATCCATTGAAATTCTATCCCATTTCCATTCTGGAACTTCCAACGGTTGCATCAATCCTGCAGGCTTCTGATGTTCAACTTTCGACTTCTGACAAGTCAAACATGCATACACAAACCGGGCCACATCACTCTTCATCTCAGGCCACCAAAACAAACCTTTCAAATCTTGATACATCTTTGTAGCTCCTGGCTGAATACTCAACTTACTTCTATGACTTTCTTCAAGTATCACCTTCTTTATCTCAGCATCATCAAGAATACAAATCCGATTACAAAATCTTAACACACCTTGTTCATCTAGCTTAAAATCGCTATTCTCAGACTGATCAATCCCAACCATCAAATCTACCAGTTTCAAATCCAACTTTTGGGCTTCTCTGATACTATCTAGAAATTCATTATTAATCTTGAACATATCCAACATAACACTTCGCGGAGTAACCTCGCAAAATAAGCTCATATCTCTGAACTGCTCAATCAATTCCAACTCTTTAATCATCATTGCTGACATATGTAAGCTCTTTTGACTCAACGCATCAGCTACCATATTCGCCTTTCCTGGATGATAATTCAAACCGAAATCATAATCCTTTAACAATTCCAACCATCTTTGTTGCCTCATATTCAACTCTTTCTGATCGAGCAAATACTTTAAGCTCTTATGGTCACTAAACACTTCAAATCTAGAACCATAGAGATAATGCCTCCAAATCTTCAATGCAAAAACAACTGCAGCAAGCTTTAAATTATGCGTAGGATGGTTCTTCTCATGAGTCCTTAACTGCCTCGACGCATAGGCAACTAACTTACCATTCTGCATAAGCACACCTCCTAAACCCATCTTAGAAGCATCACAGTAAACCATAAAAGGCTCTCCTGGATTAGGCAACGTCAAAATCGGAGCCGACATCAACCTCTTCTTTAATTTTGTAAAAGTTTCTTCGCACTGAACATCCCACACAAACGCTCTACCTTTACAAGTCAACTTAGTCAATGGAAGTGACAACTTCGAAAATCCTTCGATAAACCTTCTATAATAACCAGCTAATCCCAAGAAGCTTCTAATCTCAGTAGTTGACTTTGGAGTTTCCCATTGCAACATAGCATCAACCTTCGATGGATCTACAGTAATGCCACTACCTGAAATCACATGACCAAGAAAACTAACCTCTTTTAACCAAAATTCACACTTGGCCAGTTTTGCATACAACTTCTTCTCTTTCAAAACTTGCAATACTACTCTTAAATGTTCAGCATGCTCTTCTTTTGTCTTAGAGTAAATAAAAATATCATCAATGAACACCACTACGAACCGATCCAAATAAGCATGAAAGATACGATTCATATATTCCATGAATACTCCCGGCGCATTAGTAACACTGAAAGGAATCACCGAATACTCGTAATGTCCATAACGCATTCTGAAAGACGCCTTCTGAATATCTTCATCTACACTTTAATCTGATGGTAACCCGACCTCAAATCAATCTTAGTAAACACACGAGCATCCACTAATTGGTCCATCAAGTCATCTATCTTGGAAGTGGATACTTGTTCTTAATCGTCACTTTATTCAGCTGTTTATAATCAACACAAAGCCTCATACTTCCATCTCAACTTCTCACTACAACATAAGCAACGATTATAACTCAAATAACAATACTCAATTGTTAGACAACTACGACTCGACGACAAGGTCGGACCAACCTTTTTCTCTGATACAAACTTTGTAACACCCCAATTCTACCCCAAGAAAATTATGCAAAATAAATCAGAGTTATAAGATTTCAATCATACAAATGAATCGGGACGTCACAAATTCTTCTAACAAAATTCGTTGCATTCATCGTGGATATATAACACTTTTTTGAAACATCGGATGAACCATCAACAAACATATTTCATTAAATAATTCAACGACTATGCAGCGGAATTCTCAATAACATCTTTAAAACGACACAACATCAACTTCGAAACATCTCATATTCAATAATAATCAATTTAAAGTTCAACAACTAAAAATCAGCAATCAAAAATCAGCAAGCATTCATCCCCCCGAGTGTTACATATCAGAGCAATGACACCGACTCAAACTATTGGAGGTATACGACCTTCACTATCAATTACCTGCACGTTACCAACATAAGGGTAACATTCAAACAGAAGGGGTGAGATATCTAACAATATAATAAAGCGCATGATAATTAATATATTAAGTTAGATTAAAAACGTCACCACTTCTCATCTCATAATCAATAATAATTACAGCATATATACTCATTCATAAACATCAAATACACTCCATTATTCAATCATATAATGCGACTCAAAACTATGCAAATGCATGTGGTACCATTGGAGCAGAACTCCCATCTCAAAAATTTGCCAATTAATAGAGGCATTAACAAGGCATAGCCTTCATCTCAAAATTTGCCAATCCAGGCCATCTCAACGAGCATAAGCTCCATCTCAAAAATGCAATGTATGCGAATCATCATGAATATAATGATAACACCCAAGTTAACAACATCTAAAATTATCATCTCAAAACATCTCAAATTATCATCTTAAAACATCTCAAATTATCATCTCAAAACATCTCAAATTATCATCTCAAAACATCTCAAATTATCATCTCAAAACATCTCAAAATACGTCTCCAAAATAACATCTCAAATAATAAAAATAATTCATCAAACGTCATTTATTTATGAATCATCAAACACAACATCGTAAATAACATCTCACTGATACTCAACTGTAAATTAATAGTACAGTAATCCATCATGTTATTCTGCTAATTTATATCGTTACTGTCACTAATCCTACTGTCATAATTCTAACAGCAGCCTCTAAACATCTACTATTCATCATTCTGTCCAGAAAATCAGCGCAACGGTCATTTACGGGAATTAATTATAAATCCTTAATTATCTACTAGGATTACACTTCTTATCCATCATTTAATCACCTAGAATAAAGCTCATCGCGTTAGCTAATCAACGCTTCGAACGACATATCAAACAGCATCCTAAAACTCAAGTTACAGCAATTAAAATTGAATTTGTCAAAAATCAGACATCATGTATTGACACAAAACCTTATGGATCGACTCATCCTGCTTCATCTGTACACTATGAGTCGACACATCCTCCTTATGGATCGACTCATCCCGGCTTTAAATCACAACATGTATCAACACATGCACTTCACCGGTCGACTCATCCTGAGTCTTGCAACTACCATGTATCAGTGCAAGTCCTTTTTGCATCGACTCATCCTGAGTCTTACAGCCTTTATTTATCGACACATCCAGTTTGGGGTTGACACATCCTGATATTTTCCTGCATAAATTCTGTGTTTTCCTCTGTATTTTCACTACGGGAATTATGTTATAGTCCTACAAACCTCATTATAAACATGATATATCATCACCTAACATCAACCTATAATATTACATCGGTTAAACATCATCATAGCATCGTTATTCATCTAAAATTCATCAAATTCTCATCATACATCATCATACAAATCCAATTCAAGAACAAAACATCAATCCTCTTACCCCACATATCAAACATCATGAACCCAATTATAAAGTCAGAACCCGACCCTTACCTTGGATTGAAGGTCGCTCTATAATTACTGGGTTGAATCTTTGTTCTTGTCGTCTTCCACTTTTTCCAGCAGCTTCACGTTCTCTTCCAAATCCTTATTTCTTCCTACTGCTTCCTTCTTCTATTCTAACAACAAATAATAAAATAACCTAATATTCTATTATTCCTTAGTGGGCTCCAAACCTACACCCCCTTATTACTTCTACTCTCTCAAATTAAGCCCACCTTAATAATATTACACTTCTAATATTATTTCACCATATAATAATATTATACCTCTAATATTATTATTTCTCCACTTAATAAAATAAATCCAATTTAATAATAACATATCTTCACAAATATTCCAAAAATAATTTAATTAAATTACGAGCATTACACCAAAAACCAAGAGAATCGAGAATCAGAGATACCATTAAGAGAGACATATGAGAGAATGCAAATGAGGTTACTAATATAATAAAAAAGAGCAATTGGCTACCCAACTTATACCCCTATAAACCTAATTACAATAATCAGTCATGCTCCCCATCTACATGTGATAAAGTAGCTCCCTGATAAAGAGAAATAACTAACTTCTAAGATTGACAAAATCAAGCTCATATAGTGATTCACCGAGAATGTTTCTCGAGAAAATAAATCTTATTTCACATCTTCTTGATAGTCCAAACCTTGGAATTCAATATCAAAATCAGACCAGATACATCCTATTCACCCTAACAAATACCTAGGAACATATCAAATAACTCTAAAATTGGTTTTGGAATAAACATTAGTCTATCCACCTACATAATCACCTTATACCTATGGGTAGAAAAAGGGACAAAATCTTTGGGCATGTATATTTTCCTGCAGAATCAAGGTTTTAAGTTTGAAAATTCTAATATGCCTACCTTGCCTTGAATTTTTTTTTTTGCGGGTGGAGGAATTAACATAAGCATTTATTATTTTTTGGATAAAAAGGTGCAGTGCTTGTGGCCTTGCTCTGCCCCATTTTTTGCGAAATTTTGTGTGGCGAGCCTAAATGTGACAGACATGCTTGTTTTCCACCCTTACTTATACCTAATTTTATACACAACATGACAAAGAAAGAGCATGTGGTCTGCTGACTTCAACTGACTCAAAAAGATAGTGCTCCCAACCTCACTACTCGAGGATAAAATAAGTTGTATGTGAAGGTTTTTCCTAGTCCACAACCTTGAAACCCATACATAGCTGAAATGATGTCCCTGCATAAATAGGCTTGGTCCTTAATGATCCATCACCCCCACTTACTAATAAGAACCAAATTAAACAACCTCAAATCCTTAACCCTAAGCCCCCTTAGCTTTTTAGCTTTACACATTTCTTCCCACTTCACCCACGTCACCTTCACATCTCCTTTGGACCCACCCAAATGAAAGCGCCTATACATTCCCACCATTTTTCCAGACTGTCACTGGCATCTTCATAAAATACAGAACATAGGGATAACAATAAGAATAAAATTTATAAGAACCACTCTCTCACCAAGATTGATAAACCTTTGCCTCCAAGACGTTAACATCTTCTTAACTAGTTTAAATAGAGGCTCCAAAGTTTCTTTCGTTCTAAGGATCACACCCATTGGTAATCCTAAGCACTTAAAAAGAAGAGAGCCCATTTTACAATGTAAAAATCCTGTTTTCTCTCTATAAAAGCCCCACGTACATTAACTCTAAAATAAGACCTTTAGAGAAGTTCATTTTTAAGCTCGAAAGTATATTTCACTACTCCAAAAAGTATATTTCACCATGGTTGGAATAATAATTTAACCATGGGTGATGGTCCGTGGTAACCAAGGGTATGATAATAAGTGTAATACATTCCTCCATGGGCAAGTAGTCGTGGTGAGAAACTGGTAGCATGCCACATTTCACCATGGTCAAGACTATTGTCGCTAGTGAGAAAAAAAAAACAATGAAGTAACAATTGAACTTTATTTATCCCAAAAGGGAAAGGAAAATATCAAGAAAACCTCAAATAAGGGAAGAACATGGTCTCACGACCAATATCTAGGTAAAGGATTCGATTACACAAGGGGAATGTATTAGCGTCCCTCACGGTCGTTGTACTCAACATGATCCACTCTTGTTGTTCTAATCAAAAGGTGTGTATATTTAAAGACTTACTCGCTAAGGAAATGAATGAATGAATTAATGATGGAAAACAAAAGGTTTTTATTATTGAGTTTGTCAGAGTTTTGCAACTCGGTGCCTACGTATCCCAAAGGGGATCAGAACTTTGTTGTTTTTCTTAAAAATGTTTGTTTGTTATGTGTTTTTTATGGACAAATATTAAGTTCATATTCTAACAGTTAACATTTTATGCTCGACCTTTAGAGACTCGCACATTGTTGTATTGTGTAGAATGGAATTAACATATCCTTTTTGAAAAGGTTTTAAAAAGAGAAAGGCCCCAATGAAAAATGATTTGGATTTGTTAGAGTTTTTCTGTTAGGATAAATATCTTAAGTGATTCCCTTAAGCAAGGGATACTTAAGTCTTTCCTCCTTTAATTTTTGAAAGTGTTTGAAAGTGTTTAAGTGTTTTTGGATTTTTGATTAAAGAAAAGAAGTTTTTGTTTTAGGATGCAATGCAAAAGAAAGAAACAAAATCCAAAGTTAAATTTGAAACCCTAATGTGATCATGCATAACATGACTTAAGGTTGAGATTTAAGTGAGTCTAACCAAATGTTATCATGCATTTGTGGTCCTAAAGTTTAGATTAAAATGGGGAGCCCTAATTGAAGTTGTCATACTTTGATTTAACCCAAATGTGTATCTCAATTCAATCTTAATCAAAGGCTAAGTTGGACCAAGCAACCCTAAGGGAGCATCTGAATCAAACAAGTAATGATTAACAAAATGACAGGTGAATAAACATCAAGACACAAAGTTGACTAAACAAGGAAAAGATTATCCAACTTTAAACATTTAAACATGCCAAGGTAAGTTAGATAAGATCGTCAATATCAACAAGTACCGTGCCATTATTCATAAATCAAAGTTACCAAAAACATAACAAGAGAAGGAAACTAAGTAGTGATCACCATGTCAAAACAAACATCAAGATCATACCAGAGGCGTTAATAAGATAAGTATCATGACCAAAACCAAGGCATTTAGAAGTGATTCAACAAACAACATGACTTCAAAAGAAATCATGTCAAGTAACCTCAAGTTTGAAACCCTAATAATGCATCAAGTCTATATCAAATCAATAAGGAGTATTACAACTTGCAAAGATAAGGCATTAAGTCAAGACATCAAATAAAATTGACATAAAAACTTCAAGAGAGAAATAAACTCAAGATGAAGACTTTCTTCAAAGCATCACAGTTAACACTTCAAAGTTTCAAAGATATCAAGTCAAGTAACATGGTAAAGTCACAAGAAACAAATCAAAGGAGTTCATAGTATTATGTATAGAATCAACATTCAAGTCATAAAGTTAAAAAGAACAAAGAGAAAACCCTAAACATGCTTCAAGATTAAATTTCTAAAGCATACCTTAAGTTAAAAAAAAGCATCAATACATGACCAAGGATTTACATCAAAGCACAAGTTCAAGTCACTATGGTTTGTGCCTCTAAGGCTCATGCATTAGGTTTTGGAATCAAGACACTCACAACAAGCGATCAAGCAATAATATGTAACAACAAGCTCTTATGTCCAAGTATTATCATACCATCAAAGATCAAGCAAAAAGGGTTCAAAGAAATAAGAAGGTGGCATCAAGACATGGCATGACCTATGATCAAAAGGAATAATCAATTATTATGGTGTTCATGTCATTAAAGCATCCACTAAACATGATTATAATTAAGTCACCATCTTAAACCAACTTCAACATAAGACATCAAAACATCAAAAGCATCATAACATGGCAAAATGTTGATAAAGAAAAAAGAATTGCATCATACATGATTCATGGTCCAAAGCATTGGTCAAACAACATATCATTAAAGTCTCATAACAAAGATCAAGATAAAAGAAATAAATAAATATAAAAATAAATAAAAATAAAGAAAAAAGAAAATAAAAATAAATAAATAAATCTAATAAACTATTTTTGGATTTTGAAGTGTTGGAAATTAAAAATCAAGCCTTACCATTGGGTATTGAATTTAGGTCCTTCAGGTTACTAACATTAAGTCTTACCATTACTCCCAATTGTTTCATTCATTAACATAACCAATAAAAAACCATATCCTACTATCCTACCAGTGATCTTAGAGCCTGTTGTTAAAGGAGATGTTCCTCATACCATTCTTCATCCTGATATGCCTACTGACTTTGAGGAACTAAAGAAATCCTGGATTCAACTCAAGGAAGAAAGGGATACCTTTGAGACTCAGTTTTATGCTAGTGAGAAGAAAGTATTAGAGCTGACGAAACGACTCCATGAAGAGCAAAGCCTTAATGCAATGTCAACATAAATAGGAAGCTTCCATGGGAGACTTGATACCTAAGGCCTCAATAATTTTATAATTTAACTATTTTGTTTTCATTGAAAGCCTAGAAGGAAATTATAATTTGAACAAACTACTAAGTTTCTTTGTTTCCTTTTTGTTTAACAAATTTAAATCCCACGAGGTCCTTGAAAACATTTCATAAGCATATATATTTACATACCATATCATTGCATATCAGGTATTTCCAAGATAGGTTTTCTCATCTTCTTGTTGTTTATTTCAGCATAAATGGCTCTTGAATAAACTATCAAAGATATTCAAGCTCAAAATGCCTAGTTCTAGCAGATGTTCTTAAACCTAACCAAGGAGCAGGAAGATTTGAAAGCACTCATCACCAAAGAGAAGAAGAGAAAGACAAAGAAACCAGCGGACATCCATAATATGGGAAGAAGATTTAGGGGACCAGTCAAGCGAGTTCAGGGTCCCGATACTCCATTATAAGAAGATCATGAACAAGATAAAGACTATAAGAGTGGTGAAACTGAAAAAAAGCTACCATGGTTTTGCCAAATACTCTGATGAAGAGGAGGGAGACTATCTGAATAAGCAATATCACTCTGCTAATGAGAAGTATAAGTTGTTAGAAGAGCGTCTAAAAGCTATGGAGATCCAGAAGGTGTCTGGCTTGGACTTTGAAGAATTGCGTTTGGTCTTAGGAGTCGTCATTCCTCCCAAGTTCAAAACTCCTACCTTTTCTAAATATGATGGCATTTCTTTCCCGAAGTTGCATTTGAGGTCATATGTTAGGAAAATCCAACCACACACTGCTGACAAGAAATTGTGGGTTTATTTCTTCAAAGAGAGCCTGTCTGGGACATAGTTAGAATGGTTCTATCAACTAGAAGGGACTAGTATTCATTCCTGGAAAGATTTGGTTGCTGCTTTCTACAAGTATTACCAGTATTATGCTGATCTCGCACCCTCATATGCAATTGCAGAGTATGTCCATGGGCTATAATGAAAACTTCAAAGACTACGCCCATAATTGGAGAGATTTCGCAGGTAGGGTTCAATCTCCTTTAGCTGATAGGGAATTGGTTGACATGTTCATGAGCATGCTGACAGGTCCTTTCTATAATCACCTACTTGGAAATTCTTTAGCCTATTTCACTGGACTGATATTGACAGGGGAACATGTTGAGAATGGAATCAGAAGTGGTAAAATCCAGGTGCCTACCTATTCCGGTGCTCAGAAGAAGTCATACAACATGAAGAAAGAGTCCAATATTGTGTACGGCCAAAAGGGTCATAATAAGAGAGACCACAACTAATGTTTGGGGGCAGTACTGATCTCTAATCCTACACCAGTGCAACAACGACAACAGGATAATCAGCATAAGCATGATACACCCAAAAAATAGTTTACCAAAATCAACATGTCATTGGTTCAAGCATTGCAACACATGTTTAAGGCAGAGTTGATTACGTTGAAGGATCCTCCTCAGAATCCCAATACTTCTGCTCCTAGCTATCATCCCAATGCAATGTGTGCATACCATTCTAATAGTCCTGGACATTATACGATTGGCTATTGGGTGTTGAAGAACAAGATTCAAGATATGATTAATGCTAAGGAGATTGAGTTTGACCCTCATGAGATGCCTAAAGTGATCACCTCTCCCATGCCAAATAATGACTAAAATTGAGAGTGTCCAAGTTCATGTGAATTTTTCAGTTGTAATTTCTTTTGTTTGTTCAAACACTTATCTTTATGTCAAACTTTATTTTCTTTCCATTAATGCATTGCATATGTTTGTCTTGAATTAATCCATTCGTTTTCACTATATTTAAATTGTGCTTGTTACTTGCTTTTTGTGATATTCAACTCTCGTTAAAAGCTATAAGCCTTTCTAGGGAGGATGACAAAAATAATACCATAATCTCATACAATATGCTTTTAAACAGAACTTGCTGACGATGTACAAGAGTTGCTTCAATTCCTAAACAATGGAGATATAAGGAAGTTAATCCCTAGTTAACCCCTTTAATCCTAAGAAGTAGGAGTTTTCTTTTTCACGCAAATTGAAACCCTTAATCTTAACCTAGGGCAGCTTAGTTACTCAGTTAATTCAATTGTGCATTCAATCACAAGCTCTTCCTTTATACATAACAAATAGTATCAAAGACATCCTTCCAAAACAAAAGTCAAGTGATGGTTCCCCGTAATAATTAAGACGGGCAGTCCTTTTTTTTCTCCAAAAATATATATATCAAAAGAAAATCCTGCTAAGTCAAAACCTATGAAGGAGACTTAGGGAAAAAACTAGGGCATCCCGCTGACTGTAATCTCAAACAAAACAGTTCAGGCAAAAGTTAGGGAAAATAAAGTCAAAAATAGGTCGCTACAAATCCTTAACAAAAGAAAGATGTTACAAGAAAAATGAGTGCCTTCTCAAATAAACGTTTGGTTTCTGAACCATCACCAAGAATATCCTAAAAGGGCATCTATCAACGATAGGAAATTTCTACAGAGGTTCTCAGCCAAATTCTTTCTAGGTAACGGAATTTTGTACAAGCACAATCATGATTCGACTATGCTTCGTTATATTGACAAGAAGGAAGCTGAGAATATTATGGAAGATATGCATGAGAGAGTCTTCGGTACTCATTCTAGATGGAATACGATGGCTAAGAGAATTCTAAGAGTAGGTTATTATTGGTTAACCATGGAAACTGACTTCCATCACCATTCCTGAACTTGTCACAAATGACAGATTTATGCTGACAAGGTATACGTGCCTCCGGTTCCTCTGAATGTCATTACTGCTCCTTGGCCGTTTGCAATGTGGGGCATTGAGATGATTGGAGAGATTAAGCCTACTGCATCTAATGGGCACTGTTTCATCCTGGTCACTATTGAATATTTTACAAAGTGGGTTGAAGGAACTTCTTTTGCCTCTATTACCAAGAATGTCATGGCCCAGTTCATTAAGCATAAACTCATTTTTCGGTATGGCATAACCGAGAGGATTATCGCTGCTAATGGTACCAATCTCAACAACACTTCACTGAATTTTGTACACAATTCAAGATTAAACATCATCATTCCTCTCCGTATCGGTCGAAGATGAATGGCACAGTGGAAGAAGCCAAAAAGAACATCAAGAAGATCTTGCAGAAGATGAATGTGACCTATAAATATTGGCATGCGATGTTACCGTTTGCTCTTCATGGTTATCGCACTTCAGCATATAGATCAATTGGGGCAACCCCATTCTCTCTAGTATACAGTATGGAGGTTGTCCTGCCTATCGAAGTCTAGATTCCTTCGCTAAGGATTATGAAAATACATGTTTAGATGAAGGCGAATGGATTCAAACCAGACTGGACCAGATAAATTTGATTGACAAGAAAAGGCTTGCGGTTGTTTGTCATGGTCATATGTATCAGAAGTGTGTGGTTAAGTCCTTTAACAAGAAAGTCAGGCCTCAAGTGTATCAGGTTGGTAATGCGGTTGTAAAGTGCGTCGTCTTACCACAAGGTGATCGCAGGGGCAAATGAACTCCCACATATGAAGGGACGTTTATGATCAAGAAAATATTTTCTCACGGGGCTTTGATACTTACTACCATGGACGACGAAGATCTTACACATCCTGTGAACGCATACATAGTTAAAAAATACTAGGCATGAAAGAGATCCGCTAGGTTGACTAGCCTAGGCAAAAATAAGGGCATCCCGGTGAACCAAAAGGGTTCGGGAAAAAATTAGGGATATATATATATATATATATATATATATATATATATATATATATATATATATATATATATATATATATATATATAATTGTACACCTGACAAGTCGAAAACTTGAAAAGGCGGCTTGGGTAAAAAACGGTATCCTGATGCACTGAAAACCCGAAAAGGTGGTCTAGGAAAAAGTTAGGGATTAAAGCGTACGACTATGTCCCGTTCGATCACATGTTTACTAACATCCAGCATGACTACCAATTTCAAGTTCAAATGGTACAAATCAATCCAATCAACTTCTTTGGACTGTAAGGGACGAGATGCTTGAAGACATAGGGGCAATAACAAAGTTGAAACTCGATGGGAACATTTCCACATAATTGTTTTCCTTTGTTTCTCCATTACAATTGTTCAAAATATTTTCTTGTGAATAAGGTGTAGTGTACACTATCGTGGATGAAAGCTCTTAAACAAAATAAGGATATTCAATTCTAAATCAAATCGGGTCAGAAAAATTAAATCGGCCCAAAAACTAGATATTTCTTAAGTTTGTAACTTCAACTAATTATTTAAGACTTATGCGCTCCAAATCATCTTTTGGCTTCAAAATGAAAGTTATAGCTCTTTCTCTCTGCTTTTCAACCCATATTAGAAAGCGCAAAACAACCTCTCGTAGCTCCAATTATGATTTTCCCCAAAAAAATTGCTTATGTTGAAAATGAAATACGAAAAT
This sequence comes from Vicia faba, assembly GCA_948472305.1. Classification (NCBI taxonomy): domain Eukaryota; kingdom Viridiplantae; phylum Streptophyta; class Magnoliopsida; order Fabales; family Fabaceae; genus Vicia; species Vicia faba. The sequence continues at coordinate 1,450,825,946 of OX451735.1, forward strand.
AAAATAAACACAAAAATAAATTAAAATGTGGAAATACAATGAAATAGTAAAATAAACAAAAAAACTAGGGAAATGCTTAAGTACAATAGTATAAGAATATGCATCAAAATGAACTGATCAAATTCCCCTACACTTGAACTTTTACACTCCGAACAAACTAGTATCAAGACTCATGAAAAACAATAACATTCAAATACTCATTCTATGCTATAAACTCTTCTTCGTTTAAGGCTATGTCATAACAAGTATTCAAATCAATTTCCATATTCAAGAGACTTAAGGTGTTAAAATGATACTGATCTTGTAAAATTTTCTCAAGTCTCCATAGTTTAACCTCAAATTAGTTTATAGCCTAAAACTTTCAAAATATGCATTGTGTTTTTAAGTCTAATTTTTTTCACTTAAAGAAACAAAAAAAAAACAAAGAAAACTAAAACAAAACAAAACAAAGAAATGATTCCCTCCCCCACACTCCATACACACTGTCCTCGATGAAAGAACATAAATATAAAATAAGAGTGCGAGAAAGTAAAAAACACATCCGAGAATTCAAAAAGGGTAGGTGATTGCATACACAACCTTTTCTAGTGAGAGTTAGTTTACAGTCTCTCCTTCCAAAGTGGGGCTCTGATGGAGCAACTTCAGATAGTGCCTATTGAACTTGAAATTTGGTTTAGTGCATTCACCTTTTATTTCGGGATCAAAGAACAATATTCGATAAGTAAAATGTGGAATGCACACGTGAAAGTGATGTCATTCCTCACAACATCAAGGATCAATGGTTAAAGGGGATGCATCACTGATTTTAGTTCATCTAAAATCCCCCTATGCATATACAAGGATAGACTAATATCAAGAATTTTAGCCAAGGTCCATTCAATCCACTTTTTATGTTTATGTAATGATTTCTCTTCCTGCTCGAAATTTAGTCTTTAATGAATAAATAAAATATATAGGAAGTGATTCGGGCTTTAAGGAAGGTGGTTGTATAATGGATGGTATGATACGGTGGGAGAACTGACTTGAGATGTTTTGCATTTTATCACAAATGTTGCGGTTAGCAAGAGTCGCCACCGACTTTTCTTTTATCCAAACGGAAAGGCTGAAAAGAACAAAAAAGACCTTTGAGATTATTTCTTGAGTTCGAGGGGTAGATTATGAAAAGGGAAGGTGTTAGAACCATTTTCATCCATAGTTATCTATGGGATCTTATTTGCTTGATAGATCACTTGCTTTTATTTGAAAATATGATTTGTGTGGTTTTTGAAAGTATTTTGAAAAGGGGTCAATGTTTAGGCAAACTTTGTAATGGTTCTCGTTCGTAAGAACGTATACAAAGTGTTAAGATTTTGAAAATGTTTCAAGTTTGGAAAATGTTTTGAAAGTGTTTTTGATAGTGTTGGTGTTTGTTTTGAAAATAAGCAAGAGTGTTTGATTTGAAATTGAGTAAGCAATTAGGAACAATCTACCTACTCAAAAGTCTTAGTTCTTTTTTTCCTTTCCTTTGATATTGCCATCTTACCATTGATTGGTAAAAGCCCTATCTTTGGATGTAAAGGGATGAGCATGGGTCATCATATAGCCATGATATTAATGTTGTGAAATATCTTAGCAATTCTCTTTGAGGGACTAAGATCATTTTGAAAGGCAACATTTGATAGCGTCATCGAGGGACTATGATCTTGTATTTTTGATTGCTTTTTTCTAAGATATCCCACATGCATAACATGGCCATTTTTGTAAGGAAACAAAGTGGAATTACCCTAAGGGTGAAAGTTTGCAAATGTGTTTGATTTACATGCATTCTTTTGTCTTGATTAGGGTTTGCTAACTTGTTGATTTTAGTCTTTCCATGCAAACCCTAATTACTAGCATTTATATAAAGCGATAAATTGCGGTAAGTAAATATACTAAGCTATTACAGATAAGGGGATGGGGTATACAAATTTACAAATGGTGATTTTGCAAGAAAATTAAACCTAATTAACTATTACAACCATATTGAAATAAATGTGCAAGAATTGAAAAAAAATAATGTACAAATGCAAAATGGAAAAAGAAATGATTTTTGTTGGATTTTTTTATGAAAGGGTTTTAACCTAATTAAAGAAAAATGATTAATTAAAAATAAGCAAAATTAAACTTAAGCTAATTAAGAAATAAATTTAATTAAACATGTTTTTAGGGTTTTTTATGAAAATGTTTTAAATTAATAAAAATAAAATTAAAGTTAATAAATTAAAATAAACCTAAATTCTAAATTAATTTTAATTTACAAGAGAATAATATAATAATTAAACCTAATTATCTAAATATTAATTATTTAAGAAAATAAATTAATTTGTTTTAAGAAAAATGTTTTTTAGTCATTTTTAGTTTTATAAAGAAAAATAAAATATAAATGAGCATTTTTTAAATATGTAAATAAATAAAAAAATATTTTTTGGTTTTTTGTTAATAAAAATAAAAATAATATTAATAATAATAATAATAATAATAAAAATAATAAAACTGAAAATAAAAATCAAATAAGAAAAAGAAAATAAAAATATAAAAGGATTGGGCCAGCATACAATAGTAAACAAAGGGGTTAGAGAAAGCAGAAAAAATGGAAGGCCCAACAAAAAGGGCCCAGGCGCCTGCTGAAACAAAAACATATGGAAGAAAAATGTGAAAAATAACAAAAGGGTACCACTGAGGCTCGAACCCAGGTCCCAAAGGTTAACAGACGCGCGCTATACCACTGGAGTGGCTATACATCCGTTGATGTAAACAAAACATTAAATATGTAACATAAATCAAGTCCTGAATGAACTTCATCTTCAACCTCCATCCAGAGAACCTGTAACTCATTCATTTCTCGTCCATTCACAAAACTTCCAACATCAAACTTGTTAGAAATTTCCTCACGATTCTAAATATGTAAATAACCTAAGATAATTCTTCAAGATGAGCATGAATTTTCTAACAATACCAAATTATGACCTAAATATTTTGAGAGGTACAAAATCAAAATTCTCCCTACTCAAGCAACATAAATGAAATATATGGACATGTATAGTTTCAGGGAAATGATGTCTACATTTTATCTTCACAAATGCAAGCCTAACAATTCCTAAATGAGAAGATAGAAGTTCAAGAAAAATACCTTAAAACTGGAAATCGTGAAATGAGTTTGAGCTTGATTCAAGGTGTTGCAATGATCAGGTTTGTTTCCTTGAGTCTCTAAAAAGCTAATGCAATGCTTAGCTTGAGTTGAGAGTGGCTGAAATGGCCTGGAGAAGTCCAATTGCAATGCTCTGTTTTTGGTTATGGAAGTTATGGTAAATGGTGTTACAGTTCTGGAAACAAGATGGGGATAAGTTGTATTTGATATGAGGAATATTTTGAAAATAAAAGGCCAAGAAATGCACGAGGGAAATGGAAGTTTGGTATGTAAAGTCAGAACTTGCACAACAATGGTGTTTTGAAGCAATTTCTGGCTAGAGGGAGTTTGGGAGTGTTTAAAGGTGTTCAAGCTCGTGTGTTAGGTTGCATAATAGTGCCTCAATGTATAGGAAAAGGTTTTTGGAGCTTGGGCTGATCAGAAGTACAAGTTCACATGTTATCATTTTTTGGATTGTTTTTGAAGCAAGCTTGACAAGCATTGTTCCAAGGCAAGGTACAAGTCTATCTAAAGTGGCTAGGCACTTTAAACATGCTTATATGATTGTGTAGAGGATGCTTGTGCAGAGAGAACAAATGCAAAGCTCAAGACAAGTTGACTATGTGATTAAAGCCTCTTCACTAGAATGGCAATGTTACTTTGTGCCATTAATGGAAATGCAACTTGGATAATGGCTCAAATGCTTGGAAAATGACCCTATCAGTTGTGAAAAACATTAATTATGGAGTGACAAACAAGTTTGAGGTCTGCAAAGAAAATATTATGCAGCCTAGCATGGATTTGGTTCATGTGTTCTTCACAAAATGGCTTGTAATTTAAGTTTGAAAACCCTAACTTCCCGCCTTAGATTCTCCTTGCTCATGTATGATCTTAATGAGTTCTTGGATATTTTGAAAATATCGTAACATCCTATAAAACCTATATGTTGGAAATTTTTGAAAATTCATCTTGGAACTATGTAAAAAAATGTCATGAAGTTCGATCAAAATCCCGCTTAAACTAGGGCAAAATTTCACTAAGTTTCTAAGTTTCATGAACATGTATTCACAAAATCATAACTTTAAATACATGAATTTATAGGAGAATTTGTGTTCTAAAATTTCTTATATATAATTTATATCTACAACTTTCATGTTGGAAGTTTCCTTTGAATCATCTTGCATCATAGTGGAAATTTTGCTCAAAGTTATGAAAAAATATGAAATTTTCAACCTTGAAAAAAATTTCTAAGTTTAGAAATTTTGACTTTTCAAAATCAAATCTTGAGTTTTTGATTTATTGATTAAAAAGTTTCATATTTTGACATGTTTTGATGAATTGTAATCTTTGACACTCGATTTTGACATAAAAGTCAAACTTTGACTTTTCAGTGGACAATTGACTTTTGATCAGTTGACTGAAATTCAACAATCAATCAATTGATCTTGAGAGATGTTTTGAGACATGCAATTAGGTAAAAATGATGCATTTTAATCCTTGAGATCATGTCTTAAACCAATCAATCATTTGCTAGGTCAAAAATCAGAAATTGCACCTTCTCAATCAAAACCCTAATTTTGACCATTTTGCCCTTTGATGATCTGATCAAATTTCTTGAGGAATTGTGATCCAAACTTGATCAAATGACATATATGAGTTCATAAAGGTAATATGGATCAAATTTTTTGAATTTTTACTGTAAATTGACCATAGTTGACTTTTTCCTCAATACAACTGATTTTAGGTCAACTGATCAATTGACTGAGCAAAAATGTGATCCAAGACTTGAAACTTGAAATGAGCAATCATGAGAGTCCAAAATGATATATTAAAGTCAAATGAGGAATTAAAAGTCCATTTTTCCTTGTGCAATCTCAAACCCTAATTTTTAGTCATCTGTGCTTTAGGAGGTGTCTTGAGTTGATCAACCCTTATGCAGTCTTGAATTAAAGGAGATATTGTGATAGATTACTTGAGAAATGAGAGGGAAGATTTTGGGGTACAACAGCTGCCTCTGTTAAATCTTCTTAAACCTGAAGAGTTAGATTGACGGATCCGCCATTCGTGACTTGAAGGTGGAAGATGATTGAACACTACAGTGCCGAGAAATTTGCACTCGAACATGGATTGGGAATGGGATTATAGATGCCATTTAGAGGAATGTTTGTAAGCACTGGGATAAGTATCAGCACAAATATTTGGTCGATTTATACTAAAACTTGATGTTTCACCTGTGGGACAAAAAGGTTAGTAAAATGCAAATGCATGCATGATGTCTGCAAAATGTGGTATTATGCTAGATGTATTTTATATGTATATGCTATGGTGTATGAATGTGAGATGTATGTTTGTACATAAAAATAAATCCCTGACTACTGCTGAGGGAATTTTGGGAAATTGAGTCCCGGATTGCTGTTGGGGATGAAGAGTATACATATCTTCAAACTTTGTTGAAAGGATGCTTCCGCTGGAGAATATCACTTGAATGTCAACTATTATCTAGTCGCATCCAAGCTTCACAACATGCTGTGGGTGAGGAAGTCAAATGCTATCTGGTCAGATCCAAGATTCACGGTAACTTACTGGGGAAGAGATAAATTAACTGTTATCTGGTCGGATTCCAGGCTTTGCAGAAAGTTTCTTGAAATTGAACTGTTATCTGATCGGATCCAGGCTTCACTAAAATTTGCTAGGGATAATGGAGTTAACTGTTATCTGATCAGATTCCAGGCTTTCACTAACTTTCTAGAAAAGGATGGAGTTGAACTGATATCTGGTCGGTCCAGGCTTCATAGTAACTTGAAGTGGTAACTACTATCTGGTCGGGTCCAGGCCTCATAGTTTTTGGGAAGTTATACTATTATCTTATTGGGTCCAGGCTTCATAGTGTCTTGCTGGGAATTGTAGCTAGTTGTTATCTGGTCGAACTCCAGGTTTCACAATAGCTTGCTTGAAAACTAATATCTGGTCGGATCCAGGCATCACAGATTTCTGAGCTGGATGAGGTTAATTGTCATTTGGTTGGGTCCAGGTTTCACAATAAACTTCTTGGAGATTTAGTTGTTATCTGCTTAGATTCCAGGTTTCACAATAAATTTCTGAGGGGAATTGTTATCTGGTCGGATCTAGGCTTCATAATAACTTGTTGGGGTAGAGGCAAACTCTACTAGGGAAAAGAAGTTAAACCTTGGTCTGGTTGAGTCCAGGTTCTTCTATATCTTTGAAAATTTAAACTATTATCTGGTCGGGTCAAGGTTTCATAGTATCTTGCAAAGTTAACTATTATCTGGTCGGATCCAGTCTTCATAGTAAGTTGAAAGGTTACTTTATTATCTGGTCGGGTCTAGGCTCTATAATGACTTGAGAAATTGATTATTATCTGGTCGGGTCATGGCTTCATAGTATCTTGATATTTGTACTAATATTTGGTCGGGTCTAGGCTCCATAGTATCCTTTGGAGATAGTAAAGGTTTTGTTGATGGATTTACTAGGGATTAGGGGTTGTGGCCCTATGATTGGCAGTAGTCTGAAAGGCAAACTCAAGCTAGAGAGTATGGACTCAGTTGGGGAAGACAGACTCAACTTGGGGAGATATACTCAGCTTAGGGAGGTATATTCATCTTGAGGAAAATGTACTCAACTAGGGATAACAAATTCAGCTGGGGAAGATAGGCTATGCCGGGGGAGTTTGAACTCAGCTCGGGAGTTATGCTAATTGTTGTATGTTGTTTGTTGGGGAAACAAACCCTATTGATGAATATTCGATGAACTACTATCGAAGTGAGTTCATTGAGGAAGAGATCCACAAGGCTTCTACTTGTAGGATTCAACTTAGCTGGGGGGAGATATCTGTCAAGAGATTGATACTCTGGCTGGAGATCAACCTATGCAAAGAGACTTCGTGGGTAACTTTGTTGAGGAAGGTTTATTGAAGTCGTTTGTTGGGGATAATGTTAATGAAATAACTCTGGGAATATCCCATATACATTAAAAAGATGCTTTCTCCTGCTTAGCAGGACACATGTTCCAAATATTTTAATTATGTTCATATGCATATGCTCGTTCAATTTTAGTCATTGGACAAATTTGCATTCAAAATTAAAACAGAAAGTTTGCACTTCAAAGTATGTTTGTATTGATATTTTTCCCATGAATAGGCGTTTTGTACAAAGAGACGGAGATCCTAGTAAGAGGAAATCGTCGAAAGGAAAACAAATAATTGAAAACAAAACAAATAGCCATGTGAAATGATCTCATTGCATTCCAATTCTACTATTTCCCCAATGTCTTTGAATTCCCCTTGCCATTGACAGAAGTTGATTGGATTGATCTTGGAAAGTTTGAACTTGGACCTTGGTGACTGTGGTGATTCCATGGGACATAGTCATACGCTTTCAATCATTAATTTTTTCCATCGCCCTTTCAGGTTTTCAGCCCACCAGGATACCCATTTTTGCCCAAGTCGCCCTTTAGGGTTTTCAACTTTTCGGGTATACAATCTTTTGTATATATCCCTAATTTTTTCCCAAACCTTTTGGTTTGCTGGGATGCCCTTATTTTGCCTAGGTGTTTCAACCTAGCGGGTCCTTTATGCGTAGTCTTTTTTTACTATATTCGCGTTTATAGTATGTGGGAAGTCTTCACCATCCATGGTAGTCAGCATCACGGCACCGCCAGAGAACACTCTATTGACAAAAAATGGCCTTCGTATGTGGGAGTCCATTTGCCTCTGGGGTCTCCTTGTGGCAGAATAATGCGCTTTATCACCAAGTCGCAAGCTTGATATACTCGAGGCTTGATATTTTTGTTGAATGCCTTGATCATACGTTTTTGGTACGTTTGACCATGACAAACAACAGCCAATCGGTTTTCATCGATCAAGTTCAGCTGATCCAATCTTGTCTGAATCCACTCGTCTTTGCTTAGGCTTGCCTCATTCATAATCCTCAGTGAGGGAATCTAAACTTCCACTAGCAAAACAGCTTCCATGCCTTAGACTAAGGAAAAAGGAGTTGCCCCAGTTGATGTTCTAGCTGAAGTAAGATAGCCGTGAAGAGAAAACGGTAACATTTCATACTAGTCCTTATAGGTCACTACCATCTTCTGCACAATCTTCTTGATGTTTTTGTTGGCCGCTTCGACCGTGCCATTCATTTTAGGTCTATATGGAGAAGAATTGTGATGCTTGATCTTAAACTGAGTGCAAAGCTCAGTAATCATAACATTGTTAAGGTTAGTCCCATTGTCGGTGATGATCCTTTCGGGGATACCATAGCGGAAGATGAGGTTATGTTTGATGAATCTGGCTACCACATTCTTTGTGACTGAGGCAAAAGAGGAGGATTCAACCTATTTGGTGAAATAGTTGATAGAGACAAGAATGAAGCGATGTCCATTGGAAGCGGTGGGCTTTATTTCTCTAATCATGTCAATGCCCCACATTGCTAATGGACACGGAGAAGTCATGACGTTCAGAGGGATATGAGGCACATGGACCTTGTCAGCATATATTTGGAATTTATGGCAAGTTCTGGAATGTTGATGGCAATTAGTCTCCATCGTTGACCAATAGTAGCCTGCTCTTAGGATTTTCTTGGCCATCGTATGTCCACTTGAGTGAGTTCCAAAGAGACCATCATGCATGTCTTCCATAATTTCCTCCGCCTCCTTCTTGTCCACACATCAGAGTAGAGTAGAATCATGGTTGCGCTTGTACAATATACCGTTACTTAGGAAGAACTTAGCTGAAAATATTCGTAAGAACTTTCTGTCATTGATGGATGCTCCTTCAGGATACTCTTGTGCTTCGAGGTACCTCATCACCTCATGATACCATGGATTTTCTGTATCAGTGTCAAGCTCACAATAGTGTGCAGATTCTTCGAATCACTCGATTATAATCATAGGGGCTTCGTTGTCCCATCTGACTTTGAACATTGAAGACATGTTTGCCAAGCCATCAACAACCTAATTTTCTTCCCTAGGGAAGTGTTCAAAGGTGATCTCTTCGATGTAGGGAATCAGGGATAGCATACGTTCCTTGTAATGGATGAGATTAGGGTGCTTAGTATCCCAATCTCCTTTTACTTGGATGATCACTAGAGAGGAATCCCCAAACACATTAAAATGCTTGATCCTCAAGTCAATGGCTGGTTTCAGACCCAAGATGCATGCTTCGTATTCAACCATATTGTTTGTGCAATCAAAGCATAGTCTAGCGGTGAAAGGTGTGTGTCAACTGTGATGCGGTGGGAGAGAACTGACTATTTTTGGATATGTTGGTTTGCATTTTGTGTTTGTTTTTGCAAAATGTCGCGGTAAGCAAGAGTCGCCACCGTCTTTAATTTTATCCAACAAGGAAAGGAAAAAAGCACAAAAAATTCCTTTTTCGAGATGTTTCTCGGGTTCGGGGGGTAGATTATAGAAAGGGAAGGTGTTAGCATCCTTTCTATCCGTGGTTATCCATGGGCTCTTAGGTACTTGCTCAAAGTGTTTTCAAAATTGCTTTTCTTTGTGTTTGTGGGTTTGAAAGAAGTTTTTATTTGAAAGGTGTAAGTGCAAAAAAGTTTTGTTTTGTTTTGAGAGAGAAAGTACTTAAGAACCATCTACCTACTCGAAAAAGGAATCAATCTGTACTAATGTCCTTTAGACAATGCTATCCCACTATTGATGAGTAGGTAGCATCGTCGTTGGAGTTTTAAGGGTCAATTCGATTAAGGGACGTGCGGTCACTAAAGCAATGTTAGGACGCCTTAGCGGTAACCCTAATGTCTTAGATCATTTTTTCGAGGCAACCGTTTCGAGGAAACTATGATCTTTGGACAAGAGGGCGACCCCTAAAACATCCTATACTCAATGACCACATTTGAAGGCAACCAAGTGAGGTGTACCCTAAGAGTGCGTATGTCCGAGTGCGTTATTTTCAGTTAATTTCTTCTTTGTACATGTTTAATGGTTATCTATGTTGATTTTAGGTTTAAACATTTGATCTTGTCATGCATTCCCTATTATCAAACCTCTAATAGTTTATAGGTTGCGGAAATTAAATTTCGGAAATTAAACTAACTATTACAAGGCGTCGGGTATTTACATCGCCAAAAGCAACCCTTGAATTTAAAATGCGGAAAATAAATAAAGCAATAAAAATATTTAAAGTCCTATTAAACTATTACATCCCAGGAAACAGATACAATATTGAAATAAAATGAATCGCGTGCGGGAAATTAAATCGGGCGAGTTCTAGGGTTTTGACCCTTTTTTGAAAGAAAGCATTTTTGGTTATTTTTTAATTAAAGAAAGAAATTAAACTAGGTTAATTATTAAATTAATTAATTAATTAATTAATTATTAAAATGATATTTTTGGATTTTTGATATTTAAAGAAATAAAAATAAAATTAATCAATGTTAATAAAAACCTAATTGTCAAAATTAATTTTAATTCTTGCAAAAATATTAAAGTTATTCCTAATTAAAACTAAATTAATTAAATTAATTTATTAAAAAAATAAAATGTTGAAATTTAATTTTAACAAAGAAACTATTTTATTTTTATTTTTATTAAGAAAATAGTTTGATTGGTTAATTATTAAATAAAAAAACAAAACAATTAAATAAAATAAGGAAGAAATAGAGAGAGTTAGAAGTTTGGGCCTGCTTTTGGGGGTTTGGATAGTAATTCTGAGGACCAATAATCCATTGGACTGGCTGACTTTTCTGATTCCAGCGTGGCACTTTGACTATAGCATATGGTGGACATCACATCTGGACCACCAGATCTGGCCTGGGGCCATCTAGCAGGTGATTGAATGAGGGAGTATGATGCATAACGCGCCTGGTTTTGTACTGGATCACCTGAAGAAAAAATATAACAAATGCATGGGGGGACCTGGGATTCGAACCCAAGTCCTGTAAGTCATAACATACACTCCACTACCACTCAACCAACGCGCTTTAGTTGTTAACTAAATACAAATAAAACATAATATATAAAAAGCGTTAAAATTCCAGAAAATAAAAAATAAAGCGCGCGAATTATAAATCAACCAATGGGGGAGGGCCACGTTTTCATCCCTAACCTCCAGCCCTGTACATTTTTCCTGCGGATTCGTATCCGCAACTGGATTCGTAGGTTGATCCTAAAATCCATTCTAGGCCATGAAAATGACACCCAAGACCATGGTTGTGCTCGTCTGGGCATCCTGAGTACGTCCATATCCATCAATGGCACTGATTTTGCCGGAAAAAGAAATCCCCAAAAAAACAAACCACGAACCCTAGATTCGGCTAGGGGGTTATAGGCCAGATAAACGCAATTGAGTAATGTAGAAAGCTTGTAAATTGAACAAGGATTATGAATATGCCCATAATTTATGCCAAAGATGCAAGAAATATGAGTTATGAATTTGAATACAGGGGTATGAAACGGGATGCTTACAGTGTGATTTGTTGCGTATGAAATATTGCTTTGGATTGCAGAAGGTTCAATGATTGTCCAGCAAGCAATTGGCGTTGAGTTTTGCCTTTGAAAACGCATCCAAAGATGATTTCAGTTTCACACTTTTTCACCTTTTTTCAAGTTTTGCTTTTGATGATTCTGCAGCCTCTCGTTCTCAAATTCGTGTGCTTTCACTTGTATATGTAATAAGAAATGCATTAGGTTAAAATTTGTGGATTGAATCCTTGCACATTGATGTCATGGGATTTGATTTGATCCACCATTGAAAGCTTTCCAATTTTGCCAAAAATCCAATCTTTTTGCACATGGAATGCTTGATACGAGTTTAATCGTGTCATTGATGGTGATTAGGTCCTGAAAATAGAAAAAGATCTCATGTAATCAAGTTTTGTGATTTTATTTGATTTAAAATTGATTTAAAATGGAATAATTTAATAAAAAAACAAATAAAATAAGAAAATTGATAAATGGGCTCAAGGCTGAAGCTAGGACACGTGTGTAGTGTGACAAGATCAAATCAAGTGGAAAAGAATGGGTCCATTTGACAAAATTTGGAGTTTTAGGGATAGTTGACTTTTGGCAATTTTGCAAAAATGCCCAAATTCAACAATGCATAACTTCTTCAATTTTGAACTTTTGGAGGTTTTCTTGGACTTTTTAGAAAGCTTGAGATGTCCTCTAACCAAACCTTTAGGTATAATCTCAATTTGATATTCCATTCTCAAGTTATAAACTTTGGAAAAAAAGGTGTTTTTGTTGACTTTCAAAAATGACCTATAATGTCCAAATTTGTAACTTTTTATGAGTGCTTTTTCTGATCTTGGGGTATGAATATGGATTTTAGGAAATTTAATCCTCTTAAAAATGAGCTTTTGATGGTTCATTTCTCATAAAGTATGAGAAAGTTATGCTTGGTCAAAGTTGAGTTGACTTTTCCTACAAAACCCTAATTTAGCAACTTTTGAGTATTGATGAATTTTGAGCAATCCTTGATGAATCATGATCAACCCTTGATCAAATGATGAAATATCCTTCAAAATTAGAATTTTGACAAAAAATCTTGAAGTTTGACTGTTTATAGGTCACAGTTGACTTTTGCCCTAGCATAGTCGATTGTTGGCCCGTTTGAGCAATTGACTGAGCAAACTTCTTCTGCAAGGCTTGAAATTTGACATGGATGAACTTGAGAACATATTAGGACATTTGGGAGCACTTGAGGTCATTTGGATGCAAGGACCTTGATGCAACACAAAACCTTAATTTGAGGTTGACTGCCTTAGGAGATAGCTTGACTGTCCAACTCTTGAGCAATCTTGAACCACTTGGAGATTTTTCTTACAATGTTTTGAGAAATATGAGAGGGATAATTTTGGGGTGCAACAGCTTCGCCTGTTCAATTTTCTTAAACTTGAGGATGTAGATTGGCTTCTGGGCCTTTCGTGATCCGAGGGTGGAAGATGATTGAGCACTAGAGTGCCCAGAAATTTGCACTCGCATGAAGTGGTATCAGCCTTGTGATGTCGGGAGTGAGCTTACAGATGCCATTTGGAGACTGTGGATAGGTGGTCCGGACTTCGGATGGAATATGAATCAAGGAGATCTTATCATCGATCTGACTGAACCAGGGAAGGTCTTGGATTAACTTTGACTGGATCGACATCAGAAAAATCTTCGAATCGATTTAGCTGAACCAGACGAAAGTCTTGGAATGACTTCAAATGGAATACGAATCTGGGAGATCTTCGCATCGATCTGACTGAACCAGAGGAGGTCTTGGATTAACTTTGACTGGATGGGCATCAGAAAAATCTTTGAATCGATTTAACTGGACCAGACAAAAGTCTTGGAATAACTTCAACTAGAATACGAATCAGGGAGATCTTTGCATCGATTTGACTGAACCAGAGGAGTTCTTGGATCAACTTTGACTTGATCGGCATCAGAAAAATCTTCGAATCGATTTAACTGGACCAGACAAAAGTCTTGGAATAACTTTAACTAGAATACGAATCAGGGAGATCTTCGCGTCGATCTGACTGAACCAGAGGAGGTCTTGGATTAACTTTGATTGGATCGGCATCAGAAAAATCTTCGAATCATTTTACCTAGACCAGACAAAAGTCTTGGAATAACTTCAACTGGAATACGAATCAGGGAGATCTTCGCGTCCATCTGACTGAACCAAAGGAGGTCTTGGTTTAACTTTGACTAGATCAGCATCAGAAAAATCTTCGAATCGATTTAACTGGACCAGACAAAAGTCTTGGAATAACTTCAACTTGAATACGAATCAGGGAGATCTTCGCGTTGATCTGACTGAACCAGGAGAGGTCTTGGATTAACTTTGACTGGACCGGCATCAGAAAAATCTTCAAATCGATTTAACTGAACCAGACAAAAGTCTTGGAATAACTTCAACTGGAATACGAATCAGGGAGATCTTTGCGTTGATCTAACTGAACCAGAGGTGGTCTTGGATTAACTTTGATTGGATCAGTATCAGAAAAATCTTCGAATCGATTTAACTGGACCAGACAAAAGTCTTGGAATAACTTCAACTGGAATACGAATCAGGGAGATCTTCACGTCGATCTGACTGAACCAGAGGAGGTCTTGAATTAACTTTGGTTGGATCGGCATCAGAAAAATCTTCGAATCGATTTAACTGGACCAGACAAAAGTCTTGGAATAACTTCAACTAGAATACGAATCAGGGAGATCTTCGCGTCCATCTGACTGAACCAGAGGAGGTCTTGGATTAACTTTGACTGGATCAGGATCAGAAAAATCTTCGAATCGATTTAACTGGACCAGACAAAAGTCTTGGAATGAATTCAATTGGAATAAGAATCAGGGAGATCTTCGCGTCGATCTGACTGAACCAGAGGAGGTCTTGGATTAACTTTGACTAGATCGACATCAGAAAAATCTTCGAATCGATTTAACTGGAGCAGACAAAAGTCTTGGAATAACTTCAACTGGAATACGAATCAGGGAGATCTTCGCGTCAATCTGACTGAACCAGAGGAGGTCTTGGATTAACTTTGACTAGATCGGCATCAGAAAAATCTTCGAATCGATTTAACTGGACCAGACAAAAGTCTTGGAATAAGTTCAACTGGAATACGAATCAGGGAGATCTTCGCGTCGATCTGACTGAACCAGAGGAGGTCTTAGATTAACTTTGACTGGATCAACATCAGAAAAATCTTCGAATCGATTTAACTGGACCAGACAAAAGTCTTGGAATAACTTCAACTAGAATACGAATCAGGGAGATCTTCGCGTCCATCTGACTGAACCAGAGGAGGTCTTGGATTAACTTTGACTGGATCAGGATCAGAAAAATCTTCGAATCGATTTAACTGGACCAGACAAAAGTCTTGGAATAACTTCAACTGGAATACGAATCAGGGAGATCTTCGTGTCGATCTGACTGAACCAGAGGAGGTCTTGGATTTACTTTGACTGGATCGGCATCAGAAAAATCTTCGAATCGATTTAACTGGACCATACAAAAGGCTTGGAATAACTTTAACTGGAATACGAATCAGGGAGATCTTCGCGTCAATCTGACCGAACCAGAGGAGGTCTTGGATTAACTTTGATTGGATCGGCATCAGAAAAATCTTCGAATCGATTTAACTGGACCAGACAAAAGTCTTGGAATAACTTCAACTGGAATACGAATCAGGGAGATCTTCGCGTCCATCTGACTGAACCAAAGGAGGTCTTGGTTTAACTTTGACTGGATCAGCATCAGAAAAATTATCGAATCGATTTAACTGGACCATACAAAAGTCTTGGAATAACTTCAATTGGAATACGAATCAGGGAGATCATAGCGTCGATCTGACTGAACCAGAGGAGGTCTTGGATTAACTTTGACTGGACCGGCATCAAAAAAATCTTCGAATCGATTTAACTGGACCAGACAAAAGTATTGGAATAACTTCAACTGGAATACGAATCAGGGAGATCTTCGCGTCGATCTGACTGAACCAGAGGAGGTCTTGGATTAACTTTTACTAGATCGACATCAGAAAAATCTTCGAATCGATTTAACTAGACCAGACAAAAGTCTTGGAATAACTTCAACTGGAATACGAATCAGGGAGATCTTCGCGTCGATCTGACTGAACCAGAGGAGGTCTTGGATTAACTTTGACTGGATCGGCATCAGAAAAATCTTCGAATCGATTTAACTGGACCAGAAAAAAGTCTTGGAATAACTTCAACTGGAATACGAATCAAAGATATCTTCGCGTCGATCTGACTGAACCAGAGGAGGTCTTGGATATAGCTGATAACTTAACTGCATCTTTCCTGAAAGGTAAAGGTCAGTCATATGCAATGCATGATATGGATCAAGAAATGATGTTCTCAACATAAATGAGATTGTATGGTATGATGCGTATATGCATGTATCATGATGTATGGAAATGTAATGTTTCTAGCTGGGGAAAATAAATCCCGGGTAGCTGCTGGAGAATATAGTTGAATTCTTCGCTTCCGCTGGGGATGACGAATGAAGATGATTGTGAGAATAGACCTGCAGGAGAGGATAACTTCGTTGGGGAATATACTGATGAGGAGATTACTCTGTGGGGAAGAGATGTTCTACTGAGGATTCCTGTTGGGGAATTAAATTCCTGTTTGTGAAAGGGAAGAACTTCGCTGGGGATGGTCTTTCAGTTGCGACTTCACTGGGGATAACCTTTTAGACTCTTGTGGGGATAATCCTTTGAATTCGGCTGGGGAGATTTATTTTATACTCCGCTGGGGATAAACTTCCAGAGTCTACTGGCGATGATGCTTCAACTCTATTGGGGAAGCTTTTTCAGACTATGCTGGGAAAATTTTAACTCCATTGGGGGTATCTTGTATTCTGCCGGGGAACATTCTTATACTCTGCCAGGGAATATTAAGACTGCCGGGGAACATTCTTATACTCTGCTTGGGGAGAGCGTTGCTGATTTACTCATATCTGCAAGTCCCAGCTGGGGGAGAGCCACCATTACTGACTTACTCTGCGGGGAGTGAGGAATCTTAGCTATATTCTTCATCTGAATCTACCTTTGTACCTGGTGGACAGAGAAACTATACAATTCAGACAATTCTTATTTGCCCCTGTTTCTGCTATTACCAGTAATTCGTCTTCTGTTTCGCATGTAAATCTTCGTGAGCAGCAATTAATGTCAAATGCATATATCAAAAAATGAACATTGGACGTTCTTTGCAAAACAAAACAGATAAAGAAAAAAACAGTTTGAAATTTCTTTGAAAATGGATTGTATTGATTTTGAAGTTTGGCCTGTAAATAGGAGTTTTTGTACAAGAGGCTGACGTCCTAGTAAGAGAACTCCGCCGAGCAGATAGAATTTACATAAATTATGAAAAACAAAACAACTATGTGAACAATCCCATTGGGTTCCAACTCTGCTATTGCCTTTATGTCTTCGAGCATCTCATCACTTTGCTACTTGGTTGAAGGTAGATCAGATTGATTACTGCCGCCCGAGCTTAATAGTTGATACCGAAGTCTGGATGCAAGGTGATCCAATGAGACATAGTGTTACGCTTTGATCCCTAATTTTTGCCTGGACCGCCCTTTTAGGTTTTCAGTCCACCGGGATACCCCTTTTTTCCCAAGCCGCCTTTTCAGGTTTTCGACTTGCCGGGTGTACAGATTTTTCCATTTTCATCCCTTATTTTTGCCCGAACCCTTTTGGTTCGCCGGGAAGCCCTTATTTTTTCCTAGGCCAGTCAACCTAGCGGGTCTTTGATTATGCATAGTATCTTTTCACTATGTCTGCATTGACGGGGTGAGGAAGGTCGTCACCATCCATGGTGGTTAGAATCATAGCTCCTCCTGAGAAAATGTTCTTAACCACAAATGGCCCTTCGTAAGTAGGGGTCCATTTTCCCCTGGGATCACCTTGAGGTAAGATAATGCGCTTGATTACCAGATCCCCAACTTGATACTCTTGCCGTCTAACCTTCTTGTTAAATGCCTTGATCATCCGTTTTTGATACGTCTGACCATGACAAATAGCAGTAAGTCTCTTTTTGTCGATTAAGTTCAGCTGATTAAGACGTGTCTAAATCCAGTCATCTTCGCTCAAACCTGCATCCTTCAAGATTCAGAGAGAGGGTATCTGAACTTCGATGGGCAAGACTGCCTCCATGCCATATATCAAGGAATAGGGTGTTTCCCCTGTTGACGTCTGCGCTGAGGTACGGTACCCATGAAGAGCAAATGGTAACATCTCGTGCCAGTCTTTGTATGTCACTGTCATCTTCTGCACAATTTTCTTAATGTTCTTATTAGCCGCTTCGACAACCCCATTCATCTTCGGCCGGTAGGGAGAAGAGTTACGATGTTGTATCTTGAACTGCTGGCAGAGCTCAGTGATCATCTTGTTGTTAAGATTGGTACCATTGTCTGTGATGATTCTCTCTGGTACACCGTATCGGCAGATCAAATTATGCCGAATAAACCGTGCTACGACGTTCTTGGTTATTGTAGCAAAGGAAGCTGCTTCAACCCACTTCGTAAAGTAATCAATTGCTACCAGGATGAAACGATGCCCATTGGATGCCGTAGGTATGATCTCGCTGATCATATCAATGCCCCACATTGCAAAAGGCCAAGGAGTTGTCAAGACGTTCAGAGGAACTGAAGGTATGTGCACCTTATCAGCATAGACTTGGCATTTGTGACATGTCCGAGAATGCTGATAACAGTCGGCTTCCATTGTGGACCAATAATATCCTGCTCGTAGGATCTTCTTTTCCATGGTGTGTCCACTGGAATGTGTTCCAAATGTACCTTCATGTAACTCTGCCACGATCTTTTCTGCTTCATTCTTATCCACACAACGCAGTAAGGTCGAATCATGGTTACGCTTGTAAAGAATACTATTGCTGATGAAGAACTTCGCTGCGAACCTCCTCAGAAACTTCTTATCATTAACAGATGCACCCTCGGGGTATTCCTGAGCCTCAAGGTACCTCTTTACTTCATGAAACCAGGGTTTATCTATTACCTCCTCAGTCTCAATGTCACAGCAATGTGCAGGTTTGTCCAATATTTTAATGATAATCTAGGGAGCCTCATTATCCCAATTGACTTTGAACATAGAAGACATCGTAGCTAGCACATCCTCCAACTGATTCTCCTCTCTTGGGAAGTGTTCAAAGGTTATCTCCTCGAAATGGGGAAGCAATGTCAACACATACTCTTTACAAGGAATAATATTTGGGTGTTTCGTATCCCACTCGCCTTTGATCTGACTGATCACGAGAGCGGAATCTCCAAAAACACTTAGAAACTTAATCCTTAGGTCAATTGCTGCTCAAAGACACATAATGCACGCTTCATACTTCGCCATGTTGTTGGTGCAGTTGAAACATAATCGGGCGGTGAATAGAGTATGAGAGCCTTTAGGAGATATGATCACGGTGCCAATGCCATTACCCAAAGCGTTTGAAGCTCCATCAAAGTACATAGACCATCGGGATCCTTCCTTAGGTCCTTCATCCGGTCCAGGTGTCTCACAATCAGTTACCAACATGATATTCTCGTCTGGAAATTCAAAGTTGATAGACTGGTAATCATCCACTTCCTGATGTGCCAAATGGTCTGCCAACACACTTCCCTTGATTGCCTTTTGGGTCGTGTACTGGATATCATACTCAGTCAAGATCATTTTCCATCTTGCTATTCTTCCGGACAAGGCAGGCTTCTCGAAGATATACTTGATTGAATCCATCTTTGATATCAATAGGGTAGTGTGAGTCAGCATATACTGTCTCAGCCGGCGAGCAGCCCATGCCAAAGCGCAGCAAGTTTTCTCGAGCAATGAGTATCGGGTCTCGCAGTCGGTAAACTTTTTGCTAAGGTAATAAATAGCATTCTCTTTTCGGCCAGACTCGTCATGTTGACCCAGCACACACCCCATTGAGTTATCGAGTACTGTCAAGTATAAGATCAAAGGTCTTCCTTCAACTGGAGGAATCAGAATGGGTGGCTCTTGGAGATACTCTTTGATCCTTTTGAAAGAGGCCTGGCATTCATTGTTCCAACGTACCACTTGATCTTTCTTCAGTAACTTGAAGATTGGTTCACAAGTAGCGGTCAGGTGCGAGATGAATCGGGCAATGTAGTTCAGACGTCCCAGAAAGCCTCTGACTTCTTTCTCTGTTCTGGGAGCTGGCATTTCCTGTATAGCCTTCACCTTTGCAGGATCCACTTGGATACCTTTGTCACTTACAACAAAACCCAACAGCTTACCGGACCTAAGCCCGAAGGTTCACTTGTTCGAATTT
This sequence comes from Vicia faba, assembly GCA_948472305.1. NCBI lineage: Eukaryota > Viridiplantae > Streptophyta > Magnoliopsida > Fabales > Fabaceae > Vicia > Vicia faba. The sequence continues at coordinate 1,450,845,879 of OX451735.1, forward strand.
AACCTCAGCTTGTACAACTTCAACCTATCAAGCAGCTTCTGTAGGTTGTCAAGATGTTCTTCCTCATTCTGGGACCTTGCAATCATATCATCGACATATACCTCAATCTCATGATGGATCATGTCATGAAACAAAGCAACCATGGCACGCTGATACGTTGCCCCAGCATTTTTCAATCCAAAAGGCATGACCTTGTAGCAAAAGGTACCCCACTGAGTAACAAACGTTGTCTTCTCCATGTCTTCGGGAGCCATTTTAATCTGATTATAACCGGAGAAACCATCCATAAAGGAGAAGACCTTATGCTGTGTGGTGTTGTCAACCAGAACGTCAATATGAGGTAGAGGTAAATCATCCTTGGGGCTCGCCTTGTTCAAATCCCTGTATTCAACACACATTTGAACCTTACCATCCTTCTTCGGCACAGGAACCACGTTGGCAACCCACTGAGGGTAAGAAGTAACTGTTAGAAAACCAGTGTCAAACTGCTTCATAACTTCAGCCTTGATTTTCTCAGACATCTCTGGGTGGATTCCACGGACCTTCTGTTTCACTGGAGGACAATCTTCCTTAGTAGGTAGGCGATGGACCACAATATCAGTATCCAACCCAGGCGTGTCTTCGTAGGACCAGGCAAAGATCTCAACGTAGTTGCGCAGCATCTGAATCAACCGTTGTTTCACACTAAGCTCCAGATTAGTCCCGATCTTGACCTCCTTCTTGTCTATCTCTGTACCCATATTTACTGATTCCACCGGATCTTCGTGCGATTGAATATCCCTCTCTTTTGGAGTAACAATCTTGCAAGTTCACCAGGCACTTCGCAATCATCTTCACCTTCGTCTTCGGCTAAGTTGATCGGAATTTCGAAGTCATAACTGGCAGTAGCAGAGTCGTTACCAGTGAGATCCAGAGTGGATGTAGACCTATATATGTGAGTGTGTGTAAAATAGTTGTTTTGCAATATATAATAAAAGAAAAACAAGGAGCGCAAGATTTGAAATGCAAGAAACGTCCAATGCTTTTATTAATGATATATGAAAATGACACACATAAAGCCCTCACAAATGAAGCCACAGTGCCCCGGGTAAGACACCGGGCCGTAACGTTTAAAACACTGCCTGTTACAAATTCAAACAAAAAGTTTCATTACTGGGTAACAAAAGAAATAGGGATGAAGTCCTTTGCTGTCCAGTTGCTTGGTCCACCGTCGGTCATAGGATAGATCCAGCTGTCAAACTCAGACTCTTCCTCGTCGTCTTCAATGGCATTCACTCCCGAGTTGCTGATGAACACGGGAGGTCTTCTGATCCGTGCATTCCAAACATCCTTTTGAGCTTATGCAGTGAAACCCAAACCAAACTTGTTAGTCTTTTGTGTAAAATTAGGGAGTTGGCCCCAATTTGCACACCCACCTTTCTCGACAACAACCCGGACATCCTTAAAGGAAGCCATCTTCATAGGAGAATCTTCAACAACAGTCTCAGCTGATGCCATCGTCTGGGGAACCTCTTCAAAATGCTAAAATGGGGTCTCAATGAACTCCCCATCCATCTCTACATACCGGAAAGAGTTGAGGTGGCTCACCATGTACTCTTCCTCTCCTTGTATGGTCACAATCTTCCCTTTTACTGGGTACTTCAACTTCTGGTGGAGCGTTGAGGTTACGGCCCCAGCTTTGTGGATCCATGGACGACCCAGCAAACAAGAATAAGATGGCCGAATGTCCATCACATAGAACTTAGAGTTGAAAACCTGAGAACCAACCTTAACTGGAATATCTACTTCTCCATGCACCATTCTTTTAGACCCATCAAAGGCCCTAACAACAATGTTGCTTGGTTTCAGCTCCAACCCTTCACAGTCCAACCAGTCTAGATATTTCTTAGGCAAGACATTCAATGAGGAACCAGTATCCACCAATACATGTGCAAGAGTAGTGCCCCTGCATTCAATGGAGACATGCAGGGCATCATTGTGATTCTTCCCTTTAGCAGTCAAGTCGGCGTCAGAGAAACCCAACCCATTATCAGCAGTCAAACTAGCCACACAATCTTTAAACTGGTCAGCTGATGTCTCATGTGGTACGTGTGCAGTCTTCAAGAAGGCAATAAGAGCCTTGGCATGGGCCTCTGAGCATAGCAACAGTGATAACATAGAAATATTGGATGGGGTTTGCCCCAACTGTTCAACTACATTACAGTCACTCATTTTGATGATCTTCAGAATTTCTTCCATCTCTTGCCTAGAGGCTTCAACAGTAATCATCTTCGGTGCCTCCGTCTGGGCAGGCACATCAGTTGTGATCCCTTTGCCCCGAGTGTCAGACGACTTGGAGACAGGGGTAAGAACGGGAACTTGAACAGGAATAGCAGCAGGTACACTGGCAGGTGTAATAACAACAGGTTTTCGGGCAGTTGGTGGAGAGATATCAGGTGAGAAAAGTCTTCCGCTGCGGGTAACTTTAGCAAGTCCAACAATATTGCTGACGTCAATATCAACATCCAACTCTTGTTTAACTCCATGAAAATAAACATCAGCCCTGTAATGCCAAGGGACAGCTTTATCAGATGTGTAAGGGATAGGCCCAGGAACAGTGATGGTCAATGGTGCGATTCTTGGAACAAATGTAATTCTAACAGGCTTCCTCGAGGGAACCTTGGAAGAATTGTTGAAAATGGTAATAATAGCAACTTCTTCAGTATGAACTAAGGTAACAACAATCTTCTCAAACATAATTTCTTTACTATCCATCAGGCGTTGGACACCTGATTTCAAAAGTGGGCAACCAGTTGGTAGGGCAGAACACATACGACAACCTTCGTCATAACCCGGAAATAAACCGGCTATCAAAAGGTTCTTCTTCACATTCATCAGAGGGGTAACAATGTCGTTCACAGAAACCACGAACGAGTCTTCATCTATAGAATTCACCCCATGCTTGGGCATAGGAGCAGTCACAACATTAGGCCTTTCGGGCGCCTCGAACTCAATCTCCTTAGCATCAATTAAGTCCTGTATTTTGTTCTTCAAAGACCAACAATCATCTGTATTATGCCCCAGGCTATCAGAGTGAAAAGCACAGCGGGCATTAGGGTTGTACTTCGGTGATGATGTATTTGGATTCTTCAGGGCTTCCCTTGGAATCACTAGATTGGTTTTCAATAACTGTGGCAGAATATGAGATAAAGTCATGTTAAGCTGGGTGAATTGCCTTCGAGGTCTCTCGGCCTTTTGTTGATTGTTGTGCTGAGTAGCACCAACAGGTCTTGAAATAACAACTACATTAACAGCTTGGCGGTGTTCAGGTCTATTCTGACTTTTCGAACTGTAGACAACACTGGACTCTTTCTTAAAAGGCTTTTTCTCGGTGCTTGATGAAGCACCCTTTTGTATCTTACCAGCCTTAATACCACCCTCAATCCTCTCACCGGTCATAATTAACTCTATAAACCCAGACGAAGAGCTTCCAATCAGATGGTTGAAAAATGGACCAGACAAGGTCCCCAGAAACATGTCCACAAGCTCCCGATCAGCCAAGGGTGGTTGCACTCTTCCGGCGAGGTCCCTCCACTTCTGAGCGTATTCTTTGAAACTTCACCCGTTCCTATTGACATACCCTGGAGTTGGGTACACGTGGGAGCAAGGTCGGAATTGTATTGGTACTGCCTGTAGAAAGCAGTAGCCAAATCTTCCCAACTGCAGATACTGGCTCCGTCCAACTGGTAAAACCATTCAAGATGAGTCCCTGAGAGACTGTCTTGAAAGAAGTGGATCCATAGGTTCTTATCAGCGGTGTACGGCTGAATCTTCCTTACATATGACCGGAGGTGCAACTTCGGACAAGAAACTCCGTCATACTTAGCAAAGGCTGGTGCCTTAAACTTGTGGGGAATTACCACCCCAGATGATAGACCCAGATCACCAAAGTCCAGACCAGGCACTTTCTGAACTTCCATCGCACTCAACCGATCTTCCAGTTGCTTGTATCTATCCTCGGCCAGAGGATACTGGTCTTCGTCGAAGTCCGTCTTGTTTTCTGAGACCACAGGGCTAGGAGCCCTTCTTTCCTCTTGACTATCTTTCCCTCCAGATGAGGTGGTCAAATCAACTTCATCCCGTAGCCTGTTTCCAAACATGTGACCTGTGTTAAACAGGACTGTCCTCTTCTTCTTCTTCTTCTTCTCCTTCAGAATCAGGGTCTTCAGATCTTGCTGACCCTTAGCGAGATTCATGAACAACTCTTGGAATTGGGCATTCTGAGCCTGTAGGGCCTTAATTTCTTGCTCGGTTGATGGTTCAGCAGACATGGTGAATGCTGAAATATACAGCGGAGAAGATAAGAGACGTGCAATGGATACCTATTATGAAGTGCATGCGATGAAATGCGTATGATATGATTTCAAAGACAATCGAGAGATTCAAATTCGTAAACCAAAAAGGAAACACACTTTTATTAGGTAAACTTGAAATTCAAATTGTTCAACAGATGCCCTTAAGGCGTTACAAGAAAGGAAATACTGAAAAGTAAATAAAAACTGGAAAGGGAATAATCAAAGGACAATCAGTGCTCCCATGGTCGCTTCTTTTCGGTGCGGACATAGTCATTGAGAATTCGCTCGTTCTTCAGCTGCCTAGTCAACTTCTAGATCTTCTACTTTTGCTCGTTAAACTTTTCTCGGTAAGCATCCCGCTCTTCTCTCAGCTGCATCCAAGACCTCTTCAATGCCCCAATGTCAGTAGGCATGTAAGGGCGGAGGATGGTCGGAAGAACCCCTTCTTCATTAGAAACTTCAACAGTGACAGCCAGGACGACTTCATACGGCATACCCAGCTTTTGGGCACAGACGCGAACCTATCTGAGATATGGCTCCATTGGAAGAGAGGTCTTTGGACCCAGCTCATGTGGATCAGATCTGTGAACTCTATCTTAAGCCCTTATGAATCTGCGGTGTTGCTCGTTGCTATCCCCTTGAAAATCAAAGATGATACTAGGCATTAACAGCTCATGAGGTCCTTCTCTTCTGGATCTCCCAAACTGACGTAAGGCCAAGCACGGATTGTAAGTAATTCCTCCATGGGTTCCTATCAATGGAACATTGGGGTATTCCCCACATCGATCAATAATAGCCACCTCATCCATACCCTTGATAGTCCAGATGATGTCATTATGAGAGAGAGACATAACCCTATAAACCCAGCCCGTGCCTTCTTTGTTCTTCAGCACTGATTTGGGGAGGTGCGAAATAAACCACCTCGCCAATAACGGAGCATAGCACATCAAGGTTCCCCACTTTCGGGCAGTACGAGCATAAAGCTGATGAAGAATGTCACCCAAGAGAGTGGATACAGGATTACGAGAGATGAAGATTTTTACGGCATTCACATCAACAAAGGAGTCAGGATTCAGAAACAATACCAAGCCATATATCAGAAGAGCCAGAATATCTTCGAATGCCTTGAAGTCTAGACTATCCCATAAATAATTAGCCTTACCAACCAAGAACTTAGTCAGAAAGCCCTTTGCTCCACTTCTAGTCTCCCAATTAGCCATTACCTCATCCTTTGTCATATGAAGGGCTGAAGCAATCTCTTCTGGCCTAAGGATCTTCTCCCAACCAGTAAATGGGGTCTGCTCCAGAATAGAGATACCGAGCAGATCAGAGAACTCTTCTAAGGTGGGAACCAGCTGGTAGTCCTGAAAAGTAAAGCAATGGTACAGTGGATCATAGAATTGGACCAGGACACTCATCATCTGCTCGTCCAATTTGGAGGTAACCAAATTGAGAAGATACCCATGTCTTCTGATGAAGGAGGTAGTATCAGGCATCTTTGCAATCAATTCTTTAAGCATGGTGGGAACCTGGACAAAGTTGATCCAGATGGTATTCCTACGCATGGGTATCATGACCTTCAAAACAGAACAAAGATGAATCCCTCCTGTCTTTGAAATAGGTTAGTCCAATGCAAGATGTATGCAATGTTATGATGTCATGATGTTATGATAGAAAGCACACCACAAGTATCCACAAATAGCAAACATGGTAAAGGCACACAAGTCACACAGAGAGCCCTTAGATTTCAGGCTGGCAAGGAGCTTAGGTACTACCCTCTTTCAGTTTAGTTGGTTTAAACCTGTCCTAAAAATAGTAACCGGGTTATAGAGAATCTCAATATCACTGATTACCCTCGATCGGTCATAATTCCAATTTAGCAACCTTTTCTTGCAGCCGGAATCATCGCGAGAGTTTAGTCTCAATGAGTGTAGCATACTGCTACTGTTCTATGGCCAAGTTGGTCAATTTAAAGGTTCTAAGTTCAGTTGGTGCTTAATGACCCCTTAGGTGACCCATATTCTCCTCGTTCCAACACAAGGGTTATCGGTACAATCTAAAGTGTCACACCAACGTAGCTACTGCTTCAACCGTATCGGTCTACGCCGTACAGTTCCCTCACAGTTTATTGCTACTTACCTAAAGGGTATCCCCCAAATCCAGGTTAGGATCTATAATAACTCTGATTCAAGCCCACAAATATAAAGCATACAAATCAAACAATTGAAAACACAATGATCTAATCCTAAGGTACACCCCACTTATTAGATCCCCAGCAGAGTCACCAGTTCTATGACGCGGTGGGAGAGAACTGACTGTTTTTGGATAGGCTGGTTCGCATTTTGTGTTTGTTTTCGCAAAATGTCGCGTTAAGCAAGAGTCACCACCGTCTTTTATTTTATCCAACAAGGAAAGGAAAAAAGCACAGAAAAATTCCTTTTTCGAGATGTTTCTCGGGTTCGGGGGGTAGATTATAGAAAGGGAAGGTGTTAGCATCCTTTCTATCCGTGGTTATCCACGGGCTCTTAGGTACTTGCTCAAAGTTTTTCAAAATTGCTTTTCTTTGTGTCTGTGGGTTTGAAAGAAGTTTTTGTTTGAAAGGTGTAAGTGCGAAAAAGTTTTGTTTTGTTTTGAGAGAGCAAGTACTTAAGAATCATCTACCTACTCGAAAAAGGAATCAATCTGTACTAATGTCCTTTAGACAATGTTATCCCACTATTGATGAGTAGGTAGCATCGTCGTTGGAGTTTTAAGAGTCAATTCGATTAAGGGACGTGCGGTCACTAAAGCAATGTTAGGACGCCTTAGCGGTAACCCTAATGTCTTAGATCATTTTTCCGAGGCAACCGTTTCGAGGAAACTATGATCTTTGGACAAGAGGGCGACCCCTAAAACTTCATATACTCAATGACCACGTTCAAAGGCAACCAAGTGAGGTGTACCCTAAGAGTGCGCATGTGCGAGTGCGTTGTTTTCAGTTAATTTCATCTTTGTACATGTTTAATGGTTATCTATGTTGATTTTAGGTTTAAACATTTGATCTTGTCATGCATTCCCTATTATCAAACCTCTAACCGTTTATAGGTTGTGGAAATTAAATTGCGGAAATTAAACTAACTATTACAAGGCGTCGGGTATTTACATCGCCAAAAGCAACCCTTGAATTTAAAATGCGGAAAATAAATAAAGCAATAAAAATATTTAAAGTCCTATTAAACTATTACATCCCAGGAAACAGATACAATATTGAAATAAAATGAATTGCGTGCGGGAAATTAAATCGGGCGAGTTCTAGGGTTTTGACCCTTTTTTGAAAGAAAGCATTTTTGGTTATTTTTTAATTAAAGAAAGAAATTAAACTAGGTTAATTATTAATTAATAAATAAATAAATAAATTAATAAAATGATATTTTTGGATTTTTGATATTTAAAGAAATAAAAATAAAATTAATCAATGTTAATAAAAACCTAATTGTCTAAATTAATTTTAATTATTGCAAAAATATTAAAGTTATTCCTAATTAAAACTAAATTAATTAAATTAATTTATTAACAAAAATAAAATGTTGAAATTTAATTTTAACAAAGAAAATGTTTTTTTTTTTTTTATTAAGAAAATAGTTTGATTGGTTAACTATTAAATAAAAAACAAAACAATTAAATAAAATAAGGAAGAAATAGAGAAAGTTAGAAGTTTGGGCCTGCTTTTGGGGGTTTGGATAGCAATTCTGAGGCCCAATAATCCATTGGACTGGCTGACTTTTCTGATTCCAACGTGGCACTTTGACTAGAACATATGGTGGACATCACATCTGGACCACCAGATCTGGCATGGGGCCATCTTCCAGGTGATTGAATGAGGGAGTATAATGCATCACGCGTCTGGTTTTGTAATGGATCACCTGAAGAAAAAATATAACAAATGCATGGGGGGACCTGGGATTCGAACCCAGGTCCTGTAAGTCATAACATACACTCCACTACCACTCAACCAACGCGCTTTAGTTGTTAACTAAATACAAATAAAACATAATATATAAAGAGCATTAAAATTCCAGAAAATAAAAAATAAAGCGCGCGAATTATGAATCAACCAATGGGGGAGGGCCACGTTTTCATCCCTAACCTCCAGCCGTGTACATTTTTCCTGCGGATTCGTATCCGCAGCTGGATTCGTAGGTTGATCCTAAAATCCATTCTAGGCCATGAAAACGACCTCCAAGACCATGGTTGTGGTCGTCTGGGCATCCTGAGTACGTCCATATCCATCAATGGCACTGATTTTGCCTGAAAAAGAAATCCCCAAAAAAACAAACCACGAACCCTAGATTCGGCTAGGGGGTTACAGGCCAGATAAACGCAATTGACTAATGTAGAAAGCTTGTAAATTGAACAAGGATTATGAATATGCCAATAATTTATGCCAAAGATGCAAGAAATAGGAGTTACGAATTTGAATACAGGGGTATGAAACGGGATGCTTACAGTGCGATTTGTTGCGTATGAAATCTTGCTTTGGGTTGCAGAAGGTTCAATGATTGTCCAACAAGCAATTGGCGTTGAGTTTTGCCTTTGAAAACGCCTCCAAAGATGATTTCAGTTTCACACTTTTTCACCTTTTTTCAAGTTTTGCTTTTGATGATTCTGCAGCCTCTCGGTCTCAAATTCGTGTGCTTTCACTTGTATATGTAATAAGTAATGCATTAGGTTAAAATTTGTGGATTGAATCCTTGCACATTGATGTCATGGATTTGATTTGATCCACCATTGAAAGCTTTCCAATTTTTCCAAAAATCCAATCTTTTTGCACATGGAATGCTTGATACGAGTTTAATCGTGTCATTGATGGTGATTAGGTCCTGAAAATAGAAAAAGATCTCATGTAATCAAGTTTTGTGATTTTATTTGATTTAAAATTGATTTAAAATGGAATAATTTAATAAAAAATCAAATAAAATAAGAAAATTGATAAATGGGCTCAAGGATGAAGCTAGGACACGTTTGTAGTGTGACAAGATCAAATCAAGTGGAAAAGAATGGGCCCATTTGACAAAATTTGGAGTTTTGGGGATAGTTGACTTTTGGCAATTTTTCAAAAATGCCCAAATTCAACAATGCATAACTTCTTCAATTTTGAACTTTTGGAGGTGTTCTTGGACTTTTTAGAAATCTTGAGATGTCCTCTAACCAACCCTTTTGGTATTATCTCAATTTGATATTCCATGCTCAAGTTATAAACTTTGGAAAAAAAGTGTTTTTGTTGACTTTCAAAAATGACCTATAATGTCCAAATTTGTAACTTTTTATGAGTGCTTTTTATGATCTTGGGGTATGAATATGGATTGTAGGAAATTTCATCCACTTCAAAATGAGCTTTTGATGGTTCATTTATCATAAATTATGAGAAAGTTATGCTTGGTCAAAGTTGAGTTGACTTTTCCTACAAAACCCTAATTTAGCAACTTTTGAGTATTGATGAATTTTGAGAAATCCTTGATGAATCATGATCAACCCTTGATCAAATGATGAAATATCCTTCAAAATTAGAATTTTGACAAAAAACTTGAAGTTTGACTGTTTATAGGTCACAGTTGACTTTTGCCCTAACTTAGTCGATTTTTTGCGCCTTTGAGCAATTGACTGAGCAAACTTCCTCTGCAAGGCTTGAAATTTGACATGGATGAACTTGAAAACATATTAGGACATTGGAGAGAACTTGAGGTCATTTAGATGCAAAGACCTTGATGCAACACAAAACCCTAATTTGAGGTTGACTGCCTTAGGAGATAGTTTGACTGTCTAACTCTTGAGCAATCTTGAACCACTTGGAGATTTTTCTTGCAATGTTTTGAGAAATATGAGAGGGAAAATTTTGGGGTGCAACAGCAACCTTCAGGGGATATTATCACAACACCAATTCCGTTACCCAAGGCGTTGGAAGCCCCATCGAAGACCATAGTCCATCAGGATCCTTGTTCAGGTCCGTCATACGGTCCTGGTTTCACACAGTCGGTAATCAACACGATGTTCTCATCCGGAAAGTCGAATTTCATAGACTGATAATCATCCACAACTTGATGGGCCAAATGATCTTCTAGTACACTTTGTTTGATGACCTTCTGCTTTATGTATTGAGTGTCGTACTCATTCAAGATCATTTTCCACCTAGCTACCCTTCCGGAGAGGGTAGGTTTCTCGAAGATGTACTTGATTGGGTCCATCTTAGAAATCATAAAAGTAGTATGAGTCAACATGTACTATCTTAGTCGGCGAGCAGCCCATGCCAGAGCGCATCAAGTTTTCTTGAGCAGTGAATATCTGGTTTCACAGTCGGTAAACTTTTTTCTCAGGTAATAAATACCATGCTTTTTTCGGCCAGATTCGTCATGTTGGCCCAAAACATACCCCATAGAATTCTCTAGTACTGTCAAGTACATGATCAAGGGTCTTCCTTCTACTGGAGGCATGAGAATAGGAGGTTCTTGTAGATATTCTTTGATTTTGTCAAAGGCAGCTTGACATGCATCATTCCATTTGACTACCTGATCTTTCTTCAAGAGTTTGAAGTTTGGCTCACAAGTAGCAGTCAAGTGAGATATGAAGCGGGAAATGTAATTGAGAAGACTCAAGAATCCTATAACATCCTATTCATAGTAGGGGATTGGCATTTCTTGGATGGCCTTTACCTTGGCAGGATCAACTTGAATTCCTTTATTGCTAACGACAAAACCTAGAAGCTTTCCAGATCGTACTCCAAATGTGCACTTGTTAGGGTTTAACCTCAACTTGTACTTTTTCAACCTTTCAAATAGTTTGTATAGGTGATCGAGATGTTCTTCTTCAGTTTGTGATCTGGAAATCATATCATCCACATATACCTCTATTTCGTGATGAATCATATCATGAAACAAAGCTACCATAGCTCTTTGATATGTTGCCCCTACATTCTTCAATCAGAACGACATGACCTTATAGAAAAAGGTGCCCCATTGCATGATGAAAGTGGTATTTTCTATGTCTTCGGGAGCCATCCTTATTTGATTAAATCCAGAGAAGCCGTCCATGAAAGAGAAGACTTTATGCTGAGCAGTATTATCGACCAAGACGTCAATGTGTAGTAGAGGAAAGTAATCCTTGGGGCTTTCCCTATTCAGATCCCTATAGTCTAGGAACATGCGAACTTTTCCATCCTTCTTTGGTACTGGAACCACATTGGCAACCCATTGGGGTAAGATGTCACAGCTAGGAATCCTGCATCAAATTGCTTCATCACCTCAGCTTTGATCTTCTCATACATATCAGGCCTCATGCGACGAACCTTTTGTTTGGCAGGAGGACAGTCTTCTTTTGTCGGCAGACGATGAACTACGATGTTGGTATCCAACCCTGGCATATCTTCATAAGACCAAGAAAATACTTCCACATAATCATGCAACATATGAACCAACTTGCTCTTGACACTGTCTTCTTATTTAGCACCGATCTTGATTTCCTTTTTGTCTGTCTCAGTATCCAGATTGATGACTTCAACTGACTCTTTGTGCGATTGAATAGCTTTTTCCTCTTGTAACAGAAGTCTGGCTAGTTCTCCCGGTATTTCATAATCTTCCTCGCCTTCGTCTTTGGCTTGGTTAATTGGACATTCGAAGTCATAGTCAGCAATAGTAGAGTCATTGACAATAAGATCCAGAGTGGATGAGGACCTGCAAGAGTGTGTGTGTCTGCATGTAAGATACATGGCTATTTTGAAAAATGTAATAAAGGAAAGACAATGAACGCACAGATTTGAATGCAAAAGAGTCCAATGATTTGTATTGAATGATCATATGATTAGATGAACATAAAAACCCTTGACAAATGGACCAAAGTGCCCCGGGCCAGGCACATGGCTTAAAAGTCATTGTTAAATATTACAGACAAAATGTTCTTAAATTGAAAGAAAAGAAATAGCAAGTAGATTACTCCTCAATGAAGGAGATGGGCATGAATTCCTTTTCATGCCAATTCTTCAGCTCCATTGTAGTGGGATACACCCAATCTTCAAATGCAGTTTATTCATCAGAATTACCTACAACATTAACCTCATGGCTTCCAATGCAGAGGGGTGGCTTTCATGCATGAGTACACCTCACTTCCTTCTGAGCTTTGGCGGTGAATCCCAAACCAAACTTGTCTTCTTTGAATGGGATATGGAGGAGTTTCCCCCAATTATCAAAACTTCCTTCTTCAATTGTAGCACGTGCATCTTTAACTGAAACCATCTTCGGCACGACTTTGACAGCTTTGGACTCATCAGAGGAACATTTGGTAGTAGCAACCATTGGTGGCACGAATTCAAATGCTTGACACGGGGTCTCAATGAATTCTCCATCCATCTCTACGTACTTGAACGAGTTGGGGTGACTTACCATAAAATTTTCTTCTCCACAGACGGTGACAATTCTTCCCTTGACTGGATATTTGAGTTTCTGATGGAGAGTTGAGGTTACTGCCCCAACTTTATGGATCCAAGGGCGACCCAACAGACAAGAATAGGAAGGATAGATATCCATAATGTAGAAGGTGGAGTTGAAGATTTAGGAGCCCACCTTGATTGGAAGATCTACCTCCCCATGAACTATTCTTTTTGATCCATAAAAGGCCCTTACAATGATATCACTTGGTTTTAAGACTAAACCTTCACAGTCTAGATGGTGTAACACCCCCTTGGGTAGTATGTTTAGAGAAGAATCAGTGTCGACTAGAACATGTGCTAGGGTGGTCCCCTTGCATTCGACATAAACATGTAGAGCTTTATTGTGGTTCTTCCCAAGCCGTGTTAGGTCAACATCTGAAAATCCCAAGCCATTATCAGTCGTCAGGCTTTCCACACAATGTTCAAATTGGTGTATTGTTGTCTCATGGGGGACATGCGATTTTTTCAAGAATTTGATTAATGTCTGAGCATGGGCATCAGAACAGGGTAGTAATGACAACATAGAAATCTTAGAAGGGGTTTGCCCCAACTGTTCCACAATCTTGAAGTTGCTCATTTTTATTATCTTCAAGATCTCGTCCATCTCACGAGCGGAGGGTTCTCCATCAGCAACGTCCTTTGCGGGTATTTCTTTCATGACTGGCTCAACAACTTTCTCCTTTCCTCTTGTATCAGTACTTGGCTTGGCAGCAATAATGCGAATGGGTGCCTTTGTAACAATTGGTGGTGATATATTGGGTGAAAATATTCTCCCAGTTTGAGTTACCTTACTTGAGCCAATTATGTTACCAACATCATCATCTTTTCCTTCTTCGATCCAAGTGTCTTGTTTAATCCCATGATAAAACACCTCAGCACCATAGTTCCATGGCACTTCCTTGTTTGAAGAGTTGGGAATTATCCCGAGATTGGTAATTATTAAGGGAGAAATAGTTGGTTCGTTTGAAATCCAAATAGGACCTTTGGAGGTGATCCTAAGAGGCTTGTTTGAGATGGTGATAATGGAGAGATCTTCACATTTGTTATTCAAACTTTTGGCAAGCGGGGTCTTGTCAAATAGAATTTCATGGGTATCCATCAGGCGTTGAATGCCTTTCTTCAGCCCTTCCCATCCATTGAGTTGTTTAGTACAGCAAACACAATCTTTTACTTAGCCAGGGAAAATCACGGCTTTCAACAGGTTCTTTTTGATGATATTCAGTGAAGTGGTCAAGTCTTCAACAGAAGCAACAAAAAATGTATCTTCAACAACATTAACACCCTTGCCATGATTTAGCATGGGCGCGGTGGTTACATTCGGAGTTGGAGGAGGATCGAACTCAATATTCTTGTTATCAATCAAATCCTAGATTTTATTCTTCAAGGCCCATCATTGGTCAGTCTCATGCCCGGGGCTACTTGAGTGGTAAGCACATTTGGCGTTCAGATTATACTTTGGTGAATAGGTATCAGAGTTGGCAGGAGGATCGCGCAATGTCACTAAATTATCCTTTAGAAAATGTTGAAGGGATTGAGATAGTGACATGCCTAATCTCATAAATTGTCTTCTCGGAGTTTCAAAACATTGATGATTAGAAGATGGTCTTGGAGTAGGATTTGGATTGGAGATTCGGACAGTGTTAACAGACGAATGATCATTCTTCTTAGTACGGGCTCTTGCCCCGTACACAAAATTGATTTCCCTCTTTGCAGCAAAAGTTTTCTTTACATGATTGGAAGTGGAGGCAGATGCCATAGAGATCTTCCCACTTTTGATTCCGCTTTCAACTCTTTCACCGGTTAAGATTAACTCGGTGAATCCGGAGAGGAACAACCAACCAAAAAGTTAAAGAATGGACCAGATAAAGTGCCCATAAACATGTCAATGTGCTCCCTATCAGTCAAAGGTGGTTGAACCCTACTGGTGAGGTTTCTCCACTTTTGTGCATATTCTTTAAATCCTTCATTCTTCCCCATTGTCATATTTTGTAACTGAACTCTTGTTGGTGCCAAGTCCGTGTTATACTGGTACTGATAGTAGAAGGGGGTAGCTAAATCCTCCAAAGTATTGATACGGGACCCATCCAACTGGTAAAACCATTTTAGTTGTGTTCCAGTCAAGCTCTCTTAGAAAAAGTGAACCCAATGTTTTTATCAGTAGTGTGCGGGTATATCTTGCGCTCATAGGATTTTAGGTGAAGTTTTGGACAAGAAACTCCATCGTACTTTGCAAATACTAGCATTTTAAATTTATGGGGAATGACAACCCCAAAGATGAAACCCAAATCATCAAAATCTAAAGGGGGATGGCTGGGATTTCAACAGCCTTTAACCTGTCTTCTAGTTGTTTGTACTTGATATCAGCGGGTGGATACTGCTCGTCAAAATAAGCATCATCAGACGCTTGATCATTAACACAATCATCCTGGGTACTCTTAACCTCACCAATCTGATTCTCGTCCTCTTCAGATGAGTCTTCCACTATCGGGATCTGACGAAATGATTCTTTGAACCTTCTACCCATGTTGAGCAGAGCTTTCTTCTTGGTCTTCTTCTTAACTTCCAGCAATGCCATCATATCTTGCTTCCCCTTGGCTAGGGCCAATAAAGTCTCTTGGAATTGAGAGTTTTGTTCCTGGAGATCCTTCATAGTTTTATCTAGATCCATCTTGCTGAAATAAAAAGCAGAAAGATAAGGAAACCTGTTATGTGAAAACCTGTCATGTTATGATGCATGGAAGATGTATATGCAAATGATTTCAAGGATTTATGGAATTTAAATTTGCATAGACAAAGGAATGAACAAATGCCAATTTTCATTAATTAGTTCAAAAGGATTACAACATGTCTCTTGGAATTACAAAATAACTTTCTAAGATAAAAAGAATGAACACATCCTCTTTGGTGCAAGGTAGGCGTTCACACTTTGCTCTTCTTGTAGCTGCTTTGTAAGCTCCAAGAACCTCTTCTCGCTAACGTAGAATTGATCTTTGAAAGTATATTGTTCTTCCTTTAGATGAACCTAACCTTTTTGCAAGTCTTTGAGAGAAGTAGGCATGTCGGGATGGAGGATAGTGTAGAGAACATCTCCTTCAACCACAAGCTTCATGATAACTTGTAAGATAGAGGGATAAAAAGGCATCATAAGTTTATGAGCACGAGCTCGTACCCACTTAAGGTAAGGCTCAATGGGAATGTAATTCTTGTGTCCCAGCGTCTTGCTATCCACTTTGCTCACCATCCTTCAAGCTCGTATAAACCTCCGGCGGTAACTCTGATCGTCGCTTTAATAGTCGAATACCACTCCTTGAAGGAGCATCTCATATGGACCATCCCTTCGGGCGTAACCAAACTGTCATAAGGTTAAGAAGAGGTTGTAAGTGATACCTCCCATAATGCCAAGTAAAGGGACATTAGGGAATTCATCACAACGATCAATGATAGTAACATTCTCCAAGGATCGAGAACACCAATGGACATCTGAATGTCTGAGAGTCATCAACCTATGGGACCACTTCAAACTTTGCTCGTTCTTCAACACAGATCAAGGAAGATTCGAAATAAACCATCTTTCCAAGAGAGGAGTGCAACACATGAGGATACCTCTTTTCCTCATAGTGCGAGAGTGAAAGGAATGTAGGATATCTCCCAACAAAGTAGGCACTAGGTTGCGAGACATAAAGATTTTTACAGCATTTACATCTATGAGTTGATCAGGGTTTGGAAACAAAACCATCCCATAATGAGAAGGGCCACAATTTATTCAAAATATTGTAAGTTCAAGGAGTTCCAACAATCTTGAGCTTTCTCAAACAAGAACTTGGCTAAGAAACCTTTGACACCACTCCTTGTTTCCCAATTAGTTGTGATATCAAATTGTTGCAAGGGTAGTGCTTGGGCAATCTCCTCAGGTTTTGGATATATTTTCGTACTATTGAAGGGTAGTTGATTGAGAATGGGAATACTCAAAAGTTCTGAAAATTCTTCTAGAGTAGGCACAAGTTGATAATCGGGAAAAGTGAAGAAATGGTGTAGAGAATCAAAGAATTGGAAGAGCACCTTCATCATATCTTCATCAGTGTTGGAAGTAACCAAATTTAGGAGGCGACCATGTCTTTCGGTGAATGGAGAATTCTCAGGAACCCTTGATGGTAACTCTTTGATTTGAGGAGGAATTATCACGATATTAACTCGGATAATATTCCTACGGATAAAAGCCATATCCTACAAAATAGTGCAATGATAAATCCCAAAAATCCTTGAAATGGTTAGTGAGTATGAGTATGATGTTACGATGTTTATGATGTCATGTACAAGTAAATATATGCAAACAAGGAAAACAAATAGTTAGGTTTAGGCTTGCATGGAGTCTCATAGGTAAATACCCTCTTGAAGTTTAGTTGGCTCAAACCTGTCCTAGAAGTAGTATTCGGGTTCTAAAGGAGCTCAATATCCCTGATTTGTCTTCTCAAGCATTGTTTCATCGCCAGCCTCTTCACGGAGACTGAAATATCCAGAAAATCAAACCTCAATGAGTGTAGTATCGAGTATCTACCAACTCTGAACTGCACCAAATCCAGTCATCTCACTACGTCCTAATGTCCAAGTTGGTCAAGTAAAGGTTCTAAAAGTCAGTTAGTGCTTCATGACATCACTCAGCGGCCCCGTATTCTCCTTGACTACTCAAGGGCTATCGGTACCCACAAATATGTCACACTAACATAGCTATTGCCTAGAACATGTCTGTATACCCCACACAATTTCCACAATGTATTGCTACTTACCTATAAGGTATCCCAAATCCTGGTACAGGATTAGAACAAGCCCAAACAAGGAACCAAAATGTAAAGGAAACAAATCAAAAAATGAAAGCAAATAAAGGTGATCTAGCCTTAAGTTAGCCCCACTTTTAGGTTTCTCCCTAACAAAGTTGCCAGTTCTGTGATACGGTGGGAGAAATGATTGAGATGTTTTGCAATTTTATCGCAAATGTTGCGGTTAGCAAGAGTCGCCACCGACTTTTATTTTACCCAAAAGGAAAGGCTGAAAAGAACAGGAAAGACCTTTGAGATTATTTCTTGAGTTCGGGGGGTAGATTATGAAAAGGGAAGGTGTTAGGACCCTTTTCATCCATAGTTATCTATGGGCTCTTAGTTGATTGCTAGATCACTTGCTTTTGTTTGAAAATATGCTTTGTGTGGTTTTTGAAAGTACTTTGAAAAGGCGCCAACGTTTAGGCAAACTTTGTAATAGTTCTCGTTCGTAAGAACGTATACAAAGTGTTAGGCTTTTGAAAATGTTTCAAGTTTGGAAAATGTTTCGAAAGTGTTTTTGAAAGTGTTGGTGTTTGTTTTGAAAATAAGCAAGAGTGTTTGATTTGAAATTGAGCAAGCAACTAAGAACAATCTACCAACTCAAAAGTATTTGTTCATTTCTTCCTTTCCTTTGATATTGCTATCTTACCATTGGTTGGTAAAAAGCCCTATCTTTGGATGTAAAGGGACGGGCATGGGTCATCATATAGCCATGATAGCAATGTTGTGAAATATCTTAGAAATTCTCTTTGAGGGACTAAGATCATTTCGAAAGGCAACATTTGATAGCGTTATCGATGGACTATGATCTTGTATTTTTCATTGTTTTTTGCTAAGATATCCCACATGCATAACATGGCCATTTTTGTAAGGCAACAAAGTGGAATTACCCTAAGGGTGAAAGTGTGCAAATGTGTTTGATTTAAATGCATTCTTTTGTCTTGACTTAGGGTTTGCTAACTTGTTGATTTTAGTCTTTCCAAACAAACCCTAATTACTAGCATTTATATAAAGCGATAAATTGCGGAAAGTAAATATACTAAGCTATTACATCATTAGGGGAGGGGGAATACAAATTTACAAATGAGGATTTTGCAAGAAAATTAAGCCTAATTAACTATTACAACCATATTGAAATAAATGTGCAAGAATTGAAAAAAAAGGTACAAATGCAAAATGGAAAAAGAAATGAGTTTTGTTTGATTTTTTTATGAAATGGTTTTAACCTAATTAAAGAAAAATGATTAATTAAAAATAAGCAAAATTAAACTTAAGCTAATTACGAAAGAAATTAAATTAAACATGTTTTTATGGTTTTTTATGAAAAGGTTTTAAATTAATAAAAACAAAATGAAATTTAATCAATTAAAATAAACCTAAGTTCTAAATTAATTTTAATTTACAAGAGAATAATATAATAATTAAACCTAATTATATAAATATTAATTATTTAAGAAAATAAATTAATTTGTTTTAAGAAAAATGTTTTTTAGTCCTTTTTAGTTTTATAAAGAAAAATAAAATATAAATGAGCATTTTTTTAATATGTAAATAAATAAATAAAATACTTTTGGGTTATTTGTTAATAAAAATAATATTAATAATAATAATAAAAATAATAAAACTGAAAATAAAAATCAAATAAGAAAAAGAAAATAAAAATATAAATGGATTGAGCCAGCATACAATAGTAAACATGGGGGTTAGAGAAAGCAGAAAAAATGGAAGGCCCAACAAAAAGAACCCAAGAGCCTGCTGAAACAAAAAATATGGAAGAAAAATGTGAACAAGAACAAATGGCTACCACTAGGGCTCGAACCCACGTCCCAAAGGTTAACAGGCACGCGCTTTACCACTGGGGTGGTTATACATCTGTTGATATAAACAAAACAATAAATATGTAACATAAATCAAGTCCTGAATGAACTTCATCTTCAACCTCCAACCAGAGAACCTGTAACTCATTCATTTCTCATCCATTCACAAAACTTCCAACATCAAACTTGTTAGAAATTTCCTCACGATTCTGAATATGTAAATAACTTAAGCTAATTCTCAAAGATGAGCATGAATTTCTAACAGTACAAAATTCTGACCTAAATATTTTCAGAGGTTCAAACTCAAAATTCTCCCTACTCAAGCAACATAAATGAAATCTATGGACATGTATAGTTTCAGGGCAGTGATGTTTACATTTTATCTTCACAAATGCAAGCCTAACAATGCATAAATGAGAAGATAGAAGTTCAAGAAAAATACCTCAAAACTGGAAATCATGAAATGAGTTTGATCTTTATTCAAGGTGCTACAATGATCAGGTTAGCTTCCTTGAGTCTCCATGAAACTAATGCAATGCTTAGCTTGAGTTGAGGGTGGCTGAAATGGCCTGGAGAAGTCCAACTGCAATCCTCTGTTTTTGGTTATGGAAGTTATGGTAAATGGTGATACAGTTCTAGAAATAGGATGGGGATAAGTTGTATTTTATATGAGGAAGCTTTTGAAACTAAAAGGCCAAAAAATGCACGAGGGAAATGGAAGTTTGGTATGTAAGGTAAGAACTTGCACAAAAATTGTGTTTTGAAGGAATTTCTGGCTAGAGGTGGTTTGGGAGTGTTTCAAGGTGTTCAAGCTCGTGTGTTAGGTTGCGTAACAATGTCTCAATGTATCGGAAAAGGTTTTTGGAGCTTGGGCTGATAAGAAGTACAAGCTCACATGTTATGGTTTTTTGGCTTGTTTTTGAAGCAAGCTTGACAAACATTGTTCCAAGGAAATGTACAAGGCTATCTAAAGTGGTTAGTCACTTTAAACATGCTTATCTGATTGCGTAGAGGATGCTTATGCATAGAGAAAAAAATGTAAAGCTCCAGACAAGTTGACTTTGTGATTAAAGCTTCTTTACTAGAATGGCAATGTTACTCTGTGCCATTAATGGAAATGCAACTTGGATAATAACTCAAATGCTTGGACAATGACCCTATCAGTTGTGAAAAACATTAATTATGGAGTGACAAACAAGTTTGAGGCCAGAAAAGCAAATATTATGCAGCCTAACACGGATTTGGTTCATTTGTTCTTCACAAAATGGCTTGTAATTCATGTTTGAAAACCCTAACTTATTGCTTTCGATTCTCCTTGCTCAAGTATGATCTCAATGAGTTCTTGGACATTTTGGAAATATTGTAACATCCTATACAACCTCTATGTTGGACATTTTTGAAAATTCATCTTGGAACTATGTAAAAAAATGCCATGAATTTGGTCAAAGTCCTGCCTAAACTAGGGCAAAATTTCACTAAGTTTCCAAGTTTCATGAACGTGTATTCACAAAATCATAACTTGAAATCCATGAAATTCTAGGAGAAGTTGTGTTTTACAATATTTTAGATATCATTTATATCTACAACTTTCATGTTGGAAGTTTCCTTTGAATTATCTTGCATCATGGTGTAAATTTGGTTCAAAATTATGAAAAAATATGAAATTTTCAACACTTAGAAAAATTTCTAAGTTTAGAAATTTTGACTTTTCAAAATGAAATCTTGACTTTTTGATTTCTTGAAGATCAAGTTTCATATTTTTACATGTTTTGATGAATTGTAATCTTTGACACTTGATTTTGACCAAAAAGTCAAAGTTCGACTTTTCAGTGGACAATTGACTTTTGATCAGTTGACTGAAAATCAATTATCATTCAATTGATTTTGAGAGATGTTTTGAGCCATGCCATTAGGTCAAAATGATTCATTTGAATCCTTGAGATCATGTCTCAAACCAATCAATCATTTTCTAGGTCAAAAATCAGAAATTGCACCTTCTCAGTCAAAACCCTAATTTTGACCATTTTTCCCTTTTGATGATCTGATCAAATTCATTGGGAATTGTGATCCAAACTTGATCAAATGATATATATGAGTTCATAATGGTTATATGGATAAAAAATTATGAAATTTTACTGTAAATTGACCATAGTTGACTTTTTCCCCAATACAATTGATTTTAGGTCAATTGATCAATTGACTGAGCAAAAATGTGATCCACGACTTGAAAGTTGACATGAGAAATCTTGAGAGTACAAAATGATCCATGAAAGTCAAATGAGGCATTAAAAGTCCATTGTTCCTTGTGCAATCTCATACACTAATTTTCAGTCATTCGTGCTTGAGGAGGTGTCTTGAGCTGATCAACCCTTGTGTAGTCTTGAACCAAAGGAGATCTTGTGAGAGATTACTTGAGAAATGAGAGGGAAAATATTTGGGTACAACAGCTGCCCCTGTTCAATCTTCTTAAACCTGAAGGGTTAGATTGGCAGATCCGCCATTCATGAGTTGAAGGTGGAAGATGATCGAACACTAGAGTGCCCAGAAATTTGCACTCGAAGATGGATTGGGAATGGGCTTATAGATGCCATTTGGAGGAATGTTGGTAAGCACTGGGAGAAGTATCAACATAAATATTTTGTCGATTTATACTAAAACTTGATGTTTCACCTGTGGGAAGAAAAGGTTAGTAGAATGCAGATGCATGCATGCTGTCTGCAAAATGTGGTATTATGCTAGATGCCTTTTGTATGTATATGTTATGGTGTATGAATGTGATATGTATGTTTGTCCGGGAAAATAAATCCTTGACTACTACTGAGGAATTTTGGGAAACTAAGTCCGGGATTGTTGTTGGGGATTAAGAGTATACATATCTCCAAACTTTGTTGAAAGGATGCTTCCGCTAGGGAATATCACTAGAATATCAACTGTTATCTGGTCGGATCCAGGTTTCACAACTTGCTGGGGGTGAGGAAGTAAAGTTCTATCTGGTCAGATCCAGGCTTCACGGTAACTTACTGGGGAAGAGATAAATTAACTGTTATCTGGTCTGATTCTAGGCTTTGTAGAAAATTTATTGAAATTGAATTGTTATCTGGTCGGATCTAGGCTTCCCTATAATTTTCTAGGGATAAGGGAGTTAACTGTCATCTGGTCGGATTCCAGGCTTTGCAGTAACTTTCTAGAAAAGGATGGAGTTGAACTGATATCTGGTCGGGTCCCAGCTTCACAGTAACTTGAAGTGGTAACTACTATCCGGTCGGGTCCAGGCCTCATAGTTTTTGAGAATTTATACTATTATCTGGTCGGGTCCAGGCTTCATAGTGTCTTGCTTGGAATTGTAGCTAGTTGTTATCTGGTCGGACTCTAGGCTTCACAATAGCTTGCTTGAAAATTGATATCTAGTCGGATCTAGGCTTCACAGATTTCTGAGGTGGATGAGGTTAATGGTTATATGCTCGGGTCCAGGTTTCACAATAAAATGCTTGGGGATTTAGTTGTTATCTGGTTAGATCCCAGGTTTCACATTAAATGTTTTAGGGGAATTGTTATCTGGTCGGATCCAGGCTTCATAATAACTTTTTGGGGTAGAGGCAAACTCTACTGGGGAAAAGAAGTTAAACCGTGGTCTGGTTGAGTCCAGGTTCTTCTATATCTTTGAAGAGTTAAACTATTATCTAGTCGGCTCTAGGTTTCATAGTATCTTGCAAAGTTAACTATTATCTGGTCGGATCCAGTCTTCATAGTTAGTTGAAAGGTTACACTATTATCTGGTCGGGTCTAGGCTCTATAATGACTTGAGAAATTGACTATTATCTGGTCGGGTCCAGGCTTCATAGTATCTTGAGATTTGTACTAATATCTGGCCAGGTCCGGGCTTCATAGTATCCTTTGGAGATAGTAAAGGTTTTGTTTATGGCTTTACTAGGGATTATGGGTCGTGGCCCTATGATTTGCAGTAGTCTGAACGGCAAACTCAAGCTGGAGAGTGTGGACTCAGTCATGGAAGACATACTCGGCTTGGGGAGATATACTCAGCTTAGGGAGGTATATTCATCTTGAGGAGAACATACTCAGCTGGGGATAACAGATTCAGCTAGGGAAGATAGGCTATGCGGGGGAATTTAAACTCAGTTGGGGAGTTATGCTTATTATTGTATGTTGTTTGTTGGGGAAACAAACCCTGTTGTTGAATACTCGATGAACTGCTGACGAAATGAGGTCTTTGAGGAAGAGATCCACAAGGCTTCTACTTGTAGGATTCAACTTAGCTTGGGAGAGAGATCTGTCAAGAGATTTAGACTCTGGCTGGAGATCAACCTATGCAAAGAGACTTCGTGGGTAACTTTGTTGAGGAAGGTTTATTGTAGTCATCTTGTGGGGATAATGTTAATGAAATAACTCTGTGGAGATATTCCATATACATTAAAAAGATGCTTGTTGTTGCTTAGCAGGACACATGTGCCAAATAGTTTTAATTATGTTCATATGCATATGCTCGTTCAACTTTAGTCATTGGACAAATTTGCATTCAAAATTAAAACCGAAAGTTTGCACTTCAAAGTATATTTGTATTGATATTTTGCCCATGAATAAGCATTTTGTACAAAGAGATGAAGATCCTAGTAAGAGGAAATCGTCGAAAGGAAAACAAAGAATTGAAAACAAAACAAATAGCCATGTGAAATGATCTCATTGCATTCCTATTATACTATTTCCCCAATGTCTTCGAATGCCCCTTGCTGTTGACACACGTTGATTGGATTGATCTTGGACCGTTTGAAATCGGACCTTGGTGATAAAGTTGACTGTGGTGATTCCACGGGACATAGTCATAAGCTTTCAATCCTTAATTTTTTCCTAGACCGCCCTTTCGGGTTTTCAGCCCACTAGGATACCCATTTTTGCGCAATTCACCCTTTCGGGTTTTCAACTTTCCAGGTGTACAATCTTTTGCATATATCCCTAATTTTTGCCCAAACCTTTTGGTTTGCTGGGATGCCCTTATTTTTCCTAGGTGTGTCAACCTAACGGGTCCTTTATGCGTAGTATTTTTTACTATATCCGCGTTTATAAGATGTGGGAAGTTTCACCATCAATGGTAGTCAGCATCATGGCACCGCCAGAGAACACTCTCTTGACAACAAAAGGCCCTTCGTAGGTGGGAGTCCATTTTCCTCTGGGGTCGCCTTGTGGAAGAATAATGCGCTTTATCACCAAGTTGCCAGCTTGAGATACTCGAGGCTTGACCTTTTTGTTGAAAGCCTTGATCATACGTTTTTGGCACATTTGACCATGACAAACAACAGCCAATCGTTTTTCATCGATCAAGTTTAGCTGATCCAATCTCGTTTGAATCCACTCGTATTCTCTTAGGCCTACCTCATTCATAATCCTTAGTGAGGGAATCTGAACTTCCACTGGCAAAACAGCTTCCATGCCATAAACTAAGGAAAAGGGAGTTGCCCCAGTTGATGTTCTAGCTGAAGTACGATAGCCGTGAAGAGAAAACGGTAACATATCATGCCAGTCCTTATAGGTCACTACCATCTTTTGCACAATCTTTTTGATGTTTTTGTTGGCCGCTTCGACCGCACCATTCATTTTAGGTCTATATGGAGAAGAATTATGATGCTTGATCTTAAACTGAGTGCAAAGCCCAGTAATCATAGCATTGTTGAGGTTAGTCCCATTGTCGATGATGATCCTTTCGGGGATACCATAACGACAGATGAGGTTATGTTTGATGTCTGGCTACCATATTCTTTGTGACTGAGGCAAAAGAGGCGGAATATCAACCACAGTAGCTTCCTAACTTACCTGGTAGGCTGGAATACCAACCACTGTACTGCAACCGATATTGCAACCCAAAAAATCAACAAACACAAAAAAAAGAAAAAAACTAGTAATAACACTATACCTATGAACCTAATATCAAATAATAACAAAAAGCATCCCCGACAAAAACGCCAATTTGATCCGCTGTCACACACGGATCAAAACGAGAAAAACTGTAGTTAGTGACAATGGCTCGAGTTGTATCACAAGAATTCTTGTATGATTTTTAACCAACCAAAGAGATTTTAGAGGGTTTGTTTCGATTAAGAAAATAGGTTAACATAAAGTGATTATCAAATAAGCTAAAGTGGCTAATTCTACTGATTCGAATTTTGGCTTATCACTGGCTATTTTTACTCCAATCCCCTAAGCGATTTCGTTCGTATTCGATTATGAAATAAATTAGACAAGCACTATCAATATCATGTGAATTATGTTCATGTTTACCACATTAAGCATATTGGTTTAAGGATTCGGCGAAGCTCGCAAAGAAGATAGGTTAGCACGCAATTAAAATTAGCAACATGCAACAATCGAATTTAATCAATTCTATCCTATGAGGGAAATCAAATTAAGCAAATGAAAGCAATAAAATTAAGCAAAAAAGATCATAGAATGAATAGAACATAAATCAATGTTAAATTGGAATTAAAATAACCTCAAAGCAATGGAATCCGTAGTTTATCGTGAAAATTAGTAAACAACCGCCATTCTTCTAAAAAGAAAAACATTTGGTTACTCACATGATCTACTAGATTGATCCTATGAATTTTTTTTCCAAAGGTTTATATCTTTCGAATGTTCATCTTTTCAAAGGTTATAGTTAATGTGTAAGTAAAGGACATAAGTTATATGTAAAGTGATTATAGGAAAATAAAAGGACTTCGACTTAAAAGTAAAAGGAATCAAAAGGAACTTGATAAATGTAATTTGACAATTAAGGAAAATTTGGTGATTCATACATACATTCTCAATTACTTTTTTTCTCTAACACTGGTACTTCAAGTTTATCTGAGTAACTTGTATAAAAAGTGAACACCATGAATTCTAATACAAATTTGAACCTAATTGTCTTACTCAATAGAAAAACCACATTCGACGTTGCATTCTTCCTTAAATCCTCAGGCTGTCATACTTCCTTCTAGATAAGATCAAAGAAATTGAGTTCAAATCCGTCTTTCGATTCAAAGCGCCAAAAACACAATTGTGACTTTATGAATTGTTTGAATTTGAAACTTGAAATATCTTAAGTCATATATACTCCAAAATAAGACTTTGTCAATAATTTTCATCCTTTATTAGGTCAGTTAGTCGAAGACCATAGGCAATAATCTTCACACCTCCTTTGCAAAAATTAAACTTTCTTCGATATCCTCTTAATTTTCTCATTTTTTGCAGAATCTTACATTTTGATGTCAAAGTTGCTTCATGATGACTATAACTACTGTGACGCCATGGTCATGATGACCATCTTTCAAAACGTCCCATTGAGACGTGCACAAGTCATATTTCACCATTGTCGCATTAAAGTATGTGTAAATCGTGGCTTCACAAAAAGTAACCACCTAGTTAGCATATCAAATGCTAACACATGTCCCACTATCTTTCATTTGAAAAAATGCAACTAAACCGTTTTCTCATTATAAATACTTCTTCCATATTTCAAAAACACTTTTTACTCTCATTTGCTTTCATCTCCTTAGAAAATTTTAAACTTCCTTCATCTCTTTTCTTTGAAATTCAACATTCAACTTTAAATTTTCTCAACAATGATGCCAACAAAGTAGAATGACAAGTCAGGCAAAGATGAAAAGAACACCAGAGGTGTTGTCTTCACTCCACTTTAATAAGTTACCAAACCTGTTCTTTTTTGAAATCAGGACTTCATTCCTACTCCAACACTTTCTGCTGAACAAAAAGCCATCTACGTGTCTCAGATGATAATCCCTTTTACTCTTGCTGACAAAACCCTATGATTTATGGGCCATATAGTTCACGTTGATGATCTGATGAAATTTAAGGAATTATTTCTCACATATCATGGAACCAAGCCCATAGCTAGTATGATTAGTACAAAAATAAAGTAGATAAAACTTCTAACCTAAACCCTAAGAAGCCCAATGTAGACACTATTTAAGAAGAATCTCCTGCAGATTCTGAAAATGCAGAAAAACCATTTCATTTAAATTACATGATTGATTCCTTTAGGTATTTTAGGTCATGCCCAATGAAAGATAATAGACAATATCTCGACTAGCTAGCTAAAGTCCAACAGAAGAAATCCCAAGTCTGGAAAGACATGGGTATTTTCGACTAAATCCAACACATGTTGATGGCATCCTTGTATTTCTGGGATGGTACCTAAAATACCTTTCACCATCCTTGGGGAATTGTAACCTCTATGTTGTTCGATTTTGCTGCTATTACTAGGCTTCGACCCACGGGAGAAACCTTCGACCCCTCTGAGCAAGCAACCAACACCATTGGTTTCAAACTTGAACATGTTGGCTTTACAAAGTATATCGATGATTACCATTATGAGGGAGATGAAGTGTCAGATGCCAAACATATATATTTTCTTTCTTTATGGCTATCTAGGTGTATCGTTTGCAGCAAATCCTTGCAAGTAGCTAAGAGATTTATGACTTTAGCTAATCAGCTTCACTCTGGTCGAAATGTATATCTAAGCAAACTAATATTAGCTAGACTATATGAATGTCTTGAGGAAGCTACTACATGATTGAAAAATTTTGAAGCAAGCACTAATTTATTACTAGTTGGAAGCAAGCACTAATTTATTACTAGTTGGCCCATATTGGCTGCTCCAACTATGGCGTAGTGACATGTTCGAAGGCTGATTGTCACAAGACTATTACCCAAAAAAGCAATATCTGATAACTTTCTTACCGACCCAAATTTTTCTCTTTCTGATCTAGAGAACGTGTGGCTCGTTATGCCAACTTTGTTGAGATTCCACTAATCCCTTTTCAACAATCTTTTTACTGCACAAAATATTTTGACTCCTGGTGGAATAAGTACTACTATGGAAACATGTTGGACGCCACCCTCTTCTATCAACATCTGACAATAGCTTTTGCCTATATGCAGGATCATGTCAAGAAAGGTACACAGACACACATCAAGGAGATCCTGGCATTCCAAAAGTACTTTGAAACTATCTACGATCCAACTAATCTTAGTCAAACCATATATACTGCAGCGAAAACTTTAATAGTTAAATTTACAAAGAGGCTTCCAAATTGGAGAATTCCCTCATGCGTCAAACCTGAGATAGGTATGATTTAGCTTTCAAACTTGAACCACCAAAATTCCCCAAATTACCCAGTGCTGATTTTGGTCTGGCATTTTATCCACCTTATCCAGACGGATTCGTCTATAGGAATTATCTCAATTTTTTAAAACAACAGTCTAAAAAACCCGTTGAACGAGTGATTTCGACTAAGCACACATCAGACAGTTTCAAAGGCTTACTTCACTTCGATCTAGATCAAGTCACAATACTTTCCCCAAGAGGTGAAGGTGTGGAACCAAAGGATCTCATGATCCCTTTGATCGTCTTTATTATTTTTCATTCTTGATTAATACTAAAATGTATTGCCTTGTAATGTTTTTTTAGTAGTCTAAAAGAAATAAGTGAAGAGAGAAAAGTTTACTACAATGACATGGTCGAAAAATGACCCTAAGTAGGATAATCCTTCATCGAATAGTGTTGCCTCGAAAGTTGAAAAATTCAAAACAACAACTAAGGTATAACTTAATCTTTCATTTTTCTTCATATATTGCGTTACTTTTGCTTATTCGTTTGTTTCTTATAGGCTAGTCGAAAGCCTCCTCCCAATCATAGGAAATGAAAACCAACTACTGAGATCCCAGAGGTTGCTGAAGATGCATCCCCTACTATTTTTAAGCCCAAGAAAATAAAGAAGAAGAAAGAAAAGATATCTTATGTAGCTTCTTCCCAACCACCAAAAACCATAGCAGTCAAAATCTTGTCCCCGTCACCAAAAAAGACAAAGAGTGTTCAACCATCTAGCAACGTTGTCTTGGAGCGAATTGAGAGCGATAATTCAAGTCCTCGACACGAAGGATTGAATGTATGATTTCTTCATATATAATCCTTCAAAAAATTATAGTCCTTTGTTTGAATAAATTATATTGTCCTTCTTGCAGGATACTCAACCAGTTCCAACTGAATCCCTAATTCAGTTTGAAGTTCCTCGTTGTAGTGGTACTTCTTTTTATCATCATCTACCCACTAATTAAGATTATAATAAAGGATCCTCCACTAATGTGAACCAACTTGACACCACTTCACATCCCGAGAAAGAACCTTCCCGTCACTCTGAAAGTGATCAAGAAGGACCTCAAGTTGCAACCCAGAAAATTCTTGGAGAAGGAATAGAAGATGATGGCAACCCCACTGATTCCACTCCCAAAAGAGGGAAACTTGATGAAGAGATGCTTGATGAAGATAAGAATCTGTCTGAGGTCATTGCACATTACTTCCATGACAAAGAGGAAGAAGATACACAAGCTCACTCTAGTTCGAATGAGAACTCTACTCTTGCTACTCAGCAAGAACATAGCAACGTTCTACCACAACCTTCTCAAGAGGAATTGGATACTTTGAAGAAAAAAAATCCTCTTGGATATGTTAAGTTCATGATGACCAGGAGAGGTTTGTGTTTAGAGAAAAGTTACTCCAATCATTTGAATTCCTCTAGTGGAGATTCAAACATGGGAACCTTTGAATAACTTCTTCAAAAAGTCAAAGAAAAGGTATGTCAAGCTGATCTATTTAATACCTTGAAGAAGGATGCCACTGCGTGCTACAAGTTAAAGAAGTTGATTAATAAAATCAACATAGTCACTTGACCTACTGAAGTTGTTGAAGTCTTAATAGACATAACTAGTTTGATTGACCAAATTAGCACTGACTACAATAGGGAATGAGATATTGTGTCGAAGCTTCAGGAGAAACAAGCTAGCCAATCAGCTGAATGGGCGAAAGCGCTTGAAACCTCCACCAAAGCTGAACAAATGGAGAAATACTTTCAGGTAGAAAAATAGGAGTTCAAGGTTCATACTCGCTCCATATATCTTTGGAAATAACCAATATTGGAACTGCAGGGTAAGATTTCCAAAGCAGAGGCCCATCAACAAGAGATCACAAAGATGAACAACACTGAGATGGACATGGAAAATTCTCAAAGCGTTCAACATGTCGAAAATGCTGAGAAATTGGAGGAAGAAGTTTCAGCGCTTCGAGCTACTAAATCTTCCATTGACTACATACAAAGTTTGGACAAGATTAAATATTACAGAATGAAGACGAAGCTCCCTTTTTGAGAATTTAATATTTTTAATATGTACTTTTTGCTTTTGTATGCATCGCTTAAGATGTAACTCTCAGATATAGCCATTTTGGCACCTTTGGTTTTAATACCATATTGCCTTTCATGCTTTCGACTTACTATTCTGTTGTAATTTTCATTTCGTGAAGCATGGGTTTAAATTTCTTTGGATTTCTTCCCTCATGTCTTTTTATTAAACCGATAATCACCTTATTTTCAACTTTGACTTGTCCATTTTCCTGAGCATAATATGGTGTAGATGTTAGTAATTTGAATCCCATTTCTTTAACAAACTCCTACATTTTTTGACCAGTGAAGACTGATCCCTGATCAATTGTCATAGTTTATGAGATTCCAAATCTATAAATTATCTGTATATGGATAAATTCAATGATAGATTCTTGATCCAAGTTCACCAAGGGTATTGCTTCAATCACCTACATAAAGTAATTGATTCCTACCAGAATGTACCTTTGACCTTTGGATGAGGCTGGTCGAATTTCTCAAACCAAGTCCAGTGCCAAATGGAGAATGGAAAAACACAAGAAAGAGGGGTTTGAGTTGGGGTTTTTAAATTTTAAGCAATATAAAATTTGGTTATCCTAGTTCATTTGAACTCAAACTACTCCAGTCCACCCGCCAAGGTGATTTCGCCTCTCTCAAATTAGGTCTTAATCAACTAATCAAACTTGATTACACAGACACAATGAAAACTGTCAAAGTCTTCTTGAGTTTAAACCACAACTCGACTTTCTCAAGGTATTACACAATTATATAATTAACAGAGTGTACAAAGATGTTTTCTAGAAAAAACAATATCTCTATAGTGATGTAGTACACAATTGAAAAGAATAAGATAACAAGGTAATGAGATTTCTCTTTTTCATTGTGTAGTAATTTTGTGTGCGATTTCTCATTCAAGTCTTCTTTATAGAGGTGATGCATGAGAGACATGAGAAGATGCTTTTCGAAGGTTGATAAAATGTAGTTAATGTTATTTCCAAGAGTAGAGATCATGTCTTAACTCAACCGTTACTTTTGATTTGCGATGAATAAATTGTAACGCTTCAGAACATGCTTTCTTGGGATCATATTAGAAGATGAATGTTACTATTAAGAATTCTTTTTGTTCTTCCAGAACTTTACTTTATCATAATATCAGAGTTTGTCTCATAGTGTTGGTGCAATCATAAGTTGTAGCATCAGAACTTCTTCATTTTAAGCGTGTTACATAGATTATCTTCTAAGTATGATATGCTATAATAGAGCTTCATAAGCGTAACTCTCTCATCTTCTATGCTTATTTCATCAGAGTTTGCTGCATATTAAAATACTTTATTACAGAGAATGTTTGTTCTTTATATATAACATGTGTTTGTTATCATCAAAACTCTTATAAGAATGTGGAACCAAACTATGTTCTAACAATCTCCTCCTTTTTTATGATGACAAAAAATTGTATATTTTGATATAATACTTAAGAACATAAAGAATTAACGTCTCCCCCTGAGTTGGATACTCAAATAAAGTTAAAAATACTTCCCTAAAGATGTTCTCATAAGAGCTTTTCAATGGATTTTTCCTGTTTGCTTTCAAAGGATAAAAATAGAAGTTATGGTATTCAAAATAATAAAATGATTTTTGTATTCCAAGTGGATTAAGATAAATAGAAGGAGGTGGATAGCCAGAATGTTGAAATAAGAAACAAAATAGAAACAAATTTTCAGAACTAAGGTTGAGGAGGTGGAAGTCGCGTGAATAAAGATTCCAATAAACTCTTGATCTGATTGTCCGATTCCTATTGTTTCCCAAGCATCCCCTTAATTTCCTTGCTAGTTTCATCCTTCTTGTCTTACCTTTCCTTAAACACAAAATTTTCTTTCTTCAACTCCTCTAGAGTTTTCAACACAAGAGAAGATGAGGTTGTTTCAGCAGAAGAGACCACTTTTTCAGAACTTACTGCAATTGATGCTGGCGTAGGAGATTCTTCGACTTCCTTGCCTTTGTCTTGAAACATGACCAGAGGAAGAGGATCAGGATACGGTTCATTATACTCTGATGTCTGAGAGGCTTCCCAAGGGGTGTTGTCCAGCAGAAGAAGGGATTTCTTTACCCAGTGTTGTAGAACTCGATCCTTAAAGATTTTCAGGCGATCGCAGAAGTTTTATTGAGCGATTTCATGTCTAAGCTCCTTTAGCTTCAAGGGTTCATAGGAAAACCATTTTCTAAACTGATTCTACTGAGAATCAGAGGCATCTATGTTGAGATTCTCAATGCAAGCTAGCTTTAGAGAGTTAATCCATTCTTGTATTTCTATTTCAAAAATCAACAAAGATTTACCAACATTTGCTTTTGAGATTTTTGGTTTTGGTTTGGGAACAAAAATTTTCTGAGAGCATGTGACGAGATTGTCCCAAGCTTCTAAATCAATGATTGTTCTAAGGAAATCTTCTGGATAGTTATTTGGAGAGGGAGAGTCAGAAAGAATTATAGGTGAATTGGGTGGTGTTGAATGATAGGCAGATGTAAGATTTGGGGATTATTGGTGGTAGAGAAAGCAATAGAAGGCAAGTGATGCCAGGGATGAATGTCATGGTATCAGAGTCAAAACTTGGATTTTCAGTTTGGGGAGCTTTAAACAGTGGATCAAATTGATCAATATCAAACAGAACTTTTGCAAGTTTTGGCTGAGTATGATCAAAATGGGTAGAAGGTGGATTAGTAAGAGGATTATTTATAGGAATTGAAGTGTCAATATCTAGGTAAAATTCATCAAAGGTTTGAGGAGATAGATCATTAGTGGGATTTAGAGATAATAGGGATTCAGATGTTGATAAAAATACTGATTCAATAACATAAACAAAAGACGAGTTACCTTTCTTTTTGGCAGCTTTGGGGGTCTTCTGAGAAGTTCCTTCTCCAACAACTTTCCTTTTTCTTCATTTTCTGGGAGCAACTTCCAGAGGTTGTTGCCTTAGATCAAGAATGTTAACATGTGGAATCGCACCGCCACTCTTGCAGGATTTCAAATACCTGAGAACAATTTCTGGAGAAGAATCTGCTTGAGTGAAGAGAGGAAAATCCTTTAGAGGCACTCTTCGGGTGGTGGTGATTGTTGGGTCCTTCTTAATAGTTTCAATAATCTTCATCTTCTTCAGATTCTTGGCGTTGAGAGGTTTACTAGTAGAAGCTTCTAGAACACTAGTTTGTTGAGCCTCAGTCATATGTTTTATCAGTCTGTTTTCTGTCAAAATATTTGAAATGAGCCTACCCAGAGGGATCCAATCTCTTTTTGTTCTTTCTTCTTCTCTTGTTTATTTTACACTAGTCTTCAGATGGTTGAACAAAATATGTGGGAGATGAACTTTGCTTTGGTGGCGATGAAGTACATAAGCTATTGTTGATCTATGTTGATGTATTCTAGAGAGTTAATTGGCTTCCTGTGATTGGTGCATCCCAGAATTATTTTAGACCAAATTCTGAGATAGTCCTTCAGATCTTTGATTTTGTTTGATGGTTGGCCAGAAGAAAAAATTTCCTGTGAGACCATGGTTATGTCAGATCTTTTGTCTTCCATATCACTACATCAAATATGACCGCCATCGTGACCTATGAGTTTCCCAATGAGATCTTCAATGATGATGATTTTCTTTCCCATAACCTAGGATGTTACCTAATAATTTGAAGTTGTGGCATGGTTCTAGAATTCTTTCACAAGTTTTGGAAAAACTGGACCTATGAGGCAATCGATGTACCTTTCTTCATTTGAGGAGTAAAAACCAGAAATGTTTTGAGAAACTTGAGGACTTTGATGAGAGGAAGCCATTTGTTCACACATACTCTTTTAGGTTTTTTGAAAGATGAACAGTTTGTAGAGAAAAAAAAAGAAGTGAGAGTGGAAATGTGATAGTGTTTGTGAAATCGTGAAGTATATATAGCAAATAGAAAGAAATAGCAATTTTAATTAAAAAGAAAAGGAATTAAATGAAAATTATTCTGAGAAATTAATTATTCCTGAAAAGAGGGATAACATGGAGATATGGAATAATTACCAATTTGACACGAGCCTCAATGCATCAACTCAACCGTTTTAGTCCCTTTAGAATTTAACATGTGTTTATGTAGTGAATTGCTGGCTTCTATCTTATAAATGAGCCATTTTTAGAGAATTTTCAGATCTTCTAGATAGATTTTGATAGAACTTTCCTTCTCACTTCTGAAGAACTATTGATCAAATGTTCACACAAAGAAAATTTAAGCATAAAGTTTTGAGGGTTTAAATATACAAAAATAATATTATCATTCCGGGTATAATTTCATACTGAGATGATTTAGAATGAAATTAAATCTATCTTTAGAAAGGGGTTTAGTAAAGACATCATCCCATTGATGGTCTGTGTCTATAAATTTTAAAGAGAGAGTTCCTTTCTAAATATAGTCCCTAATAAAATGATGTTTAATTTCTATATGTTTAGCCATAGAATGTAAAATAGGATTTTTTGAAAGACAAATAGAAGAAGTGTTATCACAGAGGATAAGAATGTTACTCATATATGTTAATGTCTTCAAGCTAACTCTTCTTCGAGAGCATCTGTGTGATGCATCCAATTGATGCTATATATTCAGCTTCAGTAGTTGACAATGCAATGATGGATTATATTTTTCTAGACCACGGGATTAGATTGTCTCCCAAAAATTGGCAGCTTCGAGAAGTACCTTTTCTTTCTATTCTGTCTCCAGGAAAGTCAGCCTCATAGTACCCTACTAATTTATATTCTCCGAATTTTCTATAACATACACCAACATTAGTAGTACCTTTCACATACTTGAAAATTCGCTTAACTCCTGTTAAGTGAGATTCTCTAGGATATGATTGGAATCTAGCACAGAGATAAACACTATACAAAATAGCAGGTCTTGAAGTTATTAAATATAAGAGAGAACCAATCATACATCTATAGAGCTTCTGTTGTACTTTCTTACTTACCTCTTTCTTTTCCAAAATGCATGTGGGATGCATAGGAGTTTTGGACGACTTACATTCTGACAAGTCAAATTTCTCCAAAAGCTCTTTGACATACTTGCTTTGATGAATGTAGGTTTCTTCTAGAGTTTGATTTATTTGGATACCCAGAAAGAACTTGAGTTTGCCCATCAAGCTTATTTCAAACTCTGCCTGCATAGACTTAGAATATTCTTTTCCCAAAGAGGCTTTAGTAGATCCAAAAAATATATCATCTACGTAAATTTGACAAACTAGAATTTCATTTTTAAATAGTTTACAGAATAAGGTTGTGTCCACTTTCCCTCAGGTAAAATTATTTTCTAGCAGAAAATTACTTAGTCTTTCATACCAAGCTATGGGAGCTTGTTTCAGACCTTATAATGATTTCTTAAGTTTATAAACATATTCATGATTTGTATTTTCAAAGCCAGGGGGTTGGTGCATATAAACTTCTTCATCAATGTATCCATTTGAAAAAGCACTTTTAACATCCATCTGATAAAGAGTGATGCCATTATTTACAACAAAAGAAATTAAAAGTCTGATAGATTGTAACCTGGTGACTGGAGCAAAGGTTTCTATATAGTCTATCTCTTCTTGCTGACTATAATCTTGTGCCACCAGTTGTGCTTTGTTTCTGAAGCCTTCTCCTTGTTCATTTAGCTTGTTTCTAAAGACCCATTTGGTTCTAATGATGTTAAAGCCTTTAGGTTTAGGAACTAGATCTCACACATCGTTTCAGGTAAATTGATATAGTTCTTTCTGCATTGAAAGGATCCAATCATTATTCAGAAGAGCTTCATTGATGGAAGTTGGTTCAATTAGAGACACTAATCCCATGAGTGATTCTTCAGAATTTCCGAATGTAGATGTTGTTTTGATTTGTCTTTTCAAGATTTTTCTTTTCTGCTTCTGGATTGTCTTTTCTGGATGGGGTCTTCAGAGGTTGCTGTAATATTTGAGACATCTTCTTCAGTATTTGGCTGTGATTCTTTATTAAGACCTTCTGACGCACTGTCTTCCGTACCTATAAATTAAACTTGTATATCTGCAAAAACTTCACCCTGATTTGACTTTTAAGAGCCAAGTTTATCATCAAATCTGACACTGATAGATTCTTCCATAATTCGTGTTTCTCTGTTATATACTCTATAACCTTTTGAGCATTCAAAGTATCCTAACATGAGACACTTTTGTGCTTTGTAATCAAACTTGTTCAGATGTTCTTTAGTGTTTATAATAAAGCAAGTACATCCAAATTGATGGAAATAAGAGATGTTGGGCTTTCTGTTCTTCCACACTTCATATGGATTCTTATCCCAAATAGGTTTTATGGAGATTCTATTATGAACATAACACTGTGTTAATTGATTCTGCACATAAGTTTTTAGGAATGTTAGTCTCGTTGATCATGGTTATGGCCATTTCTTGTAAAGTTCTATTCTTTCGATCTATAACTCCATTTTGTTGAGGAGTTCTAAGACAAGAGAAATCATGAGAGATTCCATTCTCATTAAAAAAGTTATCAAATATTTTATTTTCAAATTCTCCACCATGATCACTTATGACTTTAACAATTCTAAAATCTTTTTCGTTTTGAACTTGGTTACAGAAGGTAATGAACACAGAGTGTGACTCGTCCTTGTGTCTTAAGATCTTTACCCATGTCCATCTTCTATAGTCATCTACGATCACTAATCAATACTTCTTTCCACTAATGGATGTAGTTTTCATTGGTCCAAACAGATCTATATGTAAAAGTTCTAATGGTCTAGAGGTAGAAATAACAATTTTTTATTTGAAAGAAGGTTTTGCAAACTTGCCTTTTTGACATGCTTCACACAGAGCATCTGAGCTGAACTTCAGGTTTGGAAGTCCTCTGACTAGATTGATTTTGTTAATCTGAGATATTCTTCTCATACTAACATGCCACAATATTTTGTGTCACACCCATTGCTCATCGTTAACAAACATTAGGCATTTTACATTCAGACTTTTTAGTTCAGAAAAGTTTATTTTGTAAATTTTGTTATTTCTCTTTCCATTAAAAAGGATAAATCCATCTTTCTGACTAACTGCTTTACAGGACTTTTGATTAAATAGGTTATGGATAATAGGTTATGCATTAATCCATCTACTAACAGAACATTAGTTATAGAAGGAAGTGTACCGTTACCAATAGTTTCAAAGCCAATAATCATTCCTTTATGGTTGCCTATGAAACCTACAGAGCCTCCAGATTTAAGCTCCATACTTTGAAACATATGCTTTCTTATCCTCATGTGTCAAGAGCATCTAGAGTCCAGGTACCAAGATCGGTGTTTCAACTTTGCTGTTAAAGACATCTGCAACATAGACAATTTTTTCCTTAGGTACCCATATCTTTTTGGGTCCTTGTTTATTAGATTTACCAAATTTCTATTTGAATTTTGGTTTAGCAGAAAAAGCATTACTAGTATACTTTATGTCATATGTATGTCCATATGTGAAGTATGAATAGAGAGTTGTGTGTGCTATGACTATATCATCAACTTTCTTTGGTTGAGATTATTTTACCTTATATCCTATACCTTTTCTTCCATTTCTGCTAACTCCATAAATCATTGATGCCATCTTGCTCCTATCTATGCTTTTAGCTAGAAATTTTTGAAAGCTATGATCATATTCTTTTATGATTCTATTAGAATTATTAGAAACTTCTGAAACAGTTTCTTTCTGAGCGCTTTAAAATTTATTTTTAATAACATAATTTTCATTTTCGAGTTTAGAAATGACTTGTTTTAGCCTAGAGTTTTATGTTTTTAGTTTCTTAGATTCTTCAGAGTCAGATACTAGATCCTTTTTCAGGTTCTTTCTTTTGACTCGAAGTTGCTGATATCTTTCAAGATTTTCTGACAGGCTTTCTAATTGAGATCTAGAAAAGTTAGAGAATACCTATTTTCCCTCTTAGTCAGACTATGAGATGATAACGTGTCATCTGATACGTTAGCCATTAGGCTAGGTTGGCTCGTTCATCTTCTGATTTTCTTTTAGATTCAGAAGATTCGGAGTCATCCCATGTTCCCATAAGACTTTTTTTCTTTTCTTTGAATGACTTCTTTTTAGGTTTTTCTTTTTGAAGATTTGGATAGTCGCTTTTGTAATGACCTTGTTCATTGCATTCGTAGCAAAAAATATCTCTATTACTAGATTTTGTGTATCTAGAAGATGATTATGAATGATTCCCTGTTCTTCTGGGAGTTCTAAACTTTCTCCACCTGTGCTTCCATAGCTGATTGACTCTTCTAGAGAGAAGATATAGTTCGTCTTCTTTGAACGAGGATCCACCAGAGTTTTCTTCTTTTGCATGAAAAACTTTGGGTTCATATTTGTTATTAGATTTGAGAGCGAGAGACTTACCTTACTTCTGGGGCTCATCTTCTTCTAGTTTTTTCTCATGACTTCTTAAGGAACTGATCAGTTCTTCAAGAGATATTTTGTTCAGATCTTTTGTTAGTTTTAAGACTGTGACCATGGGTGTCCATTTCTTGGGTAAGCTTCTGAAGATTTTCTTTACATGATCTGCTGCTGAGTACCCTTTGTCCAGAACTTTTAGCCCAGCAACCAGAATTTGAAACCTTGAGATCATTGTTTCAATTGTTTCATCTTCTTCCATTTTAAAACCCTCATACTTCTGAATGAGAGCAAGAGCTTTGGTTTCTTTTACTTGTATGTTGCTGTCATGCGTCATTCTCAAGGAGTCAAATATGTTTTTGGCTGATTCCCTGTTTGTGAACTTCTCATACTCGGTGTACGAGATAACACTCAAGCAGATTTTTCTGTCTTTGTGATGATTTCTAAATTCCTTCTTTTGTTGATCTGTCATTCTCTTTCTGTCAATCTTCTGACCGCTTTTGTCAACTATATTTATGTATCCATTGGTTACCATATCCTAGAGACCAGCTTCATAAGCTAGAAAGAAACTTTTGATTATGTCTTTCTAGTAATCGAAGTTCTCACCATCAAAGATCAGGGGTTTTCCGATAATTCTGTCTTTCTCATCATGATTATCATTGTTGATGATCTGACTTGGTCCCACCATAATTTTTTTCTTGCTTGGATCTTTTTCTGACATGGTTAAGTATTTACAACCAGAACCAGGCGCTCAAACTAGTCCAGAATAGAAAAACACAAGAAATGCGGGTTTGAATTTGGGTTTTTAAATTCAAAGCAATAGAAACATTGGTTATCTTTGTTTGTTTAAACTCAAACTACTCCAGTCCATCCACCAATGTGATTTCGCCTCTCTCAAATGAGGTCTTAATCCACTAATCAAACTTGATTACGCAGATACAATGAGTTCAAACCTTCTTGAGTTCAAAGCATAACTCAGCTTTCTCAAGGTATTACACAATAATATAATTAACAGAGTGTACAAATATGTTCTCTAGATAAAACAATATCACTATAGTGATACATTACACAATTGAAAAGCACAAGATGACAAGGTAATAAGATTTCTCTTTTTCAGTGCACACTAAAATTGTATGTGATTTCTCCTTCAAGTCTTCTTTATATAGGTGATGCATGAGAGACATGAGAATATTCTTTTAGAAGGTAGATAAAGTGTAGTTAATTTTCTTTCCAAAAGTAGAAATCTTGTCTTGATTCAGCTGTTACTTTTGATTTACAATGAATAAATTGTAACACTTCAGAACATGCTTTATTGGGATCATATCAGAAGATGAATGTTACTGTTGAGACTTCTTTTTGTTCTTTTAGAACTTTACTTTATCATTATATCAACGTTTGTCTCGCAGCGTTGGTGCAATCAAAATTTGTAGGTTAGAACTTCTTCATTTTAAGCGTGTTACACATATTTGCTTCTATGTATGATATGCTATAACGGAGCTTCAGAAGCGTAACTCTCTCATCTTCTATGCTTCTTTCATCAGAGTTTCCGGCATATTAAAATACTTTATTAGAGAGCATATTTGTTCTTTATATATAACATGTGTTTGTTATCATCAAAACTCTTATAAGAATGTAGAACCAAACTATGTTCTAACACCTAACCCCTGAAGGGACATGGCTTAATTATAACATGTAATTCACTTGCAGGATCATGTTGAACACCTGAATGAATATGACATTCTAGACATCCTTTGGAGAATTCAATACAATCTTTAAGCATAGTGGGCCAATACATCCCATATCGAAACAAAAGCCATTTCATGTTGTAACCTTCCTAATGTGCTCCACATGCACCACTGCGCATATTTGACAATGCTAAGTATGCCCCACTTTCTCCTAAGCATTTGAGTAAGACTCCTTATGGTGTTTCTCTCTCTTATGCCTTTGCGATTTCATCTCCCTTCTCATCTTCTTTTGGTTCATCTTCCTTCTCAGTTGGTTTACCAGTACTCTGGTACATGGCTGGATTTTTGGTTCTTGGATTAGTTGGTCCTTCTACTTCTGTTCCACTCCGAAGTATTATACCATTAGCATGACCATTTGGATTTGGTTGTGGTTGGCCAGGAAAAGTGCCAGCTGGAGCAGTTGTAGCTGCTTGTTATTGAGCCTCTTGAGAGATTTGCGTTTCAAGTATTTTGGTATGAGTGGCTAGGGCATCATCCTTGTTTAATAGCTGCTTTAGTTGTTCAATAATATGTATGTTTTGATTTAGAAAATCTTTGTTTTGTTGAACTTGAGTTTCCATGAAGTTTTCTATCATGATTTATATAATTTATTTCCTAGGAATAATTGGAGTAATTTGGGCGGCTTTCTGGTATCCTAGTGGTGTAGTAGGGGCTTGCCCAGGTGCATATAATGCATTGTTTTTCTTGTATGAATGTTTGGGTGGTTCTTCCAAGTAGGATTATAAGTATTCCCGTATGGGTTTCCTTGAGCATAATTCACTGGATCAGCTGGTACTCCTATTAAAAGTGGACATTCGGGTGCAACATGTGCGTGAAGTCCGCATAATTCGCAGGTTGGAGCTACTGCAGCCATGGCGGCTGCGGGATTTGTGGTCAAGTTTTTTATCTCTTGGGTAAGAGCTTCAACCTTAGCGTTAACTTGGTCTAAATTTCTAACTTCGTACATAACACCTTTTGTTTGAGGTCTCTCTATAAGGGTTTTATCACTTTCCCACTAGTAATGGTTTTGAGCCATACTTTTGATAAGCTGATAAGCATCATGATAAGGTTTATCCATCAGTGTGCTGCCAACTTTAGCATCAATAGTTAGTCTTGTGTTATATAATAGACAATTGTAAAAGATATGGATGATCAACCATTCTTCTATACCGTGATGTGAAAAAATTCACAACATGTCTTTGTATCTTTCCCATTCTTCGAAAAGATATTCCATTTCCTTTTGTTTAAAACCATTGATATTGGCTCTTAGCATATCCGTCTTACTTGGAAGAAAATATTATGCTAGGAAAACTTTCTTCAATTTGTTCCATGTGGTAACAAAATTAGATGGCATAGGATGGAGCCAATCTCTCTTTGTATCTCATAATGAAAAAGGGAAAAGACAAAGTCTTATTTCTTCGGGGCTGACACCATTTTCTTTTACTGTGTCTGCGTACTGCACAAACACGGAAAATGTTAGCTCAGATCGTCCGTAGGACATCCCAAAAACTGATTTTGTTGGAAAACAATGTTATTATGAAGTTTCTCCCGCGATGGGGAAGCATAATCCTTAAATGTACGATTTTGGGGTCCTTTGGCCGTTCTTGGTTCAAGAAGAGATAAATATGGAAGATTGAATTCGCGAAGATTGTGTTTAATTTGGTATTCTCTAATTCAGCGTCTTATACTAACAAAATGCTCGACCTCATCGATTGGTTGCTCTAATTCTTCGCCTTGAGAGCGAGTGTTTAGCATATAATCAACAGATAAAAGGAAATCTTTTTTTGTCTTAATCTATAATGCGTAACAAAGAATTAACAATATCGGCAAAATCAATCCCTAATAACAACGCCAAAAACTTGATTGCGACTTTAAGAGTCTATCAGGTGTATTAATTGTAAGTGCACAATCTAATCACATAGTTTTAAAAGATATCAAACCCACAAGGACTGATAATTGAATTACTGCTATCTAGAGTCACCGTGTAAAGCTAAGGCTAATAGTTAATCTTATGTTTTGGGTTAGAAGAAAATAAGCTTAGACTTTAATGAAATATTTGATAACGAGACACCGGTACATAATACGCCTGACTTGGGAGATTCAGTAAGTTATTTGCATACCTTAAGTATTCAAAACATTGCTTTAGTAGAAACTATCAGTTTAAAAACCTTTATCTCACACTCTCGTGATTATTGATTTAGACTATATTATTAAACTTAAATGTTTGCTCTCGCTGTCTCATTTAAAATCTAAAAATACTTTTTGAAAACAAATAGAATCTAATCAATCTTAAACTACTCTCGCTGTATTTAAAACTAATGTTTGATTACCACTATCTGGATAAAATCTCAAACTCTCTTTATATCAATTTTAGCCTTGGTTTGTCTCTTAGTCTCGTAACTAAACAGTTTTAATATTAAATGTGGGAAACCAAACCAGAAAAGTATTTTATAAATGTTTATGCCAATTTATTACTGAACCCCTTCGGTTTATGACCTTACATACCGATATCAGGGAAGTTAGCCAGACATATTCTTTATTACGAATACAAAATAATAGCAAGCATATAGTGATTTAGTCATGATTGATAAATAAAGAGACAATAATATAATTGAATTAAAAACCTGGAATTAAATAATGGAAAATTGAATTTCTGCAACACTTCTAGTACTGTAAACAATGCTCCACAGGTCGACAGGATTTGGTTTGCGAAAAATAAATTCGAAAAAAGAAATAAAAATAAACCTAAGCAAAATTTATGAGACTATGAAAAAAATCTAATGATGCAATACTTTCCGGTGTATAAAACTATTACTATTTAGGTGAGGGTTTTATCTGCTTAAAAGTTTTAAACAAAACTTCTAAACTCTTGAAAAATTGGAATAATGGGCGAGAGCCTTTTTGTTGTAAACTATCGTCCTTTTATAGTGCTCTCCTATAAAAAATTCATTGATAGAAATTAGTACTTGTGACTTCATGGCCTAGTCTCAGAATATTTCGTGCGTGGAGAAAAATCAAGAGGAAATGCAGGAGTCGTGGTTGGTACATTCGTAACATGGATAAAACTTCATATTTAACGCTGAAAAGAGCTTGTGACGAGTGCCATGCATTGTGTGCCGTGGGGTTCACATATTTTTAGTATGTGTCAATCGTCATACCATGTGTGCCGAGGGGCACACATATTTAGCTTGTGCCGACCGTCAGGGAGCTGTGACGACCGTCACAGTCTTCTTATATGAATATTTTTGCTACTTTCTTCAACTTTGTAATTTTCAATCCATTTCTTTTCCATTTCTTCTCCTTTTCTCAAGTAGGCCTCGTGGAAAATAATTATCTGAAACAAACTCAAAATACCAATGTAATTCAACATAATCAAGACTAAATGGTAACTTTATTTATGCAAATGAGTTCGAATATGCTATGTATTTTCGCGTTATCAAGAAATGATATTGGGATTGATAATGCTTTGTAGGCTATGGCTCAGGCTATGCAAAAGCAGCTAATGCCAGTGAGAATGATGAATCTCGTGTTTTGGAGACGTTTCAGAGGAATCACCTGTCTGTTTGCAAAGGTAGATACGATCCTGGTGAAGCGCAGACTTGGATCAAGGAGATTGATAGGATATTTCATGTCATGGATTTCACATAAGCGCATAAGGCGCGGTTTGGTACACATCAACTAGAAAATAAAGCTAATGACTGGTGGGTCGGTACCTGTATGAGACAGAAAACATTAGGTGAAGCTATTACTTAGATGTGTTTAGTAGGGATTTTTTGACGAAGTACTTTCCAGAGCATGTGTGTGGAAATAAATAGTTTGAGTTTCTGGAGTTAAAACAAGGGAACTTGACTGTGACTGAGTATGCTTCAAGGTTTGTGGAACTGGCCAATTATTATCCACATTACAGATAAGCGACGACTGAATTCTCGAGGTGTATTAAGTTTGAGAATGGTTTACGCCTAGAAATCAAACTGGAAATCGGGTATCAACATATTCGTGTATTTTCAGAGTTGGTGTACATTATAGAATTTATGAAGAAGACAGTAAAGCTAGTTCAACTCACTACAAGAGTTTGAACGAGAAAAGAGGAAAGCAGTATCAAGAACGTAAGAATCCTTATGATGCTCTTGCTGATAAAGGGAAACAAAAGGCTTTT
Organism: Vicia faba; assembly: GCA_948472305.1. Taxonomy (NCBI): domain Eukaryota; kingdom Viridiplantae; phylum Streptophyta; class Magnoliopsida; order Fabales; family Fabaceae; genus Vicia; species Vicia faba. The sequence continues at coordinate 1,450,890,793 of OX451735.1, forward strand.
GATGGGAAGAAGACAAGTGAGGGAGGAGCTTCCGCTTCTATTAAGTGTTATAGGTGTGGTGAACAAGGTCACACCGTTCTAACAAATGTGAGAATAAGGTGCTGAGGTGCTACAAATGTGGTAAGACGGGTCATCGTGCTCCTGAATACAAGAACGATGGTTCAACCTATTTCAATTGTGAAGAGCAGGGTCATATCTGTACCCAATGTCAGAATCCGAAGAGGGACGATGATGCTGAGACCAATGGTAGTGTGTTCGCTTTGAGTGGATTAGAAGATTACAAGGAGGACAACTTGATTCGGGGTACTTGTTTTATTAATGATGTTAAATTGGTCGCTATTATTGGTATTGGGGCTACTCATTCATTTATTTTGCTTGAATGTACTACTAAGTTGGAATGGGAATTATCTGATATAAATGGTAGTAAGGTAATAGATACTCCTGCTAGTGGTTATGTTACTATTACTTATGTTTGTTTGAAATGTCCCTTGACTACCTATGGTAAGATTTTTGTGATGGATTTGGTGTGTCTACCCTTACACCAAGTCAATATTATCCTTGGGATGATCTGGTTAGATTTCAACTATGTTCATATTAAATGTTTTAACAAGACTTTGAGGGTCCCTAAGTTTGGTGATAATGGAGAATTGATGTTGTTGACCGTGAAGCAAGTGAATGAACTTTCAGAAGACGAAGCCTTGATGTTTGCAATGTTTGCATCATGCAAGTTGATGGTAAAGATGTGAATATGGAATTACTGATTACTTGTGAATTTCCAGAGGTGTTTCCAGATGACATCATTAATTTATTCCCTGAATGTGAAGTGGGGTTTTCTAAAGATTTGGTGCCAGATAGGAGTTCAGTATTGATGGATCCTTACAGAATATCGGCTTCCGAGATGAGCGAGTTAAAGGAATAACTAGAAGATATACTCGAGAAGAATTTTGTGCGACCGAGTGTTTCATCTTGGGGTGTGCCTATAATGTTGGTCAAGAAGAATGATGGAAGTATGGTAATGCATGTAGATTACAGACAATTGAATATGGTGTCTATTAAGAATAAATATCCACTTCCGAGGGTCGATGATTTGATAGATCAATTGGTGGGTGCTTATGTTTTCAGCAAGTTCAATTTAAGGTCAGCGTATCATCAAATTCGAGATAAACCAGATGATATTCCGAAGATGGCTTTCTGAATGAGGTATGCTAATTATGAATACATTGTGATTTCGTTTGGGGTATCAAATGCGCCATGTGTTTTCATTGAGTATATGAATAAAAATTTTCATTCCTACCAAGATATGTTTGTAGTAGTATTTATTGATGATATTCTGATCTATCCTAAGTCAGAAGAAGAGCAAGTTGAGCATTTGCAAATGGTTTGCAAGTGTTAGAGGAAAATAAATTATATGCAAAGTTTTCAAAGTGTGAATTTTGGCCAAAGGAAGTTAGTTTTCTCCGGCATGTGATTTCTAGTTGTGGGATTATTGTGGATCTTTCTAAAGTTGATGTTGTATTGCAATGGGAGACTCCAAAGTATGCAACCAAGATTCGAAGTTTTCTTGGTTTGGAAGGTTATTATCGAAGATTAATTGAAGTATTTTCTAAGTTGGATTTTCCGTTGTCTTAGTTTACTCGAAAGGGTCAGGCTTATGTGTGGGAGGTTGCATGTGAAGAAAGCTTTATGGAATAAAATAAGAGGTTGGTAACTACTCTGATATTGATTTTCCCTAATCAGAGTGAGTCTTTTGTGGTGTATTATGATGCGTCCATGATGGGTGTTGGAGGTGTGCTAATGCAAAATGGGCATGTGGTTGCTTATGCTTCTAGGAAACTCAGAGTTCATGAAAGAAATTATCCTATACATGAACTAGAACTAGTAGTTGTAGTGTTTTTATTGAAGATTTTGAGACATTACCTTTTTGGTTCTAAATTTAAAGTGTTTGGTGATCACAAAAGTTTAATGTATTTTTTCAACAAGAAGAAATTAAATATGAGACAAAGAAGGTGGCTTGAATTTATAAAATATTATGATTTCGATTAGAGTTACCATCCTGGTAAAGCAAATGTAGTTGTTGACGCACTGAGTAGGAAGCCCTTGCATATGTCAATGCTTATGGTTCGAGAGTTAGAAATGATTGAACAATTCAGAGATATGAACTTGGTGTGTAAAGAGACTCCTAATTGTTGAAACTGACTAGTTGAATAATAGAAAAAATCCGAGAAGGTTAGAAGTTTGATTTGAGGTTAGTTGACCAATTGAGTTTTATTAACCAAGGTAAATGAGATAAGTTCATAATTAATAAGAAAGGTGTGATAAGGTTTGGCGATAGATTCTGTGTCCCAGATATTCCTGAATTTACAAAGGGTATTCTCGAGGAAGGGTATATAAGAGGGTTAAGTATTCATCTAGGTGCTACAAAGATGTATCAAGACTTGAAGAAATTGTTTTGGTGGCCTAGTATGAAAAATTAAGTTGCCAAATTTGTTTATGATTGATTGACTTGTTAGAAATAAATATTGAGCATTAGAGCCTATGGGTCTTATGCACCATTGAGTATTCCAGAATGGAAGTGGGACAGTGTTTCCATGGATATTGTGTCAGGTTTGTCGAAGACTGCTAAAGGAAATGATTCGATTTGGGTGATTATGGATAGGTTGACTAAGTCAAATAATATCTTGCCGATGAAGATTAAGCATCCTATGGAGAAGCTAGCTGAGATGTATATTAATAAAATTATGTAATTGTATGGTGTTATACCCCAATTTTTGCCCCTAAGATTCCTCTATCATCTCATATCAACTAAATCATATCAAGATCACAATTGGGTTTGGTTCTTCCCCTTATCTATAGGTTTTCTCATGAGAAATTACCAAGCACCTTGATTCATATATGTTTTGTATTTATTAACTTTTAACTAATAAATAAAATGAATGTTTTCTCTAATTGATGATATTATAGGTAAGGGCACAACACATTTTATCAATTTGATTTATAGGTTCATGAGTTTATTTCCATGTCTTCTTCAACAAAGCTTCATTTAGAGTCAAGCTTAATCATTGGAGATACTTTGAAGTAATATCATGACAAGGTCTACTATGAATTAGCATGCCTCAATTTGTCAAAGAAAATCAAAAGATTCAAAAGTTGATTGAAAAAGTTTGACTTAATTAGACAAGTTCTTGATTTCTTGGTCACAATTGCATAACTCTATCATTACTTAATTTTTTAAGGTGGATTTTGTTGATATTAATTTTTATTATCACCCAAAACAACTTATATTCACATGGAAAAAGTTATTATGCAAGAAAGTTGGTTAAAATTGAAAGAGGTTTCCAAGTCATTTTGGTGCTCTAGGAGCTAGGGTTTTGAACTTCTAAGGGCTATATCTTGCTCATATTTTGGTATTTTTTATTGATTCCAAAAACATGCTTCTATTTAAAGAGTTATCAACCAATAACTTCAAAAGTTTTAATAAAATTTTATGTGGAAGATGCCTAATGATGAAGAGAAGATTACAAGTCCCTTAGATAGGCCATCAAATTCCCTTATGTAACTTCAAAAGGTCATAACTTGATTAATTTTTATATCCTTGAGCTTATAATTTTTCCACAATGATCTTAATAATGTGAACTTCAACTCTTATATCATGAGCAAAGCTTGAAAATGAATGGAAGATGCCCTAGGAATGCAAAAGGTTATAGGTTATTTCATGGATTTTCACCAACTTCAGAAAGTCATAACTTTCTCAATTCTTTGAGTTTTTAAGTGGTTCAAATCTCAAAATGTCATTTAATAGATATAATTGATGCCATATATTTTGGTCAAAAGAAAATTTTGGGTGGAAGGTGATGTTTGGATGCAAAACATTATAGGTCAATTTTGAAGAAAAACTTAGAATTTTTCTAAGTATAAAAAGTCAGCATCTTTTTCTCAACTTTGACTCATCACAACTCCTATCTCAAGTATCCATTTGATCTCTATATTTTCAAATTGTAAAATTTGTGACCTTCTCTTTCAATTACTTCAAGAATCATGCCCTAAGAATCCTTGAGTTGTGAATGCCATTGATTTAAAATTGGTACCTTGAAACTAATTTTTTCCCCCAAGTTAGAATTTGAAATGCACAATTCAGCTTCTAACCACTAAATTTCTGCGCGTTTTCACTTATAATCATGTTTAACAATCTCCCATAAGTGATTAGCACCGTGAAACACAAGTTTTGGTTGAGTTTTGAGCAAAATAGGAGTCACACTTTTCATTTCCTCAAACATTTATAGCCAATTGACCCCGATTCAGATCCCACATGCATTCTGAATTTGAATTTCTGATTTCTTACTTTCACACTCCAAAACACCAAAAGCTCCATTCAGTTAGCTTCATTGAACTTCTATGAAGCTAACCATACTCTTACCTTCAAGAATTGTGACCTATATTGATCTAAAGAACTCCAGTTTCAGATCCACCTTATGCTACTTCGTTCAGGTCAATTTCTTGGTTAAATCGATCCAAATAAAAGACTAATCTACTCTATGCATCCTTCTGATTCTCATGTTTTTTACAATTTGTGATTTCGTTGAGATTTGAGTGAGATATTCCCGAATTTTGTGCCCGCTATAATTTATTCATTTTCTCAATTTAAATCTTCCTTAATTTATATAAATTTGGCGCGATGGTACCATTAGAACCGTCTTGAAGTGATTAATCTAATGGTACCGGTCTGGTCCTCTAATTTTACAATTTGAGGAATCCCAATCTAGGGCATCTGGAGGTTGAAGACGACTACGTGTCGTGCTTCAACGAATGAAAGCGTGACATGTGATATTTTGAATTCAATCTAGTGTGTTTGCTCTATCATACGCGTGCTTTGAGAGCCCTTGGATCTGATTACATTCATTAGTCAGACTCCATCCAACGCACCAGAATATTAGTTGTTTTTAATATTTAAAACGTGATCCGGTGCAATTTCTAAAGTTGACCATGATATGCACATCGTGCTTGATCATTTGGATCTGATTACTTGTGTGTTTTGACTCTCATCCAATGATCCATATTTTTTTTGTTTGTTATTTTATTTTCTGATTTTTTATTTTTATTGATTTAAACTTCAAAAAAACATAGAAAATTCACTTCTGACTCAAAAATTATGAAAAAATTTACAAAAATATTTTCCAATATTCTCTTTCTGATTTTTATTTTTTCTTGATTTTTTTTTAAGATTAGATATTTTTTATAATTTATTCTTTATTTTGACTTATTTTAAAATACTTTTGATATTTTTAAATTCTAATAATTTTTTATGAAATTTTTTTTACTCATTTCTGATTTTTCTAAATTTTTTCTAGAATTTTATTTTGAATTTTACTATTTTTTATATTTTTATTCACTTATTTGAATGATCTTAATTAGTTTAAAAATACTTTTCTGTTTTAAAAAAGTACCAAAAAATTTATAAAAATACTTGAGGTCATTTTTTATTTTTCTATGGTCTTTTTAAATTTTTTTTTGAAACTTTGAAAATAGTTTGCTATTTTACCTCTTATTTTAATTTTAAAAATAATTTAAAAGTCATTTTTCTTTTTTTATTTTATTCATTAAATGAAATTTATTTTTTAATATATTCTGACTATGTGATTGTTGATAAAAAAGTTCATTAACATTATTGGATCTTGGGTGTTCAGTTAAACTCCACCAAAATGAATGGATGATTTTAATGATAGTTTTGATCAAGGTTTTTGATTCAAATGTATCCCCTCTCTCTTCCTCTCATCCTCTTCTCTTTATGCTAAATGTTGTTAGAGGATGATCTACATATCATCACTCCAAACACATGGCACATAAATTTCTATTGACCGGCCTCAAAATAGGTGCGACTTCTATATAAGTCCATTTACGATTGCTTAACATATCACTAACTTTTGTCCCGATTCAAGAAATGATCATTCGTGGTCCAAACCTATGTTTGCAAGCCCAAGCATGTCTAATTTGAAACCTTTGATCCAATAATCTTGAGGTTCATTGTTAGGAGGCTTTGGTCTTATTAATCCTATAATAAATCTTCATAAATTTTGGAACTAAGTGAATCATTTAAACACTGTTGATCATTTATTGTTGCCTTGAGAATTTGAAATGAATGATATACTTGACAAAAAGCAAATGAAACTTGTTGTTGAGAGACTTTTATTTTATCACTCTTGTAATGAGTTTTCAAATGCAAGTTTCAAGATGGTCATTCAACCAATCTCTAATTTTTAACAATTGCCTTCATTTTATGCTTTTACATTATGTCTTTCACTTAAAACACATTTATTTTAGTATTTTCATATCATGTTATTTTCATCTTTGCTCACTTGAGCATTTATCTTTATGTCATTTTATTTTTTCTCATTTGAGCTTTTCATTTCTTTTTGAAGATACCTATAATTAACTTGAACCATAAAAAACTATAAGGTTATTTGGACTATTTGATTACTATCCTTGGCATGATGGAGTTATGGACTTCTTGAACCTAGGATTAGAGACCTTGACCTACCTTGAGACTTGGTGACTTCTATTTTTATCTTGTCTGGAGTTCTTGGAGTTTACCCCAAGACATTGGGTTGTTTGTCTCTTTGTGTGTAGGTTATTCTGATTATATGCTTTGTCTGCAATTGGGGATTTATGTGTATACAGTCGTTACTCTTCCCAATTTTTTGAGAAGACTTAATGCATCTGAAGTTTGGTATTTTTAAGAGGTTTATCATCCTTGCTTGTTTGGTTTCAATCCAAAGGATGTTAATTCTACATTCACTCATTATGTCAAATGTTGGCTTCATGTTGGTTAGAAGGTTTTTTTCCTAACTTTTACCTTATGCTTTAGGCTAGCCTCTTCATCTCCTCTCACCTTCTTTAATTTCAAAAATCTTCTCCCTCCTTTTCAAAACCATTCTTGTTTTTTAAACTTGAATCACTTTCATAATAAAGTTGGACTTAGGTCCATGCACTTTCAAAAAATATTTTCTTAATCAAACATTAATCAACTTAATAATACCTTGACATTTATTGTGAGAAAACTAAAAATCAATCAATCTCATTCAAACCACTTTGCCATTTTTGCTTTTTACTTAAACTTTTTCTCAAAAGATTAAACTCTTGCCGACCCTTATAGTGATGCGAGCTACTATACTTGTACGATATGTAGTGAAGAGAGATATTTTCCACTTGGGTGTTGAGTTAGGCTTTGTCGATTTTAAAATCCAAGCCATATCCTGCACTTTGAGATGGCACAAATTCTCCTTTCTCATAATCATGGGTAGTAAGTATGTTATTGCACTCGGATACGACGATGATGTCTTGTCTCTTAAAATTAACCAACACACTTGTACTTTAAATTTTTTAAAAGGTGAACTATGAGTACCCTGATCCCCTAATGCACTGAAGGTGGTACATAGGCACTAAATGTTCGCAACCGCGACGGGTGAAAAAATTGTAAAAAATACTTCTTTTCTCATCCCCACAATCTATTTTTAATATACAACTTTTATAGCCAAAATACACAGGTTTTCAAAGAGGTTCCTATGGAGTACCATAGATGTTTAGGGTGGTACTACTTTCCCTTTGCATAACCAACCCCCTAACTTAGATTCTCTCCCCCCTTTTTTGGGTTATTCGCTCTTTTCTCATTCCTCTAGAAACAATAAAGCGCGATGGTGATTTTTATTTTGATATGTGCGAGTCAAGTCAGTCCAATGGCTTAGTCTCAACATTTCTACTGCTATAGAAAAATGGCTACTCTGCTGGGGAAAGATTGACCAAATGTTGGTCCATCCCTAAGTGGGTTGAGCCTATCTTTGTTTATCTGTGTATATGCCATTTTTTGTTGTATATATGTTTGTCTGGATTTTCCCTGGGTTTTAGGGTGCTTGGTGATTTCTCATTAGTCCTCTGCCCGGACTTGGGTAAACTTAAGATAGGACGGGTGGTATAGTCATGTTAACTTTGAGGGAGTAATCCCAAAAAAGGAGGCATGAGATCCCCCACTCAGTGGAGGTCCCTTTGATTGTAGTGTCGTTTACCAAATAATTGGGAAGACGTGCTGCTTTCGACCTAGAAGCCTGCTGAAACTGAGGACCGTAGAATATTTAACCCATCTTGGCCTTTTATGTGTAGTGAGGAAACTATAACGGAGTAATCCGGAAATGGTTGTCATGCGATACTACACTCAGACGAGTTTTTCTTGAGAACATTACTAACTACTGAGTCAATCGGGACATTGGTAATATCCGAAGGAAGGATGTAGATTCTGGGAACCGTTTAGAACCTTTTTCAGTAGGTGATAAACTATTAAACCATACCTTGTGGATAATACCTTTGACTTCATGCTCGTGACGTCGAACCTATGAACTCCCCATGTTTGTGACCTTGTGTGTGATTGTTCCATCATGCATTCATTCACCCATGAGCATCCTTTAAAACATTTTAGTTCAAGGGACTTAAATTTGACTTTTCGCGAATATCTCAAGTACTTTTAACCATGGATTCTAGAAAACGAAAAACCCGTTAGTACAGTTTCAAGAATCCTAAGATAGATGATTTGATCAGTCTGATTCCCAAGATTGAGAGTTCTACAAATTTTCGGAAGAAGTATGGATCCATCGTGTCTCTCATGAAGCTAAGGATGAAGGATGGTATTCTCTTAACTTTGGTCAAATTCTATGATCTGATGCATCGATGTTTCACTTTCCCTGATTATCATTTGATGCCTACATTGGAGGAGTATTCTTATCTAATGGTGTTACCTATTACTGATCGTGTTCCTTTCACCGGTTTGGAGGAGGAGCCAAAGTCTCATGAGATTTCTGCTACGGTTCATTTGGGAAAGTATGAGATTGATGCCCCATGACTACTAAAGGAGGAATTATAGGATTACCCACTCAGTTTTTATTAGAGAAACCTCATTACTTTGCTACGATGAAAAATACAATTGCTTTTGAGGCCATATTTTCTCTGCTTGCTTATGGGATGTTCTTATTTCTGAACGTCGATAACTTTGTGGATATCAATGCCATCAGGATCTTTTTGATAGGGAATCCAGTCCCTACATTATTAGGAGATGCTTATTCCTCTATTCACCTTCAGTATTATTATCATGGAGGGATGATCATTTGTTGCACGCCTTTGTTGTATCAGTGGTTTATGGGATATCAAGAAGGAACCTCGTTGGGCTCCAAAGATTATGGCCCTCACTCATTCAGATATTGTTTGGTATCATTAGGCTAACCACGATGTATAGATTGTTGATAGTTGTTGTAGTTTCCCTAATATACTTCTTCTTGGTACAAAGGGAGGAATTAACTACAATCTCGTTCTTTCACGATGACAACTTGTATATTCGATGAGAGATAAGCCAAATAGTATTTATCTGAGCGGTTTCTTTCTCAAAGAGGGGGAGGATCATAAGAAGCTAAGGATGAGATTTTAAAGGCTTGGCACCATATTCACAGGAAGAGTAGAAAGGACTCGGGATCTAGAGGAGCTGTTTCTTTGGAGCCTTATCTCTGGTGGGTACAAGCGAGGGAAATCCAGTTGAAGATTCCATATTCCCGTGAAGCACATATGCCTGATATGTTTGTGAAGACCACTCCTCCGCTTTTAGATGATGTGGAAGAATTCCAGCTTTCACTAGTCCTAATGTAGCAAGAGAAGGAGGCTTGAAAGAATAAGTGTCAGACTTTAGAGATTTCCTACCTAGCAGACTTGAAGGAGAAGGATGATTTGATCGAGATTATTGAGAGTCGTGATGTAGAAATGATGTAGAGGCAAAAGGATTTATTTTCCTCTAGATCTCAGTTAGGACTTAGTTATTCACTTCCCGGCTCTAGTAATTGGAAAGTGGTTGCAGACAGGTATGAAGAAGAGAACAAATAGTTGAAGGCTCATATTGTAAGACTCACGAGAAAGCGTCAGTGTATGGAGAGATATTCATCATCTTTGCTTTCTTAGGATTTTAGATTCTATCCTCTTTTGTACTTGGGATTTTTGAAACTTGTACTAAAAGTTGTAATCCATTTTGAAGTTATTATAATAAGATTTTCAGTATTTCAAAGATGTGTTAGTACTTTAGTATTTGCAAATTGTATATAATTCTTTGAGTCCCTTGAAGTATTAATAGTAATAAAATAAATCATGTGCATTGTATATCATGCATCATCTTGTACATATTTCTTGCATTTATGTTCATACCCAGGTATCTTACTGAATTTCTCTACTTCGTTCAACAAGTTGTCTCACCGGTACAATACACGAGCTAATTCCAGGAAGAAATTGGGGAATATTAAACAAGAGAATCGTGAGCTGCATGAAGAAGTTACTGCTTTGAAGGCCGGTATGGCCAATATGATGCTTTAATGGAATCGTTGATGGATGCTAAGAAACAATAACCACTTGCTCAACCACAACAAAAAATGATTACTTCTAAAGGACCATCTGTTCACGTTTTTGTTACTCCAGTTACTGTCGCTCAGAACCATATGCCTCAGGGTTACCCATGGGGAATTCCAGAGAACTTCATGATGTAAGATTTTAATCTTGACACTCAAGCTGCTCTAGATGGGCAAGCTGCTACTACTCTTGCACCTCCTGTGGTGAATATTACTCTTGTTGCTAGAAATGAGATCCACTATATTGCACCTCCTTCGGTGAATGCTATTCTGTTTGCTGATGATGTAGTTTACCGTCATGTTACTCCACAAAGTGAAAGTATGGGTTTCTATGACGGGTTGAATGACTTTCAAGACCAGTTCAATGAGATGTAGAAGGAAATGAAGGCCCTTCGAGAAAAAGAATTGTTTTGACAAAACGTCAGTGAACTCTTCCTGGTTCCCAATGTAAAGGTGCCAACCAATTTTAAAGTACCGGAATTTGAGAGGTACAAGGGCAACTCTTGCCCTCGTGACCACCTTATGATGTATATGAGGAAAATGTCTACCCATACTGATGAATAGTGTTTTCTCATTCATTTCTTCCAAGATAGTTTAACTGGTGCTGCTCTAAAGTGGTATATGAGTCTGGACAGTAGTAGTATCCGTACCTTTAATGACCTGGTAGAATCCTTCATCAAACATTACAAGTACAAGATGTTCATGGGACCTGACAGTGACCAGTCAAGGGAAATGGCTCAGAGAGACAAGGATTCAATCAAAGAATATATGCAGAGATGGCGCCGAGTGAAAGGATAGTCTCTAGTGCACCGAGTGATTTTACCGAAATGGTAACCATGGGTGTTCGTTTGGAAGAGGCTGTTAGAGAAGGGTGCTTGATAAAAGAGGAAGGGACGAAGAAATCGTCGTATGGGTTCTCTCGAAAGAAAGAAAGTGAAACGAATGTTGTTATTGGGGAAAGAAAGATTATACCAACTAGAAGGCATCAACGGTACCAGCAACAAATTTCTTCTGTGACTCCTGTCATCAATGTAGCTCCAACCACTGTTGCCTATTAGAGACCATCTCCTCTGGGGAATAAAGGGCAAAGTCAGAAGAGAGAAGCTTTTGACTCCATTCCAATGAGATATGCAGGGTTAATTTCGGCTTTGATTCAGAAGAAGTTGGTCCTGACCAGGCCACCCCTGCTATACCACCACCTTTGCCTTGGTATTATAAGGCAGACCAGACGTGTGCTTTTCATCAGGGAGCACCAGAGCACAATATTGAGAACTCTTATCCTTTGAAATCTGATGTATAAAAGATGGTGAGATCTGGCCTTTTATCCTTTAAAGATGTTGGTCATAACGTGAAAGATAATCCTTTTCCAAAGAATGGAACAGAAAATGATGTTAAAATGGTTAATGGTTGTCCAGGGGACTTCCAGATTTTTGATATCAACCTGGTTAGAGGAGATTTGGTGAAAATGCATGAGGACCTCTACGATTTTAGTTACTATACGCACAGTCATGCTAGTTATGATATTTGTAGTACCAATATCCATGGATGTGATAAGATAAAAGATGGTCTTCAGGAAATGATTGACGAAGGCCTCACTCATATAATCAAGCCTAGGGAAGAGTAAGAAAAGGATGTGAATATGGTTTATGCATGTCCTGGTGAATTTCAGATTTTTGATGTGAAGTATTAGAATGATGATTTGGTGTAGTTGCACGCTACATTCTGTCACATGGATGGTAAAGAAGAACACCATTATGAGTCTTGCCAAGTATGATGTAGAGAATCTCGTCGGTGTTCCATTGTGAAGAAGGGTGTTCAGTTGTTATTGGACAATGGTACTATCAAAGTTTTAGGAAATATGGATGATTACAGTGGGATTAATGTGATTGAAGATTTCTTGACTGAGGTTGTGTCGGGCGATAAGTATGTCTCTACAGATGAATCCTTTTCTTCAGATGAAGATATGTTCTCCAACAATGATTCTGTGATGTCTAAGTATTCTGAAGTAGGGGTGAATGTTATTGTACCTTGCTTTGGTGTTCTTAGCCGTATAGAGATTGAGTACCATAGAAAACCAACCGTTGCTCCAGTGGTAATTTTCTTGTCGGGTCTTGTTCCTTACGAATCAGACAAAGTCGTTCCATACAAATACAATGCTACAATCTTGGAGGATGGTGTGGATGTTCCCATCCAACCTTTGTCTAATTCCAAGAATATTTTTGAAGCCAACCGAGTGACCCACACTGGTTGGTTTTTGCACATGTCATTCGAGGGAATTTTAATGCTGATAAAAAGTTTGTTGAAAGTATTAAACCCAAGAAAGAAGTGGGCGAATCAAGTGGTACTACTATGAAAAAAGATGTGGACTACTTAATGAATATTATCAAGATGAGTGACTACAAGATCGTATATTAATTTTTGCAGACCCCATCAAAGATATCTATTCTAGCCTTGCTAATGAACTCTTTCTCCCACAAGGAATCTTTGATGAGAGTATTAGATCAAGCTTTCATGGAAAGTGATATTCCTTTGGACCAATTCAGTAGTGTTGTTGGGAATATCACCTCTTATAATAACCTAAGTTTCCGTGATGACGAGCTTCCTGATAAAGGAAGGAATCATAAGTTGGTTCTTCATATCTCCGTGAACTGTAAGAATGATTCATTTTCAAATGTGCTGATTGACAATGGACTCGCTTTAAATATCATATCGAGGAGCACACTCATGAAGCTGGAGTATCAAGGAACTCCCATGCGCCCAAATGGAATAATTGTGAAAGTTGTTGATGGATCAAGGAAGTCTTTCATCGATGAAGTAGATTTTCCTCTTCACATAGGCTTGCATTTATTTCAGATTAATTTCTAGGTTATGGATATTGTTCCCGCTTACAGCTATTTACTGGGACGACCGTGGATCCAAGAGGCAGGGGCTATCACTTAAACTTTGAACCAGAAGCTAAAGTTTGTTCGTGAAGGAAATATGGTCATCATAAATGTAGAACGGGCGTTGTTAATATCTTATTTATCCTCTTTCAGTGTTATGGAAGCTGTAGCGGTGGAAATGTTTAAGACTAAGCCATTGGATTGACTAGACTTATATAGATCAAAATAAAAATTGCCACCATGCTTTATTGTTTCCAAAGGAATGAGAAAAGAGCGAATAACCCAAAATGAGGGGGAAAGATTCAAGGTAAGGGGGTTGGTTATGCAAATGGAAGGTATTAGCACCCTAAACATCTATGGTGGAAAATTTAGGCTATAAAATGTTGTATGTAAAATAGACGGTGGAGGTGAGAAAAGAAATATATTTTTTATGATTTTTTCATCCACCGCGGTTGCGAAACTTTAGTGCCTACATACCACCTTTCGTGCAATAGGGGATCAGGGTACACGTAGTTCACCTTTAAAAAAAATTAAAACACAAGTGTGTTGGTTAATTTTATGAGATAAGACATCACCGTCATTGTCTGTATGGAAAATATACTTACTACACACAATCATGAGAAAGGAGAATTTGCATCATCTCATAGTGGAGGATATTGCTTGGATTTTTAAAATCAACAATGCCTCACTCATCACACAAGTGGAAAATATCTCTCTTCACTACATATTGTAGAAGTATAGTTGTTTGCATCACTACAAGGATTAACAAGAGTCTAATCTTTTGAGAATGATTTTAAGCCAAAATGGAAAAATGGTTTGAAATGAGATTGGTTGACTTTTTGTGTTCTCACAAAAAAAGTCAAGGTATTACTAAATTGATTGAGGTTTATTTATGAAAATGATTTTGAAAATGCATGGACCTAAGTCGATGTTTATTATGAAAGTGTTTCAAATTTAGAAACAAGAAGGGTTTTCAAAAGGAGGGAGGAGATTTTTGAAATTAAAGAAGATGGGAGGAGAAGAAGGGACTATCCTAAAGCATAACGTAAAAACTAGTGTTAAGAACCATTTAACCAACAAGAAGCCAATACTTGATATTATGAGTCAAGATAGAATTCCCATTATTTGAATTGAAACCAAACAAGTAAAGATACTAGACCTCTTTAGAACCAAACTTCAAGTGTATTAAGTCTTCACAAAAATTGGGCAGAGTAACCGCTGTATACGGGTGAATTTCAGATTACAAAAAAAAGAATGTAATCACAATAACCTGCACACAAAACAATTAAACAACCCAATTTCTTGAGGTAAACCTCAAGAACTCCAGACAAAATATCAATTAAGGTCACAAGGTCTCCAACATAGGACAAGGTCTCTAATCCTAAGTCCAGGAAGTCCAATACTCCATAATGCCAAGGATACTAACCAAATAGGCCAAGTATCATTAAAGCTTTTTATGGGTTCATGCTGATTATTAGGTGTCTTAAAAAAGAAAAGAAATGCTCAAGTGAGAAAAATAAAAATAAAAAGAATATAAATGCTTAAGTGAGCAAAATAAAAATGGCATGAAATGTAATGCTTAAAGTAAATGATACATAAAGCATAAAAATAAAAAGCATAAAATAAAAACAATTTAATAATTAGTGGTTAGTTGGGTGACCATCTTGAAACTTTCATTTAGAACTCATTAGAGGATTAGTAGAACCAAAGCCTCCACACAGCAAGTTAGATTTTCTTTTTGTCAAGTATATCATCCATTTGGAATTCTCAAAAGTACCATTTAACGATCAATGATGTTTAAGTGATCCGCATTGACAAAAAGTGTTTAGACCAATTAGAGGGTTAGTAGAACCAAAGCCTCCACATAATGAATCTAAAGATTATTGGATCAAAGAGATCAAATAAACATACTTGGGATTGCAAACATAGGTTTAGGCCACGAATGATCAGTTTTTTTGAATCGGGACACAATTTAGAGCTATGTTAAGCAATCATAAGTGGACTTATGTAGAAGTCACACCTATTTTAGGGCCGGTCAATAGCAATTTATGCACTATTTGTTTGGAGACATGATATAGAGATTATGCTCCAATAACACTTAGTGCAATATGAAATGGATGAGATTAAAAGGGGTGAGGAAGAATATACGAACCACTTTTGAATTAAATTTTAATCAAACTATTATTAAAATCATTCATCCATTTTGTGGAGTTGGACTCAACACCATGGATCTAATGATGTTAATAAAGTCCATGCTCAAAAACTCAACCCAAGATCATCCAGAAAATAATCACAAAATAAAATTGCATTTAATATATACATTAAAAAAGGTTTTAAAAATGTTTTAAATTAGAAATGAAAGATAAAAATATCAACTATATTCAAATTAATCAAGAAATAAAAAGTAAGACCATAGAAAAACCAGAAATGAATTAAAAAAATTTTATAAATTTTTTGGTAATGTTTTAAAATCAGAAACTATTTTTAAAATTAAAAGAAATGAGTAAAATAAACCAAAATTGATTAAAAAAAATAGCAAAGTCAGAAATAAAAAATATGTGAGGTCACCAATATTTGTCACAATATCCTTGGATCATTCCATATTTTTTTCATAATTTAAAAATGCATAAAAGTATTTTTAAACATTTAAAAAATTCAAATAAAGTGAAAATTTATAAAAAAAAATATCAAAACATAAAATGAAATTGTGAAAAACTATAAATCATAATTCTTTTGGACTAAAAATGAATTTTCTATGCTTTTTTGAAATTTAAAACAATTAAATATAAAAATCAGAAATAAAAAATAAAATAAAAAATATGTGGACCATGAGAATCAAAACGCGTTAGTAATTAAATCCAAGGGATCTGGCACAATGTGCATATCATGGTCATTAGTGAATAATGCACTGAATCAAATGTAAAATCAGATTTAAAAAAAACAAGTGGCAAGCTATCATTGGTTGGAAGATGACACGTTGGTCATCTTCAACCTCCAACCAATGTGAAATGCAGGTCTCTCAAACTGTAAAATCAGAAGCTCAGACATATGCCATTCGCTTCGTCTCTTAAAGTCGAAGACAACCTCACCTTCACGACAAATTTATATAAATTGTAGCTCAAGCAATTTGGAAGGAAAGTTTTGAAAAGGGATTTGAAATTCGATGGTCAAAACATGTTTACAGATAAAAGCAAGTGTTACGACTAGAACCAGGGCAATAAGAGCTTCTCAATGATATCAAAGTTTTGAAGAATTGAAGGAGAAATCTACCTATTGAAGTTGAGATGCAGAGCTCTGAAACTGGACTTCCATGGATCAATATAGGTGACGATTCTTGAAGGTAATTGTATAGTTAGCTTCAGGGAAGATCAAGGAAGGTGAATTGATGGAAAAATTGGATTGAAAATGAATTGAACACTGATTTTGAAGTTACAGAATATTGAGTTATGGAGCAAGTTTGGCAGGGTGATTCTGGCTATTCAAGCTTGAGGCAATGAATGAGGGATGACCCTCTATTTATAGGGAATCAAATGGAATGTTCAAGCGTGTGAAATGATGAAGTTTGGAGAGAAATCGTGTGAACTTAATACACGAGTAAGGTGTGATCTATTTTGCATCAAAACTCATCCAATCCTTGTGTTTTAAGGCTCTAATCCACTTTGTGAACTTGGTTAAACATGTTTAGATCATAAACACATGCTAATTTGATGTTTAGAAGCTAAAACATGAATTTCAAATTCTGACTTATGAAGAAACTTCAGTTTCAAGTTACCAAGTTCAAATCAATGGCATTCCCAGCTCAAGGGGTCTGAGGGCATGACTCTTGATGCTTTATAAAGATGATATTACAAGCTTTTCAATGGGAAAAGAATGTAATCAAATGTATTCTTGAGCTAACAGATCCAATGAGTCAAATTTTGGGAAAAAAAGGTTGACATTCCATACATAGGAATATTTCAAATTTTTCTTCAAAAGTGACCTATAATGTTTTGCATCCAAACATTGCCTTCCACTTGGAAATTGCTCTTGACCAAAAAAGATGGCATGAAATAGACCTCTTGAATGACATTTTGAAACTAGAACCATTTAAAATCTCCAAAAATTGAGAGAGTTATGAATTGTTGAAGTTGGCAAAAAATCATGAAATGACCTATAATATTTTGTATCCTTTGGGAATCTTCCATCCATTTTCTCACTTTGCACATAAAATAAGGAATAAATTTCACATCCTCAAGATCATTATGGAAAAAGAGTGGGCTCAAGGTGATAAAAATTGACAAAGTTATGATCATTTGAAGTCACATATGGAAAATTGGGGATTCATCTGGAGGACTTGTAATCTTTCTTCATCATCAAGATTCTTCCACATGAAAACTCCTTGAAACTTTTGAAGTGATTTGTTAATAACCATTTGAAGAGAAGGATGTATTTAGAATCAATAAAAAATAACAAAAGATGAGCAAGATATACTTCTTTGAATTTCAAAACCCTAGCTCCTAGATCAAGAAAATGCTTTGAGGAACTTTGACAATTTTGAACAACCTTCTTGTACCAACACTCTTGCTTTGTAAATAGAAGTTGTTGAGGATGATAATTAGGACTCATAGCAACCAACATTACTTCTATATCTTGAGAATTGAGAGAAATATGCACTTGTGACCAATGGGAACAAAGCCTTGTCCAAACATGACAACTTCTTCAATCAACCCCTTGTACTTTTGAGTCAATCTTGATAACTTTGAAAGGTGGTGAACCAAGATAAACCTTGCCATTTCTTCCAAAATAACTTCAATGATGAGGTTTGAGCTTCTCATGCCTTATTGAGTAGGGCATGAAAATAAACTCATGAACCAATGGATCAACTTGCTAAGCCACATTTCCTTTACCTACATTATTAACAAGTAAGAAAAACCAACATTGAATTTTATTAATTAAAAGGAGAATCAAAACAAAACATGTATGATCACAAAAGAAAAAAAAGTCAAGGTGCTTGGTAATTCCTCAAAGAGCAAAGCTAGAGATAGGGAGGAGAACCAAAAGCCCTAATGTGATCTTGTTGTGATTGAATCAATATGGTATGATGAAGGGATCTTAGGGACAAAAATTAGGGTACAATAGCTGCCCTTATTTAAGTTTCTTCTATTCGGAGATACTAAGGTTAAAAATATTCGTGTCAATGCGATCGAAGATACTTAAATATAAAACAAACCCTATTTTTGGCCCTAAGATGCCATGCAATTCTTATGTGTATGAATGCATATGAACAACTTCAAAGGGACGCAAAACACCACTGGGGATATAGCAAAGGAAATAAGGATCAAAAAAGAAGCCTGACCAGGAAAATAAATCACTGGTGAAAAAAATACTCGACTCATAGAGGATGGTAAAAGGCCAAGAGACACACCAACTTTTACTGAAGGCGAGACTACCAACGTTCACTTAAGGTAGGAAGAGAAAAGTATAAAAACACCGATGTTTACTGACGGTGAGCTACCAACATTCACTGAACGTAGAGGAAAAAGATATATCATACCATCATCCTTCACCGATGATGAAATACCAACTTTCACCGAGGGTAGCAAAGATATAACAATCACCAACTTTCACTGATGGTGACCTACCAACTTTCACTGAAGGTAGAAAGAGAAAATATCATAACACCGCCATTCATTGAGGATGAACTACCAACGTTCACCGAGGGTAGCAAAAAGATAACAATCACCAACTTTCACTGATGGTGACCTACCAACATTCACTAAAGGTAGTAAGAGAAAATATATCATAGCACCGTCGTTCACTGACGATGAACTACCAACGTTCACTGAGGGTAGAAAAAAGATAACAATCACCAACTTTCACTGATGGTGACCTACCAACTTTCACTGAAGGTAGTAAGAGAAAATATCATAGCACCTCCGTTCATTGAGGATGAACTACCAACATTCACCGAGGGTAGAAAAAAGATAACAATCACCAACTTTCACTGATGGTGACCTACCAACTTTCACTGAAGGTAGTAAGAGAAAATATATCATAGCACCTCCGTTCACTGACAATGAACTACCAATGTTCACTGAGGGTAGCAAAAAGATAACAATCACCAACTTTCATTGATGGTGACCTACCAACTTTCACTGAAGGTAGTAAGAGAAAATATCATAGCACCGCCGTTCATTGAGGATGAACTACCAACGTTCACTGAGGGTAGAAAAAATACAACAATCACCAACTTTCACTGATGGTGACCTACCAACTTTCACCGAAGGTAGTAAGAGAAAATATATCATAGCATCACTGCTCACTGACGATGAACTACCAACGCTCACTGAGGGTAGCAAAAAGACAACAATTACCAACTTTCATTGATGGTGACCTACCAACTTTCACTGAAGGTAGAGAGAAAATATCATAGCATCGCTGTTCATTGATGATTAACTACCAACGTTCATTGAAGGTAGAAAAAAGATAAAACGTTTTTCCCAAAATTCTGGCGTTTCACCTAGAATGGGTCCCAACTTCTTCTTTAACCAAGGCACTCCGCCTGGAAAGGGTAATATATAAGTTGTCTCAAATAAAGAGACTACCACTTACAAATATTTCACGATGAACTGTCTCTGCGATATTGAAGGGCTTGCTATCCACGGGAGTAATTTGATAATGAACTACAAACTATCCACTTATAGATAAGATAGCAAAAAACTAACGTCGACTTTTACAGGGAAGTACGAGTTGCTCAAATAAAGAGGCCTGCTACTTGCTGTTATGAAGGATTGTAAAAATGACTTCCTGGGTAAAATAATAGGGCTTCTTGGGGAATGAATCATGATTTCCGGGTGAAATACCAATATATTCCTGCTGAGGAGATAAAGTCTTCTCGTGCAAAATGAATGCACATTCTCAAACCAAGGCTCAAAGTTTGCAGAAGTCCAAAGTAATAATATTGTTGGGAAACAAAGATTTAAACCAAAAATAAACTGTAACGAAACAGTCAACCAAAATACATCCTTTGAGAAATAAATTCAAGAGGGAAACCCAAATCGTCCAGACAAAGAGCTACACAGGAAGGCTAAAACAAAATCTTCCACGAGGGATAATTCAGTGGGGAAGTGGAAAGAATATACACTTTCTGCTTAAAGCTGACACTCTGTTGGAGAGAGGACAACCCAAATCCGCAAAACAGGGTAATATGTCAACAAATATTAACGAATGTGAATGAACAATGATTTACTAAATTCATTTATGCATGATGTATGTATGAATGTATGAGTGTTATCATGTATATGCTGACAAAACAAACATAATAACACTGGGGATAAACAAACAAAACTAGCCTGGGCACAAATAACACTCGGCTAAATCACATCCAAGATGAACATTCCATAAGAAAAATAAGCACCAACTGAGGAAACAAAATACTATTTCGCGGCTTAACTTCACTAGGGAGGAACATAATCTGAAAATAATCAAATCATAGCGACAAAATGGTACATATACAAGGATATAACATCCTTCTCTAGGTTTCATCGAGGAATAACACACAAACTTCAATGGAGAAAACAAATGCTTTCATGGTCTGCACTTCTACTAGAGATTGCAATATTTATTTCAAACAAGGCAGATGGAAACCATATCGGTAAAACATCAAATGAGGATTTCAAACTGACTTTAATGGAGAAATATCATACAGACTTCACTAGGGGAGATAGCGCCTCATCATCGAGACATCAACTGGGGATCTCATGCTGACTTCATTGGGGATGCCAACACCCTATTTAAGGGAGAAAACCAAAATACGTTCTCCGCTGGGGAAAAACAGAGATACGTTCTTCAATATTGAGAGTAAGCATTGCAACAACTTCTCTGGAGAAAAAGTATGAAACCTCATGGGGACAACAACTTGGAGAGTTATGAAGTTAAACATTATAGAAAGAAATCAATATTATAGGGATTTTAAATCAAACCCAACACTTGGCGAGTGAAAACCCAAAAAAATGATAACCAATTTAACACTTCTTAAAAGAATCAATGCCCTTGCCTGATTATCGGGAAATCAAACAGAATGTAAGTACAGCTGAAAGGGAGATGCTTCATAAATGAATCAAATCTAAGCATGCACAGGAAGAAAAGACTTCTATCAAATAAGCAAGTTCTTCACTGGGAAATTTCGGATCGAGTCTTCATATCATGCAAACTTATTCCAACCAAAGATTCCCTGGGATAGCCTTCGTGTGGAATCAAGAAGTCAACATATAGAAAGAGGTCAAACTCTTGGGGATTTTAAATCAAACTCCACACTGGGCAGGTGAAAACCCAAACGTTGACAACTGTCTCAACACTTCTTAGAAAATATTCTTCCCTGACCCAGTTACCTAGGAAATAAATACCAACCATAATGCCAACACTGCCAAAAAGAGTAACATTTTTCAAATAGTTCCATCTTAGCACACCAAGGGAACAAGACCTTTCGTTATATGTGCGAAGACTTTGCTGGAGAATCTTTGAGAGAGGCCTCAGACCAAGCAAACTCAAAAAATCAGAAAATGAACCAATTACTTGACTGGGGACACTGGGATCACAAATCCGATATTGTACCTTACGACAATTGGTATCATCTTCAATATACAAAAAGCACGCGCATACCAGCGAAAATGACATGAGAAAACCTTCCCGGAGGAAACAAAAGTTCCCAAACTTACTGGAGTTCGTCTATTCCTGGGATCACCACTTTTATTTTCCTCTTGAATCACAAAATCTAAAGCAAGAGTAAGTTGTAAATTATTTTTGAAAAATATTTTTTTTATTTAATATTTTTCCTTTGAAAATTATTATCAATAATAAATGGAGTCTTTTAAGTTGAATAATGGTAGTCTGTGAATGGCGAGACTCCATGGATAATTACAAAGTTTGGAAAATGGTAATATATGATGGAAAAGATACATTGAAATTTAATGACCACTATTCCCTCTAACAACTTTGAAATCCTGAGAAGCAGCTCCTGTTGAAGTATGGTGAGGACCCAAGAAGATTGTTGCTTCAATGATCCAGTCTTGTCTGATGCAGTTACTTGCAAAGAAAGTCCCTAACTTTTTCCTAAGATGCCCTTGTGGGTTTTCAACTTAGGGGGAAATTTTATTCTGTTTATGTCTCTAACTTTTGCCTAGACCGCCCTTTCGGGTTTTCGGCCTACCGAGACGCTCCTTTTTGCCTAAGCCGCCCTTTCGGATTTTCAACTTAGCGAGCTGTTCTTTTATTTTTTTAGGCGAATTATTTCTTGACTACATCAGCATTCATGGGACGTGGGAACTCCTCGCCATCCATAGTTTCAAGAATTAATGCACCGCCAAAGAAGGCTTTCTTTACAACATATGGGCCTTCAAAATTGGGAGTCCACTTGCCCCTATAATCAGCGTTAAAAGACATGATCTTCCTGAGAACGAGGTCACCTTCTCTGAATTCACAAGGTTTGACCTTCTTATCAAAATCTTTTTTCATTCTTTTCTAATATAACTGCCCATGACACAAAGCCATCATTCTCTTCTCTTCGATCAAATTCAATTGGTCAAACCTGTCCTGGACCCATTCAGCCTATGACAACTTGGTTTCCATTATCACACAGAAAGAGGGAATCTCAACCTCGATTGGGAGCACAACTTCCATTCCATACACAAGAGAGAACGAGGTTGCTCATGTTGAAGTGCGGACATATGTCTGATATCCATGTAAAGCAAAAGGGAGCATTTAATTCCAATCTTTATAAGCAACAATCATCTTCTGGATGATCTTCTTAATATTCTTATTAGCAGCTTCAACAACCCCATTCATCTTCGGCCTGTACGGAGATGAATTGTAATGGATAATCTTGAATTATTCACAAAATTCTGTCATCATCTTGTTGTTCAGATTCAAGCCATTGTCGGTGATAATTTTGCTCGGCACACCATACCTACATATGAGATTATTATTAATGAAGCACACTACCACCTTCTTAGTAACATTAGCATATGAAGCAGCTTCCACCCATTTGGTGAAGTAATCAATTTCTACCAAGATAAAACGGTGTCCATTCAAAGCTTTGGGTTCAATCATACCGATCATGTCAATACCCCATATAGAGTAAGGCCACGGGGAAGAAATTACATTGAGAAGTGTCAAAGGCACATGAATCTTGTTCGCTTAAATATGGCATTTATGGCACGTCTTTGCAAATTTGTAACAGTCAGATTCCATTGTCAGCCAATAGTAACCTGCCCTTAGCATCTTTTTAGCCATCGAATGTCCATTAGCATGAGTTCCAAATGAACCCTCATGAATCTCATGCATCAACATGTCTGTTTCGTGTCTATCCACGCGTCTGAGCAAGACCATGTCATAATTTCTCTTGTACAACACATTTTCACTAATGAAGAAGCTACCAGTCAATCTTCTCAATGTCTTTCTATCTTTATTCGATGCACCAATCAGGTATTCATGAGTCTGGAGAAAATGCTTGATATCATAATACCAAGGTTTCTCATCTGCTACCTCTTCTGTTGTAAACACATGAGTGGGCCTATCCAGTCGCCGAACCATAATTCGAGGTATATCATTCCAAGTATTCACTTGATACATAAAATACAATGTTTCCAGAGCATCCACCATTTGATTTTCTTCTCTGAGGATGTGATGGAATTCAAATTTATTAAAGAAGGGTAACAATCTTCTAGCACAATCTTTGTAAGGGATCAAGTCGGGGTGACGAGTATCCCACTCTCCTTTAATCAGATTTATTACCAATGCTGAATCTCCGTACACATCAAGAAATTTAATTATGAGATCAAAAGCTTACTCGAGACCCATGATGTAAGCCTCATGTTCTTCCATATTATTAGTGCAATCAAATGTTAACCTTGCAGTAAAAGGAATGTGTGATCCATGTGGAGTGACAATTATAACACCAATTCCTTTACCATCAGCATTCACAGCTCCATCAAATATCAAACTGCAGCGAGATTCAAGATCAGGAACTTCCTCAGAAAATGGTTCATCACAATCTTTCACTTTCAAAAACATCACATCCTCATCGGGGAAATCATACATCACACACTGATAATTATTAATTGGTTGGTGAGAAAGATAATCTGCCAACACGCTGCTTTTAATATCTTTTTGAGTGCGGTATTTGATGTCATATTCAGATAACAACATCTGCCAGCGGGCAATTCTCCCAATAAGAGAAGGCTTTTCAAATATGTACTTGATTGGATCCATTTTGGAGATTAACTAAGTAGCATGATTCCACATATACTGCCGCAAACGTTTTTCCGCCCATGCTAGAGCACAACATGTATTTTGCAGCATGGAATACCGCGACTCACAATCAGTAAAGTTTTTACTGAGATAATAAATGGCATACTCTTTCTTCCTTATTTCATCTTGTTGTCCTAGAATACAACCCATGGAATTATCTAACACTGTCAGATACATAATCAATGGTCTTCCTTCAACAAGAGGGAGAAAGATAGGAGGTTCAAGAAGATATTATTTAATAATTTCAAATGCCCTTTGGCAGTCATATATCCACACCAAACCTTGATCTTTCTTTAACAACTTAAAGATCGGTTCACATGTTGCAGTCACGTGGGAAATGAATCTAGAAATATAAGTCAAACGCCCGAGGAACCCTCTGACTTGCTTTTCAGTTGTCGGTGCTGACATTTCTTGAATCACTTTGACTTTATCACGGTCAACTTCAATCCCTTTCTAGCTGAAAATGAAACCCAACAATTTCCCTGACCGAACACGCAAAGTACATATATTTGTATTCAAGCGGAGACGTTACTTCCTCAAACGCTGAAACAAATTCAACAAATCTTATACATACCCTTCTTCAGTCTGGGATTTAGCAATCATATCATCAACGCATACATTAATTTATTTGTGCATCAGATCATGGAATAGGGTTGTCATAGGCCTCTAGTATGTTGCACCAGCGTTCTTCAACCCGAAGGGCATTACTCTGTAATAGAATGTTCCCTAGGGTGTGATAAACGTTGTTTTTTCCATGTCCTCAGGAGCCATCCTTATTTGATTATACTTGGAAAATCCGTCCATGAACGAGAAAACAATAAATTTTGATGTGCTACCCACTAGCATATTAATGTGTGGCAATGGAAAATCATCTTTTGGACTAGCTTTATTTAGATCTGTGTAATCTACGCACGTGCGAAATTTTCCATCTTTCTTCGTTACTGGGACAATATTGGCAATCCACTCAGGGTACATTGTTGTCACAAGAAAACCGACATTAATCTTCTTTAGAACTTCTTTGATTTTCACTGCCATATCTGGGTGAGTTCTCCGCAACTTCTATTTGATTGGCGGGCACTCTGGCTTCAGCGGCAAACGGTGCTCTACAATATATGTATCTAGACCAGGAATATCTTGGTAAGACCAAGAAAAAATATCCACATACTCTTTCAACATCTCAATCAACCTGCTCTTCACATTACGATGCAACAATGCTCCAATCTTGACTTCCTTCGAATCTTCTTCTGAACCAAAATTGATTACTTCCAATGGGTCTTTATATGGATGAATGGAATTCTCCTCGCGCTCAAGCAACCATGAGAACTCTTATGGAATATCATCATAGTCTTCTTCTTCGGCCCCATACACAGGACATTCAAAGTTGGGAGAGGATGCAGGGTCATTGTATTCAACGAGTTTTTTAATTAATCTGCACATATGATTTATGATTGCTTTTAGAAACTGACACATATAACAAGTGATCATGCAAATTGAATTTCAGTTATTATTTATTTTGAAAGGGTTTTTATTTTATTTTATTACCATTTTCCAAGAAAAAGCAGAAAATAAAGACAAAATTTGGGAAACAAAGATAACTTTTATTATTGATTTTAAAAGTCACAACAAACAGATAAGCCCATACAATATTAATACTTTCACCTTGGGCAGAGTGGAAGCTTTTCAAAAAGATTAACAAAACAAGTTACTTTGAAACATGTATGCAAGAGGGAACATCAATGGTGATCCAGTTCTGAACCCTAACTCCGTGCATCACATAATTTGGCATTTCTGGCTCTGCTTCATCTTCCACAATGGCATTAATCCCGGAAACAGTTGGATGAAGATAACCCCCATTATGAAAGATGTCTTGATACTTTCCTGCAATAGACTTTGGCTTCATGTCCTTACCTTTATCATTCTTCACAGAGAACCCCAAGCCAGCTCTATTCTTGTTTACAGGTGGATCAACAATCTGTCCCCATACGCCACAATGGCCTTTACGCACAACCTGTTGCGCATCCTTAAATGAATCCATAGAGTTCTTATTTCCTCTTAAGTTATCAATGGATAAAGCTTAGAACTGGGTTCCAACAGCAGCTTCATCCGCCTCCACAATGCTGAAAAAGAACAACTGAGATATCAATAATACCTGTTCTCCATTTATAATTACCACTTTTCCTTCACGTATAAACTTCATCTTCTGGTGTACAGTCGAAGTGACATCCCCTGCCTCATGTATCCACGGTCGTCCCAACAAACAACTATAAGCGTATATAATATCCATGACCTGGAAAGTAATCTGAAATAAATGTAGGCCTATATGAATAGGCAAGTCCACTTCACCAATAACAAATTTCCTTGATCCATCAAACGCTTTCACAATTATGCCACTCGGGCGCATGGGCGTTCCTTGATATTTTAACTTCATAAGCGTGTCCTGGATATAACGTTCAATGACGATACATTATCAATCAACACATTGGATAATGAATCATTATTGGAGTTCATAGAGATGTGGAGGGATAGGTTGTGATTCCTTCCTTCAGCGGGCAGTTCATCGTTGAAGAAACTCAGGTTATTACATGATGCAATGTTCCCCACTACACTACTGAATTGGTCTACGGGCATGTCACTCTCCATGAAAGCTTGGTCGAATACCCTCATCAAAGATTCTCTGTAAGCAGAGGAGTTCATCAATAAGGCCAAGATAGATATTTTCGAAGGAGTGTACAGTAGCTGATCTACAATTATGTAGTCGCTCATCTTGATTATCTTTAAAATATCATCCACCTATTTTTCTAACATATCTCCACTAGATTCACCCACATCCTTCTTGGGCTCAACATTTTCAACAACTTTCTTTCCAGTATTAACATCTCCACGAACAACTGGTGCAAATACACGATTGATGCGGGTCACTCTGCTAGTCTCAGCAATATTTCCAACCTTAGGCATTGGCTGGATGGGAACCTCCACACCATCCTCTAAAATTGTGGCATTATATTTTTAGGGTACAACCTTATCTGACTTGTAGGGGACAGGACCCGCAAACTAATCACCAATGGAGTAATGGCTTGCTTGCCATGATATCTAACTTCAAAATGGGAGGGTGCACCAAAACAAGGCACAATAACATTTACACCCTCTTCAACACAATCAGTCATTATTGAGTCATATCTGGAAAACAAATCCTCATCTGAGGAGAAGTACACATCTGCAGAGGCATACTCATCATCTGACTCCTCTTCAGCCAAACAAACCTCAATCATATAAACTTCATGGAAATCATCCCTTTGACCTGTAACCTTGATAGTTCCATTATCCAACAGTAACTGAACAACTTTCCTTACAATTGAACATCTTCAGGAGTCCCGGCAGCAAATTCGGCAAGATCCATACTGATGTACCACCTGACCAGCCATGTGGCAGAAAGTAGCATGCAATTGTACAAAATCCACATTCATATGTTCCACATCAAAGATTATGAACTCTCCAGGACATCCAGAAACCATGTATACTTCCTCTTCATACTCTGCCCTAGGCCTGATTATGTGGATGAGGCCCTCATCCATCATCTCCTGCAAATCAACCTTTATCTTGTCGCAACCCTGTATATATATACTGCAAAAGCACAACCAACATGGTCATGCGTATAGTAGCTAAATTCACAGAGTTCTGCATGCATTTTCACCAAATCTCCTCTAACCAATTTAACATCAAAAACCCGGAAGTCACTTGGACAACCGACCACCATGTTCACAACATTTGCTCCTCCATACTTTGGTAAATGATTATCTATCACATTAGGGCCAACATCCTTGAAAGATAAGATACCAGACTTCACCAATGTCTGTACTTCAGTCTTTAAAGGATAGAAGTTCTCAACATTGTGCCCTGGCGCTCCCTGATGAAAAGCACATGTTTGGTCCGCCTTGTAATACCAAGGCAACGATGATGGTACAACGGGAGGTGGTCGGGTCTGAACCAACTTCTTTTGAATTAACACCGGGAGTAATTCTATATAGCTCATAGGAATAGGGTCATAAATCTCCCTTATCAAATTATACCCTTGAAACCCCTGATGGGATGGTCTTTGATAAGCAACGGTAGTTGGAGCTACAACAACAACTGGAGTTACTGAGGCGATTTGCTGACCATGCTGATAATTTCTTCTGGGAGGATTAACCCTCCTCTCTTGCATAACAACATTCGTATCTCCTTCCTTCTTCTTAGCAAACCCATAAGATGGCTTCTTCATATTTCAAGAACTTTCACTTTTTGTTAAACGTCCCTCTCTTACAGCCTCTTCTAAGTGGATACCCATGCCTACCATTTCAGTAAAATCACATGGCGAACTCGCTACCATCCTTTCATAGTAGAAAGAACCCAGAGTCTTCAAGAAAATATTAGTCATCTCCTTCTCTTCCATGGGAGGAATCACTTGGGCGGCTACCTCACGCCATCTATGTTCATATTCTTTGAATGATTCCATGTCCTTCGGGACCATGGCCCTGAGATGATCACGAGGCGCCATTTCCATATTGTATTTGTATTGTATGATAAATGCTTCTCCTAAGTCATTGAAAGTATGGATATTGATGTTGTCCAAACTTATATACCACTTCACCGCAACACCAGTCAAACTGTCCTAAAAAAAGTGAATCAACAGACGTTGATCATCAGTATGGGTAGACATTCTTCTTACATAGATCACAAGATGAGCACGAGGACAAGTGTTGCCCTTGTACTTCTCGAACTCCGGGACTTTAAACTTCGCAGGTATCTTCACATTCGGAACCAAGCATAAATCATTCATATTATTCTCGAACAATTCCTTTCCCTTGAGGGCCTTCATCTTTCTCTGCATCTTGTCAAACTACTCTTGATAATCATCCATTCTATCATAGAGACCCAAGTCTTCACTTGCTGGAGGAAAAGGACGACACATGTCATCATTAGCAAATGGAACCATATTCACCGAAGGAGGTGCATCAGGAGCAACATGCACAACAAAAGGTGCAGGAGTAACAGTAGTCTGAACAACTGGAGTATCTTGAGGACCAAGATTAAAACTTTCAGGCACACAATTTTCTGGAATTCCCCATGGATAACATTGAGGCATGCAATTATGAACAACAACTGGAGTAGTAGACACAAGAACAGTCAGAGCTTCAGTAGTCACCCTTGTTTGTTGAGGCTGAACACTCGGTGGCTGATTCTGAGCAGCCACCAGAGATTCCATCAGAGCAGTAAGATTGGCCATGCCGGCCTTCAAAGTAGAAACATCTTCGTGAAGCTCGCAATTCTCTTGTTCTAAGTTGTCCATCTTGCTTCTGAAATTAGCTCGAGTGTTGTAGTGGTTAGACAGCTTGCGGAACGAAGTCAAGAAGTTTGGTAAGACACTTGGATATGCATAAGAAATGAAAGAAATATGTGCAATATGATGCATGATATGCAATGCACATGATTTATTTTATTATTAATATTTTAAGGGACTTAAAGATTTATAAAAATATTGTAAATATCAAAGTAATAACACATTTGAATTACATAAAATTTTTATTATAATAACTTCAAAATGGATTACAAGTTTCAATAATCCCAAGTCCAGGATGAAAATATAGTCTAAAACCCTAAGAAGTAAAGCTGGTGGAGATCATTCTATACGCTGGCGCTTCCCTGTAAGTGTGGAAATCTGAGCCTTCAACCTCTAAATTTTTTCCGCATATATGGTGGCAACCTCCTTCCAATCACCTGCATCAGCAAGTGAGCAACTAGCATCTGACCGAGGCCTAGGAGAAAATAAATCCCCTTGCCTACCCATTCTCTTTACAGCCCGACACTCAAGAATCTCAATCAAGTCATCTTTCTCCTTCAAATCTGCTCTATAGGAAATCTCAAAATTTGGAACTTATTCTTCTAAGCATCCTTTTCCTGCTGCATCCTGACCAAAGCAAGTTGTAGTTCTTCCACATCATCCAATAAGGGAGGAGTGGTCATCACAAACAAATCAGGCATATGTGCTTCCCAAGAATACAACATCTTCAACTAAATAGCTCTCGTTTGGACCCACTGAAGATAAGGCTCCAATGAAACGTCCCCCCTAGATCCCAAGTGTTTCATACTCTTCCTATGAATGTGACGCCAGGCCTTCGCAATCTGCTCCCTAGCTTCCTTATGGTATTCTCCCTTCTTCATGAAGAAACTACTCAAATGAATAATTTTTGGTTTATCCGTCATCGGATAACCAAGCTGTCGTCTTGCAAGAACAGGGTTGTAGTTAATTCCTCCCTTTGTACCAAAAAGAGGTACATTGGGGAAACTACCATGACTATCGACAATCTCTACATCATGGTAAGCCCGATGATACCAATCAATATCTGAGTGAGTAAGTGCCATGATCTTAGGAGCCCAACGGGGTTCCTTCCTGACATCCCTGAAAGCATCAGACTGAGGCATATGCGAAATAAACCACCGGTACAAAAAAGTCGTGCAACAGATAATCATCCCCCCATGATAAGAATTCTGAAGATGACTAGAGTAATAAGCATCACCAAACAATGTAGGAACTGGGTTTCCAATCATGAAGATCCTGATAGAATTAATGTCAACAAACTTATCCACATTAGGAAATAAAAACAACCCGTAAGCGAGTAGAGAAAAGATGGCCTCAAAAGCGACTGTACTTTTCATCCTGGAAAAGTAACGAGCTTTTTCCAATAAGAACTGAGCTGGTATTCCTCTAATCCCTCCTTTAGTAGTCATATGGGCTTCAACCTCAGACTTTCCCAGATGAACCAAAGCAGCAATCTCGTGTGGTTTTGGCTCACCCTCCAAACCAGTAAAAGGAACACGATCGATAATAGGTAAATCCAACAAATAAGAATACTCCTCTAGTGTAGGCATTAACTGATAGTCAGGGAAAGTAAAGCAATGATACATCGGATCATAGAACTGGACCAAGGTCGAGAGAATACTCGGCTTCATCCTAAGCTTCAAGAGAGGAATGATGGATCCATACTTTTTCCGAAAATCTGCAGAACAATCAATCTCAGGAATTAGACTGAACAACTCATCTATCTTTGGATATTTGAAACTATATTTTCCGGTCTTTCTTTTTCAAGAATCCATGGTCAAAAGTACCTGAGATATTCACAAATGGTTACCCTTTAAGTCCCTTGAAATAAAATTTCTTCAAACGATGCTTATGGGTGCATGGATGCATGATACAACAATCACATACAAGATCATAAACATAGGGTTCATAGGTTCAACGTCACGAGCATGAGGTCGAAGGTACTACCCATAAGGTATTGGTCTAAAATTTATCACCTGCCGAACAAGGTTCTAGAAGTTCCAAGAGTCTACATCCTTCCTTCGGATATTACCAACTTCCCGATTAACTTGGTAATTAGTAATATTTTCAAGATAAACTCGTCCGAGCATAGTACCAGATGACAACTATTTTCAGATTACTCCGTCATAGCTTCGGCACTACACCTAAAAAGCCAAGATTTGTTAGGTATCCTATGGTCCTCAGCTCCAGCAGCCTCTCAGGTCAAAAGCAGTACATCTTCCCGATTACTCGGTAAATGACACTACAGTTAAATGGGCCTCCACTTAGTGGGGGATCTCATGCCTCCTTTTTTGGGATTACTCCCTCAAGGTTAGCATGACTATACCGTCCGTCCTATCTTAATTTTTTCCAAGTCTGGGTATAGGACTTATAAGTAATCACCAAGCACCCTGAAAACCAGGAAAGTCCAGGAAAACATATATACAACATATAACAAATAAACAACAATAGCACATAGACAGATATAAACAAAGATAGGCTCAACCCACTTAGGGATGGACCAGCAAGAGGTCAATCTTTCCCCAATGAAGTGTCCATTTTTACTGGAGCGGTAGAAGTCTTTAAGACTAAGCCATTGGATTGACTAGACTTATACAGATCAAAATAAAAATCACCACCGCGCTTTATGGTTTCCGAAGGAATGGGAAAAGAGCGAATAACCCAAAAAGAGGGGGAAATATTCAAGGTAATGGGGTTGGTTATGCAAAGGGAAGGTATTATCACCCTAAATACCTACGGTACTCCGCAGGAACCTCTTTGAAAAAATATGTATATTTTGGCTATAAAATGTTGTATGTAAAATAGATGGTGAAGGTGAGAAAAGAAATATATTTTTCATGATTTTTGCACCCGATGCGGTTGTGAAACTTTAGTGCCTACGTACCACCTTTCGTGTAATAGGGGATCAGGGTACACGTAGTTCACCTTTAAAGAAAATTAAGACACAAGTGTGTTGGTTAGTTTTATGAGATAAGACATCATCATCATTGTCCGTGTGGAAAACATACTTACTACCCACAATCATGAGAAAGGAGAATTTGCATCATCTCAAAGTGGAGGATATGGCTTGGATTTTCAAAATCAACAATGCCTCACTCATCACCCAAGTGGAAAAGATCTCTCTTCACTACATATTGTAGAAGTATAGTTGTTTGCATCACTACAAGGATTAACAAGAGTCTAATCTTTTGAGAATGGTTTTAAGCCAAAATGGAAAAATGGTTTGAAATGAGATTGGTTGACTTTTTGTGTTCTCACAAAAAAAGTCAAGGTATTATTAAATTGATTGAGGTTTATTTATGAAAATGATTTTGAAAATGCATGGACCTAAGTCGAAGTTTATTATGAAAGTGGTTCAAATTTAGAAACAAGAAGGGTTTTCAAAAGGAGGGAGGAGATTTTTGAAATTAAAGAAGATGGGAGGAGAAGAAGGGACTATCCTAAAGCATAACGTAAAAAACTAGTGTTAAGAACCATTTAACCAACAAGAAGCCAATACTTGATATTATGAGTCAAGATAGAATTCCCATTATTTGAATTGAAACCAAACAAGTAAAGATACTAGACCTCTTTAGAACCAAACTTCAAGTGTATTAAGTCTTCACAAAAACTGGGCAGAGTAACCACTGTATACGGGTGAATTTCAGATTACAAAAAAAAGAATGTAATCATAATAACCTGCACACAAAACAATTAAACAACCCAATTTCTTGAGGTAAACCTCAAGAACTCCAGACAAAATATCAATTAAGGTCACAGGGTCTCCAACATAGGCCAAGGTCTCTAATCCTAAGTCCAAGAAGTCAAAAACTCCATAATTCCAAGGATAGTAACCAAATAGTCCAAGTATCATTAAATATTTTTATGGGTTCATGTTGATTATTAGGTGTCTTAAAAAAGAAAAGAAAAGCTCAAGTGAGCAAAATAAAAAAATAATATAAATTCTCAAGTGAGTAAAATAAAAAGGAAATGAAATGTAATGCTTTAAGTAAATGATACATAAAGCATAAAATCAAAAAACATAAGATAAAAACAATTTAATAATTAGTGGTTAGTTTGGTGACCATCTTGAAACTTGCATTTGGAACTCATTATAGGATTGGTAGAACCAAAGCCTCCACACAACTAGTTGCATTTTCTTTTTGTCAAGTATATCATCCATTTGAAATTCTCAAAAGTACCATTTAACTATCAATGATGTTTAAGTGATCCGCGTTGACCAAAAGTGTTGTAGACCCATTAGAGGATTGGTAGAACCAAAGCCTCCACACAATGAATCTCAAGGTTATTGGATCAAAGAGATCAAATCAACATACTTGGGCTTGCAAACATATGATTGGGCCACGAATGATCATTTATTCGAATCAGGACAAAATTTAGAGTTATGTTAAGCAATCGTAAGTGGACTTATGTAGAAGTCGCACCTATTCTGAGGCCGGTCAATAGCAATCTATGCACCATTTGTTTGGAGACATGATATAAAGATCATGCTCTAATAACACTTAGTGCAATAATAAAGGAATGAGATGAAAAGGGGTGGGGAAGAATATACAAACCACTTTTGAATTAAATTTTAATTAAACTATTATTAAAATCATTCATCCATTTTTGTGGAGTTGGAATCAACACCATGGATCCAATGATGTTAATAAAGTCCATGATAAAAAATTCAACCCAAGATCAGCCAGAAAATAATCACAAAATAATATTGCATTTAATATATACATTAAAAAAGGTTTTAAATTTTTTTTAAAATAGAAATGAAAGAGACAATTATTAACTATATTCAAACTAATCAAGAAATAAAAAGTTAGACCATAGAAAAATCCGAAATGAATTAAAATATTTTTATAAAATTTTTGGTAATTTTTTGAAGTCAGAAACTATTTTTAAAATTAAAATATATGAGTAAAATAAACCAAAATTGATAAAAAGAATAGCAAAGTCAGAAATAAAAAATAAGTAAGGTCACCAATATTTGTCACAATATCATTGGATAATTCCATATCTTTTTCATAATTTAAAAATGCATAAAAGTATTTTAAAACATTTAAAACAATTCAAATAAAGTGAACATTTATAAAAAATATCAAAACATAAAATAAAATTGTAAAAAACTATAAATTAGAAAGAGAAAAATCAATAATATTTTTCATAAATTTTCAGATTTTTTTGGATTAAAAATGAATTTTCCATGATTTTTTGAAATTTAAAACAATTAAATATAAAAATCAGAAATAAAAAATAAAGTCAAAAATATGTGGACCATTGGATGAGAGTCAAAACGCGTTAGTAATTAAATCCAAGGGATCTGGCGTGATGTGCATATCATGGTCATTAGTGAATAATGCACTGCATCAAATGTAAAATCAGATTAAAAAAAAAAACAAGTGGCAAGCTATCATTGGTTGGAAGATTACACGTTGTTCATCTTCAACCTCCAGCTAACGTGAATTGCAGGTCTCTCAAACTGTAAAATCAGAAGCTCAAACCTATGCCATTCACATCGTCTCTTTAAGATGAAGACAACCACACATTCGTGACAAATTTATATAAACTGTAGCTCAAGAAATTTGGAAGGAAATTTTTGAAAATGAATTTGAAATTTCATGGTCAAAACATGTTTACAGATAAAAGCAAGTGTTGCGACTAGAACCACGACAATAAGAGCTTCACAATGATATCAAAGTTTTGAAGAATTGTTGGAGAAATCTACCTATTTAAGTTGAGTTGCAGAGCTCTGAAACTGGACTTCTATGGATCAATATAAGTCATGATTCTTGAATGTAATTTTATGGTTAGCTTCAGGGAAGATCAAGGTAGGTGAATTGATGGAAAAATTGGATTGAAAAAGGCTTGAACACTGATTTCGAAGTTACAGAAAATTGAGTAATGGAGCAAGTTTGGCATGGTGATTATGGTTATTCAAGCTTGAGGAAATGAATAAGGGACGACCATCTATTTATAGGGAATCAAATGCAATGTTCAAGCGTGTGAAATGATGATGTTTGGAGAGAAATCATGTGAACCTGATACACGAGTAAGGTGTGATCTGTTTTGCATCAAAACTCATCCAATCCCAGTGTTTTAAGGCTCTAATCAACTTTGACAACTTGGTTAAACATGTTTAGATCACAAACGCGTGCTAATTTAATGTTTAGAAGCCAAAACATGAATTTCAAATTCTGACTTATGAAGAAACTTCAGTTTCAAGTTACCATGTTCAAATCAATGGAATTCCCGGCTCAAGGGGTCTTATGGCATGATTATTGATGCTTTAGATAGATGAGATTACAAGCTTTGCAACGGGAAAAGAATGGAATCAAATGGATGCTTGAGCTGAAAGTTGCAATGAGTCAAAGTTTGGGAAAAAAGGTTGACTTTCCATACTTAGAAATATTTCAAATTTTTCTTCAAAAGTGACCTATAATGTTTTGCACCCAAACATGGCCTTCCACTTGGAATTTGCTCTTGACCAAAAAAGATGGCATGAAATAGACCTCTTGAATGGCATTTTGAAACTTGAACCATTCAAAATATCAAAAAATTGAGAGAGTTATGAATTGTTAAAGTTGGCAAAAAATCATGAAATGACCTATAATAATTTGTATCCTTAAGGTATCTTCCTTCCATTTTATCACTTTTCACATAAAAGAAGGAATAAAGTTCACATCCTCAATATCATTATGGAAAAATAGTGGGCTCAAGGTAATAAAAGTTGACCAAGTTATGATCATTTGAAGTTACACATGGAAAATTAGGGATTCATCTGGAGGACTTTTAATCTTTCTTCATCATCAAGCTTCTTCCACATGAAAACTCCTTGAAACTTTTGAAGTGATTTGTTAATAACCCTTTTAAGAGAAGTATGTCTTTGGAATCACTTAAAAATACCAAAATATGAGCAAGATATACTTCTTTGAAGTTCAAAACCCTAGCTCCTAGATCAAGAAAATGCTTTAAGGAACTTTTACAATTTTCAACAAGCATCTTACCTTTACCTACATTATTAACAAGTAAGACAAACCAACCTTGCATTTTATTAATTAAAAGGAGAATCAAAATAAAACATGCATGATCACAAAAGAAAAAAAAGTCAAGGTGCTTGGTGATTCCTCAAAGAGCAAAGCTAGAGATAGTGAGGAGAACCAAAAGCCCTAATGTGATCTTGTTGTGATCGAATCAATATGGTATGATGAAGGGATCTTAGGGGGAAAAATTGGGGTACAACAAAAGCGGATGAAGCTACTGTTGGAACTCAGCTCCAAGCTTTATCCATTACTAACATAAGGGAAAATGAGAATTTTATAGCTTCGTTGAAGGATGCTCAACAGGTAGTGCATAATGGACCTAGTAAAGTATAGGGGCAAATTGTTTATCCCCCTGTGAATATGAATAGAGCTGGTCTGGGATTCTCTATTAAGAATGGTAAAGGTGAGAAAATTAATTCGAAGGTTGCTTTGGGCAAATATTAGGATATCTTTTGTAGTGGAGGTTATCTTCATCCAATTGTTCCTAGGATCAATGCTATTCTGGAAGGTGAAGAAGAGAAAGAGATGAAAAACTATGTGGCGCATGGAGTCAGAGTCCAGAACTGGGTCACTATTGATGTTCCCTCTTGCATTCATGTCTCAAAGTAATTTGTTTTTTTTGTTAATCTTTTCAAAAATCTTTTACTCTGCCCAATGTGAAAGTATTGATGTTGAATGGGCTTATCTGTTGCTTTGACGTTTAAAATCAATCATAAAAGTTGTCTTTGATTCCCAAATTATGTCTTTATTTTCTGGTCTTTCTTGGAAAATGATAATCAGAAAAAACCTTTAAAAATAAATAAAAAATTGTAATTGAATATGTATAATCACTTGTTATATGTGTCACTTTCTAAAAGCAATCATAAATCATATGTGAAAATTAAATAAAAAATCTGTTGAACACAATGACCATGCACAATCTCCCTACTTTAAATATCATACGTATGTGGACGAAGAAGAAGAATATGATGAAATCCCAAAAGAGGTTTCACGGTTTCTTGAGCGTAAGGAAAGTGTCATTCATCCATATAAAGAGTCATTAGAGACAATCAATTTGAGTTTAGAGGAAGATCCAAAAGAAGTCAAGATTGGAGCATTGCTGCATCCCGACATGAAAAGCAGGTTAATTGAATTGTTGAAAAAGTACGAGGATATACTTGCTTGGTCTTAACAAGACATTCCTTGTTTGGATACTGATATTGTGGAACATCATTTTCCGCTAAAGCGAGAATGCCCGCCAATCAAGCATAAATTGCAAAGAACTCACCCTAATATGGCTGTGAAAATTAAAGAAGAAGTTTTAAAGCAGATTAATGCTGATTTTCTTGTGACATCAGTGTACCCTCAGTGGATTTCCAATATTGTCCCAGTACCAAAGAAGGACGAAAAAGTTCCCGTGTGCGTTGATTATAGAGATTTAAACAAAGCTAGTCCAAAAGATAACTTTCCATTACCACATATTGATATGTTGGTTGATAGTACAACAAAATTCAAAGTATTCTCGTATATGGACAAATTTTCCAGATACAATCAAATCAGAATGACTCCTGAGGACATGGAAAAACAACGTTTATCACACCCTGGGGAACATTTTGTTATAGAGTGATGCCCGTCGGGTTGGAGAATGCTGGTGCGACGTACCATAATGCTATGACAACCATATCCCATTATCTGATGCACAAGTAAATTGAGGTATATGTTGATGATATGATTGCAAAGTCCCAGACCGAAGAAGGGCATATAGAGGATTTGTTGAAATTGTTTCAGCGTTTGAGGAAGTATTGTCTCTGCTTGAATCCAAATAAATGCACCTTTGGTGTCTGATCTGGGAAAGGGTTAGGTTTCATTGTCATCCAGAAAGGGATTAAAGTTGATCCTGATAAAGTAAAAGAAATTCAAGAAATGCCGACGTAAAGAACTGAAAAGCAAGTTAGAGGCTTCCTTGGGCGTTTGAATAACATTTCCAGATTTATCTCCCATATGACTGCAACGTGTTATCTGATCTTTAATTTGTTAAAGAAAGATCAAGGTTGTCTGTGGGAAGATGATTGCCAAAGGGAATTTGAAACTCCTATCTTGCTCCCGCCTGTTGAAGGAAGACCATTGATTATGTATCTGATAGTGTTAGATAATTCTATGAGCTGTATTTTGGGACAACAAGATGAAACAAGGAAGAAGGAATATGCCATTTATTATCTCAGCAAGAAGTTTACTGACTGTGAGTCACAATATTTTATGCTGGAAAAGACATGTTATGCTCTAGCCTGAGCTCCAAAGCGGTTGCGGCAATATATGTTGAATCATACTACTTGGTTGATTTCCAAAATGGATCCAATTGAGTATAATTTTAAAAAGCCTTCTCTTACTGGGAGAATTTCCCGTTGGCAGATGTTGTTGTCTGAATATAGTATTGAATACCGTACTCAGAAGGCTATAAAAAGAAGTGTGTTGGCGGATTATCTTGCTCACCAACCGGTTGAAGACTATCAGTCTGTTAAATATGATTTCCCTGATGAGGATGTTATGTTTCTGAAAGTAAAAGATTATGATGAACCATTTCCCGAGGAAGGTCCTGATCCTGAATCTCGTTGGGGCAAAGTGTTTGATGGAGTTGTGAATGCTTATGGGAAAGGAATTGGTGTTGTGATTATCACTCCTCATGGATCGCATATCCCATTTACTGCAAGGTTGGCATTTGATTGCAGCAATAACATGGCAGAGTATGAAGCTTGTATCATGGGTCTCAAGGAGGCTATTGATCTCAGAATCAAAAATCTAGATGTATTTGGCGATTCAAATTTTGCAATAAATTAGATTAAAGGATAATGGGATACTCATCACCCTTTCTTGATTCCCTACAAAGACTATGCTAGAAGATCATTACCTTTCTTTAACAAAGTTGTATTCCATCATATTCCCAGAAATGAAAATAAGATGGCGGATGCTTTGGCCACTTTGGCTTCTATGTATCAAGTAAATAATTGGAACATTGTACCTCATATCACAGTGTGACATTTGGATAGACCAGCTCATGTGTTTGAAATAGAGGAGACGGCAGACTCAGAATTACCCGGTTGGTGCATCAAACAAAGTTAGAAAGATATTGAGAAGGTTGGCATGCAACTTTTTCCTCAATGAAGATGTGATATACAAAAGAAATTATGACATGATCTTGCTGAGATGCATGGATAGACACGAAGCAGACATGTTGATGCATGAAATCCATGATGGTTCCTTTGGTACCCATGCTAATGGACATTCGATGGAAAAGAAGATGCTTAGGGCAGGTTACTATTGGCTAACAATGGAATCTGACTGTTATAAATTTGCAAAGAAGTTCCATAAATGCCTGATTAGGCTGACAAAATTCACGTGCCCTCGACACTTCTCAATGTTATTTCTTCCCCGTGGCCTTTCTCTATGTGGGGGTATTGACATGATCAGAATGATTGAACCCAAGGCGTCGAATAAACATCATTTTATCTTGGTGGAAATAGACTACTTCACCAAATGGGTAGAAGCAACTTCATATGCTAATGTTACTAAGAAGGTGGTAGTGTGCTTTATCAAGAAAAATCATATATGTTGGTACAGTGTGCCAAGCAGGATTATCACTGAAAATGGCTCGAATCTAAATAACAAGATGATGACAGAAATTTGTGAAGAATTCAAGATTTTCCGTCACAATTCATCTCCTTACAGGCCATAAATGAATGGGGCTATTGAAGCTTCTAATAAAAACATAAAGAATATCATCCATAAAATGGTTGTTACCTATAAAGATTGGCATGAGATGCTCCCTTTTGCTCTTCACGAGTATCGTACATCCGTCCGCACTTCAACGGGGGAAACCCTGTTCTCTCTTGTGTATGGAATGGAAGAAGTTCTCCCCATTGAGTTTGAGATTCCCTCTTTACATGTGATAATGGATACCAAGTTCTCAGAGGCTGAATGGGTCCAGAATAGGTTTGACCAATTGAATTTGATTGAAGAAAAGAGAATGAAGGCCTTGTGTCAAGGTCAGTTATACAAGAAGAGAATAAAGAAAGTTTTTTATAAGAAGGTCAAGCCACGTGAATTCGCAGAAGGTGACCTCGTGCTCAAGAAGATCATGTCTTTTAACATTGATTTTAGGGGAAAGTGGACTACCAATTTTGAAGGCCCATATGTTTTCAAGAAAGCCTTCTTTGGCGGTGCATTAATTCTTGAAACTATGGATGGCGAGGAGTTCCCAAGTCCTATGAATGCTGATGCAGTAAAGAAATACTTCGCCTAAAGAAATAAAAGAGCAGCTCGCCAAGTTGAAAACCCAAAATGGCGGCTTAGGCAAAAAAGAGCGTCTCGGTAGGATGAAAACCCGAAAGGGTGGTCTAGGCAAAAAAAAGAGACATAAACAAAATAAATTCTCCCCGCTAGGTTGAAAACCCACAAGGGAAACCTTGGAAAAAGTCATGGATTTCATGGAAAGTAACTCCGTCAGACAAGACTTGATCGTTGAAGAAACAATCTTCTCAGATTATCACCATACTTCAATAGAAGTCGCTGCTCAGGAATTCAAAGTTGATAGGGAGAATATTGGTCATTGTATTTCAATATATCTTTTCCAATATATTACCATTTCCCAAACTTTGTAATCATGTATGGAGTTTCGCCATTCCCAGACTACCATTCTATTAAAAAAGTTTGAGCTTTTATCCAATTCTTTGAAATTATTATTTTATTCCACTTACAAAGACTTCATTTATTTTTTATAGTAATTTTCAAAACAAAAAGATTAAATAACAAAATTGTTTTTTGAATTTACAAATTAATTTTTACTTTAGATTTTGTGACTCAAGAGAAACAAAAATTGTGATTCTAAGGGTGGACAAACGCTGAAATTTTGGAAGTATTTATTCCCCATGAGGGTTCTCCCAGGTCACTTTTACTGGTATGCGTATGATCTTCTTGTGTTTCTCAGATAGTTGTAGATGATACCAATTGATGTATGTTGCGGTGTTGGGTTTGTGATCCCATTTTCCCCAGTCAATTTTTTGTTCAGTTTTTCTCTCCAGGTTGATAATTTTTTATTTGGGGTTTTCACGGTTTGAGAACTCTATCCCAGATTCCCCAGTAAAGTCGTCGCTCATAAGATGAAACTCCCTTCTCCCTTTGCATGCTGAGGAAGAATCATTTGCAAAACACCGCCCTTTTGCAGTGTTGGCATTATTGTCGTTGTTTATTTACCAGGCAACTAGACAAGGGCAATATCTTTTCTAAGAAGTGTTGAAACAGTTATCAACTTTTCAGGTTTACTCTCGCCAAGTGTTGGGTTTGATTTAAAATCCCCATAATTTTAACTTCTTGCAGTATTGTTGACTTCTTAAATCCCCAAGTAGAGCTGAGATAATGTTTCTCTTTTAAAGTTGTTATCCCCATTTAGTTTCGTGTTTCTCCCCAAGGAGGTTAGTGTAGTCTTTACTCTTGGTATTGAAGAATGTATTTTGGGCTCCCCTTGATGATGTGGTATTGTTCTACCCAATGAAGTTAGCACGAGATCCCTGGTTAATATCTCGATGATATGGTCAATATTGTAATCCCCAGTGGAAGTACAAACATTGAGACATTTGTTTTCTCCATTGATATTTGTGTCATATTCCCCGGTCAAGCCTGGAGGAGGATGTTATATCCTTGTCACTAATTTTACTGTTTTTATTTGATTATTTTCGGATTTTGTTTCTCCCTAGTGAAGTTAAGTCGTGGAATTGGAATTTATTTCTTCAGTTGGTGCTTTATTTCTTATGAAATTTTTTATCCGGGATGTGATTTGGCCGAGTGTTGTCTTTACCCAAGTTGGTCTTGTCTGGTTATTCCCGGTGTTGCATCTATTTTTTTAGCATGTACATGATAACATTCATACATATATCATGCATAGCTGAATTAAAATTCATTGCTCATTTGCATCCTTTAATATTTTGTTGGCATATTACCCTATTTTGCAGAGTTATATTACCCTCTCTCCAATAGAGTGTCGAACTTAAGCAGAAAGTGTATATCCTTTCAATTTCCCCACAGAGTTATCCCTCGTGGAAAAATTTTGTTTTAGCCTTCCTATTCAGCTCATTATCTAGATGATTTGTGTTCCCCTTTTGAGTTTAGTCCTCATCAGGTGCTATCTTGGTTGACTGTTTCATTCTGGTTTATTTCTGGTTTGAATTTTTGGTCCCCGATAACATTATTATTTTAATTTCTGCAGGTGTTGAGCCCTGATTTGAAAATATGAATTTATTTTGCATGTGAAAATTTTATCTCCTCAGCAAGAATATAATGGAATTTCCCCAGGAAGTCATTATTAAAACTCCATTCTCATAAAAGCAGATGGCATGTCTCTTTGTTTGAGTAACTTGTACTTTCCCAAAAAGTCTATTAGTTCCCTGAGAAGATTTAGATTTGTTATTCTGATGGATGATAGTCTCGTCTTTATGGGAGATAGTTTGTTGTTGATATTTGTTACTCCTATGAATGATAGTTTTGTCATTATAGGAGATAGTTTGTTGTTGAGATTTTTTACTCCGATGAATCGTAGTCTCGTCATTATGGGAGATACTTCGTTGTTGATATTTGTTACTCCGATGAATGGTAGTCTCATCCTTATGTGAGATAGTTCGTTATTGAGATTTGTTACTCCGATGAATGGTAGTCTTGTCATTATGGGAGATAGTTTGTTGTTGAGATTTATTACTCCGATGAATGGTAGTCTCGTTATTAGAGGAGATAGTTCATTGTTTAGATTTATTACTCCAATAAATGGTAG
The DNA here is from genome assembly GCA_948472305.1 of Vicia faba. Taxonomy (NCBI): domain Eukaryota; kingdom Viridiplantae; phylum Streptophyta; class Magnoliopsida; order Fabales; family Fabaceae; genus Vicia; species Vicia faba. The sequence continues at coordinate 1,450,934,559 of OX451735.1, forward strand.
TCTCACCATTATGGGAGATAGTTCATTCTTGAGATTTGTTACTCTGATGAATGGTAGTGTCATCATTATGGGAGATAGTTCGTTGTTGAGATTTGTTACTCCAATGAATGGTAGTCTCGTCATTATAGGAGATGGTTTGCTGTTGAGATTTGTTACTCCGATGATTGGTAGTCTCGTTATTATGGGAGATAGTTCATTGTTGAGATTTTTTTACTCTGATGAATGATGGTCGCGTCATTATAGGAGATAGTTCGTCATTGAGATTCACTTTGCTCTGAAATTTTTTGTTTATTTCCAGTTGTAAGTACTGATGCTGATCATTTGTTACCTACACTAATATTGATGTTTTATAGTATTATACTACCACTTCTTTCCCTCCTGTGGGTCGACATTACCTTTTTTTTGTTATCTTCTTAGTGAATGGTTAGTTTGCAGTCATTTGTCGATCACTGTTATCCTTTATTTTCTCTCTTCAATGTTTGAGTTGATGTTACTTTGTCTCCTCCTTGAGCTTTACCCCAATAGAGTTGAGTCTTCTGTTCACCAGTGATTTATTTTCCTGGTCTATTTTTCTTTTGATCTTGTATTTTCTTTTTCCCAGTGGTGTCCTGTGTCACCTTGTGGATCTGTTTATTGTATGCACAATCTTAAGCATTACATGGCCTCTTAGGGCTAAAAATATAGTTTGTTTTATATTTAAGTATCTTCAATCGTGTCGACACGAAGATTTCTAACCTTCATATCTCCAGATAGAAGACACCTAATTAAGGGTAGCTGTTGCACCCTAATTTTTTCCCCTAAGATTCCTCTATCATCTCATATCAACTGAATCATACCAAGATCATAATTGGGTTTGGTTCTCCCCCCTATCTCTAGGTTTTCTCATGAGGAATCACCAAGCACCTTGATTCATATATGTTTTGTATTGATTAATTTGATTTATAGGTTCGTGAGTTTATTTCTATGTCTTCTTCAACAAAGATTCATTGAGAGTCAAGCTTCATCATTGGAGTTAATTTGAAGTAATATCATGACAAGGTCTACTATGAATTATCATGCTTCAATTTGTCAAAGAAAATCAAAAGATGCAAGAGTTGATTGAAGAAGTTTGACCTAATTGGACAAGTTCTTAATTTTTTGGTCACAAGTGCATAACTCTCTCATTTATTAATATTTGAAGGTGGATTTTGTTGCTATGAATTCTTATTATCACCCACAACAACTTTTATTCACATGGAAAAAGTTATTGTGCAAGAAAGTTGGTCAAAATTGAAAGAGGTTTCCAAGTCATTTTGGTGCTCTAGGAGCTACGGTTTTGAACTTCTAAGGGCTATATCTTTCTCATGTTTTGGTATTTTTGAGAGATTCCAAAGACATGCTTCTCTCTAAAGGGTTATCAACCAATCACTTGAAAAGTTTCAAGAAAATTTCATGGGGAAGATGCCTAATGATGAAGAAAAGATTACAAGTCCCCTAGATAGGCCATCAAATTCCCTTATGTAACTTCAAAAGGTCATAACTTGATCAATTCTTATCTCCTTGAGACCATTATTTTTCTAAAATGATCTTAAGGATGTGAACTTCAACTCTTCTTTTATGGGAAAAGCTTGAAAATGGATCAAAAAAGGGGCCCTAGGAATGCAAAAGGTTATAGGTCAATTCATGGATTTTCACAAACATCCCAAAGTCATAACTTTCTCAATTCTTGGAGTTTTTAAGCGGTTCAAATCTCAAAATGTCATTTAAGAGATATACTTCATGCCATATTTTTTGGTCAAAAGAAAGTTTAGGGTGGAAGGCCATGTCTGGATGCAAAACATTATAGGTCAATTTTGAAGAAAAACATAGAATTTTTCTAAGTACAAAAAGTCAACATCTTTTTCTCAACTTTGACTCGTCACAACTCATAGATCGAGTATCCATTTGATCCCATTATTTGAACATTGTAAGATTTGTGACCTTATCTTTCAACTGCTTCAAGAATCATGCCCCAAGACTCCTTGAGTTATGAATGCCATTGATTCAAAGTTAGTACCTTGAAACTGATTTTTCCCCCAAATCAGAATTTGAAATGCATAATTCTGCTTCTAACCACTAAATCTCTGCGCGTTTTTACTTCTAAATTATGTTTCACAATCTTCCAGAAGTGATTAGCACCTTGAAATTCAAGTTTTGGTTGAGTTTTGAGCATCCCATTTGCTTCCATATAAATAGAGTGACATATTGCATTCATTTCCTCAATATTTATAGCCAATTGACCACTGTTCAGATCCCACACGAACTCTGAATTTGAATTTCTGATTTCGTGCTTTCTCACTCCAAAACACAAAAATCTCAATTTAGTTAGCTTCATTGAACTTCTCTGAAGCTAACCGTACTCTTACCTTCAAGAATCGTGACCTATATTGATCTACAAATGTCCAGTTTCAGAGCCACCTTGTGCTACATCGTTCAGGTAGATTTATTTTTCAAATCGATCCAAATAAAAGACTAATCTACTCTTTACATCCTTCTGATTCTCACGCTTTTTACAATTTGTGATTTCATTGAGATTTGAGTGATATATTCCAGAATTTTGTGCTCTCTATAATTTCTTCATTATCTCAATTTAAAGCTTGCTCAGTTTATATAAATTTGGCACGATGGTACCATTAGAATCGTCTTGAAGAGACGAATCTAATGGTACCGGTCTGGTCCTCTAATTTTACAATTTGAGGAATCCCAGTCTAGGGCGTCTGGAGGTTGAAGACGACCTGTGTGTCGTGCTTCAACCAATGAAAGTGTTACATGTGATTTTTTGAATACAATCAAGTGTGTTTATTTTATCATACGCGCGCCTTGAGAGCCCTTGGATCTGATTTTTTTCATTTGTCAGACTCCATCCAACGCACCAGAATTTTAGTTGTTTTTAATATTTAAAAGGTGATCCGGTGCAATTTCCAAAGTTGACCATGATATGCACAACGTGCTTGATCCTTTGGATCTGATTACTAGTGCGTTTTGACTCTCATCCAATGGTCCACATTTTTTTGGTTTGTTATTTTATTTTCTGATTTTTTTATTTTTATTGACTTAAACTTCAAAAAAAACATAGAAAATTCATTTCTGACTCAAAAATTATGAAAAAATTTACAAAAATATTTTCAAAATATTCTCTTTTTGATTTTTATTTTTTCATGACTTTATTTTCATATTTGATATTTTTATAATATTTCCTTTATTTTGACTTGTTTCCAATTATTTGAAAATACTTTTGATATTTTTAAATTCTGAACATTTTTATAAAAATCATTTTACTCATTTATGATTTTTCTAAGTATATTCTAGAATTTTATTTCGACTTCTACTATTTTTGATATTTTTCTTCACTTATTTGAATGATCTTAATTAGTTTAAAAATACTTTTCTGTTTTAAAAAAATTACCAAAAAATTTAAAAAAATACTTGAGGTCATTTCTGATATTTCTATGGTCTTTTTAAATTTCTCTATGATATTTTGAATCTAGTTTGCTATTTTACCTCTTATTTTCATTTTATAAACAATTTAAAAGTCATTTTTCTTTTTATTTTATTTTATTTATTAAATGCAATTTATTTTTTAATATATTCTGACTATGTGATTGTTGATCAAAAATTCATTAACATTATTGGATCTTGGGTGTTGAGTTCAACTCCACCAAAATGGATGGATGATTTTAATGATAGTTTTGATCAAGGTTTTTGATTCAAATGTATCCCCTCCCTTTTCATCTCGTCCTCTTCTCTTTGTGCGACATGTTATTAGAGGATGATCTACATATCATCACTCCAAATATATGGCACATAAATTTCTATTGACCGACCTCAAAATAGGTGCGACTTCTATATAAGTCCACTTACGATTGCTTAACATAGCGCTAAAATTTTTCTCGATTCGAGAAATGATCATTTGTGGCCCAAACCTATGTTTGCAAGCCCAAGCATGTTTAATTTGAAACCTTTGATCCAATAATCTTGAGGTTGATTGTTAGGAGGCTTTGGTCTTACCAATCCTCCAATGAATTTTTATAAATTTTGGAACTTATTGAATCATTTAAACATCGTTGATCATTTATTGTTGCCTTGAGATTTTGAAATGAATTATATACTTGACAAAAATAAAATAAAACTTGTTTTTGATAGACTTTGATTTTATAAATCTTCTAATGAGTTTTCAAATGCAAGTTTCAAGATGGTCATTCAACTAAACTCTAATTTCTAACAATTGACTTTATTTTATGCTTTTACATTATGCTTTTTTACTCCAAGCACATTTATTGTAGCCTTCTCATTTCATGCTATTTTCATCTTTGATCACTTGAGCATTTATCTTTATGTCATTTTATTTTTTCTCACTTGAGCTTTTCATTTTTTTTGAAGATACCTAATAATTAACTTGAACCATAAAAAACTTTAAGGTTATTTGGATCATTTTGTTATTATCCTTCGCAAGATGGAGTTATGGACTTCTTGGACCTAGGATTAGAGACCTTGACCTACTTTGAGACCTGGTGACTTCTATTGTTATTTTGTCTGGAGTTCTTGGGGTTTACCCCAAGTCATTGGATTGTTTGTCTCTTTATGTGCAGGTTATTCTGATTATATGCTTTGTCTGCAATTAGGGATTTATCCATATACAACCGTTACTCTGCCCATTTTTTTGAAAAGATTTAATGCATCTGAAGTTTGGTATTCTCAAGAGGTTTATCATCTTGGCTTGTTTGGTTTCAATCCAAAGGATGGGAATTCTACATTGACTAATTATATCAAATGTTGGCTTCTTGTTGGTTAGATGGTTCTTTTTCCTAGCTTTTAAGTTATGCTTTAGGGTAGCCTCTTCATCTCCTCTCACCTTCTTTAATTTCAAAAATCTTCTCACTCCTTTTCAAAACTATTCTATTTTTTTTAAACTTGAATCGCTTTCAAAATAAACTTGGACTTAGGTCCATGCAGTTTCAAAAAATATTTCCTTAATCAAACATTAATCAACTTAATAATACCTTGACATTTATTGTGAGAAGACTAAAAATCAATCAATCTCATTCAAACCACTTTTCCATTTTGTCTTTTTACTTAAACTTTTTCTCAAAAGATTAGACTCTTGTCGACCCTTGTAGTGATGAGAGCTACTATACTTCTATGATATGTAGAGAAGTGAGATATTTTCCACTTGGGTGTTGAGTCAGGATTTGTCGATTTTAAAATCAAAACCATATCCTCCAGTTTTAGATGACGAAAATTCTCCTTTCTCATAAGCATGGGTACTAAGTATGTTCTTCCACTCGGATATGATGATGACATCTTGTCTCTTAAAACTAACCAACACACTTGTGTTTTAAAGTTTTTATAATGTGAACTACGAGTATCCTGATCCCTTATTGCACAGAAGGTGGTACGTAGGCACTAAAGGTTTGTAACCGCAGAGGCTGCAAAAATTGTAAAAAATACTTCTTTTCTCATCCCCACAATCTATTTTTTGTATACAACTTTTATAGTCAAAATACACAGATTTTCAAAGAGGCTACTACGGATTACCGTAGACGTTTAGGGTGCTAATACCTTCCCTTTTCATAACCAACCCCCGAACATAGATTCTCTCCCCCTTTTTTGGGTTATTCGCTCTTTTCCCATTCCTATGGAAACAATAAAGTGTGGTGGAGATTTTGATTTTGATTTGTGCGAGTCAAGTCAATCCAATGGCTTAGTCTCAACATTTCTACCGCTACATATGGGATACCTTCAAGTATCGTGTCAGATATAGATCTGAGGTTTACGTCAAAATTTTGGACATGTTTACAGAATGCTTATTGTACTAAGTTGAGATTGAGTTTCACATATCATCCTCAGATAGATGGTCATACATAAAGAAATATTCAATATTTAGAGGATTTACTAAGGGCTTGTGTGTTAGAACAAGGATGAGCTTGGGATTGTCACTTTCCATTGATTGAGTTTAGTTATAATAATCATTTTCATTCTTGTATTGGGATGAAATTGTATAAAGTGTTGTATGGTAAAAGGTGTAGAACTCCATTATGTTGATATGGGTCGGGAGAGGGTGTTATAATTAGACATGAGGTTGTACAAGAGACAACTGAAAAGATAAAGATGACCCAAGAGAAGATGAAAGCTTCTCAAAATCGTCAGAAGAGTTATCATGATGAGAGGAGGTAGGATCTTGAGTTTCAAAAAGATGATCATGTACTTTTGAGAGTTACTCCGGCAATAAGTGTTGGAAGAGCTTTGATGTCGGGGAAACGTACGCCACATCTTGTTAGTCTGTATCAGATATCAAATAAGATAGGTGAGGTGGCTTATCGGGTTACTTAGCCTCCGTCAGTCGCGAATCTACATGACTTCTTTCAAGTGTCTCGGTTGAGGAAGTACATTTCAGATCCTTCAGATGTCATCAATTTAAAAGCTCTAAAGCTACATAAACACTTAATGAACTTCAAACAACATGATTATGAACTCAAATCACATAATGAACGGCTAGAAATCAAGATCAAAGTTAAGAATTCAAACCTTTGATGCAAAAACAAATCTACTGTCTCCTTCACTCCAGTTGCAAACCAAGCCTCGATCTACAATCCTTATCACTTGGAGAAGAGAATGCAACAAGAATCAACCAAAACGCACGAGGGAATTGAGAGAATCAAATAAAAATGCAGAACAAGTAGCTATGGGGTTTTCTGAGTTCAGGGATGAAATGAAGCACGAACCCTGTTCAATGAGACTTGCTTCTCAATATATAGAGCATGAAGAGGAGGGTAGGATAGGTTTTTCACATTAAAAGCTGTTAGAAAGAAAGAATTCCTCTTTTTGCCAAAATCAAGGGTGCACATGAAGCCCTCAAATCCCTCATGCATTTTCTTTCATTTTACGTGCATTTCAATCCATTTTATCTCAGGAAAAGATTAGCAAAAGAATTAAGGCTTAAATCCTTGTATTAAGCAAGTGTTGGTGATTAGGCATTTTTATGCAACTTTTTGCAAAATCATGAGTTGCCCTTGCATTTGCCCATGTGCAGCTCAAACTTCGGCATGATAGGCCTTAGTACATTGCATATTAGTCATGGGTCAAGTTTGAAGTGAAACAAATGTTCACAAATCAAGTTACCAAGAATTTGCAATTTGCATGGTACGCATGAATTCAATGAAATGCCTCCAAATTCCAAGGTCTAAAACTTTCTCATACTTTTGAATTTTGACACAAATGAGTGCAATTTGGAAAGGTATTGAAAAGATTTACAATCCCTTAGTTTTGAGTTTTTGCAACTGAATCCATTAAGTTTCTCAAAATTGAGCTTGAAATTCACTAACTTTGGAAAATGACCTATAATTTTTTGACTTCCAAAGACTATAATTCTTGATTCCTTGCCAATTTGGACATGAGACAAAAAGGAGATGAAATATCATCCTCTTATCTTTCCAAGAATGTTTCATTTTCATTTTTTTGATCGAAGGTGAATAAATGTGAATTTTTGAAATTAAGTCCTTATTTTCCAAAATTAGAAACTTTTAGGGTTTCTTCATGAACAAGTTTCAACCCAAACCTCAATCTCTTTGATCCAATGATCAAAATGGACTTGAAATATGAAAATTACATCGTTGAATTGATGGTTGATCAAAAATTAACTTGGTCAACCTTGACTTTCACTGATTTTGACAAAAATGATCATTTTTCCCCTTTGGATCAATTGATCCACTTCCCTTCAAAATTCATGATCAAAACATCAAACATATGATCTTCCAAACATATAGAAGTCATGTGCAAAGTTTCAATTGAAACTTCTCAAGAAATCTTGATGAAATCCAAAACCCTAGTTTTGTTCAACACATTAGGAGACTGATGAGTCATCTCCAAAATTTCAAATCCTCTGGGCATCTTGACCAATTTCATGTACAAAGACTTTTCAAATACCAATGAGATGTTGAAACTTCTAAATCAAGACTTGAACATGCATCAATAACCTTGATCAAACAAAACCCTAATTTTGGTTGGTGAATCAAAAGAGTGATTCTTCTTATAATCAAACACAAACTTCAATCCTCTGATTATCCAAAGGGATGGATAAAACATCTTGAGATATGCAATAACTTTTGAGCTTGAAAGATCAAGAGGTTTAGATGATAAGGTTCTACTTGAGAAACTTGTCAATGCAATCAAGCTTCAAGGCTTGAGGGAGACTTGATAACCAAAGTACTTTGATCCCATCACAATGTATGAATGCAATGCAATATGATATTCATGATGAAACATAAGCCAAAATCAAGAGGGTAAACTTTGGGGTGCAACAGCTGCCCCTATTCAAATATCTTCAACATGATAAGTGAGAAAAGTGACAACTTTCGAGCGTTCAGAGTAGATGATGATTGAATACAAAAGAACCCAAAAATTTACACTCTTGAAGAAGAGAGAAAAAAAAAGCAGGAACCCCCCCCCCCCCCCCCCAAGACATGTGTCAGAATGAAGCTGTAACGCAGGTTGAAACAGAACAAAAACAAAGAAGAGTGACGCAACTAAACTTCCAGACAAATGTGCCAGGGCAAAATCGGGCTTCAAAAAGAAGGTGAGATAAAACTCAAGCCACAGAGTATAGGCGAAACTAAGCTCTGGAAAAGAAAACGTACGCGGGTGAGGAGACAAAACTCTGAGCTCGACCCAAAGCAAAGTGGCTAGAGTGTCTGATTCTAGGAGCACTTGCTAATCTCAACTAAGATAGACAATATTAAGGAACTGAAAGAATCCCAGAAATGAGGAATAAAAGTGAGACGAAACTCGACTCAAAAACTATTTATACGAAACTAAACTAGATGAGAACTAGGACGAAACTGGATTTCACACACGGGTAACAAGGCGAAACTCGACCCATAGCAAAATGATGAGAGTACATGTTTCTCAGAGCACCTGCTGGTCTCAAATCAATGGATAAACAGTGACGAAAACTGATAGAAGAATCCAAGGAACAAAAGAGACTGATTTCAAACCAGGGACACAGTACAAACATTACACTCGGTAAATGAACACCGTCAAAGGGTCCTAGGTATGAAAGCAAAAACAAGACGAAACTCGACTCAATAAATAGTTAGGCGAAACTAAACTAAATGACTACCAGAACAAAAATGGATTTCATGCACAAGCTGAGGAGACGAAACTCTGAGCTCAACCCAAAGCAAGGAGATTAGGGTGTACACCTAAAACCAGCTGAAAGCGAATATCAGGACGAAACTGGTATTCGAAAGGTGCATCAATAGACATTGGAATGGACCAGAGAGAGTAGTAAAGAATAAACCCGAGAAGACCGCGCCAGGGTGAAACTGAACTACAGTCAAGAGTAGACACACAACGAACAAATGATTAACGACAAGAGGATATTGGTGTGGGGGGAAAACTGAGATGATGAGGATGAAGACCTTGCTGGGGATTCATTCCGAAGTATTAGCAAATTCACAGGGGCCAATAGAAACAATAATGGCTTATGTTCCGATGCATGTTTGAATTCTTTTTATATAGCGCAATGCTCCATATAATGGAAATGCTACGCGTTTTGGTAGATGCAATTTAATGATGCATGCTTAAAAGTTCCACTGGGGAATGGCCAACTACGAAGCCAAAAACCAAGAAGTCAGAATCTGACATGACTCGCAAAAATTAATTGCAAAATCCAAAGGAGAGGAGAAAATGTGGGGAACCGCTAGAGAGGGAACCTCGAAGAGATGAAGCTTTGCGGGGAATAACGGTCGAGCGACCAGTAGAAACTGGCCACAAACAATGAGAAGAACTACAAAAATAATTTGCAAACTCCTAGGGAAGATCAGATTGATACTGTAGCTTCTGGAGAGGATTAGACATTGAGGGAGAAGATTAGGGCAAAATTGTAATCTCTAGAAAAGACAGCGCGCAGCCGTGTTGAGGATGACACCAAGACAGTAAACCCAATGTGAGGGGTGAAAACCTTTGCTGGGGGAACAAAGCTCTGCTGAGGAGACGGGACTTCACCGGGAAGACAGAACTCTGTTGAAGATTTTTGTTGGAGAGATGATTATTGGAATGCAACCATCGGATGGATCACGCAGATAGTCACACAGTATCGACTTTACTGGGGATAATGAAAGATCTTAACATAAGGATGCCCCAGTCAGCAGACCGGCTCGGAAATGAGAGGTCAAGGCGAGTGATCTCTGTCGTGAACTTCTTTGGAGATTTGAAACTTCTTCAGAATGTGAGTTCCCATTTAAACAACTCCACTGGGAATATGCGACCTATCCAAACTTGAAGTCTCAGAATGAAGCTTTTAAAAGAAGATTCTTGGGGCAACAAAACTTCGCTGCGGAAACGAAACTTCACTAGGGAAATGAAACTTCACCGGGGATAGGTAAAGTCCTAAACATACACGGGTCCTGTCCAGTAGAAGAAAACTGAATTTCCCTTCCCCACAATCATTAAGCTCTTTATAGGCATTCAACGTGTAAACTCTCTTTTGATGTCAAACAAATGTTTTGCATGCAGGAAGATGTTTATTTTTGAGATAGACAGACCTGATGCAATGATTATTTAAGCCTTAAAGTTGAAAATCTTAACAAAGTGTCGCATCTCTGTTGTGAATGAGTCACTAGCTAGAGTGTAAAAATTTCAATTTTTTCCCCTTTTTTGAAAAAAATGAGTCAAGATGCGTGCGATAAGATACCAACATGAGTATGCAACACATATTTGGGGGTTTAGGAAATGTCATCCTGCTGTAGTATGCTTTCGAGTTAAACCCTTGTTTCAGTTAGAACTTTTAGAGGTTGTAACGTGGACTGGTTCGAGGTTTTTTATTTTTTTAAAAATAAAAAAAAAGTTTTTCAAAGCTCAAGTTATATTGGTGCCCACCCCCTTCGTGACGTTCTCATGTCCTAAGTTCAGCTGACTTATCACAAGCACTCATCTTTCAAAAGGATTCAAAATGGTTGAGTGATCACGACAAATTCTTTAACATGATTGTCACTTAACTTTTGCTGCTTTTGTTTTTAATATTATTGTTCCTCTTCTTTTGATGAAAATTTTATTGAATAATCTTTTTTTCGTCCCTTTAGGCTCTTCTTTTCCCTAACTTTTTCCTGGACATAATTTTTTGAATTTCCAATTTAGGAGTCCAACAGGACGCCCTAACTTTTGCCTAAGCGACTTGTTTTTACGTTTCGACTTAGCGGGGCTTTTTGTTTCTTTTTTTATTCATACATTTCGCTTTGAACAAGTCAACATGACTTTAGGTCTTTGAACTTTTACTTCTTTCTCTTTCTCTTTTTGAAAAGAAATGCCTCATTCCTTTGTCGGCGAGGGATAGCCATTATTGTATCGATTTGATCTCGACCTCAAGACTCTGTGAGGAAATGATCATCGTGTTTTAGACATTTTTCCTGATCTCATGATGCGAAAGATAAAATGTGGTGATCCTCAAATGGGACATTCCTTATGAAATTTGAATGCTTGGTCAAATTAACTGAACATCTACCCTGCCCCTGGTAAAAAAAGGTTTTTGTTTTGAACAGAAAAGAAACTCCTACTTCGAAGGGTCAGAGGGGTTAACGAGGGTCTAACTCCCTTATATCTCTGGTGTTTTAGGATTGAAACAATGCATGTACATCGTCAACGGGGTTCCACTCAAAAGCATACCACTACAGTCATCGTTTTTAGCTAAACTTCTTCCTCCAAACTCTTGGCTAAGCAAAAGAATTGGCACAGTTGGTATCAAAATGCCCGAAAAAATGATTAAAGAGTGATACTGGATTGATTAAGTAAAACAAAACAATTTTTTTCAAGGAAAAAATATTCAATGCATCAAGACTGACATTCGTCCATAAACAAAATCCTATATGCAGACAATGCAAAAACAATAAATTAATATAACACATGAAAGTGCGGCAAAGAAATGTAATAAAAGCCACTATGGGGAAGAAATGTTCTCCAATTAGGTTCACCGATCTCGCTGACCTGCCGTAATCTTGAAATTACCCTGACCTATGACCTTCACCAATAGCACGAAGCTGTGAAACAAATTGGAAAGGCGTCCACCAGTAAAGTGAATGAGAAACCTATCAATCCTAGAACCAAGCATGCCCCTTGCACAGTAGTAGCTGCATTTGTTATCCATATTTCAAGCGATCAACTGACCATGACTTAGATTACCATTTCCGTGTAAGGTCCACGAAGTTTATATGCACAGGCTTATCAAAAATATTGGACGTTTTTGCAAACAAAATAGTAAAAAGGGAGAAAAGAAATGTATACGTATACTTGAAAGAAGATATTCTATTGATTTTGAGAAATCAGCCTATGAAAAAGGCATTTTCATTTGGAAGTAAGTAATTACAAAATCAAAGCAAGAAAATGTTTACATATGGGAATGTGAAGGTAAGCATCTATCAAGTCCCGACTCTGCTATGACGCTTATGACTTTTATCTTCATGCTTTCAGACAGATCAATCTTGGATTAGCTTCGAGCTTATGCCAAGTGACGGAACGAAGGAAAGAAACAAAGGATCTCATGCTAAGCGTAGTCATTTGCTTTAAGTCCCTAACTTTTGCCTGAATCGCCGTTTCAGGTTTTTGATTCACCAGGACACCCTCTTTTTGCCTAAACCTCCCTTTCGGGTTTTCAGTTTAGCGGGTTTTTATTTTATTTTTATGCAAAGTATTTTTTAACTACGTCAGCATTCACAGGGAGAGGGAAGTACTCTCCATCTATAGTCGTGAGCATCATCGCTCCTCCAGAGAAAATTTTTCTAACCACGAAAGGACCCTCATAAGTCGGAGCCCACTTTCCCCTGGGATCTCCCTGGGGGAGAATTATCCTTTTTAGCACAAGGTCACATGGGTTGTAACACTGAGGCTGTATCCTCTTATCAAAAGCTTTCCTCATCCTTTGCTGATATACCTGACCATGACATACATCCGTCAACCTCTTCTCGTCAATAAGTTCCAACTGATCCAGCTGATTTTGTACCCATTCATTTTCATCCAGCTCAACGTGCCTCGTGATCCTAAGAGAAGGAATCTCGACTTCTACCGGCAATACTGCTTCCATGCTGTAAACCAATGAAAATGGGGTTGCCCCAATCGAATTATATGCACAGTGGTGTGATAACCGTGCAAAGCGAAAGGCAGCATCTCATGCCAATCTTTATAGGTTACCACCATCTTCTGTACGATCTTCTTGATATTCATATTGGCCACTTCGACAACACCGTTCATCTTTGGTCTGTACAAGGAAGAATTATGATGCTTGATTTTGAAGGATTCACAAAGCTCCTTCATCATTTTATTGTTCAAATTAGACCCATTATCAGTAATGATATTTTCAGGAACTCCGTAGCGACAGATAATATTGTGCTTAATGAACCGAGTTACCACCTTCTTGGTGACATTGGCATAGGATGCAGCTTCGACCCATTTTGTAAAATAATCGATGGCAACCAGAATGAAACAGTGCCCATTGGATGCAGTCGGTTCAATTTTGCCAATCATATTGATTACCCACATCGCAAACGGCGAAGGGGAAGTCAAGCAATTCAAAGGTACTGGTGGCACATGCACCTTATCAGCATAGACTTGACATTTGTGGCAAACCCGTGCATGATTGTAACAGTCAGTCTCCATGGTGGACCAATAATAACCTGCTCGCAAAATCTTTTTAGCTATGGTGTGCCCACTGGCATGGGTCCCAAAATTGTAGTGGTAGAAATGTTCAAGACTAAGCCATTGGATTGACTAGACTTTATACAAATCAAAATAAAAATCGCCACCGCGCTTTATTGTTTCCAAAGGAATGGGAAAAGAGCGAATAACCAAAAAAAAAGCGAATGATTCAGGGTAAGGGGGTTGGTTATGCAAAGGGAAGGTATTAGCACCCTAAACATCTATGATACTCCGCAGGAACCTCTTTGAAAAATCTGTATATTTTGGCTATAAAAATGTGTTGTATATAAAATGGATGCTGGAGGTGAGAAAAGAATTTTTTTTTATGATTTTTGCACCTGCCGCGGTTGCGAACCTTTAGTGCAATAGGGGAACATGGTACACGTAGTTCCTCTTTTAAAAATTTGAAACACAAGTGTGTTAGTTAATTTTATGAGATAAGACATCATCGTCATTGTCCGTGTGGAAAACATACTTACTACCCACAATCATGAGAAAGGAGAATTTGCATCATCTCAAAGTGGAGGATATGGCTTGGATTTTAAAATCAACAATGCCTCACTCAACACCAAAGTGGAAAATATCTCTCTTTACTACATATTGTAGGAGTATAGTTGTTTGCATCACTACAAGGATTGACAAGAGTCTAATCTTTTAAGAAAATCTTTAAAGTAAAAGGCCAAAGTGGAAAAAATGGTTTGAAATGAGATTGATTGACTTTTAGTCTTCTCACAAAAATGTCAAGGTATTATTAAATTGATTGAAATTTATTTATGAAAATCTTTTGAAAATGCATGGACCTAAGTCCAATTTTATTATGAAAGTGCTTCAAGTTTAGAAATAAGAAGAGTTTTTAAAAGGAGGGAGAAGATTTTTGAAATTAAAGATGATGGGAGGAGATGAAGAGACTATCCTAAAGCATAAGGTAAAAGATAAGGATAAGAACCATCTAACCAACAAGAAGCCAATACTTGACATTATGAGTCAATATAGAATTCCCATTCTTCGGATTGAAACCAAGTAAGAAAGATACTAGACCTCTTGAGAGAACCAAACTTGAAGTGTATTAAGTCTTCACAAAAATTGGGCAGAGTAACGGCTGTATACGGGTGAATTCTAGATTATAAACAAAGTATGTAATCACAATAACATGCATACAAAACAAACAAACAACCCAATGTCTTGAGGTAAACCTCAAGAACTCTAGACAAAATAATCAAGTAAGATCACAAGGTCTCCAAGATAGGCCAAGGTTTCTAATCCTAAGTCCGAGAAGTCCAATACTCCATAATGCCAAGGATAGTAACCAAATAGTCCAAGTATCATTAAAGATTTTTTATGGTTCACGTTGATTATTAGGTGTCTTTAAAAGGAAAATAAAAGCTCAATTGAGCAAAATAAAAATGACATAAAAGTAAATGCTCAAGTGAGCAAAATAAAAATGGCATAAGAATAAATGCTCAAGGGAAAAAAAATTTAAAAAAATGACATGAAATGTAAATGCTTAAATTAAATGGTATATAAAGCATAAAAAACAAAAGCATAAAGTAAAGTCAATTGTTAGAAATTAGTGGTTAGTTGGATGACCATCTTGGAACTTGCATTTGAAACTCATTAGAGGATTGGTAGAACAAAAACCTCCACACAACAACTTGCATTTGCTTTTTGTCAAGTATGTCATCCATTTTGGAATCCTCAAAAGTAACATTTAATGATCAATGTTGTTTAAGTGATCCGCGTTGACCAAAGGTGTTGTAGATCTATTAGAGGATTGGTAGAACCAAAGCCTCCACACAATGAATCTCAAGGTTATTGGATCAAAGAGATCAAATTAACATACTTGGGCTTGCAATCATAATTTTGGGCCACGAATGATCATTTATTCGAATCGGGACAAAATTTAGCGCTATGTTAAGCAATCGTAAGTGGACTTATGTAGAAGTCGCACCTATTTTGAGGCCGGTCAATAGCAATCTATGTACTTCATGTTTGGATAAATGATATAGAGATCACCATACCTTAACATGTAGCACAATTAAAAAAAGAAAGGGATAAGATGAAGAGGGAGGGGAATGATAAGCTAATTTGGATCACCATCTCAAAATTATTTCATCTTTAAATTCAACCACTCCTCTAGATGTATTAAAGCACTAAACATATCATTAATCCAAAGCACCAAAAATGAATTAAATAATTCACTCTTAGGTAGATTTGAATTGATGAACATTTATCCAACTTCATCTACATCACAAAGTCCATTGAGTTTAAAGACAAATTGGATATTTAAAATTGTAATCCAAATTATCCATCAAAGAGAGTGAGCAGAAAAAATATTTGAGTCAAAACAGCCCCAAAATAAGGAAGAAAAAGTATTTTCGGCACTGTTACAATCAATTGTGCTTAGACAACTACCAATTGCATCAGTGCAGTTTTTTTCAAATCAAATTTCTGTGACAAACAATTGCAATGTTACAACAATTGATTGCAACTTGTTAAAATCAGTAGAAAACAACATTTCAAAGATCAAATTCTTGTTCCTAACTTTTCATCAAACACCTTATGATCATGGATCCAATTGAGCATAAAAATTCCATCAAATTATGAGAAAATAGCACTAATGGAATTATAAAACAGTGCTCAATGAATCAAAACCAGAAATCCACAAGAGATCACATTGTGAAAGACGATGATCCAACTTACCAAAGGTAGAATTAGAGAATTATCAAACAACTTCAAGAATTTGCTTCAATTCAACCACAAGAATCAATTACGAAAGCTTGGATGTAGAGAATTGATGAAGAAAAAGTGTTTGGATGAAGGTTTAGCTTAAAGATTAGTAAACTTCAATGCAAAGCTTACTATCTTTTTTTGAAAAATGGAGCTTTGAGTGAATTTGGTAGATGGAGAGAATTCAGAGATTTTTTAGCAAGGTGGATTTGGCTATCAAAAGATTGAAATTTGAATGAGATGAGGACTCTATTTATAGAGTTTAGGATTGAGATTAGTGGTAATTTGGTAATTGATTCTTGGAGCCAAAAATTGAATTAATGATATAATTTTCAAATTATGTAGAAAAATTGGAGCCAAAAAGATGACAGATTTGAAATTGTTTTCTTTTTTCAAAAATCACGTGTGTTTTGCTGTTATGAGTCGACACAAGAGTCGTATGCGTCGACACATGCTAGTTGTATAACACAACATGAGTTGACGCAAGCTTCTATGGATCGATACAAGCTGCTATTTCACTACATTACATAATCAATCAACTTGCATGAGTCGATACATAACATGTATGTGTCGACACATGCTAGTTATACAAAGTAGGATGAGTCGATACAAGCCTCTATGGGTCGATGCAAGCTGCTACTTCGACACAATACAGAATTAATCAACTTGCATGAGTCGACACATAACATGTATGTGTCGATACATACTAGTTATACAAAGTAGGATGAGTTGAAACAAGCCTCTATGGGTCGATGCAAGCTGCTACTTCGACACAATACATAATCAATCAACTTTCATGAGTCGACACATAACATGTATGTGTCGATACATACTAGTTATACAAAGCAGGATGATTCGAAACAAGACTGTATGGGTCGATGCAAGCTTCTACTTCGACACAATACATAATCAATCAACTTGCATGAGTCAATATATAACATGTATGTGTCGACACATACTAAATTTTTTTGATTTTTTTGAAGGCTGAAAACACAGTTTTTTTCAAAGATTGTGCACAATACACTCTGTGCCATTGATTGCGCTATGGGAGCAATCGATTGTCCAGGTCAACAAAAAAATGAAAAAAATTTAATTATTTTATTTTTCTTTGCAAAAATAAAAGATTTTATGGAAATAATACCGGAAAACCTTATTTGTCGGATGCTTTGACTCGGTACCTACAAAACACAATTTTGCAAAGACAAAGACAAATATTTTTTGTATTTTGGTTAGAGGTTAATTATCAACGCATATACAAAATACACAACTAAGATGCTTGGAGATTCCTCAAGAGCAAACGTAAAGATAGGAGATAAAAAAAAGGAAGAACCAAACCTAACGTGATTTTGTTATGATCAAGTTGACATGATTTAATAGGGGAATCTTAGGGGCAAAAATTGGGGTACAAACACCGACGTTCACTGCCGATGTCCTACAAACATTCACTGAAGGTAGATAGAGAATATATATCATACCATCTCTATTCACTGACGATGAACTATCAACATTCACTGAAGATAGCAAAAAGATAACAAACACCGACGTTCACTGCCGATGTCCTACCTACGTTCACTGAAGGTAGAAAGAGAAAATATATCATACCATCGTCGTTCACTGACGATGAACTATCAACGTTCACTGATTATAGCAAAAAGATAACTAACACCGACGTTCACTGTCGATGTCCTACCAACGTTCATTGAAGGTAGAAAGAGAAAATATCAAGTTTTCCCCAAAATTCTGGTGTTTTACCTAGAACGGGTCTCAACTTCTTCTTTAACCAAGGAACTCTGCCTGGAAAGGGTAATATGTAAGCTTATCTCAAATAAAGAGACTTCCACTCATTGTCAAGGGGATTTATAAAGAGAAATGACTTTCTGGGGATAGAAATATGGCTTCCTGGGGAAAGAGATATGACTTCCTGGGGAAAGAGATATGACTTCTTGGGGATAGAAATATGGCTTCCTGGGGAAAGAGATATGACTTCCTGGGGAAAGAGATATGACTTCCTGGGGATATGCCACGTTATTCCTACTGAGGAGATAAATTCTTCTCGTGCAAAATAAATGCACAAACCAAAACTCAAAGTTCTCATAAATCCAAAGTAAATAATATCGTCATGCAACCACGAATCTAATTAGAAACAAACTGGAGCAAGATGGCCAACGAAGATACATCCTTTGAGAAATAAACTCAAGAGGGAAAACCAAATACACCTAAGCAAGGAGCGCTGCAGGAAGGTTAGAACACAATGTCAATAAAAAATGATTTGTAGCAATGCATGATGCATGTATGAATGTATGAGTGATATCGTGCATATGCTGGTAAAAGGATACATAATTAGTACAAACAAACAAAACCGCCTTAGGTGCCAACAACATTGGGCTAAACTTCAACCAGAAAGATCAATCTAAGAAAGGTAAAAGCAACTGCGGAAACCAAACCTATTGCCAGTCCTAACTTCACTGAGGAGAAACATAATCCGGATGTAGCTAAATCAAACAGATACCGGGATAGAACATCTTTCTTCCGGTTTCATCGGAGAAACCAATTTTTCAAAAGTAACATACCTACTGGAGATTGCAAGACCAGCCTCAAATGAAGCAGACTGATGCCGGGACAATCAAACCTCACTGGGGAATTCAAGCCTACCCTCCTAGGGAAAGATGCAGATTGAAACTTTACATCATGAAAACCTATTTCGACAAAATATGCTCTGGGATAGCCTTCCCGGGAAATCAAGAAGTCAACACTAATGCCAATACTGCAAAAAGAGCGATATCTTAGCACACCAAGGGAATAAAACCTTTCATCATATGAGGGAAAACTTCGCTGGGGACTTTGGGACGGAGGCTTCTGACCATGAAAACCCAAAATCAAAAGCGAACCAAGACTTGGTCGGGGATAATGGGATCACAAACCTAATACCGTACCTTGCACCCACTGGTATCATCTTTAACTATCTGAGAAACACATAAAGATTCCGCACATACCAACAAGATGACCTGAGAAAAAACCTTCATGAAGGAAGTAAATCTTCTTAAAACAACCGGAGTTTGTTCATTCCTGGGATCACCATTTTTGTTGTCATTGTTTCATCACAAATCCCAAAGTAAATTGAATCATGAAGATCTCCCCTTTTTTATGAAAAGTCAATTTTGCTTTTTAATCTTTTTGCTTTAAAAATTATTATCAGTAATAAATGGAGTCTTTGCAAGCTAAATAAAAATAAGAACACAAAGAATTTGGCAAAAGCTCGAATTTCATTAATAGAATGGTAGTCTGCAAATGGAGAGACTCCATGGATGATTACAAAGTTTGGGAAATGGTAATATATAATGGAAAAGATACATTGAGATACAATGACCACCATTCCCTCTAACAACTTTTGAAATCCTGAGAAGCAGTTTTTGTTGAAGTATGGTAAGGATCCGAGAAGATTGTTGCTTTAACGATCAAGTCTTGTCTGACGTAGTTACTTGCCAAGAAAAATCCCTAACTTTTGTCTAAGCTGCCCTTGCGGGTTTTCAACTTAGCGGGAAATTTATTCTGTTTATGTCTCTAATTTTTGCCAAGACCGCCCTTTCGGGTTTTCAGCCTACCGAGACGCTCCTTTTTGCATAAGTCGCCCTTCTGGGTTTTCAACTTAGCGAGCTGTTCTTTTATTTCTTTAGGAAAAGTATTTCTTGACTGTGTCAGCATTCATGGGACGTGGGAACTCCTCACCATCCATAGTTTCAAGAATTAATGCACCACCAGAGAAGGCTTTCTTGACAACATACGGGCCTTCAAAATTGGGAGTCCACTTGCCCCTAGAATCAGTGTTAAAAGACATGATCTTCCTGAGCACGAGGTCGCCTTCTCTGAATTCACGAGGTTTAACCTTTTTATCAAATTCTTTCTTCATTCTTTTCTGATATAACTGCCCATGACACAAAGCTGTCAATCTCTTCTCTTTAATCAAATTCAATTGGTCAAACCTGTTCTAGACCCATTCAGCCTCTGTCAACTTGGCTTCCATTATCACAGGAAACGAGGGAATCTCTACCTCAATAGGGAGTACAACTTCCATTCCATATACTAGGGAGAACGGGGTTGCTCCTGTTGAAGTGCGGACATATGTTCGATATCCATGCAGAGCAAAAGGGAGCATTTCATGCCAATCCTTATAAGTAACAACCATTTTATGGATAATTCGCTTGATATTCTTATTAGCAGCTTTAACAGCCCCATTCATGTTTGGCCTGTATGGAGACGAATTGTGTTGGAAAATCTTGAATTCTTCACACAGTTATGTCATCATCTTGTTGTTCAAATTCGAGCCATTGTCAGTGATGATTCTACTCGACACACCATACCGGCATATAAGATTATTTTTGATTAAACACACAACCACCTGTTTGGTAACATTGGCATATGAAGTAGCCTCTACCCATTTGGTAAAGTAGTCAATTGCTACCAAGATGAAACGGTGTCCATTTAAAGCTTTGGGTTCTATCATCCTGATCATGTCAATACCCCACATAGAGAAAGGCCATGGGGAGGAAATCACCTTGAGAAGTGTCGGAGGCACATGGACCTTGTCTGCATAAACTTGGTATTTATGGCACTTCTTTGCAAATTTGTAACAATCAGATTCCATTGTCAACCAATAATAACCTGCCCTTAGCATCTTTTTAGCCATTGAATTCCCATTAGCATGAGTTCCGAATGAACCTTCATGAATCTCATGCATAAACATGTCTGCTTCGTGTCTATCCACGCATCTGAGCAAGACCATGTCATAATTTCTCTTGTATAACACATTTTCACTGAGGAAGAAACTGCCTGCCAATATTCTCAGTGTCTTTCTATCTTTCCTCGACGCGCCAATCGGGTATTCCTGAGTCTAAAGAAAATGCTGGATGTCATAATACCAAGGTTTTTCATCTGCTACCTCCTCTGTCGTAAACACATGAGCGGGCATATCCAACCGTCGAACTGTAATATGAGGTATATCATTCTAAGTATTCACTTGGTACATGGAAGCCAGAGTTTCCAGAGCATCCGCCATTTGATTTTCATCTCTAGGAATGTGATGGAATTCAACTTTATTGAAGAAGGGTAGTAATCTTCTAGCATAATCCTTGTAAGGGATCAAATCAGGGTGACGAGTATCCCATTCTCCTTTAATCTGATTTATTACCAAAGCTGAATCACCATATACATCTAGAATTTTGATTCTGAGATCAATAGCTTCCTCAAGACCCATGATGCAAGCCTCATATTCCGCCATATTATTAGTGTAATCAAATGTTAACCTTGCAGTAAAAGGAATGTGCGATCCATGAGGAGTGACGATCACAACACCAATTCCTTTACCATAAGCATTCACCGCTCCATCAAATATAATACTCCAACGAGATTCAGGGTCGGGGCCTTCCTCAGGAAATGGTTCATCACAATCTTTCACTTTCAGGAACATCACATCCTTATCAGGGAATTCATATTCTGCAAACTGATGATCTTCCACCGGCTGGTGAGGAAGGTAATCTGCCAATACAATACTTTTGATAGCTTTTTGAGTGTGGTACTCAATATCATATTCAGATAACAACATCTTCCAGCGGGTAATTCTACCAGAAAGAGCAGGCTTTTCAAAAATATACTTGATTGGATCCATTTTGGAGATCAACCAAGTGGTATGATTCAACATATACTGCCGCAAACGCTTTGCCGCCCAGGACAAAGCACAACACATGTTTTCTAGCATGGAATACCGTGACTCACAATCAGTGAACTTTTTGCAGAGTTAATAAATGGCGAACTCTTTCTTCCCTGTTTCATCCAATTGTCCCAGAATACAACCCATGGATTTATCTAACACTGTTAGATACATAATCAATGGTCTTCCTTCTACGGGAGGGAGCAAGATATGAGGTTCAAGAAGATACTCTTTAATACTCTCAAATGCCCTTTGGGAGTCATCCGTCCATACACAACCTTGATCTTTCTTTAACAACTTAAAGATTGATTCACACTTTGCAGTCATGTGGGAAATGCATCTGGAAATATAATTCAAACGCCCGAGGAAACCCCTAACTTGCTTTTCAGTTCTTGGTACTGGCATTTCTTGAATTGCTTTGACGTTATCAGGGTCAACTTCAATTCCTTTCTGGCTAACGACAAAACCCAACAATTTCCCCGATCTAACTCCGAAGGTGCATTTATTTGGATTCAAGCGGAGACCATACTTCCTCAAACGCTGAAACAACTTCAACAAATCTTTTATATGCCCTTCTTCAGTTTGGGATTTTGCAATCATATCATCAACATATACTTCAATTTCCTTGTGCATCAGATCATGGAATAGGGTTGTCATAGCCCTCTGGTACGTTGCACTAGCGTTCTTCAACCCGAAGGGCATCACTCTGTAATAGAATGTTCCCCAGGGTGTGATAAACGTTGTTTTTTCCATGTCCTCTGGAGCCATTCTTATTTGATTATATCCAGAAAAACCGTCCATGAATGAGAATACCTTGAATTTTGTTGTGCTATCCACTAACATGTCAATGTGAGGCAATGGAAAATCATCTTTCGAACTAGCTTTATTTAGATCTCTGTAATCTAGCACATGCGAACTTTTCCGTATTTTTTCAATACTGGGACAATATTGGAAATCCATTGAGGATACACTGACGTCACAAGAAAACTAGCATTAATCTGTTTTAGGACTTCCACTTTGATCTTTACTGCCATATCTGGGTGGGTTCTTCTCAACTTTTGTTTAACTGGCGGACACTTTGGCTTCAACGGCAAACGATGCTCGACAATGTCTGTATCTAGACCAGGAATATATTGATAAGACCAAGCAAAAATATCCACATACTCTTTCAACAACTCAATCAACCCACTTTTTACATCAGGATGCAACGATGCTCCAATCTTAACATCCTTCGGATCTTCTTCTGAACCCACATTAATCAGTTCGAAAGGCTCCTTATATGGCTGAATGGTATTTTCCTCGTGCTCAAGCAACCGTGAGACCTCTTATAGAATCTCATCATAATCTTCTTCTTCAGCCCCAAACACAGGACAATCAACGTTGGGAGAGGGTGCAGGGTCATTATATTCAACGGGTTTTTTAATTAATCTGCACATGTGATTTATGATTTCTTTTAGAGACTGACACATATAACAAGTGATCATGCAGATTAATTTTCAGTTATTATTTATTTTGAAAAGGGTTCTTTTTTTTATTACCATTTCCCAAGAAAAAGCAGAAAATAAATACATATTTTTGGAAGCAAAGACAATTTTTATTAACGATCTCAAAAATCAAAGAAAACAGATAAGCCCATACAATACTTTCACCTTGGGCAAAGTGAAAGCTTTTCAAAAGAAAGAAACGGATTAAGAAAACAAATTATTTTGAAATATGTATGCAAGAAGGAACATCAATGGTGACCCAGTTTGAACTCGGACTCCATGCGTCACATAATTCGGTACTTACTTCTCTTCTTCAT
Organism: Vicia faba; assembly: GCA_948472305.1. Lineage (NCBI taxonomy): Eukaryota > Viridiplantae > Streptophyta > Magnoliopsida > Fabales > Fabaceae > Vicia > Vicia faba. Next base: position 1,450,958,489 of record OX451735.1, read on the forward strand.
CCTCTTCAACAACGTTAATTCAAGAACCAATTGGAAAGAGGTAGCCTCCGCTGTGGAAAACATCATGATAACTGTTCACAAAAGACTTTGACTTCAAACTTTCGCCTTTGCCATTATTCGAAGAGAAACCCATACCAGCATTGTTTTTGTTCACGGGTGGATCCACAAGTTGTCCCCAAACTGCATCATGACCATTGCGCACAACCTGCTTCGCGTCCTTCAGCAAAACTACAAAATTCTCATTCCTCCTTATGTTGTCAATAGATAGGGCTTGGAATTGGGTTCCAATAGCAGCCTCATCCGCTTCTACAATACTGAAAGAGGATAAATGGGATATCAACAACGCCTGCTCCCCTTCTTTAACACAATCAGCGATCAAAAAACTAATCTTTGTCTGAAGAGAAATACTCATCTGTGGAGGCATACTCTTCCTCTGACTCTTCTTCCATCAAACAAACTTCAACCATATCAATCTCGTGATAATCATCTCTCTGACCTATGATCTTGATAGTTCCATTGTCTAATAGCAACTGAACACCTTCCCTCACAATTGAACATCCTCGGGGATTTCGACAACAAACTATGCAAGATCCATATTGGTGTTCCACCTGACCAGTAGTACGGAAGAATGTAGCATGCAACTGCACGAGATCCTCATTCAAATGATCCACATCAAAAATTCGGAATTCACCCAGACATCCAGAAACCATATTCACTTCCTCTTCATATTCCGCCCTAGGCCTGATTATATGGATTAGACCTTCTTCCATCATCTCCTGCAAATCAGCCTTTATCTTCTCACAAACCTGTATATATGTACTGCAAATAGCACAACCGGCATGGTCATGCGTATAATAACTGAATTCACAGAGGTTTGCGTGCATCTTCACCAAATCTCCTCTAACCAGATTAATGTCAAAAATTTGAAAGTCGCCTGGATAACCGGCCACCATATTTAAAACATTCAGTCCCCCGTGCTTGAGTAGAGGATTGTCTTTCACATTAGGTCCCACGTCTTTGAAAGATAAAATTCCAGACTTCACCAACCTTTGCACTTCAGTCCTCAAAGGATAAAAATTCTCAACATTATGCCCTGGTGCTCCATGATGAAAGGCACACGTCTGGTTTGCTTTGTAATACCAAGGCAATGGTGATGGTATGGCGGGAGGTGGTCGTGTCTGGACCAACTTCTTCTGAATCAATGCTGGTAGTAGCTCTGCATAGATCGTGGGAATAGGGTCATAGTTATCCCTTCTCTGATTATACCCTTGATTCCCCTGCTGGGACGGTCTCTGATAAGCAACGGTAGTCGGAGCGGCATTCATAACAGAAGTAATTGAGGCGACTTGCTGATGACACTGATAATTCTTTCTAGGAGCCTTTACCCTTCTCTCTTGCATAACATCATTTTTATCCCCCTCTTTCTTCTTTGTAAACCCATAAGCTGGCTTTTTTACCCCTCCAGATCCTTCACCCTTTGTCAAACGACCTTCTCTTACTGCCTCTTCTAGGCGGACACCCATTCCTACCATCTTTGTAAAATCACTTGGGGCACTTGCTACCATTCTTTCGTAGTAGAAAGCGCCTAGTGTCTTCAGAAAAATCTTAGTCATTTCTTTCCACTCCATGGGAGGAATCACTTGTGCAGGCACTTCGCGCCATCTCTGTGCATACTCTTTGAACGATTCTCTGTCTTTCTGAACCAAGGCCCTAAGCTGGTCACGGTCAGGCGCCATGTCCACATTTTACTTGTATTTTTTAATGAATGCTTCTCCCAAATCATTAAAAGTATGGATGTTGGCGCTGTCTAAACTCATGTACCATTTCAACGCTGCGCCGGTCATACTATCCTAGAAAAAGTGAATCAGCAGACGCTGATCATCGGTGTGGGTAGACATTCTTCTTACATGCATTACCAAATGAGCACGAGGGCAAGTGTTTCTCTTGTACTTCTCAAATTCCGGGACCTTGAACTTAGCAGGCACTTTAACATTCGGGACCAAACACAGCTCATTCACATTCTTCCCAAATAGCTCTTTTCCCCTAAGAGCCTTCATCTCTCTTTGCATTCTATCAAACTGTTCTTGGAAATCATCCATTCTGTCATAAAGACCCAAGTCTTCACTCAACGGAGGGAAAGGACGACACATATCTTCATTAATAAACGGAACCAAATTCACCGAAGGAGGTGTAGCAGGAACAGTATGCACCACAGGAGGTGCAGGAGTAACAACATTTTGAACCACTAGAGCATCTTGATGGACAAGACTGAAACCTTCAGGTGAAAAATTCTCTGGCATTCCCCATGGATAACCCTGAGGCATACGGTTTTGAACAACAGTCGGAGTAGCGAATATAGGAACAGTAGGAACTTCAGCATTTTGCCTTGTTGGTTGAGGTTGAACACTCGGTGGTTGATTCTGAGCAACCACCAGAGCTTCCATCAGAGTAGTCAAGTTGGCCAAGCCAGCCTTCAAAGCGGAAACTTCTTCGTGCAGCTCGCGATTCTCCTGTTCTAAGTTTTCCATCTTCCTTTTGAAATTAGCCCGAGTGTTGTAGTGATGAGTCAACTTGCTGAGTGAAGTAAAGAAGCTGGGTAAGGCACCTGGATATGCATAAAAAATGAAAGAAATATGTGCAATATGATGCATGATATGCAATGCATATGATTATTTTTACTTTATCATTTTATATTTCAAGGGATTTATGGTTTATAGACATATTGCAAACATCCAAGTAATAAAGCTTTTGAAATACTAATTTTTTTATTATAATAACTTCAAAATGGATTACAAGTTTCAATGCTCCCAAGTACAAGATGAAAATACAATCTAAAATCCTGAGAAGAGGAACTAATGGAGATCAATCTGTACGCTGGTGCTTCCCTGTGAGCCTGACAATCTGAGCCCTCAACCTCTGGTTTTCTTCCACATGTCTGATGGCAACCTCCTTCCAATCATCTGAAGCAGGAAGTGAGTAATCAACACCTGTTTGAGGCTTAGGAGAAAATAAATCCCCTTGCCTCTCCATAGACTCCACCGCTCGACTCTCAAGGATCTCGATCAAATCATCTTTCTCCTTCAGGCCTACTCTGTAGGAACTCTCTAAAGTCTAGAACATGTTCTTCCAAGCATCCCTTTCCGGTTGCATCCTAACCAAAGCAAGCTGCAACTCCTCTAAATCATCTAAAAAGGGATAAGTGGTCTTCGCAAACAAATCAGGCATGGGTGTCTCCCGAGTATACAACATCTTCAACTGAATGGCTCTCGATCGGACCCACTGAAGATATGGCTCCAAAGAAATAGCACCTCTAGGTCCCAAATCCTTCTTACTCTTCTTTTAAATGTGACGCCAGGCCTTCGCAATCTGCTCCCTAGCTTCCCTGTGGTCTTCTCCTTCCTTCAGAAAGAAACTACTCAAATGAATACTATTTCGTTTATCCCTCATCGGGTAACAAAGCTGTCACCGTGCAAGAACAGGGTTATAGTTAATTCCTCCCTTTGTACCAAGAAGAGGCACATTAGGGAAACTACCACAATTGTCAATAACCTCCACATCCTGGTAAGCTCGATGATGCTAATCAATATCCGAGTGAGTAAGTGCCATGATTTTAGGAGCCCAACGGGGTTCCTTCTTGACATCCCAAAAAGCATCAGACTGAGGCATATGAGAGATAATCCACCAGTACAACAAAGGCGTGCAACAGATAATCATTCCCCCATGATAGGAACTCCGAAGATGAACAAAGTAATAAGCATCCCCCAACAATGTAGGAATCGGGTTTCCAATCATGAAAATCCTGATAGCGTTAATGTCGATAAACTTTGTCCACATTATGAAATAAGAATAATCCACAAGCAAGTAAAGTAAAGATGGCCTCAAAAGCAACCGTACTTTTCATTCTGGAAAAGTAACGAGCTTTCTCCAATAAGAACTGAGCTGGTAATCCTCTAATCCCTCCTTTGGTAGTCATATGGGTTTCCACCTCAGACTTCCCCAGATGAATCAAAGCAGCAATCTCATGTGGTTTTGGCTCACCCTCCAAACCAGTAAAAGGAACACGATCGGTAACAGGTAAATCCAATAGATAGGAATACTCTTCCAGTGTTGGCATCAACTGATAATCGGGAAAGGTAAAGCAGTGATACACTGGATCATAGAACTGGACCAAAGTTGAGAGAATACCCTCCTTCATCTTTAGCTTCATGAGAGGAATAATGGATCCATACTTCTTTCGAAAGTCTGCAGAACACTCAATCTCTGGAATTAGACTGACCAACTCATCTATCTTGGGATCCTTGAAAATGTATTTCCCGTTCTTTCTCTTTCCAGAATCCATGGTTTAAAAGTACCTGAGATATTCACAAATAGACAACCTTTAAATCCCTTGAAATATTGTTTTCTTCAAAAGATGCTTATGAGTGCATAGATGCATGATGCAACAATCACACACAAGATCACACATATAGGGTTCATAGGTTCAACGTCACGAGCATGAGGTCGAAGGTACTACCCATAAGGTATTGGTCTAAAAAGTTATCACCTACCGAACAAGGTTCTAAGAGGTTCCTAGAGTCTACATCCTTCCTTAGGATATTACCAACTTCCCGATTAACTCGGTAATTAGTAATATTCTCAAGAAAGACTCGTTTGAGCATAGTATCGCGTGACAACTATTTCCGGATTACTCCGTCATAGCTTCCGCACTAAACCTAAAAAGCCAAGATGGGTTAGGTAATCTACGGTCCTCAGCTTCAGCAGGCTCCCAGGTTGAAAGCAGTACGTCTTCCCGATTACTCGGTAAACAACACTACAGTCAAAGGGGCCTCCACTGAGTGGAGGATCTCATGCCTCCTTTTTTGGGATTACTCCCTCAAAGTTAACATGACTATACCACCCGTCCTATCTTAAAGTTTGCCCAAGTCCGGGTATAGGACTTATGAGTAATCACCAAGCACCCTGTAAACCAGGAAAATCCAGACAAACATATATACAAAATATAAAACATAAACACAATAACACATATATAGATATAAACAAATATAGGCTCAACCCACTTAGGGATGGACCAGCAAGAGTTCAATCTTTCCCCAATGAAGTCGCCATTTTTCTGTAGCGGTAGAAATGTTCAAGACTAAGCCATTGGATTGACTAGACTTTATACAAATCAAAATAAAAATCCCCACCACGCTTTATTGTTTCCAAAGGAATGGGAAAAGAGCGAATAAACCAAAAAAGGGGGAAAGATTCAGGGTAAGGGGGTTGGTTATGCAAAGGGAAGGTATTAGCACCATAAACATCTACGGTACTCCACAGGAACCTCTTTGAAAAATCTATATATTTTGGCTATAAAAATGTGTTGTATATAAAATGGATGGTGGAGGTGAGAAAAGAAATATTTTTTATGATTTTTGCACCCACCGCGGTTGCGAACCTTTAGTGCCTACGTACCACCTTTTGTGCAATAGGGGATCAGGGTACACGTAGTTCCTCTTTTAAAAATTTGAAACACAAGTGTGTTGGTTAATTTTGTGAGATAAGACATCATCGTCATTGTCCGTGTGGAAAACATACTTACTACCCACAATCATGAGAAAGGAGATTTTGCATCATCTCAAAGTGGAGGATATGGCTTGGATTTTAAAATCAACAATGCCTCACTCAACACCCAAGTGGAAAATATCTCTCCTTACTACATATTGTAGAAGTATAGTTGTTTGCATCACTACAAGGATTGACAAGAGTCTAATCTTTTAAGAAAAGCTTTAAAATAAAAGGCCAAAGTGGCAAAAATGGTTTGAAATGAGATTGATTGACTTTTAGTCTTCTCACAAAAATGTCAAGGTATTATTAAATTGATTGAAATTTATTTATGAAAATGTTTTGAAAATGCATGGACCTAAGTCCAAGTTTATTATGAAAGTGTTTCATGTTTAGAAATAATAAGAGTTTTTAAAAGGAGGGAGAAGATTTTTGAAATTAAAGAAGATGGGAGGAGATGAAGAGAACCATATAACCAACAAGAAGCAAATACTTGACATTATGAGTCAATATAGAATTCCCATTCTTCGGATTGAAACCAAGAAAGCAAAGATACTAGACCTCTTGAGAGAACCAAAATTCAAGTGTATTAAGTCTTCGCAAAAATTGGGCAGAGTAATGACTGTATACGGGTGAATTCCAGATTACAAACAAAGTATGTAATCACAATAACCTGCACACAAAACAAACAAACAACCCAATGTCTTGAGGAAAACCTCAAGAACTCCAGACAAAATAATCAAGTAAGATCACAAGGTCTCCAAGATAGGCCAAGGTTTATAATCCTAAGTCCGAGAAGTCCAATACTCCATAATGCCAAGGATAGTAACCAAATAGTCCAAGTATCATTAAAGATTTTGTATGGTTCATGTTGATTATTATGTGTCTTTAAATGGAAAAGAAAAGCTCAAGTGAGAAAAATAAAAATGACATAAAAGTAAATGCTCAAGTGAGCAAAATAAAAATGGCATAAGAATAAATGCTCAAGTGAAAAAAAATGGCATGAAATGTAAATGCTTAAATTAAATGGTACATAAAGCATAAAACATAAAAGCATAAAGTAAAGTCAATTGTTAGAAATTAGTGGTTAGTTGGATGACCATCTTGAAACTTGCATTTGGAACTCATTACAGTATTGGTAGAACCAAAGCCTCCACACAACAAGTTGCATTTGTCAAGTATATCATCCATTTTGGAATCCTCAAAAGTAACATTTAATGATCAACGATGTTTAAGTGATCCGCGTTGACCAAAGGTGTTGTAGATCCACTAGAGGATTGGTAGAACCAAAGCCTCCACACAATGAATCTCAAGGTTATTGTATCAAAGAGATCAAATTAACATACTTGGGCTTTCAATCATAACTTTGGGCCATGAATGATCATTTATATGAATCGGGACAAAATTTAGCGCTATGTTAAGCAATCGTAAGTGGACTTATGTAGAAGTAGCACCAATTTTGAGGCCGGTTAATAGCAATGTATGTACTTCATGTTTGGATAACTGATATAGAGATCACCATCTCTTAACATGTAGCACAATTAAAAAAAGAAAGGGATAAGATGAAGAGGGAGGGGAATGATAAGCTAATTTGGATCAACATCTCAAAATTCTTTCATCTTTAAATTCAACCACTCCTCTAGATGGATTAAAGCACTAAACATATCATTAATCCAAAGCACCAAAAATGAATTAAATAATTCACTCTTAGGTAGATTTGAATTGATGAACATTTATCCAACTTCATCTATATCATAAAGTCCATTGAGTTTAAATACAAATTGGACATTTAAAATTGTAATCCAAATTATCCATCAAAGAGAGTGAGCAGAAAAAATATTTGAGTCAAAACAGCCCCAAAATAACGTAGAAAAAGTATTTTTGGCACTGTTACAATCAATTGTGCTTAGACATCTACCAATTGCACCAGTGCAGTTTTTTTCAAATCAACTTTCTATGACAAACAATTGCAATGTTACAACAATTGATTGCAACCCGTTAAAATCAGTAGAAAACAGCATTTCAAGGATTAAATTCTTGTTCTAACTTTTCATCAAACACCTTATGATCATGGATCCAATTGAGCATGAAAATTCCATCAAATTATGAGAAAATAGCACTAATGGAATCATAAAACAATGCTCAATGAATAAAAACCAGAAATCCACAAGAGATCACATTGTGAAAGGCGATGATCCAACTTAGCAAAGGTAGAATTAGAGAATTATCAAACAACTTCCAGAATTTGCTTCAATTCAACCACAAGAATCAATTACCAAAGCTTGGATGTAGAGAATTGATGAAGAAAAAGTGTTTGGATGAAGGTTTACCTCAAATATTAGTAAACTTCAATGCAAAGCTTACTATCTTTTTTTGAAAAATGGAGCTTTGAGTGAATTTGGTAGATGGATAGAATTGAGAGATTTTTTAGCAAGGTGGATTTGGCTATCAAAAGCTTGAAATTTCAATGAGATGATGGCTCTATTTTTAGAGTTTAGGATTGGGATTAGTGGTAATTTGGTAATTGATTCTTGGAGCCAAAAATTGAATTAATGATATAATTTTCAAATTATGCAGAAAAATTGAAATTGCTGGCTTTTTTCAAAAATCACGTGTGTTTTGCTGTTAAGAGTCGACACAAGAGTCGTATGCATTGACACATGCTCGCTGTATAATACAGCATGAATCAACGCAAGCTTCTATGGATCGATACAAGCTGCTATTTCAATACAATACATAATCAATCAACTTGCATGAGTCAATACATAACATGTATGTGTCGACACATGCTAGTTATACAAAGCAGGATGAGTCGATACAAGCCTTTATGGGTCGATGGAAGCTGCTACTTTGACACAATATAGAATCAATTAACTTGCATGAGTCGACACATAACATGTATGTGTCGATACATACTAGTTATACAAAGCAGGATGAGTAGAAACAAGCCTCAATGGGTCGATGCTAGCTGCTACTTCGACACAATACAAAATCAATCAACTTGCATGAGTCGACACATAACATGTATGTGTCGATACATACTAGTTATACAAAGCAGGATGAGTCGAAACAAGCCTCTATGGGTCGATGCAAGCTGCTACTTCGACATAATACAAAATCAATCAACTTGCATGAGTCGATACATAACATGTATGTGTCGACACATACTAAATTTTTTTGATTTTTTTGAAGGCTGAAAACACAATTTTTTTCAAAGATTGTGCACAATACACTATGTGCCATTGATTGCGCTATGGGAGCAATTGATTGTTCAGGTCAACAAAAAAATGAAAAAAATTTAATTATTTTATTTTTCTTTGCAAAAAAAGAGATTTTAGGGAAATAATATCGGAAAACCTTATTTGTCAGATGCTTTGACTCGGTACCTACAAAACACAATTTTGCAAAGACAAAGACAAATATTTTTTGTATTTTGGTTAGAGGTTAATTATCAACGAATATACAAAATACACAACTAAGGTGCTTGGAGATTCCTCAAGAGCCAACTTAAAGATAGGAGATAGAAAAAAAAAAGAGGAAGAACCAAACCTAACGTGATTTTGTTATGATCAAGTTGACATGATATAATAGGGGAATCTTAGGGGGGGAAATTGGGGTACAAGAGAAATCACCTTCGTGTATCTCTTCAATGATTCTAGCTGCTTCTTTCTTGTCAACACATATGAGCTGTAAATCATCATGATACCTTCTATACAACACACCACCACTGAGAAAGAACTTGGCTGAAAATCTTCTTAAGAACTTCTTATATATGACGAATTCCTCTTCAGGGTACTCTTGTGTTTCAAGATATCGTTTAACATCATAAAACCAAGGATTACCATCTAGTTCAAAACTAGCCTCAAAACAGAAAGCTGGCTCACTCAAACTTCTGATGGTAATGGAAGGTGCCTCATTAGCCCACTTAACCTTACACATGGAGGACAAAGTTTCCAGTGCATCAGCTAGATTGTTTTCTTCTATGGGAATATGCTCAAACGTGATCTCTTCAAAGTACGAAATCAACTTCATAACATGCTCACGATAGGGAATTAGGTTCTGATGGCGAGTCTCCCAATCTCCATTAATCTGGATGATAACAAGATTGGAATCCCCATAAACTTTCAAAAACTTGATGCGCAGGTCAATCGCCGCTTCAATGCCATAAATGCAAGCCTTATATTCGACCATGTTGTTAGTGCAATCGAAACAAATACGAGCCGTGAAAGGAATGTGGTATCCCTCAAGGGAAGTGATAATAGCTCCGACACCGTTACCCATGGCATTGGAGGCACCATCAAAAACAAGCGTCCAACGTGATCCCGGCTCGGGTCCTTCGTCTGGGCCTGGCATATTACAATCCCGAATCTACACAATTTCCTCATCTTGAAAATCAAACTTCATCGGTTCATAATCGTTCATGGGCTGATGAGCAAGATGGTCGACCAGTACACTACCCTTGATTGCTTTTTGAGTAGTGTATTGGATATCATATTCGGTGAGTATCATCTGCCAACGGGCTACCCTGCCTGTAAGGGCTGGCTTCTCAAAAATATACTTGATTGGGTCCATTTTGGATATCAAGTAGGTGGTGTAGGTTAACATGTGCTGCCTCAGACGTTTGGCGGCCCAGACAAGCGCACAACAAGTCTTTTCCAACAATGAGTACCTCGACTCGCATTCCGTAAACTTCTTACTCAAGTAGTAAATAACATGCTCTTTCTTCCCTGTCTCGTTGTGCTGACCGAGGACACAATCCATTAAGCTCTCCAACACAGTTAGATACATGATTAGTGGCCTTCCTTCCACTGGCAGCATGAGTATCGGAGGTTCCTGCAAATACTCCTTTATTTTGTCAAAGGCCTTCTGACAATCCTTATTCCATTTCACTGTCTAACTTTTCGTCAACAACTTGAACAAAGGTTCACAGGTGGCTGTGAGATGAGAAATAAATCTAGAAATGTAGTTTAACCTTCCCAAGAAACCACGTATTTCCTTCTCTATCCTTGGTTTAGGAATTTCTTGTATCGCTTTTACCTTGGTCGGGTCCACCTCGATACCTTTTTCATTTACAATAAGACCCAACAGCTTGCCGGATCTCACCCCAAAGGTGCACTTATTCGGATTCAACCTCAGCAAGAACTGCCTCAGTCTCTCGAACAATTTTTTTCAGATGAACAAGATGTTCCTCTTCCGTGTCGGACTTAGCAATCATATCGTCTACATAAACCTCAATCTCTTTGTGAATTAAATCATGAAAGAGAGTGACCATGCCGCGCTGATACGTTGCCCCGACATTTTTCCAACCAAACGGCATCACTTTATAGCAAAAAGTTCCCCAAGGCATGATAAATGTTGTCTTTTCCATATCCTCCGGAGCCATCTTAATTTGATTGTAACCCGATAAACCATCCATGAACAAGAACACTTTGGAATGAGTAGTATTATCGACAAACACATCAATATGCGGAAGAGGGAAATCATCTTTAGGGCTGGCCCTGTTCAAATCCCTATAATCCACGCACATCCTGGCCTTACCATCCTTCGTGGGCACAGGCACAATATTTGCAATCCACGGCGGATAATTGATGACCTTTAAGAAATTCGCATCCAACTGCTTTTGGACCTCTTCTTTGATCTTCTTGGATATTTCAAGATGAGTTCTTTGGAGCTTTTGCTTGACAGGAGAACAACCTTCTTTGAGTTGTAGTCGATGCACCACTATGTTTGTATCCAACCCATGCATATCCTCATAAGACCAAGCGAAGATATCAGAATACTCACGGAGCAGCTCAATCAATCTGACTTTTATACTTTCTTTGAGATCGCACCCTATCTTTACTTCTTCTCTTACCTCTTCTGTGCCAATATTCACCACCTCATCGAATCTTGATTAGGCTGAATAACCTTCTCCTCTTGTTTTAACAATCTTGATAACTCCTCAGGAAGATCAAAATCCTCATATGCTTCTTCTTCAGCTTGATAAATAGGAGTATCAAAGTCATAATGAGCCATAGCAGAGTCGTTATCAATATGATCGGTGGGGGAAGTGCATCTGCATGAATGACATTTTGGCGTTTTTTAGTGACAGTGTGTGAAAAGAGAAACATTGCCATTCAAAATAAAAAATAACAAAAAATAAAATGGAGCAAAGTTTTGAATGCAAAAACGTCCTTTATTTCATTATAAACTTTTGAAAATAAATATGGTGGCCCTACACAAATGATCCACTACGCCTTGGACAGAGCGTAGGAATTATGATATGATAATAAAAGAAAATAAGAAAATTACTCCTCAGCGCTTGAAACTTGGATAACATCCACAGAAGTCCAATTGTTGCGTGTCTAGCCTGGAATACTCGGGAGAATCCAATCTTCGACATTGTAGCCATCAGCCCTATCGTCGCCAACTGCATTGACGTGTCCTTCTTGAGTAGCACAAGGACGGGAAAACTTCACAAGAGTAGATAAACTAGATGTTCTGGGAGTTGTAATCTGCGGACCTGGGCTAAAACCAAGACCAAATTTATTAAATTTTGGGGTGACGTCCAACACCTGACCCCAACCTTCAGGGTTACCATTTTCCACCACAGCTCTCGCATCCTTGAGAGAAGACATAACAGTTTCAGGTTTCCTTTTCTGCTCTGGAGGAGGAAAATTGATAGCGTGAACTGTCTCAAATGCTTAAAATGGAGTCTCATGTATCTCGACTTCAACTTCAACATAGAGGAATGATGTCAAATGACTCACGATGTACTTTTCCTCTCCGCACATAGTTATCACCTTTCCCTCTGCAGGATACTTGAGTTTCTGATGAAGAGTAGAAGTGATCGCCCCTGCTTTATGAATCCACGGTCTCCCCAACAAACAAACATACGCTGGTTGTATATCCATCACAAAAAATGTAGCTGTGAAGGTGTGAGGACCTACCTTTTATTGGTAATTCCAACTCCCCAAACACTGACCTTCGAGACCCATCAAACGCCTTCACCATCAAATCACTAGGGCACAACTCCAGTCCAGAATAATCAATCTTCATCAATGCTGACTTGGGCAATACATTTAAAGATGACCCTGTGTCCACCAAAACCCGGGATAAAGTAGTGCCCCTGCACTCCATTGAAATATGCAACGCTTTGTTATGGTCTGGCCCCTCCGGAGGAAGATCAAAATCTGTGAAGCCCAGACCGTTCCCGACAGATATGTTAGCACAAGCATTCTCAAACTGATTGATTGTTATCTCATGTGGCACAAACACATTCTTTAACAACTTCATCAAAGCATTTTTGTGAGGTTCTGAATAAATCAAAAGAGACAAGATATACATCTTAGAAGGAGTATGGCTCAAATGATCAATTATACTATAATCACTCTTTCTGATAATTCACATTAACTCTTCAACCTAATCGGGAACTGAAAAAGCTTCTGGTATCGGAATTGGTTGAGTCACATTCGCTGGCGTAACCCTTGGATTACCAATCATCGCTTGTTCTTTTCCTTTTTATCTTGTAGAAGCATCTGCCACATCTTGCACATTGGAAGGTCCGAATAATCTCCCACTTCTAGTCATTTGACCCACACCAGAAAAGTTATAAACTTCCTCCTCATTACCTTCAACACATTCTTCCTCACACGAACGAGTACTTACCTCCTGCTTCACCCCATGGTAATAAACATCAGTGCCGTAATGCCATGGGATGGCCTTCTCCCTATTATACGGCATGGGACCAGGTACCGTAATCATCAAAGGTGGTGCCCTAGATGGGGTAGGAATGCACACAGGGGTGTAAGGAATAGATATCATAGCAACATCTTCTTCGATAACCTTACAGTATCTTGATTTTCTATCGAACTGCAGGGAACCTTCCTTTATCATCAACTGGATACCGAATTTTAAATCATCACAGCCCTTCAGTTGCTCTTTACACTTAGCACACTCTGAAGTACAACCCAGGAAAATAGAATTGTCAAGCAAATACCTCTTAACATAGCACAACAGAGTAGTTATTTGTTTCACATTCATGATTAAATTCAACACTTCACAATTATCATCAATCATATTAACAACACCCCTACATGCCTAGGCATTGGGTTCTGAGTAACATTTGGACCAGTCACTGGAGTAAACTCAATTGCCTTAGCATCCAACAAGTCTTGTATTTTGCACTTCAACATAAAGCAATTGTCAGTAGAATGACCAACTCCGCCTGAATGGAATTCACATCTTGCATTAGCATCATAGTTAAAAGGAAGTCTTGCGTGTGGTGGTGGCATATTTCTCAAACCGGTCAACTTTAAATCGAGAAAATGGTGGAGCGCTTCAGTAAGAGATACTGGTACGGGATCGAATTTTCTCGGTTGTCTCTGATGTTGATTATTATACTGACAGGGAGCATCTTGTTGTCTTTGCTATTGAGGCACTGTATTCGGTCTCTGCTGCGGAGGAGCATTAACAGGAATAGAAACAACATTAATTTGTCGGTGCTGACGATGCTCTCTTCTTCCTCTATGAGAGTAAACCGCATTTGCATCGCCTTCCCTTTTCTTAGGGTAAGTGTTGAATGGTTTCTTACTGCCCCATGATGAGCCACTAGAACCTCCAATCTGAATTTTCCCCAATTTCAAACCTACTTCAATTCCTTCACCAGCCATAACCAAGTCTGCAAATCCTACCGAAATACTACCTATCATGTGCTCACATAATGGTCCTTGCAGGGTACTCATAAACATATCAATGAGTTCTCTCTCCATGAGTGGAGGTTGAACCCTCGTAGCCAACTTACACCACTTTTGAGCGTATTCCTTGAAAGATTCTTTTGGTCCCTGTGACATATTCTGTAACTGAGTGCGATTAGGCGCCATATCCACATTGTACTGATAATGTTTGACAAAAGCCCGAGCAAGATCATTCCAACAACGAATATGGGTTTTCTCCAACTTCATGTACCACTCCAGGGATGCCCCAGATAGACTATCCTGGAAAAAGTGAATCAAAAGCCCCTGATCCTCAGTATGCACCGACATCTTTCGGAAATAAGCAGTTGCATGAGTAACAGGACATGACGTTCCGTTGTACTTTTCAAATGCAGGAGGCTTGAACTTTGGAGGAAATTTCACCCCAGACACCAACCTGAGATCATTAACATCCATACCAAGGACTCCTTGACCTTCCACAGCCTTCAAACGTTCTTCCAACAACCGATACTTCCTATCCTCAACCTGAACTTCTGGCTCTGAACACCGAACAGAAAACTAATCTTCATCATGGTCAAAGTCATAATCCTTCTCCTGATAGTTCCTTACACCGCCCTGATTATCTCTTCTGTTCCCCACAAGACGAGGTCCCGGAGACGGGGGAAACTGCCCTATGTTGAGCACAAAAGGGTTTCCAGGCATCCCGTGAAAATTTCCAGCAGGCTGATCTTGCACATCCCCCACTCCTACAGAAATGTCCTGATAGAGCCCTTGATTTCCACCATCCCCTAGATAGCGGCGCTGGTTGTTGACAATGGAATCCAATTCCTCCTGTTAGCGATTCACATAGGTGATGACCTCCATGAACTGGGTTATCTAAGTAGCCATATGGGCCCTCATTTCAGCGAGTTCAGCTTGAACCTGTTCCATTTGTCTTGGCATATTGTTTCTGGTGGAATACCGATGAGTAGTCATCATGAATTCTGAATAATAAAAGCAGAAGAATAAGAATACCGTCTTGAGATAACCTGTAATGTTATGAAATGCATGATGTGCATGATATGTTTGTCATTTCCCGGTATTCAAGAGTCCTTTTATTCATCAGTCATGGCGTGCAACCAAAGATCAAAACATACAATCAAAGGAAAAAAGGACAATAAAACAAACACTTTAATTATTTACAAAGAAAAGCAACGATGTTCGAGTGACTTCAAACATTTAAGAGTGTAGCGATATAAAAAACTGAATAATAAAAACAAACAATGGTCCGTTCCAACAATCCTAGGGGTGACCAAATACACCAAAGGTAAGTAACAGAAACTAAATCTCTGGAACAAGACATGCTTCAAGGTGTTGACAATACTCTTCAAGCCTGGCTTTCTCTTTCAAAAGTTGTGATGCAACTACTTTACTTTCTTGAAACCGATCCTCTGCGACACGCCTCTGGGCTACCTCCTTCTTAAGATGAGCATCCTTGTCTTTGATCTGTTTCTCCAGGTTTTGAATCTTCTTCCTGTATCTATTCTCAGATGACTGAAGCTTCTTGCACTCTTGCTGAGTCTTACCCAACTCTTCTTCCATTTCAGCATGAGATCTCTTCCTAAAACTGGTTGCATTAGAAGTTTCCCCTTGAACTTCTTTGAGTTTGCGAGTTAAGTCGGCCTTTTCTTGCTCTGCCCAATAAAGTTTCATCCCCGCCTCACGGTCTTTTGCACGAAGCTGAATGTTCTCAACATGAACCTGGGTGAACAACTCAGTAGGCACCGTGTTATTCAGAACAGTAGGAGGTTGCTCACGTATAGGAGCCGACCTTGCAAATGGTAACCGTAAAATCTTAACCCTGTTTCTAATCCAATCCAAGTAAGCAACCCTATCAATAGGAACCTTCTTGCCCAAAGTAGTTATATCCTTCTTGTGAATTCCCTTCCAAGCACTTGTCACTCTTTTCAACATCACAAGATCACTTCCTCTAACAAAATACACTGATTCAGACACCTCCTCAACCTTTGGCGGTCCCTCCATTGCATATCCCAATTGACAATAAGCAAGCACAGGATTATAGTTAATACACCCCTTAGTTCCTATGAGGAGAACATTAGGGAAATCTCTGCAGCTAGTGATAATACTTCGTACTTCCCCCATGTCGTAATTCCACCAGATATCAAACGAAGTAAGGTTGACAAGTCTTAATGACCAACGGAGAGAATGCCTGGTATCCATGAAAGAGCCACTTACCGGTAGGTGCAACTTAAACCATTGATACAACATCGAATGACATAAACTTACACTACCTCCTTTTCCACGCCTGCAATGAATGGTGTAAAGAGTATCTGCCAAGAGTGTCGGTACCGGGTTCTTGTTCTTAAAAACACAAATAGCCGCCAAATCCATAAAATTTCTCTTGTGAGGGAAGAGGACGACCCAGTATATCATGAGAGTAAACAACAAGCTGAAGTCATTCCAATTCCTTTTCTTTGTCCAGTCTTCAGATTTCTTCACTAAGAAGTCCAAATAAAACCTTGTAGTGTCCTCGCTCGATTTCCAATTGTCTTTCCCCTCTTTCCAACTCAAAGGAAGAATTTCAGCAATAACTTCAAACTTCGACTTTTCCGGCACTTGGACAAAAGGAACTTCATCGGACAACTTGATATTAAGTAGATACGCGTACTCTTCTAGTGTGGGAACCAATTGATAATCTTGAAAAGTAAAACACCGTAATTCCTTGTCAAAGAACTGGAAGAGAGTGATCAAATCCATTGGGTCAACTAGAGTGTTAAGGGCTAGTAACAAATTGCCATAATAGCTTCCATGGCCACTCTATTCCTAGTTCCTATGGAATTCACTCATAGCCTGGGTATGAGGCCTTTTACCTCATGGAACAAACCACCCACCAAGAAAATCCAGAATCCAAACAGTCCAGCCAAATACCGTATGCAGAAAGTAAAGCGTACATAGGATGCAATGCAAACAGATAAATATGCAAAGCAGTAAAATAATCACCCAAAAAGAAAACAAACAAGAGCTAGGATCAACTCCGGGATGGACTAGAAAAAGGTCAACATGTCCCCAGTGAAGTCGCCAGCTGAAACAACGCGTGGCCGAACCTGTCATCTGGATGTAATGAAACATCAATGAGGTCTCCATCGAACGTCTTTTATCCCGCCGAAAGGGAAAGGTAAATATCGAGAAAACCTGAAAAGGGAGAAATCACGGTCTTTCGACTGAGAGATCGGGTAAGGGAGTCTATTACGCGAGGGGAAGGTGTTAGCACCCCACACGCCCGTAGTACTCTACGGTATCCACTCTTGTTGTGTAATCTAATGGGTGTGGTCAAATCCTATGTCTATGGCTTAAAAATAAAAGGGAATGCATGTGAAAAAAAAGAAGAAAGTAATGTAGGGAAAATAAAAGTTGTGCTCGATCGGGCCCTACCCCAATGCCTACGTATCCCTGTTAAGGAATCAGGGCAGTCGTAGTTCGGCTCATATATTCTAGTTGGTTTGTGCTTTTTAGTTAAGACAACAAAAACAGTCAAGATGGCAAAACATCAAATGAGATGGTAAAACATCGACCAAATAATAACAAAATAACATGTCAAAGATGGTGAAATATCAATAAAGCGGATGACAAAACCTCACACCTAACGTTGATATTGAGAATCAAAGTAGGATAAAAAACATGTGCAATTGCGAAACATCGACTTCAAACAAATGTGCGATGGCAAAACATCGGCTTCAAACAAATGTGCGATGGCGAAACATCGGCTAAAAGATAACATGGTATCATGGAAAAGATGGAAAAACATCAATAAAAAGGATAACAAAATATCACACCTAACAATGATATTGAGAATCAAAGTAGGATAACAAACATGTGCGATGGCGAAACATCGGCTAAAAGATAGCATGGTATCATAGCAAAGATGGCAAAACATCAATAAAAAGGATAAAAAAATGTCACACCTAACAATGATATTGAGAATCAAAGTAAGATAAAAAACATGTGCGATGGCGAAACATCGGCTTCAAACAAATATGCGATGGCGAAACATCGGCTAAAAGATAGCATGGTATCATGGCAAAGATGGAGAAACATCAATAAAACGGATGACAGAACATCACACCTAACAATGATATTGAGAATCAAAGTAAGATAACAAACATGTGCGATGGTGAAACATCGGCTTCAAACAAATGTGCGATGGCGAAACATCGGCTAAAAGATAAAAAAACAAAACCAAGAGGCACACAAACGAATAGGATTGGTTTGTATCTTTTACCTTGATGAAGGGTTTGAATTTATTGGAAGTGTTTTATGATTCTCCAAGAAAACAATTTTTGTTTTAAGATGTAAAATGCAAAGGAAAAGAAAACAACTAAGGGAGACTATCCTAATCTCTAGCCCTAATGTTATCATACAATGATTGATCCTAAGGTTAAGGATACAGGAAAATCCTACCCTATGTTAGCATACATGGATTCCTATCTTAGTCAACATGTCAAAGGACGCTTAACAAAACTATCCTATAGGGAACATGCAATGAGAGCGATGTCATGATCTCAATTTCTAAATTTAGTGACTCATCGATCAACAATTAAAGAAGAAATACAATAAACATCCTATAGGGAACATGCACTGAGAGCGAAGTCGTGATCTCAATCTCTAAATTGAGTGAATCATCGATCAACAATTAAAGAAGAAAAACAATAAACATCCTATAGGTAACATGCACTGAGAGAGAAGTCGTGATCTCAATCTCTAAATTGAGTGACTCATCAATCAAAAGTTAAAGAAACAAACACAACACATGAATCAGACAAAAACCAGAGGGCCTCCTGACATAAATCCGCAACAGAGGTCCCATCATGCAATCATAGAACTATGCAAAATGAAATGGAAGAAAGGAAATAGTGCAATACCAAACGGATAACTATCCGTAGCAACTTAGCAAGAATAAAAGAAACCCAGAGAACTTCAGGCAAGCTGGAAGCAGTAGACAAATCAAGTTAGAAATTATGCCATCAGGATGTAAGTAATAAGATAATCAAATATGAACAGATCCCATGGGCAATGTATAGCATTCACAATCATATGTATATATCCTGCATAGACTATCAAATATGCCAAACACAAGAGCAGTGCCAATATAATAAATTGTGTTTCACAAATAAAGTGAAACACAATAGCCCCAAGTCAAGACTGAAAAGCTTTTCTCAAAGTACCTTGCACATTCAACAACCAAATTAGTATTCCCATAAATAGAATGATGATTCACATAAAGGATGGATGATGACACCATGATGAAATGAGAAAACATGATAGCAACTATCAAACATTAGTCATGATAGACAAAAGGAAACAGGCATATGCATAACTTGGTCAAAGGAATCAGAGGAATATTGCTCCTTTCTATCACCATATTGTATTGACAATTGAATATCAATAAAGGATCATGGGAGCTTGAGAAGAATACAATCAAAGACCATGAAGGTCAGTAGAAAACACAATTCAATCATGCACAATTAATTCATCACAGCTCACAAGCATAATAGCAGAGGAATTCCAAACAATGCATCAAAAGGTTCAAACATTCAAACATAGGGAAATAGGTGAAATGACTTGAGATTATTTGAATAAACATATCCAACATGATCATTAGGTGCCCAATTATAGGCCTCACTCAAGCTCATTGGCCATCAAACAAATTGCAACAAGATAAGCAACATTAATTGGGCACCTTCACTTCCAAAATACATCAAAAATTGAAACAAGGATTAATAATTCAAACCAAAAATATCTTAGCATCTTTGAAGTGTGTAGAAGTTAGAAAGAAATCCTTAAGTTCATGAATGATTGAGAAAGAGATCAAATGAGGCCCAAAGTTCAAAACTAGGTGGCCAAACTAACAAAATTATACATGTTTTCAAAATAATTCATGGAAAAATATAAAACCAAGTCAAATAATTCAAGAAAAATGGTTTTCAGACCCTTAATGCATTCATGAACCATAATCAAGACCTAAGTTCCATTGAAAATCCAGGGCATAGTGATTTTGAAAAAGAAACTTGCACCATAAGCAACAAAACCCTAATTTTTGACTTTAAATCTTAAATATTGATTAAATAAGATCAAAATCCAAACAATTCAAACCAATATCATGCAAATCACAAGGAAACCCTAAATGTCAGAACACATTTTTTTCACATTTTTTGAATTAGAGAAAAGTCAAAAATAAAATTAAAATCAAACAATTAATCAATTAAACAAATATTCATATCTCAAAATAAAACTCTAATAAAAAATCAGAAAAATACCCAACCAAAATTATATTTAAATATTAGGGTTAAAAACACACATCACTGATTTTTTTTGAAATTTTTGAATTAAAGGAAAAAATTAAAATAAAATAAAACAAAAAATTAACAATTAAACTATTATTTAATGGCAAAAATATAAACCCTAGCCAAAAGTCACAAAAAGGTCAAAATAAAATTATATTCAGATTCTATGATTAAAAATAAGCTTGTATGATTTTTTGAGAATTTTTTGAATTAATGGAAGTAATAAAACTAATATTATGAAATAAATATTTCAAATAAACCTCTCCAATTAATTTTATAATTAAAAATGAAAAAAAATGCCAAACAAATTTCAGAATCAATTTCTACATTTTTTTATGAGTTCAAAATAATTTTTGTGGAATTTTTCAAATCAAAGAAATATTAAAACAAAAATAAACACTAAACAAATAATTAAATAACTACACAAATTTTTAAACCAATCAAAACATTTTCAAAAATTATAAAAAAAAAAACACAAGGTCAGGGATATTATTTTTAGGTTTCCTGAATTTTTTCATAATTTTTCAATCATTTTTGAGCAAGGAATAAAATCATGAAAATCAATTTATGAAACAAAATTCAAATTAATTAAAGAAACAAGCCAGCCAACCAGAGGAGGCCACACAATCATTTTCAACCTCTGGCTAGGGAAAAAACGCACGCGTGAATAGGTTCATCACCTCATATTCCAGTCAACACAACATGCTCAATTCTACACCATTTTCCATGAAATCTTGTGCAAATTAAAGCCAGCATATCATACTTTAACATGCAATTCGAATCACATCAAATAATTAACCATGGATGAAGAACAGATCGTGCAAAAATGTCAAAAACTCACTGAACAGAAAAAATTCAGATGCATCATTCATGCATATCTCATCAATTTAAAAGCTCTAAAGCTATAGAAACACTTAATGAACTTCAAACAACATGATTATGAACTCAAATCACACAATGCACGACTAGAAATCAAGATCAAAGTTAAGAACTCAAACCTTTGAGGCAAAAATGAATCTACTGTCTCCTTCACTCCAGTTGCAAACCAAGCCTCGATCTACAATCCTTATCACTTGGAGAAGAGAATGCAAGAAGAATCAACCAAAACACGCGAGGGAATTGAGAGAATTGAAGAAAATGCAGAACAAGTAGCTATGGGGTTTTCTGATTTCAGGAATGAAATGAAGCACAAACCCTGTTCAATGAGACTTACTTCTCAATATATAGAGCAAGAAGAGGAGGGTGGGATAGGTTTTTCACATTGAAAGCTGTTAGAAAGAAAGAATTCCTCTTTTTTCCAAAATCAAGAGTGCACATGCAGCCCTCAAATCCCTCATGTGTTTGCTTGCTTTTTACGTGCATTTCAATCCATTTTATCTCAGGAAGAGATTAGCAAAAGAATTAAGGCTTAAATCCTTGTATTAAGCAAGTGTTGGTGATTAGGCATTTTTATGCCACTTTTTGCAAAATCACGAGTTGCCCTTGCATTTGCCCATGTGCAGCTCAAACTTTGGCATGATGGGCCTTAGTACATTGTATATTTTCCATGGGCCAAGTTTTAAGTGAAACAAATGGCCACAAATCAAGTTACCAAGAATTTGCAATTTGCATGGTATGCATGAATTCAATGAAATGCCTCCAAATTCCAAGGTCCACAACTTGCTCATACTTTTGAATTTTGACACAAATGAGTACAATTTGGTAAGGTATTAAAAATAGCTACAATCTCTTAGTTTTGAGTTTTTGCAACTGAATCCATTAAGTTTCTCAAAATTGAGCTTGAAATTCACTAACTTTGGAAAATGACCTATAATTTTGTGACTTCCAAAGACCATAATTCTTGATTCCTTTTTAATTTGGACATGATACCAAAAGGAGATGAAATACCACCCTCTTATCTTTCCAAGCATGTTTCATTTGCATTTTTTTGATCAAAGGTGAATAAAATGTGAATTTTTGAAATTAAGTCCTTATTTTCCAAAATTAGAAACTTTTAGGGTTTCTTCATGAACAAGTTTCAACCCAAACCATAATCTCTTTGATCCAATGATCAAAATGGACTTGAAATATGAAAATTACATCCTTGAATTGATGGTTGATCAAAAATTCACTTGGTCAACCTTGACTTTGACTGATTTTGACCAAAATGACCATTTTGCCCCTTTGGATCAATTGATCCACTTCCCTTCAAAATTGATGATCAAAACTTCAAACATATGATCTTCCAAACATTTAGAGGTAATGTGCTAAGTTTCACTTCAAACTTCTCAAGAAATCTTGATGAAATCCCAGTCCATAGTTTTGTTCAACACATTAGCAGACTGATGAGTCATCTCCAAAATTTCAAATCCTCTGGGCATCTTGACCAATTTCATGTACAAATACTTTTCAAATACCAATGAGATGTTATAACTTCCAAATCAAGACTTTAACATGCATCAATAACCTTGATCAAACAAAATCCTAATTTTGGCTGGTGAATCAAAAGAGTGATTCTTCTTATAATCAAACACAAACTTCAATCCTCTGATGATCCAAAGGGATGGATAAAACATCTTGAGATATGCAATAACTTTTGAGCTTGAAAAGTTCCAGAGCTTTAGATGATAAGGTTATACTTGAGCAACTTGTAAATGCAATCAACCTTCAAGGCTTGAGGGAGACTTGATAACCAAAGTACTTTGATCCCATCACAATGTATGATGCAATGCAATATGATATTCATGATGAAACATAAGCCAAAATCAAGAGGGTAAATTTTGGGGTGCAATAGTTCCCCTGTTAATATCAACTCAGTGAACCCGGCTGAAGAGCTTCCATTCTGATGATTGAAGAAATGACCTGTCAAAGTTCCGATAAACATATCAACCAACTCCCTATCAGACAAAGGAGGTTGAACTCTTCTTGCTATATCTCTCCATTTCTGGGCATACTCTTTAAAGCCTTCGTTGGAGCTCATGGTCATACTCTGTAATTGCATACGGGTTGGTGCAAGATTGGCATTGTATTGGTATTGTTTGTAGAAAGAAGCAACCAAATCTTCCCAACTATGGATATTAGTTCCTTCCTGTAGATAAAATCATTCCAATTGTGTCCCAGATAGGCTATTTTGAAAGAAATGCACCCATAACTTCATGTCGGCAGTGTGTGGTTGGATCTTTCGGACATAACACCTCAAATGAAGTCTAGGACAAGAAACATCGACATACTTTGCAAAAGTAGGGACTTTTAATTTGTGAGGGATGACAACTCCTGAGACCAAACCCAGCACTTCAAAATCCAACCCAGACACTCTGTAGATCTCCATAGCATTTAGACGATCTTCCAACTGTTTATATTTTTCATAGGTAGGAGGATATTGTTCATCCGAAAAGTATTCTTCATCTTCATCAGAATATTGGCCCGACAAGGGTTGCTTCCTTTCTCAGTCTTCACGCTCTGACCATCTTTACCCTGGTTGTCATCATTGTTTGATGGGATTTCACAGTCTTGAGCTCGATTGGGAGGACCTCTGAACTTTCTTCCCATATTGAGAATGCCGATTAGGTTCCTTGTCATTTTTTCCTCTCATTGGTGATGAGGGTCTTAAGCTCTTCCTGCCCCTTGGCTAAGTTCGGGAACATTTGGTGGAATTAAGCGTTTTGAGCCTGAAGATATTTGATTGTTTGTTCGAGATCCATCTTTTACTGAAATAAACAACAAGAAGATGAGAAAGCATGTCTAGAAAGTACATGTCATCTAATGAGATGCCTGATATGTAGATGAAAATTAAATGTTTTCAAGGATCTTGTGGGGTAAAAGAGAGATTGGATCCTGGTTCCAACTTTGACTTGTGGAACTTTGAGTCTTCATTTTTAGACGTCCTTCTATTAGAATCAAGCTCACCATATTTAGTGGGTCCTACCCTTTGACTTAAAAGAATGTACTTAGGTCTTTGACGTCATCTGGTTAGAGGAAAATAAATCCTCTTGCCCCCTTGCTAGCAGTCTGGTTTGAAATCCTGCAACAAAGATCCATAAGATCCACGAAATGGTTGGTAAATTCCATGTCGGATCTTATGATGTTATAATGTTATCCTTATGTTTAAACAAATATCAAACACAAACAAATCACATGAGAGCCTTAGGTTTAAAGGCTTGTATGAGGTCCAAAGGTAAGTACCCTTCTTTATTGAAGTTAAGTTGGCTCAACATGTCCTAAAATAGTAACTGGGTTCTAGGGATCTCATATCACGAATCTTTCTTGAAGGTTTTATTTTAGTACAACAACTGATTTTCCACCAAAACATCCCGTGAGTCGAATCACAATGAGTGTAGTATCGAGTATCAAACAACTTTGGACTGCACCAAAGCCGATAATCTCACTACCTTCTAATAGCCAAGATGGGTCAATTAAGGTTCTAAACGTCAGTTAATGCTTATGACACCACGCGGCAGCCAATGTTATCCTCGACTAACTCAAGGAACATCAGTACAAACCAAAGTGTCACACTAATGTAGCCATCATTTCAACCATATTATTCTACGTCTTACAATTTCCATGATCTATTGCTACTTACCTAAGGCATCCCTAGTTCTGGGTGTAGGATCTTTGCAAGAAATTAAACCCAAGCAACCCTTAATTTTAAAGCAAACAAAACAGACAAGTAAAAGCAAGTAAAAGTGATATAAGAATCTAAGGTAACCCCTCTCTTTTTAAATATTCCCTAGCAGAGTCAACGGTTTTGTAATACGATGGGAGAACTGACTTGTTTCGTGTTTTATCGCAAATGTTCTGGATAGCAAGAGTCACCACCAAATTTTATTTTATTCAATAAGGAAAGGGTGAAAATAACAGGAAAAACCTTGAAGATTTTGAGTTCGGGGGGTAGGTTATGAAAAGGGAAGGTGTTAGCACCCTTTTCATCTATTGTTATCTAAGGGCTCTTAATCACTAGCTCACTTTTAAAAAAATTATTTTTGTGTGTGTGTTTTGAAATATTTTGAAAATGCCAATGTAAGTAGAACTTTGTAACGACTCTTGTATCAGTCCTCAGGAATGCGTACAAAGTGTTTGAAAATATTTATTATTTTGAATGTTTGATGTGAGAAATGTTTTATTTAGAAAAGTTTGTGAGCAAGCGATTAAAAGTATCCTACCCACTCAAGGTTGTTCTTATTATTTTCCTTCTCCTTTAGAGATAGTGTTATCCGTACCATTAGTTGGTAGGTAGCCCTATCTATTGGATGTGAAGGGAAGAGAGAATGGTCATCGTACGATCATCAAAGGAAACTTTTAAGGATGATTTAGTAATGTCGTAAGGACTGAATCATTTTTCAAAAGGCAACGTTGAAGGGTCATCGAGGGACTCTGATCTTTTATTCGGAGGGACTTTGCTAAAGCATCCCTACTTTCAGGGACATGACCATTAATTCGAAGGCAATGAAGAGAGGTTACTCTGGAGGTGCAAGTGTGAAAATGTGTTCAATTTAGTTATTTAGTCTTGAATTTAGGTTTTTTCTATCGCTTGGTTTTATCTTGCCATGTAAACCATAATTACTAACAGTAATATAGCAAATATAGTAGCATAAGGTAAAGGCGGAAACAAAAAACTAGGCTATTACAAAGCTTTGGGACAAATACATAATAAAGGTGCGAGAAAATAAAACCTACAACTATTACATACTAGGAGCAGGTACATAATGATAAAAATGCGGAAAATAAAGCTATGTTATTACTATTGAACGCGTCATATACACTTTATCTAAGAAAAAAATAAGATGAAAATTGAAAAAGAAAATGTTTTTGGTGACTCTTTTAATAAAAGAATTATTTATGATAATTAATTAAATAAACCTAAAAACCTAACTAATTTTAATTAAATAAATAAAAAATTAATCAGTTAGTTGATAAAAAAAAGGGTTAATTAAACATAAACCTAATTAAATTAGGGTTTTAAAATATGGTTTATTTGGAGGTTTAATGGTTTAGTGAAAAGATTAGGGTTAACCAAAAATAAAAGGGTTAGGAAAAAATGACAAACAAGGTTAGAAAATATGAAAAAGCCAGGGGTGGGTGTTAAACCCACGCCCTTTGCCTCCTGCCATGCATAATTTACCGCTGCGCCAACCATACTTTGGTAGTAGTAAGATGTGCATTATAAAAAGTATAATAGAACCGTGTAAATTGTAAAAAACATGAAAAAAATACAAAAGGCTGGGATTGAACCCACGCCCTGAGAGAGTAATGCCTTATCATCACGCTCTTGCCACCGGGCTATGTTCTTCATATGGAACATCAATGGAATCAATTAAATAAGTAATAAACTAAATCACTGGGGAGAAGAGGCTCCGGAGCCCTAGCTCCGATCGTCTTCTTCGGTGAGCATGTTTTTTCGTTCCTGCAAAATAAAGAGTGTTAGTGGTTCCCAGGCACCTTACCCCCTTAAATTTGGCCTTGCGAATTCAATGGAGGCATTGGTTTTGTATAATTCTGAATGTACAAAGAGATAAGAAATATACAATATAAAATGGTGTAAACATGGCAAACCCTTGTCCGGTCATTATGGGGGCCATGCATTGGTTCAATCCTTCATATTGACATCTCAAAAGCATGTTAGTGGTGTTAGTTTCGATTAAAGCACGAAGAAAACAAAAATATTAATTTACAAAATATATGGCAATCTGAGATGCATGTGATGTTGGTTTCGTGTGCTTTGGATTATTGGGATTGATCCATTCTTACCCTACAATGCTTCAGGGATCGATTGGAAGGGTTGGTTTTCTTTCCCAAGTTTTTGATAATTTTGGAATTTTTGAATGGTGTTCTTGCAAGGGTTTTTCGTATTTATATATGCTATGAATTAGGTCAAACAAGTGGGCTTGGACTTTTGTACGAAAGCCTTTGATTTTATTTAATTTATTTTGAATTTAAATAAATCAAATCAAAGATAAATGGAATAAATATCAAAGGGTTCTATGAATGGACTTATAGGTTCACTATGGGATATAATAACACGCTTGGACCTTGAACCATAAGCCCATTAGTGCAAAGATTCATGTTTGATCAATTTGGATTTCATGCATTTTCTCAAAATTGCTCAACTTGCACCAATCATAACTCTCTCAATTTTTATTATATGAAGGTTGTCTTTGACTTTTTGGAAAGCTCAAGATGTCCTCTACAATCCCTATGTTTATTATGTTTTCATTTTAAGAATTTATCTTGATGTTTGTTGCCTTAACAAAATGTGTCTTTTTGTTGACTTTTGAAATGACGTATAGTGTTTTGGCCAATATCTCTCAAACGAAGCATTTTTTGGACTTGAGCTTAGAGAGACAAAGTTGTATAGAATTGAATCTCATTCAAAATGAGCTTTGGTTGATAAAAATATGATTAAGCATATGAAAGTTATGTTTGGTCAAAGTTTAGTTGACTTTTCCATAAGCAAACTCTAATTTGGTAATTTTTGACTTTTGATGAATCTTGAGTTTTCTTGATGAATCATGATCAACCCTTGATAACATAATGAATATGACTTAAAAACCTTGGCGTTGATGAAAAATATTGAAGTTTGACTTTATGGTTACCACAACTGACTTTTTACCCAATATAGTTGATTTTTAGTCATTTGAGCAATTGACTGAGTAAACTTGTGATGCAAGGCTTTAAATTTGGCATTTTCATTCCATGTGACATATGTGAAACCATGAAATCCACTTAAGGCATTATAAGCTAAAATTTACTTGAGAAAAGTGAAACCCTAGTTGTAGGTCAACTACTTAGGCGGAGAATTTGTTTGATTAAACCTTTAGTAGCCTTGAACAATTGAAAACCCTATGAGCATAAAGAGATATCTTGAGGAAAATGAGAGGGATAATTTTTGGGTACAACATTATAATCCATTTGTTGTCGAAACACCACTGCAGAATTTTTTGTGACACTAGGTAACTATGGAACAAATCCTAGGGGCGGGACATTTCGACCCAAATTATTATTTCCTGATCTTGATCCTTGTAGTGGTGAAATGTAGATATACTATTGTTGATATATTATTGTTTAGGCTCGCCATCACAAATATTGGCATGCCATACATTTTTTCTCGACCATCCATTGGTATTGTGAATCCAGACCCAAAATACCTGAAATTGTTCATCCTTAGTGGTCTCGTGTTCACTAGGCAACCCTGTGTACGCACTGGGTACAATACTGGACTACTATATGCATTTGTCGAATTTCCTATTGTGTTTTATTGAACAAGTATTTATTCAGTTGCAGACGATGCAACCGTACTTTCTCCTTTCGAAGGAAGGTGTTATTTTTTGTCATCTCTTGGTGGTGGGTTAACCATCTTCCTAGTGTAATTTTTTTTGGTATAGGTTCGGTAGTTTTGGCTAGATTTCCACTCCTTAATATCATGCAACAAGGTTAAACAAACAAATTGAAAATGAAATAACACAAAACATAAACTTTGTGAAATGAAACAAGACACTGGTCTCACCGGGTGTGCCAATTTGTTTACCGTGAAAATTGGTAAACAACCGCTACTCTTCCAAAATAAAAAAGACTTGGTTACTCACATGAGCGACTATATTGATACTAGGACATGTGTTTTGTTTCAAAGGTTTATATCTTTTGAATGTTCATGTTTTCAAAGGTTATAGTTAATGTGTAAAAGGCAGAAGTTCTATGTAAAGTGATTATAGGAAAATAAAAGGACTTTGACTTAAAAGTAAAAGAAATAAAAAGGACTTGGATAAATGTAAGTTGACTATTAAGTAAAATATGATGATCCATACATAAATTCTCAATGACTCTTTTCTCTTACACTGGTACTTCGATTTTATCTGAGGAATTTGTACAAAATGTGAACACCCTGAATCCTAATACAAAGATCCTTATTTATACTAATTCGACCCTAACGGTCTTACTCCATAGAAACTCCCCGTTTGATGTTGCATGCTTCCTTGAATCCTCAATCTTCCATGTGTCCTTCTGGATAAGATTGAAGCATTTGAATTCAAATTTGTCTTTCGATTCAAAGCGCCAAAAACAAAATTGTGACCTGTCTTATTATGTGAATTCAAAACATGAAAAATCTTAAGTCTTATATACTCTATAATAAGACTTCGTCAATAATTTTCATCCTTTATTTGGTCAGCTAGTTGAAGACCATAGGCAATAACCTTTATACATCCTTTGCAAAAATCAACCTTTCTTCGATATCCTCTTAATTTCCCATATTATGAATCGTCCAAATCCCAGCCAACACCCGTAAGCACCAGAATTCGCCTTAGGGATTGGTTCTCGATTACAATTTTTCAAAGCAAAATATTTTCTCGTGAATAGTGTGTAGTGTACATTACCGCGACTGAAAACTCTTAAACTAAATAATGGTTTTCAATGCTAATTCAGATTGGGTCGAAAAACATATAACCGACCCAAAACTAGATATTTCTTAAGATTGGAAATTCAACGAATTATTTAAGACTTATGAACTCCGAATCATCTTTTGGCTTCAACTTTAACGTTGTATCTCTTTCTCTCAGCTTTCCAACGCATATCAAAATGCGTAAAACGGCCTACCGTAGTTCCAGTTATCATTTTCACAAGAAAAACTGCTTATGCTGAAAATAAAATACAAAAATTTAAATAATGGAAAAAATAAATTAAAACGTGAAAATACGATAAAATAGTAAAATAAACAAAAAAGACTAGGGAAATTCCTAAGTACAATAGTATAAGAATGTGCATAAAATGCACTGATCGAATTCCCCCACACTCAAACTTTTGCACTGCGAGCAAATTTGTATCAAGGCTCATGAAAAACAATAGCATTCAGATACTTCATTTACACCACAAACTCTTCTTCGGTTAAGATTTCATCGTTCAGCTTCCTAATGGTTTCATTATTATGAGGACTTTGTTTTCCTAACTATTCATTTTAGACAGTTTGGGTCTCTACAAAGTGATCTATCATAGATTCTAGCCTAGTGTGAGTCAGCATCAAATTGAAATCCTCCATTGATGTTTTGAGGTTTAAATTTTGGGATTCCTGCAGTTCCCCAAAGTGTGCCTTTGTCACATTTTGTGTCTCCACAAAGTGCTCTATCATCATAGACTCTATCCTAGAGAGAGTTAGGGTCGCATTGGTATCCTCCATTAATGTGTCAAGAGTGGAGTTTTGGGATTCTTGTGACTCCTCAAAATATTGGGCGTGTGATTGTGAGGAAATTTGGTCGAGGATAAGTTAGTGTCGCATTGTAATCCTCCATTAATGTTTCGAGATCGGATTTATGGGATTCTTGCAACTCCTTAAAATGTTGGGGTTGGTAGTTGTAGAGGTAATTTGGGTGAGAGTAAGTTAGTGACGAATTGAAATCGTCCATTAGTATTTCGATGTCGCATTTATGGGATTCTCGTGATTCCTCAAAATACTAAGAATGGGAGTTGTAAAAAATATTTGGGTGATACATAGTAATTAAGGTAAGAGTGCCTTAGTCTATACGATGCAACAACGAAAATAACAATATTGACTTTTGGTCCTCGACAACGGCGCCAAAAACTTGATGCATCCGCAAGTGCACTGAAATATCGAAGTAATGTAAAAGATTGTCGAACCCACATAGTCCAATGTTAACCTATCATAATATATCATCGCTTTGTAAAGCAAAGGCTAATGAATAATTGGATTTTAGGGAAACTAAGAACTAAAAGTGAAATAAAATAAAGATTAAGATT
Source organism: Vicia faba (assembly GCA_948472305.1). Classification (NCBI taxonomy): domain Eukaryota; kingdom Viridiplantae; phylum Streptophyta; class Magnoliopsida; order Fabales; family Fabaceae; genus Vicia; species Vicia faba. The sequence continues at coordinate 1,450,989,783 of OX451735.1, forward strand.
AATATAAGAAAAGAGAGACCGGTATATAACTCATCATACTTCTGGGATTCGATAAAACATTGGCGTAAAAGATTGTCAAAATACTTTTCAGTAGAAAATATTAATTTTAAAGACTTTATCTCACACTATCATGCTATTGACTCTGACTATACTCTTAAACCATAATTCTTTGTTGTCGCTCACTCATTTGAATTAAAAGTAATTTTTGGAAGCCAATAAGTTATAATTAATCCAAAAGCGCTCTTGCTATGTTTAAGATTAATGCATAGTTTCTACTATCCGGTTAAAATCTCAAATTGTCGCTCTATTGACCTAACCTTTATTAGATTTTTACTCTCGTACAAAAATCATTTTAATTTTAGAATTAGAAACTACAACCAAAAAAATTATTTATAAAAATTAACGCCAATTATTATAGAATCTCGTCCGGACAAAGATTCTTACATACCGGTATCAAACAATTTAGCTAGACATAATATTGATTGAAAACAAATTAAACATAACAATTGCGATTAAAAACAAAATGTTATTTAAATTTGACAAACAAAGCAATAATGATAAATAATAATAATAATGGTAATGATAAATAATAATAATAATAATAATAATAATAATAATAATAATAATAATAATAATAATAATAATAATAATAATAATAAGTAATACGATAAAGAACCTGTAAATGCGAGAAATAAAGAACTTGAAATAAACTTCTATTATGATGGCAAGATTGTGATCCAAGAGTACGTAGATTGTAGGCCTAAAACTAATATTGTGGTAGTTCCCCGATGTGAGAAACTACCACTTTTACAAATGTGATTTCTGCCTAAAACTATGAACACCGCTTCCGCACAAAACCTTCGATCCCCTGTAAAATGAATGCTAGTTCCTTTATATAGTGAGAAATGGTGGAAGTTACTTCCAAATTCATGTGAGAAGTAGTGGAGATAATGGAGATCATGGTAAGAGAAGTTGAGAAAATCATGGGGTGAATGGGTGAGGTGGTGGACGCCACCCTTGCTTGGTGGTGGGCGCCATCCCTTTGTTGAGTGGTGAGCGCCACTTTAATTTTTTCTTTGTTGGGCCATGTTCTTGCTTCTGGGATTTTTTCCCAGGCCTTTTTGAAAACCTAGTTGTATTTCACATATTTTTGCTTCATTTCTCTCTCTTTTTACTCAAATCTCTTTTTTTTATCCTTTTCTACTCGAGGTTCCTGAAATACATAGAAATTAACGGAATAACACTACAAAAATGCAAGAAAATAATATAACATGTGCTAACCTAATTAAATAATTAATGCATTTTTCCATGTTATCGGTTAATAACAATAGGAATCTCCAGCAACAACACCAATTTGATCTGCTGACACGCACAGATCAAAACGATTAAAAAACTGTAGTTAGCGACAATGACTGGAGTCGTATCACAAGGATTTTTGTATGATTTTTAAACAACCAAAGAGATTATGGGGGTTTGTTTTGATTAAGAAATTAGATTAACAGAAAGTGATTATCAAATAAGCTAAAATGGCGAATCCTACTGATTTTGGTCTCGACCTCACTGGCTATTATAACTCCAATCCCCTAAGAGGATTCGGTCCTATTTGATTATTAAATCAATTAGACAAGCGCTATCTATATCATGTGAATATGTTCAAAGAAAAATATTTTCTCGTGAATTTTGTGTAGTGTACATTACCGCGGATGAAAACTCTTAAACAAAATAATGATTTGCAATTCTAATTCAAATCGGGTCGAAAAATATAAAAGCGGCCCAAAAATGGCCCAAAACTAAATATTTCTTAAGATTGGAACTTCAACGAATTATTTAAGACTTATGCACTCTGAATCAGCTTTTGGCTTTAACATGAAAGTTGTAGCTCTTTCTCTCAACTTTCCAACACACATCGCAATGCACAAAACAGCCTCTCGTAGCTCCAATTATGATTTTCACAAGAAAACTTGGTTATGCTTAAACTAAAATACGAAAATTAAATAAAGGAAAAAATAAATTAAAATGTGAATATACAATAAAATAGTAAAATAAATAAAACAAACTAAGGAAATTCCTAAGTACAATAGTAGAAGAACGTGCATTAAAATGCACTGAACAATGTTCTATATCTCTAAAGGCTTTCATTACGCTGCAATCCTCTCTTGAATGTCTTGCACAAAAACTCCCAAATCAATCGATGATATTGGAGGACAAACCCGCGGTTTTTATGGATAAATACCCCTGCAAATCTCAACCCAATAATCTTGGCTACAAAATATCTTAATTAGACGTTATCAAACCTCATCTAGATGACACCCCAACAAAATATTATTATGTCTGATTTGTTAATGTGTATGCATATGTTGGTGGTTGAAGGTTAAGAGAAATTGGAGGAAATTTTTATGGTATCATCAAGTTGGAATGATGCATGAATAATGTATTTATAGTTGTGGAAGTTTAAATACAAAAAGGAGATTTTAAGAATTAAAAAGAATTGAAAAATTGACCCAATCATACAGTATATGTCGACTTGAAAATCATTTATGACGACACATAAGTCAAATTTTAAATATATGTGTCGACTAGAAAAATGAATGTGCCGACCTAAGTATGGAAGTAGCTTTAAGCCTTTAAAAAAAGCAGTACATGTATCGACCTGAAAATCAAATGCGTCGACACATAAAATAGGAATTTATGCAATTTCTAAAAAGCTTCAGTATGTGTCGATCAAAAATACGTATGTGTTTACACATACAATAAAAAGTTATAAAGAAAATAATTTTTCATGATTTGGATCAATTTTAAACTTGTCTTGAATGCTTCCTAGGACCTCTATCGCAAGGGTACACTAAATGACACGAGATACCATCCAATATACAAAATTGATAAGTTTTTCTAGTTTTGACATCATGCAAAACATTTAATGGTGAAGTTGCACTCATATATTCCATGTATCATGGTTCTAAGATTCTCTTATCCAAGATCATCTTTCTATCTTCCTCAAGCTTGTCTCTTTTGGAGGCAAAGATGATATCCCTATTTTGTTGGGGTATTTGAAGTCTTTGGTTTGGGGACTTCATGATAAGAGAGATAGATTAATGCAATAAGGATAATATTATAGAACAAAGCAGTGAGAAAATATGAGATGCAAGAGAAGGTTAGAATATATATATATATATATATATATATATATATATATATATATATATATATATATATATATATATATATATATATATATATATATATATATATATATATATATATATATATATATATATATTTATAGTGTGTGTTTTGATGGACTTGGGCTTGAAATTGGATCATGAATTTAATGAGCAGTGCGCTGTCCAAAAATTATGTCTAAATTTGCAGATTTTAGATCTTTTAATCGGTTGGATCAATCAATTAAATATCTTATTCTTTCATTTTTGTATACGATCTCCTATAGTGCTCAAATTGAATCTCTTAGACGCGTCAGAATGATTTAGATTAGTTTTGATACTATTTTTTTTGGCAATATTTAATCGATTAACTCTTCTTCTTAATTGATTAAATTTCTTCATTTTAGCCTCCTTGATGTTTTAGTTTATTTGTTGGGCCTTGTGTCTTTCTTAACACCTCCAATTAAATATTTTAATATCCCTAAGCTTAAATACTTTAACAAACTCATTTTAAGGGTTAGAAATAACATGAGTAATAAAATAATATTTATTTAAAGTAGCAAAGAGTTTAAAAATAATAAATTTAAGGAGATAATCAGACTAATTGATCATATCAACCTTAAAATAATTTTACATATATCAAGAAAAATTCTTGATAAAATTCCCTTAGGGAAAAACACTACAAAGGTGTGTCCTTAGCCATACATCATTGGATGCAATAGTTCGTAAAACAAACAAATAAATAGGTCCATCACATTCTTATTTATTTTATCGATCATCACAGATCATTAAGCTTAGAAATTCACTAACTGTGTTGCCTTTATCATATTTGTCATCTTCGTTCATCTTTTAGGATCAAAGACATAAAAAGTGTATACTTCTAGAGTATACTTCTGCCTTTGTACATATTCTTCAAATGGTATTTCTTTAGAGTTCTAAACTATAAAGTGTTTCCTGAAAAATAAGAAACTACATTATTCTTAATTTATTTTCCTTCAAATATCTTCCTTGTAGGGTGCCATTGAGCATGTGTTATCTTCTTTGTTAGAAGACAATTCTTTATATTTATCCCCAAGGTTGAAATCTTATCTCTTTTTTTTTTTCAATTGTTGAAGTAACTTCTTCACCTTCTTTGTTCTTCTTTGAACAATATATTTCTTGTTTTGATGGTGATTGAACTGGAACATGGTATGTTAATGATGATCTTCCAGTTTAATCTTTTGATTACATCAACTTCTATAATTTCATTCTCACTAGACTTTCCTAAAATTCATGAAGGTTTCTATCTATAAATTTAGGAGATGGAAAATTTTAGATTCTCTAGATAAATTTTAGTAAAAATAATCTAAAAAATTTTAGGAAAATAATTTCTTCGTCTCTTGTGTTCATATCCACTGTCTTGATACTTGGACTCCATATATCTTTTCCAAAGTATCCTGCATTTCCTTGGCGGTTTAACAAAACAATATCTATATAATTTATCTTTTGGTTAAAGAGTTTTTTCCACGTCTTCATAATTTGTTTGATGAGTAGGGTAAATCAGACCATTTAATAAGTTTCTAAATAAAAAGATATTATTTTGAAGAAAACACGTGTATATAAAAGTAAGAATAATTTTTCAAAAGGTGGTGGTGAGTTTTGGAAAAGAATCTTGTGTCGAAAGTCATCTTCCTCATGAGATGATTAATCTTTAAATAGGAATTAGACTGTGATGCCACTTGTTGGACTTGATATTTCATACACAAGAGGGAATGAATTGTGTGGTTTGAACAAACATGGTTTTGAAAAGTTTTCCTAAGATATATCACAGTTTTAAAAAAAAATTTAAGACTTAGTAGAGGAATATAAATATATATCAAAATAAAGTGCATAAATAAAACAGTTAAGGGAAGAAGAAGAACACCAAGAGTTATAGAGTTTCAGTCAAAATAAAAGACTTTCTCATCTCCTCAAGAATTTATCTTGATATTTTCTATTATATTCTTGAGAGTTTTTAGTAGGTAAAGTGGACGAACCTCCTACTACAAGGAAATAGTGGTTATCCTACAACTAAAATATTAAAAGATGAAAGATATGATCATTTGTGTCTTCTCAATTGAAATTGTAACTGAAGTGGCCATAAATTATTCTTAAATGTAAATTGAAGCAATTAGTCTTCTCTCTAAAAAGCGGTCCTTGTAGCGGTTTGTGTTCAAGTTCCAAAAAAATAACTGAGCTCAAATTGGTTTAACAGGATAACCAATAACCTCTTGAGATTTTAACAAGATGATCTTGTAACCTATAGTTTTAAACTGGCTAACCATGAACCAATGGTAAGTTCATCAATATTGATGAATTCAACCATTAAACAAATAGGGCTTACGGAGATCCTAAGGGATGTTCATCAATATTGACGATCTTCAACCTAAAATAAATATAGAAACTGATCACACAATCCCAAAACAAAGATTTTAATGGGTTTAGTTTCTAACCACATATATCATCCCTAAATGGACTATGTTCATCTATAATGCATAAACAACATTCTTGGAGAACTTATACAATACAACCCATCTAAAATTACAAGAACACCCCACTCTTAAAAGATATTTCCTCACTAAAGTATTTGTCTATAAGAACTAGTGAGAGAAAGTGAAAATAAAAACTTAGAGAGAGTGAGAGAGAGAGTGAGAGAGAGAGAGAGAGAGAGATAGAGAGAGATAGAGAGATAGAGTGAGAGTGAGTACACAAATTGTTTTCTAGATGAAATGCAACAAAGAATGATACCTCTATTTATAGGCTTGAAATTCCCCAAAAGGGGAAATAACATTAAAGTCAAAATGATCGTTGTTAATTGATTAGACCAATCTATTAACTCATTTAAATATAACAGATATGAGTTCCAAAGTAGGAAAAAGTGATATTAGCCACTGCATAGGATCTGAGGGCACATACTTTTACAAAGAAAGAACTTTTACTTTTACAAAAGTTTCACACACTAACTAAATTAGGAGATTAACTCCTCTGAGCCGTGTCTGATAGATTATTTCATGTTGACACTTGCTTTGAGATTTCTTTTGAGGATTTTGATGTAATATGTTGCTTTTCCTTTCTATGAAAATTTGTTGATGTCCAAAACATGTTGATCCTTATAAAACCTGATGGCTTGCATATTTAAGCGCTTAAGTACATTGGTTCAGTTTCTTAATGGTTACACATTTATTATGCTTAATGTCATATATTCTTATCTTTACAATTATCATCATGTTGTATCTTTATCATGCTGAATATTTATTCCATTCTTCAGAGTTGTCATCATCAAAAGAAAACCTATTACCTGCAAAGCAAGGTTCCACAATATTGACTTTCTAACTCCCTGATGATGGTGACAAAACTTAAATAAATGTCAAGCATCTTCAATTAATATGTCCAAGATTCCATTTAAGTGCTTATAAGATTGATGTATTCAACAAAGAATCATGAAAGATTTAGGGTTGTGAAAGAGAGGAAGTCGGAAAGCTCACATAGTCTTGTTTTTATAAGTTACTAGAGTTCAGTGAAAGGAGGAGACTAGATTCTAAGATGCTAAGGCAACTCACACAAACACTTAAAATCTATTTTGAACTTATTTTTTAAAATCAAAACCCTTAAAAATATTTTCAAGCCAAAGATATTTTATTAGGAATCTGTCAGCTTCTTTTTGAAGCATTTTTTGAACTATCCAATAGATTGGGACCTTAAGCCAATCTATTGGAAGAGACTAAATAGATTATATAATTGATTATGGTTGTGTCTTAATAGTTAGCAATGACTCTCTATCCAAACTTCCAAAATTGGAAAATATAATCGATTTATTAGGTCATCCAATCGATTGGGATGCGTACTCAATCGATTGGGATGTTAAAACCATTTATGGACTGTTTTCTTTTTTGGCTCTCTAATATCCTATATAAAGGAGGCGTCTCTCCTCCTAATTACACACCAAAATTTCAAATCTTTCAATTTCTTTGAAATTTATCTCTCTTATGTCTCTCTCTAAAATATTCTATCATTTTACCTAAGTTGTGTTTGTGCCTTTAAGTGAAAATTTACCCGTGAAGAAGAAATTGTATTGGTGTTGTGTTATTGTTATTAACCTCAAGAATGTGATAAACTTGAGAAATTCATTTTGTTTCTTATGATTAACTAGTATTAAAATCTTTGTTTGTTTCTAGAACTTTACAAGTAAAAGTTCTATTTTGGTTATTGACATTAGCCTTGAAAGTATCTAATCAGTTCGTAATCTCAGTCTGCATAAAATATTTATTTTTTGATTGGGGATAAGCCATTGTAAAATCCTTAGATCATCTTTTATAAAGTGTTAGAAAACGACATATATCTAGAGGGGGGTGAATAGAGGCACAAAAAATATTTCTAGACACAAATCTAGAATTTAATTTGTTTTCAAAACTTTTTAATGCAGAAGCAATTCACTGAATAAGTCTTCTAAAAAAATAACTTATTGGAAAATCGGATATACAAATTATGAAAGATAAATCTATGAGATAAAATTGAGTAATTGATTAATACAAATTTAAATCAATAATCCACTCATTTATTGTTTGAACACAATAACTTTGCAATGCTATTTCCAAGTCTAAATAATCAAAGAAATAAGTTGGTCATTTTATAAAAAAACTTGGCGTGCAAGTGAATTTTTAGAGTTTCTCTTTGAGTAGTGTTGATATATAAAACCACTTATAATCAAAATTGATTATCAACTATATCCACACCTATTTCAAAAACAAATTTTGATAGAAAAAATCTTACAATTCAATTACTATCACAATGCTATTTTATAAAAAGATTGATGAAACTGAAAGCAAGAAAAAGCGGAAAAGTAAAAGTACACAAGGAATTTGTCTACACAGTTCCCCACTCTCGTCCTCGCGTGTGGGTTCTGAAGGAACTGGATAAAACTCATCGGATAAAAATAAATGAAGTTGCCACCGAACATCTATTTATTTCGTGAAGGAGAAAGTGAAATATCGAATAAAACCTGAAAGGGAGAAATCATGGTCTTTCTACCAAGATATCGAGTAAGGGAGTCGGTTACGCGAGGGGAAGGTATTAGCATCCCACACGTCTGTAGTACTCTACAATATCTATCCTTGTTGTTTAGCTAATGGGTGTATAAGAATTTATATCTAAGTTGTACAAGTTGTGTATGTAAAAGAAAGAATAAAAAGTGTCGGGAAAAGAAAGAATTATTTACAAATTATGCTCGATTAGGCCCCATAAAGTCCTCTTCCTATGTATCCCTTTTAAGGAATTAGAGCAGCCATGGTTTGACTCAATAGTTTTTGTAGTTTTTTATTTTTTATGGAACAACATCAATTTCTCATTCTACCTGCAGCTCGACCTTTGGAGACTTACGCATCTGGAGTAGGGAGGAATTAATGTGCTCAAAAAGTTCCTGGAGGCGAATAATGCTATCGTCGTAACTCATAACAAGTAGACATAATGAAACCCGACCCTTGGGGAATTATGCATCGTATTGTGTAGAGGGACAACAACACATCCACTTTGAGATCGAAAAGCCAAAAAGGAAAGAAAAAGAAGTTTGAATTTGTTTGTGTCTTTTACCTTTGCAAAAGGGTTTTGAGCTTATTAGAGGCGTTTTAATAATTTGTCAAGAAAGAGTGTATTTTATGCATATGCAAAGTCGGGAAAAAGGGAAAGTCTACGGGGGAATAACCTATTTCTAGCCTAGAGTTATCATACCAAAATTTCCTTAAGATTCAGACTAAGGTTTACTAGGAACCAACTCATGAAAGAAATAACCATCATAGTTGGTATTCAAAATAAACCCTTCGTCGAGAATAATTCTCAAGTCCTAAGGGAGCATGGCAAAGAAATAAGCGCATGAGAAAAATGAGCATGTGGAACAAACTCATTATCGAGAGTGAACCGACACAAAAGAGGGAACAAACTCATCATCGAGAATGAACAACGACACATAATATCCAAGTAAAATAAAGAAGGAGCAATTTCATCATCGAGAATGAATTAAACCAAGCCTCAAAGGGAACATCCCATCCGGGTATGAAACATGCACACAACATTATCATTCCCTTTTTTGTATTTTTGACATGATCATAGATGACAAAAAGTAAAGTAAACTGGATCCACTTGGAACAAACTCATCATCGAAAATGAATCCAAGACCAAGTACCAAACTCATCATCAAGAACGACACCAAACCAGACATCTGAGAAAAAAAAACACACGTGTATAATTGGCTATTCAAAGATAGGACTTTAAACAAACACAATTAGCATATAGAAAGCAGTGTTTTCTACAGAACTTTAAATAGATACATCGAGTGCACACTCTTTATTTCCTGCTTCCTACTTCACATGATTTCTAGAAAGCGATAAATGCCCTACTATACATGATTTCTAGAAAGCGATAAATGCAACATTACAATCTGAAACCATACCAAATGAATAATAAAAATCCTAAAAAACAAACTCAATGTGTGTAGGAAAATCAGAATACGCCGCAAGCTAGAATCAATAACAACTAGCGTCATAAGCATGGACAATATGTGCAAACAAAACGTATCCATCACCAAAGCAATTGGTATCCAACTTGCGCCTTAAAATATGCAAATCTCACAAAAATTGTTATTAAATAACAACAAAATCAAATGCGATTGTAACAATTGGCAAGATACATAGGAATGCAACATGAATATGTACAATGTAAAGTAAACGGGCCATATGAGCATGGTGTTGCAATCCGGGAAGCAACCCATTAGCACATGAAAGTGTATCAAAAATACAAAAATGTGTCACAAGTCAAAAGCAATGCATAAAAATAATCCATAAAAACATGAATTGGCAAGTAGAAAACTAAACGAAAAGTAATCGGAATAAACCGCAAAAATTAAGGTAACCTAGAAACATGCCAACGGTTCCAAAAATCAACTCGGTTCTGCCAAATTTCGATCTGAGGTACAAAATCCGAAACAACTATAACGGCACAAAATGGATCAAAATTTATCTGAATCGCAAAAGTAATCGTGAGAGTAGCTCTGGATGGCTCAAGAAACTCGGTTTTCATTAAAATAAATCCGAAAAACTCATCACGGATCAAAAGTTTTTGATAAAAACAACAACTATATCAAGAATTTGTCAATGTTCAAATGTTGAGGTCTTTTCCTCCAAACTCAATCAAACTTGTTTCTAATGTGTTTCATGATGTCATTTGAGTCTATTGAAATTTATCTCGACACATGTAAACGACAAACAACAAGTACCAATCAACAAATTGGCAGAAAGTAGTTTATGTCAAAAATCAAACGACTTGAAATTATATACAAAGAAATGCATTTTAAGTACACAAAAACCATAATGATCAACAACCAAATGGTTAGAAACAATTGATATTATTGATATCGAGACATTAAAGAAAACTCTCAACGTCAATTTCCAACTCGTGAGATAATTCACCAACATTTTTCAATCAAGTTGTAAACTCCACAATATACACATAATCCCATGAATTATCAACCAATGCCAAGCCTCTTTAACATTTTGATTTCAATAATCTTAATAAATAAAATAATTAGGTATAAACTAAGCTAATGTTAGAAACCAAACAAATGCCACAAGTATCACATAATTGGCACAATCACAAACTATGAAAAGTAGTGAATTAAGACAAAAAGGTCACATTTAGGCCAAGAATCACAATTATGGACAAGTTGGAAAAGTGAACCAAAACATAAGTCACGAGATTAAAAATCAACCGAAATGATATATCAAAATTATCGTAAGCTATGCACATGCATACGGTTTCAAAATGCGGACATTTCAGTCAAATTTTGTCTAAAAATGCGATTTTCGCACACAAGTCAGCAGCTCCAAGATTTGACTGAAATGTATCCTAATTGAGAAACCGTTTATGCACGGGCTTTGGATGGCTTGAGAATGTCGGTTTTCATTAAAGAAAGTCTGAAAAACTTAAAACGGATCAAAAGTTAGAGCAAAAACACCAATTATGTCAAACTTTGCCAATTTACCAAGTATTGAGATTTTTTTTAATCAAACTTGTTTCGAAAATGTTTTGCAATGGAATTTGAGTCTATTAGAAATTATCTCAACTCATTGAAATGGAAAGCAACAAACAATCAACCAAAAATTGACAAAAAGATTAGTTTATGCCAAGAATTGGTAACTTGAGATTATGCATAAAATGCATTTAAAATGCACAAAAATATCAATGATTATCAATCACAATGCATGGAAACATGTCACGAAGCTTGAAAACAAGGATTATGCCTAAACTAAAATACTTGTTAGTTTATGTTACAACACCTAAATCAAAGGAATTAGTACATAAGTCGAAGAATTAATGATTACACTATAATCTACGTGTCATCCTAATTCTAATTTAATTTTATACTTCTATGAGGAATTTAAACAAAACCTAGTGTGCACAAATTATGTTAACTTCCTACTTCACAAAATTGATTTAAGAACCTAGTCTAATCCTAAATCAAATTCAACCCAACTCTCTAATTCAATTCTTGAATCAACCTAAGGTATGTTAGTTCCTATTAGATTCAAACTACAATCTAATGTTCAATTATTCCACAAAACTCAAAGCATAACAATGGAGGTTATTGTTATGTTACCTATTAAACACTTTAAGAAGATGAAGAGGAGATGATGAGGATGTTGTACGGAGAAGAGAGGAATCGCTAGAGAAAGAGGAAGGAGGGGGATTGCACAGTGGAAGAGACGAAGCATGCTGAGGGAGGAGGTTGTCACCAGAGATGGTGACTAGTGATAAGGAAGGAGGAAGAAGGTTGAGGATGTTTGTTCTTGAGAGAGAGAGAATAGAGAATAGAGAGGGAAAAACAATATATAATGTTGTTTAAAAAATTCAAATTTTCAGCTTATTTGTCGCTTAAGTGAAAATTACACTGAAAATATGTGCTTATGAGTCACGAATGTCACCCAAAAAGAACGAACACTTTCTGATAAAAATTGAGTGATTTCAATACGTTTAAGCGGCGAGACGTCACAGTCAAAAATTAATTAAGTCAAAAGATCAGCTTATTTGACCCGCGCCACTCGAACAAACCACGAGCTCATGCCCGAAAAACTATAATCTCATCTCGAAGTTTCCATAACAAATATAGATCTTTGCATCCCTGACATTGTGTCAAAAAATGGGAACCATCTAATAAATGATGAATTTATTATGAATTTACCAGCGAAGCGACGTCTAGTCTTTTTCACAGATCCGAAAACTCTGTTTTGCAAAATAAATCAATAACAGAGATCCTCGAGCTACCTTTTGATTTTAAAATCTAAATCAAAGTTGAATTAGACAACATTATTGATTACAGATTCGAGAACTAGCATGACATGGTAAAAATTGAGCGAGTTATGAATTTTTAAATATTTGAAATCAAACTGAAAGATTATAGATTCTGCTCAATTATTTCTTCAGAAACTCGAAATTCCCAACACTTTCCATGTAGAATAAACTCTTGGTCATAAAAGACTGCATCAAGATAACATCGAACTGGAATTTTAGGAACCAGAATCATGCTTATACGGTACATCAAGTGAGAGTTATGAATTTTTTAGTGTGCATGTAACAGCGGTGCAACCAACTTTTACCAGTATTTTGCATTGTTTAAACTCTGACAGAATTGCATATTAAGAAATCATCCCTCGAGAATTATCCTTCGGCCCAAACCCGAAACTTATGGAGAACATCGAGACAGATTTAATGGCAGAAATATCACCTTGAGAGAGTAAACCAAATTGGAGTTATAAATTTCCGAATACCAGAAATACTATTGATCAGTAACCCGAAAACTCAGTAACAAAATTATTTGACCATCTCAAGTGCACAATTGGCTCTTGGCCCGATCATGAAAAATGAAGATAATATCCACATAGACACAATGACTAAATATCAACTTAAAATAACACTTCGATTTAGAGTTAAAAAATTCTAAAGCTTTCCTCACCAAAACGGACTTTCAACTTGAACTTTCTCAAATAAGACAAAAACTCTGGCTCACCCCTACAACTCGAGACATGATAGAATACGTTGTAATCAGTCATGAAAGAGAATTTTTATTCACCACCTGAATGTCTTGCATAAAACTCTGAGCACCTCCGTTAAACATTCGAACAAAAATGCCCTGATCCCACAACAACATGGCTAATGATATGCATGTATGTACATGATAATGCAATACCAGCCAAAATAAAGCCAAAATGAAGAGGCTAAATTTTGGGGTACAACAGGTACGTCTGCGCCTAATTCCAATAGAACTAGGATAATTCTTATATGAAAAATGTTTAATATAATGGAAGAGTTAGAAACAACAATACAAAATTCTCCAATTTGGTGTTGATGCTACTTCTTCCAACCTTTGATCTTAAGTAAGATCAAATCAACCGATAGATGCATGCTATTTTCCGCTTAAGCAATTTCCTTAAAAGGATTTTAAACACCCTAAGGTTCCTTGCAATGATTTCAAACACTCCAAGAGATTTTTCACTCGAGTAAATTTGATTGCAACCTACCAACACAAGATCAACGATTCTATCATCAAATTCTTTCTACTTCCTTAAAAAGATTTTAACCACTCTAAGGTTCCTTGAAAAGATTTCAGACACTCCAAGGGATTCTTCACATGGACGGTTCCTTCTCACACGATCTTGCACGAAAACCCCTGATTCAATAAATAATGTTGGAGGACAAACCCGATGGTTTTTGCAGATGAAGACCTCTACAAGAAATCAACCCAAACAAATTGGAAATCTTCAATTTTTCATCTAGAGGGCACTGCAATAGAACATCATCACAATGTAATATTTGTGTGTATACATAGAGTGGAAGGTTGAAGATGAAGAGAAAAAGTAGGCTAATTTTATGGTATCATCAAGTTAGAAATGATGTATGAAAGGGTACTTATAGTTTGGAAAAATTTAGGGCAAAAAGGACATATTCGGAATAAAAGAAAATGGAATTTTGACTAAAACATAATTTATGTATCGACCTCAAAATTGTATGTGTCGACACATACTTTATAAAAAGGTTGAATGTGTCGACCTGGAAGACTCTATATGTCAACTTGAGCAAGTCAGTAGCTACAGGCTTTAAATGTGAGTAAATGTGTTGACCTTAAATATGGATGTGCCGACACATAAAATAAGAGTTTATAAAATTTCAGAAATCTTTCAGTATGTGTCGATTGATATGATGCATGTGTCGACCTGTGATCAACAAAAGCTTATAGGCTTTAAAACGAAGTTACATGTGTTGACCTAAAACTCAGATGTATCGACACATGCATGGCAAAAACATGCAAAAAGTGTTTTTCAATGAGTTTGATCGATTTGAAAGTTCTTTTTTATGGTTCCTAAGAACAATGATGCAAAGGAGTGCCACAATACAAAGAGATAAAATTAATTTTACCGCCGTGTCATCTTTCCCGGTTTTGACATCATGCAAAACACTATATATTAAAGTTGTACTCACATCAAGGTTTGCGAGCATAACCAGTAAAAGCTCAAGTTTTTAGTCAAAACCTCAAGAAGACCTCTTGGGGACAGGAGAAGAAAATGTCCTATCAAACCTGGATAAAATACTAGTGTTGTCTCTTTAAACTGTTATCTTTTACTTTCTTTCTTTTACTTTTATGATTTTTACTTTTTGTTGTTTGTTTTACTCTAGTATAAAAAAACGTTAACACAACTTCCTTCTTAAATAAGTCTTAAATTTAATCACAAATTTTAAATATCACAATAACACCCCCCCCCCCCCCCCCCCCCTCTTGTGGTTGAAGTCACTTTTCATACAAGGGATATCAGAGTCTAACTCATTTTTAATACTAATCGTTCCATGATTTAAAATGATTTTAAGCTATTCACTAAAGAAATCCCCATCCTTCAATAGAGAAAAGTATAGTTTATGGAAAGAGAAAATGAAGGTATTCGCAGAACTGATGTATTATGGTACTTAGAAGCTTGTGTAGGAAGGTCCATTTGTTCCTACACCCGATGCTGATGGTTTTGTAGTAAATAAACATGAAAAGGAATTGAGAAAATATGATACATAAAATATGCAATAGGATTTGAAAGCAACATATGTCATCACTACCATTCTTGGTCTTGAAGATTTTTTACGAGTTTCTCACTTCAGAACTGCAAAAGAAATGGGCAACATCCTCTAAATTACCCATGAAGAAATTAATGAGGTAAAGAGGGATAGATTTGTCCCAAAATACATAAGTATGAGATCTTCATAATGAAACCAGAAGATAGCATTCATCAAATGTAAACACGATTCACTCGTATCGTGACTCATATGAGAACTCTAGGAATTTTTTTTTCAAATAAGGAACTAGTTGTAAAAATCCTTAGATGCCTAAATCGTAGCTTGAAAACCAATGTCACTATAATATGTGAATCTTAAGATTTAGTGACTATGGGCACACACACACACAAACACACACACACACACACACACACACACACACACAAACACACACACACACACTCTCTCTCTCTCTCTCTCTCTCTCTCTCTCTCTCTCTCTCTTCCAAAATTGTCTTTTCCATTATTTAAAACAAAACATTTACATCCAAAGACATGAAGATGAGACAAATTTGGTTTTATATCTTTCAAAAGTTCATGAGTTTTGTCAAGAATTAGACGAATAATTATCCTATTCAATACAAACATGTTTTGCTAATAGTATCAGCCCAAAAATATTTTGGTAGACCACAATCATTGAGCATTGTTCTTTCCAACTCCGCTAAAATATTATTTTTCCTCTCAACAACACCATTTTGTTGCGGAGTTCTAGGAGATAAAAAGTTATGTTTAATACCAAATTTATCACAATATTCTTCAAAGAGGTGGTTTTCAAATTCACCTCCAAGATCGCTTCTAAAATCGACTATCATTGAGTTAAATTCATTTTGAGAAATTTTGGCAAAACCTGTGAAAGCTATGAATGTTTCATCCTTGATACGTAAGAAAAAAGTTCAACAAAATCTAGAGTAATCATCTACAATCACTAAACCATAGTAGTTTCCACCTATGCTTTTAGTCCGCGTGGGACCAAACAAATCCATGTGAAGGAGCTCAAGTGGCCTTGTTGTAGAAATAACTTTCTTAGATTTAAAATAGGATTTTTTTTGCTTACCTCTTTGACATACATCACATAGATGGTATTTAGAAAATTTTATTTTAGGTACACCGTTTACTAAATCTTTTGAGACAATTTTATTAAGTAAGTCAAAGTTGATATGAGCTAAACATCTATGCCATAACCAAGAGTCTTCACTCAAGGTAACAAGACATTGAGCATTATTCAAGGAAATCTGTCTTAATTCAAGAATATAAATGTTACTAACCCTTAAACCCTTAAACATACAATCCTTCTTTTCACTATGTTCAATTATGCAACAATCTTTTACAAATGACACTTTATATCCATTATCACATAATTGACTAATGCTAAGAAAATTATGTCTAAGGCCGTTAACTAACATAACATTTGAGATAATAATAGTTGAGGGATGACATATAATACCTTTTCCAAGTATTTCACCTTTGTTGTGATCACCATAGGACACAAATCCTTTCTTCCACAAATTCGAAAAAGAGCGATATGTCTCCCATCATATATCTTGAACATCCACTATCGAGAATCTACTTTACTGTTATAACATCAAAATATTCATCCTACAAAAATCAAACAATGGTAGTAGGTACCCAATTCTCACTGGGTCCTTGAGAGTGAGTTAAATAAATGTTTCATTTGGGAAGCCATTCAAAATCACCCTTAGGAATCAAAGAAGTCCTAAACTTGCATTTTTCAATAGTGTGGCCCTTTTAGCAACAATAGTGACCAAATATCAAATGATGAGAATTAATAATTCTATTAGGAACTTTCTTAATCAAAGAGTAATTTTTATGAGGATTTGCAACCTTCAAGGACCTAATAGACATGTTCTCCATGGGATCATGTAGACTATCTAATTTGGTAGAAAGAGTACTCACTTCTTGTTGACACATTTGACTTGTGTCACAAATATACTTGTAAGAAGACTCATCCACTTTTTCATGATTTGAACTATCTACAATAAATTCTTTTACTGCTTGTAACTTATCATTGGTTTCATCAACCTTGACCTCTATAAGTGTGAAGACTTTTTCTTGGGAGGCCAATCTTTTGTTAGCATTCAAAAACTCTATTTGAAGTTTTTCAAATTCCCTTTCTAATTCACTATAAGACATAGTGGAAATGTTTGAGTACTTAGAACTTACATCCTTTTTCTTGCCTTGTCGATGATTTGCCATGAAACAATAATTTTCTTCTTCATCAATCTCACTTGAGATTTCATCGCTTGAGGATTCACTTTCACTTTTCCACTCAACATAGGCTTGTCTAGGCTTGTTTCTCCGGCCTTTTCCTTTTTTTTTGGCAAGAGAAGGAGAATCTGGTTTGTAGTGATCGGGTTTATCACATTCTTAGAAAATAACGTTTCCTTTGTCCTTTTTGTTGTTATCTTCTTTGAGGGAGGAGGATTTCCTTCTAAACGTCATGAGATTATTGTCAGAATGTTTAATTCCACTTTTCCGAATATACCGATTGTATTTCATTATAAATAGTCCCATTTCTTCATCATATGAAATCTCATAATCACTATAGTCACTATCCTTACCTTTCTCTTCTTTTGAGTATTTAGATCTAGAAGCCTTAAGAGCTTTGGACTTTATAACTTCCTCCTTGTGACTTTCCTTATCCTTCTTTTTATTTTCAAGCTTCTTTTCATATTTATCCAAACAAATGAGTTATTTCTCGGTCTTCAAGCATACCAAAAATTTCGATGAGATCAAGTGTTTCAAGATTGTTAGCTTCCTTGATCGCAGTGACCTTAGGTTGCCAACACCTAGTAAGACTTATCAAAACTTTATAAGTAGAAATAGAATTGGAAATAGGATTACCTAGTAAGTTCAAACGATTTATAAGATGAGAGAAACTCTTTTTCATATTCACAATGGTTTCACCATTTTTCATGCGAAAGAGTTCAAACTCTTGAGTGAGTATAATAATACTAGCTTGTTTGACCTTATTAGTTCCATCACGGGTAACTTCTAGAATCTCCAACATAGCATTAGCGGTTTGACAATGGGAATTGCGATAGAACTCTCCAAACACCAAGTACGGATATGATGATGTTCTTAGCTTTCCAATTGTAAGACCACCTTTTATTATCATTCTCATCCCATAGATTTCCCGGCTTAGGCATAGTAATACCATCGAAATCATATGTCACCATTGTTGGACCATTTTGAATGGCTTCCCAAAAACCTTTGCCATATGATTTAATATGAATTTGCATACAATTTTTCCAATAAGTATAATTTTCTCCCATGAAAATTGGAGCTCTCTTATGACCCCGCTTAGGTTCTTAAGCCATTTTCTAAAGAGTGTTCTTAAGCTGGAATAAATCGGGCTCTTGATGCCACTTGTTAGACGATGCCGCGTATCTAGAGGTAGGTGAATAGAGGTGCAAAAAATATTTCTAGACATAAATCTAGAATTTAATTTGTTTTCAAAACTTATTGATGTGGAAGCAATTAATTGGATAAGTCGTCTAAAAAATAACTTATTGAAAACTTGGATATACAAATTATGAAAGATAAATCTATGAGATATAATTTAGTAATTGATTAATACAAACTAAAATCCACAATCCACTCAGTTATTGATTGAACACAATCACTTTTTAATGCTATTTCCAAGGCTAAATAATCAAAGGAGTAACTTGATCATTTTATCAAACACTTGGCGTGCAACTAAATTTTCATAATTTCTCTTTGAGTAGTGTTGTTATACAAAACAACTTATAATCAAAATTGATTATAAGCTATATCCAAACCTATTTCAAATATATTTTTTGAGAGAAAAATTCTTACAAATCAATTACTATCACAATGCTATTTGATAAAAAGATTGATGAAATTGAAAGCAAGTAAAAGCAGAAAAGTAAAAACACACAAGGAATTTGCCTACACAGTTACCAACTGTCGTCCTCACTTGTGGGTACGTCTACGCCTAATTACAATGGAACTAGAATAATTCTTATATGAAAAATGTTTAATACAATGGAAGATTTAGAAATAACAGTACAAAATTCTCCAATTTGATGTTGATGCTCCTTCTTCAAACCTTTGATCTTTGGCAAGATCAAACCAACCGATAGATGCAACCTATTCACCGCTTAAGCTACTTCCTTAAAGGGATTTCAAACACCCCAAGGTTCCTTGCAAATATTTCAAACACTCCAAGGGATTTTTCACTCGAGTAAATTCAATTGCAAACTATCAATACAAGATCACTGATTCTATCATCTAATTCTTGCTACTTTCTTAAAAAGATTTCAACCACTCTATGGTTCCTTGAAAATAATTCAAATACTCCAAGAGATTTTTCACATGGGAGATTCCTTCACGCATGATCTTATACGAAAACCACCAATTCAACAAATGATGTTGGAGGACAAACTCAACGGTTTTTTCGAAAGAAGACCCCTACAAGAACTCGACCCAACCAATTGGAAATCTTTAATTCTTTGTCTTGATGGCACCCCGACATAACATCATCACAATGTAATGTTATTGTGTATGCATAGATTTTAATGTTGAAGACGAAGAGAAAAAGTAGGCTAAGTTTATGGTATCATCAAGTTATAAATGATGCATGAAAGGTATTTGTAGTTTGGAAAATTTTATGGCAAAAAGGATAGATTCTGAATAAAAGAAAACTGAAATTTGACCAAAACATTATTTACGCATCGACTTTAAAATCGTATGCGTCGACATGTAATACAATGAAAGAACTGACTTTTAGGTTTTTGTTTTATCATAAATGTTGCGGATAGCAAGAGTCGCCACTGGCTTTTCTTTTACCCAATAAAGGAAAGGGAGAAAATAACAGGAAAGACCTTTGAGAATTTTCTTGAGTTCAGGGGGTAGGTTATAAAAAGGGAAGGTGTTAGCACCCTTTTCATCCGTAGTTATCTACAGACTCTTAATTGCTAGCTCACTTTTTGAAATACTTTGTGTTTGTGTATGTTTGAAAATATATTGAAAATGCCTAAGTGCGGAAATTTTGTAATGATTCACGTATTGTTGAGAATGTATACAAAATGTTTTTTATGAAAATATTTATAAAAGAGTGTGTTGTTTTGTGAAAAGTATTTTAAAGTTGCCAAATGCAATTTTCATTACAATAACCATTGTATCAGTCCTCAAGAGTGTTTATAAAGTGTTTTGAAAGTGTGAGGTGTGAAGATTGTTTTAACTTGTGAGCAAGAAATTACGAGTAATATACCTACTCAAAAAGTCTTTATTATTTTCCTCCTCCTTCAAATAGTGCTATCCCACCATTAATTATTAGGAAGCCCTATCATTGGATGTGAGGGACAGGCATGGGTCATATACTGTCATAGAAGGCAAGTTATAGGACGATTTAGAAATTGTCGTAAGGGACTAAGATTGTTTACCGAAGGTAACATCGAAGGGTCTGTGAGGGACTACGATCTTTTAACTGAGGGTGTTTGCTAAGGCATCCCACGTTCGATGGACATGACTGTTTAAATCTGAGGCAACAAGTGAGGTTACCCTAGAGGTGCGTGTGTGTGAAGTGTTTTGATTTCAAGTATTTATCTTTAAGATTAGGTTTTCTAATGATTCATTTTAATATTTCTATGCAAACCCTAATTACTAACAATAATAAAGAAAACAATAAATTGCAGAAATTAAATGGCCTACACTATTACAATGCTTTGGCAATAGGGGTACAAGTTTATGAATGGGCGAAAAATAAACAAATGCGCGGAGATAGAAAGGGGAAAGATGTAAAAAAACCTAAAAATTCTAAGTATTTTAAGAAAATATTTATTTGTTTCTTTATTTAGAAAATATTTGAAATGTGAAATAAAAAGTTAGACCTAATTCTAATTTTATTTACAGTTTAATTATTTAAAATAAAACAAAGTGTAATTAAATTAATTAATTTTATTTATGAGAATTAAATTAATTAATTAAAACCTAATGAATCTAAGTATTTAGAAAATATTTTGGTGTTTTATTTAGAAAAATATATGAAGTATAAAACTTAATTCTAATTAAATAAAAATCAAGGTGATTAAATTAAATTAATTAATAAAAAACCTAAATCTATGCATGGTGCGCGTATTTTCCTAGCTTGCATTGAATCTGTAGAAGAAATGTTAGAAAATAAAATGCCAGAGGCAGGGATCGAACCCCTGCCCCGGCATACTAACGCCTTACACACACATGCTAACCACTGGGGTGGCTATTTTACCCGGTCATAAAACAATTTCAGCTAAATATATTATAAAACGTGTCCACAAGTTCAAATTTATGAACTTCATCTTCTTCCTCGCGCCAAAACAACAACACAACATTTTTGATTTTTTCAAACTCTTCCATTTCTCAACCTTTTTGAAAACTTCCAAAACAAAACTAGTTCTCAATTTCACCATGAATTCAACCATTTAAATTATAAAAGCTATAGATTAAAGACGAGCATGAATTTTTCTTGGTACCAAACTGAAACCTAATATTTCAGAAACTTCAATTCCAAAATTCTCATCACACAGTCAACATAAATGAAAATTAAGGGCATGGTTAGTTTCAGGGCATTGATATCTACATTTTTGCTTTATAAAATAAATGGAAATGATGCTTGTATAGAGATTTTAAAGTTTAGAAAACTCACCTCTACAGTGAGAATCGAGTTTGAAGTTAGAGCACTTCAGGAAGTTTTAGGATGATCTAGATAGCTTCACTGAACTCCCAGGAAACTTTGGAAATGCCTACCTTGGATTAAGAATTGCTTAATTCTTCTGGACAAGTCAAGTTATAGAGGTGTAAAGTAAGGTTTAGACAATGGTTCTAGAGGTGTTATAGTCGTGCAAAGATTGTTTGGACAACTTCCATTTGATGGATAAAAGGTATCTGAATGATAAAAGTGGAAAACACACGAGTGGATTTGAAGTTGGGTGTTGGAAGCTTCAAATGTGCAATAATGAAGTTATTTAATTGATTCTGAGTTTGATAGTGTTTGAGGGTTTGTGCATTCGTGTTATGGCTTGCTAATGACCTCTTTATTTATAGAGAAAAGGTTTGAGGGCAGGGGCTGATTAGATTTGCAACTTATGGAGTTATGGCTTGGTTTGATTGTAAGTGAAGGTACATGGCCATTCCATAGTTCCAATGTGAGCATGGCATTATTTTAGGATTGTTTTGTAGGTTGTAGATAGTTTCTTCTTTCTTTGACATTTGGTATGTGCATAAGAAATAATTGAGAGGCTCAAGGAGTTGACATTGTGATTAAAGCTTACGCTACAAGAATGGAAGTGCTATCTTTTTCCCCTAAATGCAAAAATGGATTGGATAATGCTAGAATAACTTGGATAATGACTCAAAAGTATGTGCAATTTTCTAATTATGGATAGATTTGGAGGCTTAGAGGCCTACAAAGTGAGATTATGCATCATGGTTATGAGATTTGGTCATTAGGTTTTCACAAGAATGACTTATATTTCAATAATGGATGCTCAACTTCATGTCTTCGAAAATTATAACTCAAGTATGATAAAATTATGTTCTTTGACATTTTGGAAAGCTTGAAACGTTGTCTACAAATTTCATGTTGTGTGTTTTGTCTAAATCAAAAGGGAACTTGGTGAAAATTGGCCAAGAAGTTGAGATGAAAAACTGACCAAAACTTGTTGAAAAAATTTCTAAGTTTTGGATAAAAAATATCACAACCTAATGGGCTCATAACTCTTAATCCAAGTACTTTTTGCAAATCAAGCCTCATTGACAAAGTTGTAGAATTCATCAATCCCTACAACTTTCATGTTGAATGTTTTCTTTGAATCAACTTGGATCTTAATGAAAAATGGCTAGGAAGTTAGGACTTTTGTTAAGAACAAAAACACTTAGAACATTTCTAAGTGTTAGAAAATTTTCCAAATTTTTGAATTTTGTTGACTTTTTTATTCGTGATGATCAAGTTTGATAGTTTTTAATATCATAATGATTCTTGACTTTTGAATTCCAATGTTGACCAAAAAGTCAATGTTTGACTTTTGAGTGATTGTTGACTATTCATTCAATTGGTTCAATTCTACAACTATCAATCACTTGTATATTCGGAAATTTATTGAGCCATGTAATTAGGTCAATATGTTGTATTTGAGCTCTTGAGATCATGCTTCAAGCCATTAGATCATGCACTAGGCCAAAAGTAAATGATCAGTCATCCTTAGTCAAAACCCTAATTTTGGCATTTTTTGACCTTAGATGATTTGAGGGCTTTCCTTGAGGAATCATGGTCAACCCTTTATCAAATGATGAATATAACCTCAAAATGTTGATGTTGACAAAAAAATTTGAAGTTTCATTGTATGTTGACGGCAATTGACTTTTTACCCAATATAAATGATTTTCAATCATCTGAGCCATTGACTGAGCAAACATGTGATGCAAGACTTGAAACTTGACATAAGCATTATTGAGGACCTATGATGAACCATGAAAGTCATTTTATACCATTTCAACCCCTTCTTCTTTGTACAAGATGAAACCCTAGTTGTGGACCCATTGCTTAAGATATGGTTTTGTCTAATCAACTCTTGAGAATCCTTGAGTATTTGAGAATATTATAAGAAGTTGAAGAAAATGGGAGGGAAAATTTTGGGGTACAACAACTGCCCCTATTCAATCATTTTAAACCTGAAGGGTTAGATTGGCATGTCCGCCATTCGTGACTTGAAGGTAGAAGATGATTGAACACTTAAGTGCCTAGAAATTTGCACTTGCATGTGCTCGAAGTAATACTGTTGGTTGATTATACTAGGAATGGGCTTAAAGATGGCATTTAGAGAGGTGATGGAGAGTTGTCCGAGATGGTATTATAGATTCCATCCAAAGTAACCGTGGATGGAATTTAGACTAAGTATGTGCTAGACTTCAACTAGACGAAGTATCATAATAAATCTACGCTCGATTTAAATTGAGCCATACGAGGTCTTTTTGTATGTCTTTAACTGGAAGAAGTATCAGAATAAATCTAATGGTTGATTTCATCTTAGCCAAAAAATGTCTATTGGAAGAAGTATCAGAATTAATCTATGGTTGATTTAATCTTAGCCAGAAGATGTCTTTGCTTGTCTTTAACTTGAAAAAATATCAGAATAAATATATGATTGATTTAATATGAGCCAAAAAATTATACTGGAAGAAGTATCACAATAAATATATGTTTGATTTAATCTGAGCCAAAAGATGTCTGCGTCCATATTTAACTGGAAGAAGTATCAGAATAAATCTATGGTAGATTTAATCTGAGCCACAAAATATCTACCCGAAGAAATATTAGAATAAATCTATGGTTGATTTAATCTAGAAGATGTCTTTGAAGGAAGTGTTCATCATGTAGATAGTCTCCTGTCCTGTTTCAGGAATTGATCTACAATATATTTTTGTTGGTAAACTCGTCCTGTTTCGGGAGTTCACACCACTTGGTGATAAAGATAGTCTCCCCGTCCTATTTCGGGAATTGATATTCATCTGACCATAAAGAGAGAAAGATAGTTTCCCCGTCCTATTTCAGGAGTTAATCTTTCCTCGGTTGTATAGATAGTTTTCTCGTCTTGTTTCGGGAATTAATCTGGAACCAACTTTTTGTTGGCCGTAGAGATAGTTGCCCCGTCTTGTTTTGGGAATTAATCTTTGACCTGGTCACATAGATAGTTTCCCCATGTTGTTTCTGGAATTAATCTTGGACCCAATTTAGAATTGTTGATTATATTTGTCTATTAATTGATATTTCCTAAAAAAGTTAGAGTTAGCTGTATCCAATGTCATGATGTATGAAATGCATTGCGTGATGATGTTCTAAAAATAAATGAGACTGTGCTATATGTGTTTCATATGAATATGTTATGATATTGGTAAATGATGTATGAATACGAAATGTTGTCAAAGTGTGTTTGTAAACCCGTGTAGTATCTTTGTTTGGGAAAATAAATCCCTGACTGGTGTTGTGGATGAAGAACATGTGTAATCTTCAACCATGTCTAGAATTCCTCTACTGGCATTCCTGATTTCTATTTTAGGAGACTCCGTTGGGTAATGTTGACTTCTATTTGGGGAGAAAAACTTAGGAACATTAGTTGTTCATCAATCTACCAGGGAGTTTAATTCTGATATACCCTGACTGGGAATAAAAGAGATGGATAACCTTCCGACTTGTCAAGAGGATAATTCTTATATACCCTGAATGGGGATAAAAGAGATGAATAACCTTATGACCTATTTAGAGGATAATTCTTATATGCCTTGACTAGGGATATAAGAGATGGATAACCCTTCTACTTGTTTGGGGAGGATAAAGTTTGTTGATATCTAGTCTGGTTCCAGGTTTTGTAGTAACTCTCTAGGGATAGTGGTGCTTCACTGGAAAGGAATTTTGTCGGTGATTCGTAGCCATTCGAGGAATAGACTCAAGTTGGGGAGACTGTAATCTGTTGGGGAAATAAACCCTGGTGGAGAAATACTCTGCTGAGGAAACAAGCTCTATCAGAGAGAAGAAATCTGCAGGGGGCTTTCCAATTATTGGAAGATTAAACTCAGACGAGGAAGAGAATCTCATGGAAGTGGCTCTGTGGGGATTTATGGACAACTTGAATGTCGTCCCAACTCTCAGAGTCTTGAGTAAATGCTTATTCTTGTTCTTATCCATATATTTGTCAACAGTTAATCATGTTCATATGCATATTTTTATTCAATTTTAGTCATTGGACGTTTTATTGCAAACAAAACAGAAAAATTAAAAGCAAAAAGTTTAAACTTTAGGGTGTATTTGTATTGATAGTTTGCCTATAAACATACAAATTTGTACAAAGAGACATAAATCCTAGTAAGAGCAGATTGTTGTGAAATGAAAAGAATACAAAGCGAAAACAAAACGTATAGCTATGTGGAAATGATCTCATTGGGTTCTATCTCTGCTATTGCCCCTATATCTTCTAACATCTCATCCCTTCTGTCAGAAGAAGTTGATTGAACTTGTACCATTTGAACTTTTGAGTTTGGTAATAAAGCTTGTGGTAAGTGATCCAACGGGACATAGTCTTACGCTTTAATCCCTAACT
Organism: Vicia faba; assembly: GCA_948472305.1. Classification (NCBI taxonomy): domain Eukaryota; kingdom Viridiplantae; phylum Streptophyta; class Magnoliopsida; order Fabales; family Fabaceae; genus Vicia; species Vicia faba. Next base: position 1,451,016,210 of record OX451735.1, read on the forward strand.
TTTTCCTGGACCGCCCTTTCGGGTATTGAGTCCACCAGGATACCCTTTCTTGCCCAAGCCACTTTTTCAATTTTCTGACTTGTCGGGTGTACAATCTTATATATATATATATATATATATATATATATATATATATATATATATATATATATATATATATATATATATATATATATATATATATATATATATATATATCCCTAATTTTTGCCCGAACCCTTTCGGTTCACTAGGATACCCTTATTTTTGCCTAGGCCAGTCAACCTAGCAGGTTGTTTTCATGCGTAGTAGTATCTTTTGACTATGTCCACGTTTATAAGGTGCGAGAAATCTTCAGCGTCCATGATGGTCAGTATCATAGCATGACCAGAAAATACTTTATTGATAACAAATGGCCCTTCGTAGGTGGTATTCCATTTTCCCTTAGGATCACCTTGCGGTAGAATGATGTTCTTTATTACCAAGTCACCATCCTGGTACACTTGATGCTTTACCTTCTTGTTGAATGCCTTGATCATACGTTTCTGATACATCTAACCGTGACAGACAACCGTAAACCTCTTTTCATCAATCATATTCAACTGGTCTATCCTGGTCTGAATCCACTCGTCTTCGTCTAAGTATGCATCTTTCATAATCCTCAGAGAAGGAATCTGAACTTTGACAGGTAGGACAACTTCCATTCCATATACCAGAGAGAATGGGGTTTCCCTAGTTGATGTTCGCGCTGAAGTGCGATAGCCATTAAGAGCAAATGGTAACATCTCGTGCCAGTCTTTATAAGTCACAACCATCTTCTTCATGATCTTCTTAATATTCATGTTTCGGCTTCCACTGCGCCATTCATGTTTGGTCGATAGGGAGAAGAGTTATGGTGCTTGATCTTAAAATGCGTGAAGAGTTCAATGAGCATAGTGTTGTTGAGATTGGTACCATTTTCCTTGATGATTTTCTCATGGATGCCATACTGATAGATAAGATTATGTTTTATGAACCGGGCGACCACACTCTTGGTAACAGAGGCGAACGAGGCTGCTTCAACCCATTTTATGAAGTAGTCAATAACGACTAGAATGAAGCAATGTCCATTATAATCAGTAGGCTTGATTTCTCTGATCATATCAATGCCCCACATTGCAAATGGCCAAGGAGAAGTCATAATGTTTAAAGGTACTGGAGGCACATGAACTTTGTCAGCATAAATCTGGCACTTATGACAAGTTCTTGAGTGGTGGTGACAGTCGAATTCCATAGTTGACCAATAGTAACCTACTTCAAAATATTTTTAGCCATAATGTGCCCATTGGAGTGAGTACCAAAGATTCTTCCGTGCATATCCTCCATAATCTTCTTGTGTACGCAGCGGAAAAAAATTGAATCATGATTACGCTTATACAAAATTCAATTGCTCAAAAATAACTTAGCTGAGAACCTATGTAGGAACTTCTTGTCATTGATTGATACCCCTTTAGGGTATTCTTGAGCTTCAAGTTACCTTTTCACCTCATGAAACCAAGGTTTTACTTCTACTCCATCAGTATCAATGGTAATTCTGAGAGCCTCGTTGTCCTATATGAGCTTAAACATGTATGACATGGTAGCTAACGCGTCTACCAACTGATTCTCTTCTCTTGGGATATGCTCAAAAGTAATCTCTTCGAAGTACGAAATCAAGGTGTTGTACCCCAATTTCCCCCCGTAAGATTCCTCTATCATCTCATATCAAATAAATTACAACAAGATCACACTACGGTTTGGTTCTTCTCCCTATATTTAGACTTTCTTATGAGGAATCACCAAGCACCTTGATATATATATTGTGATCATCTATGTTTTTTATTGATTAACTTTTAACTAACAAATACAATACATGTTTGCTCTAATTGGTGATATTATAGGTAAGGGCACAATACATTTCATCAGTTTGATTTATAGGTTCATGAGTTTATTTCCATGTGCAATACGGTGGGAGAACTGACTTGGGTGTTTTGCGTTTGATTGCAATTGTTGTGGACAGCAAGAGTCGCCACTGGCTTTTCTTTTATCCAATAAGGAAAGGCTGAAAAGAACAGGAAAGACCTTTCGAGATTATTTCTTGAGTTAAGGGGGTAGGTTATGGAAAGGGAAGGTATTAGCACCCTTTCCATCCGTAGTTATCTACGGGCTCTTAGTTTCTTACTAGATCACTTTCTTTTGTTTGAAAATGTGCTTGTGGTGTGGATTTTGAAAGTATTTTGAAAATGTATTTGTAATGGTTCTCGTTTCTATAAGAACGCATATAAAAGCTTTGTCTTTTGAAAATGTTTCAAATGAAAGTGTTGGTGTATAAAATGTTTTTTTTTTTGTGAGCAAGTGAGAAACTAGGAGCATCCTACCTACTCAAAAGGTCTAGTATTCTTTTCCTCCTCCTTTGGATGTTGCTATCTTACCAACGATTTGGTAAGAAACCCCATCATTGGATGTGAAGGGACGGGTGTGGGACGTTTGTATAGTTATAGAAGGTAACCTATGGGACATTTTAGCAATTTTCATTTAGGGACTAGATCATTTACCGAAGGCATCATTAAGGATCATCAAGGGACTATGATCTTTTATCGAGGGTCTTTGCTAAAATGCCCATATTCGAGGGACATGACTATTTTTCTAAGGCAAAAAGTGAGATTACCCTAAGGGTGCATGTGTATAGTGTGTTTGATTGCATTCATTTTGTATTTGATTTTTAGGTTATCTACTTATTGGTACAAAAGCAATAAAAATGCAAAAATAAATCCTACACTATTACAACCATATTGAAATAGAAAGAAAATATAAAGACAAAATAAAAATAAAAAGAAGAAAAATGAGCTCTTTTGATTCATGCAGAAGCGTCCTTCAATTTATGAACTTTTTGATTTCCTTAGATTTGGGCCTGGAGTCAGCAAGGTCATGTCCTTCGATTTCACCCCTTGCATGTTCCTTTCGATTGGAAGCTGGAACTCAGCAAGGCCACCTTTATGGCTAATTCATTCGTTTGAGGCTTGGAGTCAGTGTGAGGTGCATTCTTTGCCTCAGGCTCCTTGCTGATTCATTCGACTGCAAACATGGTAGGCCCTCAGGTTGAGATTCGAAAGGCTTGAGCACTTAGCCAATCGAAGGGTACAATGAACCTATCTTAAATTCTTAAAATGCAACATTCAAGTTTAACTACAGGCCAGGGGTTAGCCCCAAATTATTGGGTCTCAAAGTCCAAAGCCTAACTAGTCAGAGTTGTGATTTTCAGCATATGGGCAATTAAAATCGAAGGTTAAAACATGGTCAAGCTCCCTATATGAAATATCTACATTTTTCTTTATTGGCATGTGCACGTGATATTTAAATAAAATATATCCAATTTTAAAGGGAACTTACCTCTTGAATTTCTTAAATCGAAGGAAACTGCAACTGTCTTCCTTGGTGGTGAATGGAAGTTCGTTGGGGCCTTCCTGAGACTAATCCAGTTACTTTTTTGTTCAAGAAGTCACTAGATCAGAGGAAGGTGTGTGAGTGGATCGAAGGATTTTTCTAAAACAAGTAACAAAATGAATCAAAGGGTTACTATATTATAGTTGGGGAAGTGGGTCGAAGGTTAGCTCTCTGGTCACTTGAGGGATGAATCAAAGGATTCACTCAGTGTACAAAGAGGGTTGAGTTTTTTATTAGTTTTTGGACTTTTTAAAGAAAATTGTTGGATGGATGTTTGAGAGTTTGGGGAATTTTTCATAAGAGTTTTCTTGCAACTATTCAGGGGCCCTTTACATGTGTTGTGGAGGCTCATATTTATAGATGGCCTTGGTTGATGATTTAGGAGGGAAAACAAAATGTTTAAACAAAAGACGCATGATGTGTTTGTAGATTTCGAGGGGGCGTGTTTGTATGCCATTTTGGTACAAGAAATAAGGAAGTGTTGCAGGACTGTTGTGCAGCAGTTTTGGAACTTTATGGCCAGTGTATCAAGCCTGAACTTGGAAGCGCATAAGACTTGGTCAACAAATACCTTTGGGTATCTCAACTTTTTGTTTTGATCCCCTAGCCCTATCCTTCGACCATACTCCTCAATAACATTTCCTTGTTTCAAATCAAAGTGTCCTTCGAATGGCTCAAATTGGTATCCTTTGAATGGGCCTAAATAAGTGTCTTTCGACCAAGCCTTTTGTGGGTTCCTTCGAATGGTCCAAATACATGCTCCTAGAGTGGATCAACAAAACATGTTATTCGATTGGGACATCCAGGCATGTCTGGAAAGTCCTTTGAATGTGCCATCATGCTACTTCTTTCACATGAGACAATGGCATAGTGTAGAATTTGTGTGTTGAAGCAAGCCATTTCCAAGGGAGATACTGCCCACTCAAACTTGCCTACAAGGGGTCATATGGCCAAATGAAAGGGTGTATGTAGGAGGTCCCTGCTTTGGGACTTCATACAAACATGCAAGAGATCCTTTCTCAATGGAAGGCTTGTATGAAGGGAACCATATGCCCAAACGAAAAGTGTGACCAAAAACTTGTACTGAAGGATTCATACACCACAAACGAAGAATGCATGCAGAGGATGAAGGGCACAATCAAAGCTTGCAACACAGGGAAGGCCATATGCTCCAAACAAAGGAGACTTACAGGAGGCAAGATGTGTAATCAAAAGAGGCCGGAAGAGAGGCTTTTGCCTCCTGAATCTAAGGACATCATAGGAGACATTTTTCCTTGTGAATTGAAGCTAATTGAAGATAAGTGTTACCCTGTCGAAGTTTGTAACATGTTGTTTCAAAGGGTGAATTTGGCCTTATGCATGCTAGCATGGTAAGGAATTCTTCCTTGTAAATCTTGGCTAACACGCAAGAAAGATGCTATATGGCCAAACGAAAGATTTGCACAAAGAGAATAAAACATTCAAATGAAGTCTAGTGCCCAAACGAAGCAGGAAATGAACTTGCCCGAATGAAGTCCAATGCCCCAACGAAGCAGGAAATGAACTTGCCCAAAAGGAGTCCAGTGCCCAAATGAAGGATGCAACCAAATCCTACATCGAAGGAGCCAAAGTGCCCAATCGAAGGATGTAAAATCGAAGAGAACTTGTTTTTCCTTCAATTTTATCAAAAAGAGTATTTTCACCTGTTTTGCCCTTTTAGAAATTTCCTCTTTAATCTTGATGCTGAAAAATACAAATATATTTGTATAAGCTTGAATTTTTGGGAGCCCCTTGTGAGAAATGCCTTGAGAAATAAGAGGCAAAATTTTCGGGTACAACAGCTGCCCCTTTTTGAATCTTCTTAAACCTGAAGAGTTAGATTGGAGAATCTACCATTCGTGGCTTGAAGGTGGAAGATGATTGAACACTAGAGTGCCCAGAAACTTGCACTTGATGATGTTGTGGTTGAGGTGTAGGGAATGGGCTTAAATATGCCATTTGGAGAAATGGTGGATAGTTGTTGGATATGGGCTTATAGATGCCACCCAATGGTGATTGTTGACAAAAATTATACTAAGCCTAAGCTTGAATTCGATTGGAAAAGAATCAGAATAAACTATTGATTGATTTAAAATGAACCAGCAGAAGTCTGGAAAAGAATCAGAATAAATCTTTGGAGGGATTTATCTGAACCAGAAAAAGTGTCCACCAGAAAGGAATCAGGATAAACCATTGATCGATTTAAACTGAACCAACAGAAGTATGGAAAAGAATTAGAATAAATCTTTGGAGCGATTTATTTGAACCAGAGAAAGTGTCTACCAGAAAGGATTTAGGATAAACTATTGATCGATTTAAACTAAACCAGCAGAAGTCTGGAAAAATATTTAACTGGGAAGAATCAGAATAAATCATTGGAGCCATTTATATGAACCAGAGGAAGTGTCTACCGGAAAGGAATCGGGTTAAACCATTGATCGATTTAAACTGAACCAACAAAAGTTTTGAACAACCTTTAATTGGAAAGAATCAATATAAATCTTTGGGAGTGATTTATATGAACCATAGAAAGTGTCTACCGGAAAGGAATCAGGATAAACCATTGATCAATTTAAACTGAACGAGCAGAAGTCTTGAATAATCTTTAACTGGAAAGAATTAGGATAAATCTTTGGAGCGATTTATCTGAACCAGAGAAAGTGTCTACCTGAGAGGAATCAGGATAAACCATTGATCGATTTAAACTGAACCAGCAGAAGTCTTGAATAATCTTTAACTGGAAAGAATCAAGATAAATCTTTGGAGCGATTTATCTAAACCAGAGAATGTGTCTAACAGAAAGGAATCAGGATAAACCATTGATCAATTTAAACTGAACCAGCAGAAGTCTTGAAGGAAGTATTCATCATGTAGATAGTCACCCAGTCCTATTTTGGAAATTGATCTATAAATGATTTATTCACAGGTAGTTTTCCTGTCTTGTCGAAAACTTGTTGATGATAATTTTCTATTATTTGATCTTTCCTGAAAAGGTAAAGAGTTAGTTGTATGCAATTCTGTGATGCATGGAATGCATGGCGTAATGATGTTTCTCAAATTAAATGAGATTGCGATATATGCATTTGTTTTGTCGATGTTATGATGTATGAATGCAATGTATGCACATATTGATTGTTCTGCTGCAGTGTTGTTTAGACTGGGGAAAATAAATCCATGACTGCTGTTTGGAATATGGATTGTAAGTCTTCATATTTTGTTGAAGTGTTGATAGATGGGTTTCCATTATTTAGAGAAAAAAACTCTGTTGGGGAAGGGAACCGCGGTGCATTGCTTTGGACTTGGTGAAATCCTGCTGGAGAATCCTGAGCAACTTTCATTGGGGAATCCTTAATGTAGAAATTAGAAACTTTGCTCCGTCGAGGATATGAGAGCATCTGATATCGTTAGGCTTCATACTGGAGATATGCCAGTGATCCTGTAGCAGGATGTCCTTAGTTCTGCTCCTGCGGAGAATGTACATGTGGGGATTTTATGGAATGGCCTATAGATATTATCTTGTTTCTTAAAGCCATTAGTAATTGACTTTCTATTTTTCGTTCCTTTCTTATGCGCTCATTTGTAAACAATAATTACGTTCAAATGCATATGTTCAAAAATAATCACTGAACGTTTTTGCGAACAAAACAGGAAAGTAGAAGAAAAACAGATAGTTTTGCACTTTTAAAGGAATAGCTTTGTATTTAACTTGAGTAATCATTTTTGTACAAAGAGACGAACATCCTAGTAAGATAGTGTCGTTGTGAAAATGAAAACTAATACAAATAAATATAGATATTGGAAATAATCCCACGGGGTTCCCATTCTGCTATAGCCTTTATGTCTTTGAGCGTCTCATCCACTTGCTGGTTTGTCCGATGCTGATTGGATTGATTAGAACCATTTGAGCTTTGGTGATTGATACTGAAGATTGGCTATAAGGTGATCCAACGGGACATAGTCATACGCTTAAAATACCTAACTTTTTCCTAGCCGCCCTTTCGGGTTTTCAGCCCACCGGGATACCCTTTTTTGCCCAAGCCGCCTTTTCAGGTTTTCAGCTTGCCGGGTGTACAAATTTTTTTTATTTATCCCTAATTTTTTCCTAGGCCAGTTAACCTAGAGGGTCTTTGTTATGCGTAGTATCTTTTGACTATGTCCGCGTTTACAGGGTGCAGAAGGTTGTTGCCGTCCATAGTGGTTAAGATCATTGCTCCACCAGAAAATATGTTTTTACTCACAAATGGTCCTTCGTATGTAGGAGTCCATTTTCCCCTGGGATCACCTTGTGAAAGTATGATACGCTTGATTACCAAGTCAAAAACCTGATATACCTGACGCCTGACCTTCTTGTTAAAGGCTTTAATCATACGTTTTTGGTACATCTGGCCATGGAAAACAACCGTAAGCCTCTTCTCATCAATAAAGTTCACCTGGTTAAGTCGATTTTGAATCCATTCATCTTCAATCAGCCCCACATCCCTCATGATTCTCAAATAAGGTATCTAGACTTTAATTGGTAGGTCAGCTTCCATGCCGTATACTAAATAGAAAGGAGTTGCCATTGTTGATGTGCGTGTTGTGGTACGGTAATCGTGGAGAGAAAATGATAACATCTCATGCCAGTATTTATAGGTCACTGCCATCTTTTGTATGATCTTCTTGATGTTTTTATTAGCGGCTTCTACAACGCTATTCATCTCCGGTCGGTAAGGAGAAGAGTTATGATGCTAAATATTGAGTTGTACGCATAGTCCAGTGATCATAGTATTATTGAGATGTACCATTATTTGTAATGTTTCTCTCTAGAATACTGTACCGACAAATAAGATTCTGTTTGATGAATGGGCCATAAAGTTCTTGGTAACAGAAGTGAATGAAGCTACCTCGACCCACTTCATGAAGTAATAAATGACAACCAAGATGAAGCGGTGTCCATTAGAAGCTGTAGGCTTTATCTCTCTAATCATTTCAATGCCCCACATTGCGAATGGCCAAGGAGAAGTTAGGACGTTTAGAGGAACTGGAGGCACATCTACTTTATCAGCATAGATCTAGTAATTGTGACAAGTTCGTGAATGCTGATAACAGTCTGCTTCCATGGTGGACCAATAGTATCCTGCCTGTAGGATCTTTTTAGCCATTGTGTGCCCACAAGAATGGGTTCCAAAGGTACCTTCATGTAAATCATCCATGATCTTATCTACCTCACTCTTGTCTACGCACCGAAGCAAAGTAGAGTCGTGGTTGCGCTTATAGAGGATTCCTTTACTGAAGAAGAATTTAGTAGAGAACCTTCTCAGGAACTTCTTGTCATTGAATGAAGCTCCCTCTGGATATTCTTGGTCCTCGAGATATCTCTTAATTTCATGGAACCAATGTTTGTCCACTACTTCTTGAGTATCAATCTCGTAAACATGAGCTGGTTCGTCCATCCTCTCAATAGTGATCTGAGGAGCCTCATTATTTCCACCTGATTTTGAACATGGATGACATAGTGGCTAGCGCGTCCTCTAGTTGATTTTCCTCTCGTGGAAAATGCTCATAGGTAATTTCCTTAAAATTTGGGATTAGTGTCAACATATGTTCTTTGTAAGGGATGAGATTAGGATGCTTTGTGTCCCATTCTCCTTTGATTTGACTGATGACTAAGGCTGAATCTCCAAATAAATTTAAGGACTTGATCCCCAAGTCTATGGCAGCTTTGAGATCCATAATACACGCTTCATACTCAGCCATATTATTCTTACAGTTGAAACACAACCTGGAAGTGAAGGGAGTATGACAACCTTTAGGAGATATTACGCATATTCCGTTGCCGAGTGCGTTGGAAGCTCCATCAAAAACCATGGTCCATCGGGATCCTTGTTTAGGTCCTTCATACGGTCTGAGTTCTTCACAATCATTTACCAACATGATGTCTTCATCTAGGAATTCAAAATTCATGGATTGATAGTCATTTACAGTCTGATGAGCCAAATGATCAAATAATACACTCCTCTTTATTGTTTTTTGGGTAGTGTAATAAATGTCGTATTCGGTCAGGACCATCTACCATCTTTCTATTCTTCCAGAGAGGGCAGGATTCTCGAATATGTATTTAATTGGATCCATCTTGGATATCAATAAGGTAGTGTGAGTCAACATATACTGTTTTAGACGGTGAGCAGCCCATGCCAGAGTGCAACAAGTTTTCTCAAGCAGTGAATATTTGGTTTCACAGTCGGTAAACTTTTTGCTCAGGTAGTATATTGCATGCTCTTTTAGGCCAGACTCGTCATGCTTCCCTAACACACACACCCATTGAATTTTCCAAAACTGTTAGGTACATGATCAGAGGTCTTCCCTCAACTGGAAGCATCAAAATGGGAGGTTCTTGAAGGTACTCCTTGATCATTTCAAAGGCATCCTGGAAGTCGTCATTCCATTCCACCACTTGATCTTTCTTTAGTAATTTGAAAATTAGCTCATAAGTAGCGGTCAAATGGGAAATAAATCCGGCGATGTAGTTTAGCCGTTCTAAGAATCCCCTAACTTCCTTTTCAGTGCGAGGAGCGGGCATTTCTTGGATTTCTTTTACCTTTGCAGGGTCCACTTCAATACCTTTCCCGCAGACAACAAAGCCTAAGAGCTTACCGAACCTTACTCTAAAAGTTCATTTATTCGTGTTCAGCCTTAGTTTGTATTTCGTCAGTCTTTTAAACAATTTCTGCAGTTGGTCGAGGTGTTCCTCTTCAGTTTGAGATCTAGCTATCATGTCATCCACGTAGACCTCTATCTAATGATGGATCATATCGTGAAAACAATCTACCATGGCACGCTGATAGGTTACCCCCGCGTTCTTCAGCCAAAATGGCATAACTTTGTAACAGAACGTGCCCCACTGTGTGATGGAGGTCGTTTTTTCCATGTCCTCAGGTGCCATTTTGATATGGTTGTATTCGGAGAAACCATCCATGAAGGAGAAAACTTTATGATGTGCGGTGTTGTCAACCAGAATATCGATGTGGGGAAGCGGGAAGTAATCCTTGGGGCTTGCCCTATTCAAGTCTCTATAATCCATACACATACGTACCTTACCGTCCTTCTTAGGAACTGGAACAACATTGGCGACCCATTATGGATAGGAAGTGAATGCTAAGAATTCGGTGATGAACTGCTTAATGACTTCAGTCTCAATTTTTTCTAACATTTATGGCCGCTTGCGACGAGCCTTCTATTTCACCGGAGGGGAGTCTTCTTTTGTCGCAGACGATGAACCATGATATCAGTGTCGAGTCTTGGCATGTATTCATATGACCAAGCAAATACCTCAACATAGTCATGTAGTAACTGAGTTAAGTGCTTCTTGACACTATGCTTCAGGTTGGCACCTATCTTGACTTCTTTCTTGTCCTCTTCAGTACCTAAGTTAACTATTTCAACCTGCTATTCGTGGGGGTGTATATTCATTTCTTCCTGTTATAATAATCTGGAAAGCTCCCCTGGTACCTCTCAATCTTCCTCAACTTCGTCCTTGGTTTGATAGATCGGATTTTCAAAGTCAAGATATGCCATAGCAGAACCGTTACCAATGGGATCTCGAGTGGAGGTGGATATGCATTTCGATATGTGTGTGTGTGTAAGAGCATAGCTATATTTGATAAAATAAAGGTAGAAAAAGAAAACAAAGAGCGTAAAATTTGCATGAAAAAACGTCCCATGATTTATTGATGACATATGAAGATGAAGTAACAACCCCACAGATGGACCATTGTGTCTCGGGTAAGACACAAGGTTTTAAAGTCTAAATTGTTTAAATATTACAAGTTCGAAAATTTAAAAGACAATTACTCTTGAATAAAAGTAATAGGAACAAAATCTTTGGCATCCTAATTGTTGAGTCCTCCGTCGATGGTTGGAAAAATCCATTCGTCCATGTCACAACTACTATCTCTGTCTTCCAATGCATTGACTCCCTGATTACTGATATGTAAAGGTCGTCCCACAGCGCAAGTACGTTGAACATCTCTTTGGGCCTCCGAAGTAAAACCCAAACAAAATTTGTTGGATTTATAGGGAATATCCGGAAGTTAACCCCATATGGTACATACACCTTCCTCAACTACTTCTCTAGCATCCTCCAGAGAGGCCATTTTAAATGGAGGTCTGGTAACCATCAGAGTCTTGGTAGCAGTCTTGGTTGCAACAACTGTATGTGGTACCTCTTCAAAATTCTGACATGGGGTCTCAATGAACTCACCGTCCATTTCAACATACCTGAAAGAGTTCAGGTGGCTAACCTGTATTCCTCCTCATAATGGACTTTTATGATCTTTCCCTTGATTGGGTACTTTAACATCTGATGTAGGATAGAAGTGACGACACCAGCTCCATAGATCCATGGTCGACCCAATAGACAAGAATATGATGGGAAGATATCCATCACATAGAAGGTTAAATCAAAAGTATGAGTTCTTACTTTGATAGGGATGTATACTTCTCCGTGCACTGGTCTTTAATGTGAGTCCTTCGAAATCTAACCAGTCGAGAGCATTCTTAGGTAAGACGTTCAGCGATGAACCTGTATCCACCAGACATGGGCTAACGTAGTTCCCCAACACTCAATGGAGAGATGCAGTGCATCATTGTGTTTCCTTCCTTTGGGAGTTAAATCAGCGTCAGAAAAATGCAGTCCATTATCAGCGGTTATACTAGCCACATAATTCTCGAATTGATCAATGGAGGTCTCTTAGGGAACGTGGGCGGTCTTCATAAATTTTACTAAGGCCTTTGCATGGGCCTCAAAGAACAAAAGTAAGGCCAACATTGATATTTTTGAGGGGGTATGCCCCAACTGTTCCATGATATTGTAGTCAATTTTCTTTATTATCTTTAATATCTCTTCCATTTCCTTTGTAGAAGCTTCAAGAATGACCTATGGATGCGACTTCGTCTAGATATGCTCAAACAATACCTCTTTGCCCCTTGTCTCGGTAGCGGGAATAATTATAGAAGTAGCAATGGTGTTTGGAGAGATCTCGAGGGAGAAAACCCTTCCACTTCTTGTTATCTTACTGGTCGCAACGATATTGTCGATGTTAAGATCAGTGCCTTTAGAAACTTTGTCTTTGATAGCCAATAGATCTTGCTTGACACATGGTAATAAATGTCAGCCCCATAGTTCCAGGGAACAGCTTTATCCAAAGAATATGGTATTGGCCCCTACATGGTGATGATTAGGGGAGCAGACTTTGGAACAGATGTAATCCCGAAGGGTCTTTTGGTGGAGACCCAGGGAGGATTGTTGGAAATGGTGATTATTGAAACATCTTCACAGGAATTTCTAGTAAGAGAACTTTCTCGAACAGGATTTATTTGTTAACCATCAGGCGCTGAACGCCCATCTTCAGTAACAAACATCCATCTGGTAGAGACATGCATAAGCGACAACTTTCATCACAGCCCGGAAACAGACTGGCTTACAATAGATTCTGTTTAACTGTCAAAAGGGGAGTGGTTAAATCATCCACGGAGGAAACAAAATAGTCATCATTAACAACATTGACACCTTGGCCATGTTTGGGCATTGGCGCTGTTATTAAATTAGGTGTTTCTACGGGGTCAAACTCAATCTCTTTTGCCTCGATAAGGTCTTGTACCTTATTCTAGAAGGCCCAACAATTGTTTGTATCATGCCCCGGACTTTCAAAATGATAGGCACATCGAGCATTCAGGTTGTAGCGGGGAGAAGCAGTATGGGTGTTCTTGGGAGCTTCCTTTAGAGTCACTAGATTGGACTTTAATAGATGTGGAAAAACATGGGATAAGGTCATGTTGATTCGGGTGAATCATCTTATGGGCTCCTCCGGCCTGTGTTGATAGTTTCGTTGTTAATTTGATATAGGATTGGAGATCATAACAGCCCCTACCGTCGGGTGACATTCAGTTTTGTTTTGATTCCTGTGGTCATAAGCAACACTGACCTCCTTCTTTCTGGTAAAGGTTTTCTTCATCGTGCTTGAGGATACATCCCTTTGAATTTTGATGCTCTTAATACCGGCTCTACCCGCTCACTAGTCATGATTAGTTCAGTAAATCCAGCCGAAGAGCTTCCGATCAGATGGTTGAAGAATGGACCTGAAAACATGCTTAAGAACATATCCACCAACTCTTTGTCAAATAAAAGGGGATGGACTCTTCCCGCGAGATCCCTACATTTTTGGGCATAAATTTTGAAACCTTTACCAGCACCCATAAACATACCTTGCAATTGTGTTTGTGTCAGAGCTAGGTCAGCATTATAGTTGTATTGCTTGTAAAATGCAGCAGCCAAGTCTTCCTAATTATGAATATTGGTTCTTTCCAACTGATAGAACCAATCCAACTGCGTCCCTGACAAGCTTTCTTGGAAGAAATGTACCCATAGGTTCCTATCGGCGGTATGGGGTTATATTTTCCTGACGTATGACCTTTAATGCAGCTTAGGGCAAGAGACACCGTCATATTTAGAGAATGTGGGGACCTTGAATTTTTTCGGGATGACCACCCCTGAGGCCAACCCTAGATCTTCAAAATCCAGCTCGGGTACCCTCTTGATCTCCATAGCATTGAGGTGATCCTCCAACTGTTTGTATTTATCATCAGCCAGAGGATACTGTTCTTCAGATTAGTTAGCTTCTTCTTCTTCTTCTTCAAACACTAGGTTGTCATTTGCTTCCTTGTTTTTTCCTTCTTGATTATCTCCTTCACCCAATGAGGTTGTGAAATCTAGAGTTCGCTTGGTTGGTCCATTGAAACTTCTTCCTAAATTCAAAAGGTTGACTGGTTTCTTTGCCTTCTTCTTCTTATCTTTGATCATAAGAGCCTTCAGGTCCTCTTGTCCTTTAGCTAGAGACAAGAACATATGTTAGAATAGAGCATTCTATGCTTGAAGATCCTTTACTGTCTGTTCAATATCTATCTCACTGAAATAAACAGTAGAATGATAAGGAGACCTATTGTAAGAAACCTGTTTGTGTTATGATGAATGAAAATGCATATGTAAATGATTTCAAGCAAATTAGAGATTTAAATTTGTTTAGATAAAAAGGAAACACACGTTGAATTACTAAATCCAAGTTCTAGTACATCATGCCTCTTTGGTCTTACAATGAAATAAAATACAAAAACTCCTAAGACAAAAAGGTTAAACGCGTCCTCTTTGGTGCGATGTAGGCATTCAAACTCCGCTGTACATGAAGCTTCTTGGTGAGTTCCAGAACTTTCTTCTCACTGGCGTAGAATTGGGCTTCGAAGGTGTCTCGCTCTTCCTTTAGCTGAATCCAATCCTTTTGGGATAAAGGATGGTATACAGAACATCTCCTTCAAGAACAGGTTCCATGGTAACAGGGAGGATGGAGGGGTAAGGCATTACAAGACTCTGAGTAGGAGCTCGCACCCATTTAAGATAAGGCTCTAGGGGAATAGTGTTTTTGTTTCCCAATGTCTTACTATCCACTTTGTTTACCATCCTCCAAGCTCGTATAAACCTCTAACGGTAGCCTTGATCCTCGCTCTCGTAGTCGAACACCACAACTTGGATAAGCACATCATGAGGACCATCTCTTCGGGCATACCCAAACTGTCTTAAAGCTAAGAAAGGGTTGTAAGCGATACCTCCACTAATGCCAAGCAAAGGGACATTAGAGAATTCCCCACAATGGTCGATGATAGTAATGTCCTCCAAGGATCGAGAACACTAGTGGATATCAGAATGTCTGAGTGACATCAACCTATTGGACCATATCAAACCTTCTCATTCTTCGTAATGGATCGGGGGAGGTGCAAAACAAACCACCTATCTGTTGTACCCCAATTGTTTCCCCTATGATTCCTTCAATATACCACATTGTTTCAATCACAACAAGATCACATTAGGGTTTTTGGTTCTTCTCCCTATCTTTAGCCTTGCTCTTTTGAGGAGTTATCAAGCACCTTGACTTGTTTTCTTTTGTGAGCATGGATATTTTGTTTTGATTTTCTCTCTAATTAATAAAATTTAATATTGGTTTGTCTTGATTGTTAATGGTGTAGGTAAAGGCAATGAGGTTTAGCAAGCTGCTTCACCGGTTTATGAGTTTATTTCCATGCCCTACTCAATAACTTGAGAAGTTCAAACTTCACCATTGAAGTTGTTTTGGAAGGGATGGCATGGAAAGGTTATTTTGGTTCACTACATTTCCAAGTTATCAAAATTGATTCAAAAGTACAAAGGCTTAAGGGAATAAGTTCTCATGATTGGACAAGGCCTTGTTCCTATTGGTCACAAGAGCATATTTCTCTCTAATTGCAAGATGTGGAAGTGGTTTTGGTGGCTATGAGTCCTCATCATCATCCTCAAACAACTTTTATTCACTATGGAAGAATATTGCCATAAAAAGCTTGTTCAAACTTGGCAAATTTCCTCAAAACATTCTCTTGATCTAGAGGCTAGGGTTTTGAACTTCAAAGGAGCATATCTTGCTCATCTTATGGTATTTTTGAGTGATTATAAAAACATCCTTCTCTTCAAAGATTTACCAACAAATCACTTCAAAAGTTCCAAGGATTTTTCATGTGGAAGGAACTTGGTGAAGAAGAAAGATTACAAGTCACCCAGATGAATCCCCAATTTTCCATATGTGACTTCAAATCGTCATAACTTGGTCAATTTTTATCACCTTGAGCCCATTCTTTTTCCATGATGATGTTAAAGATGTGTACTTCATTCCTTATTTTATTTTCAAAGCAAGAAAATGGATGGAAGTTTCCTTAAGAATGCAAAAGTTTATAGGTCATTTCATGATTTTTGGCCAACTTCAACAAGTCATAACATGCTCAATTTTTGGAGATTTTGAGTGGTTCAAATTGTAAAATGTAATTCAAGAGGTCTACTTCATTCCATAATTTTTGGTTAAGAGCAAATTCTAAGTGGAAGGCCATGTTTGGATGCAAAAGATTATAGGTCATTTTTAAAGAAGAATTTGAAATATTTCTAAGTATGGAAAGTCAACTCTTTTTCTTTAACTTTGACTCCATGTAACTTTCAACTCAAGCATACATTTGATTCCATT
The DNA here is from genome assembly GCA_948472305.1 of Vicia faba. Taxonomy (NCBI): domain Eukaryota; kingdom Viridiplantae; phylum Streptophyta; class Magnoliopsida; order Fabales; family Fabaceae; genus Vicia; species Vicia faba. Next base: position 1,451,032,739 of record OX451735.1, read on the forward strand.
ATTGTTCCACTGCAAAGCTTGTAACCTTATATTTACAAAGCATTAAGAATTATGCCCTAAGACCCCTTGAGGTGGAAATGCCATGGTTTTGAATTTGATAGTTTGAAACTGAATTTTGCACAAAGTCAGAATTTTGAAATCTTTGTTTTCGCTTCTAATCACAATATTTCCACGCGTTTTTATTTCTAATCATGTTTAGCAACTTGCCAGAAGTGATTAGCATCATGAAATGCATGATTTGGCTGAGTTTTGATCAAGTTTCAGTCACACTTTCTTCATGATGCAAACCCACACGAATAGAAAATAAAGGGTCATCCCCCATTCAATTTCCCAAGCTTAGATAGCCAGAATCACCCTGCCAAACTTGCTTCACAACCCAGAATTCAGCAAATTCAAAAACTATTCTCAAGCATTTTTTAATCCAATTTTTTCATCGATTCACCTTCCTTGATCTTCCCTGAAGCTAACTATATAATTACATTCAAGAATCGTGCCCTATATTGCTCCATAGAAGTCCAGTTTCAGAGCTCTGCAACTCACCTTCAATAGGTAGATTCCTTCATCAATTCTTCAAAACTCTGATATCATTGTGTTGCTCTCATTGCCCTGGTTCTAGTCGCAACACTTACAGTTCACTGGAAACACGTTTTGACCATGAATTTTCAAATCCCTTTTCAAAACTTTCCTTCCAAATTGCTTGAGCTACATTTTATATAAATTTGGCGCGAGGGTGTAGTTGTCTTCGTCTTGAAGAGACGAAGCGAATGACATAGGTCTGAGCTTCTGATTTTACTGTTTGAGAGACCTGCAATTCATGAAGGCTGGAGGTTGAAGATGACCAACCTGTCATCTTCTAAACAATGAAGGCGCGCCATCTGTATTTTTCAAATTCTGATTATATTATTGATTTTGTACATTATTCATTAAAGACCATGATATGCACAGCGCGCCAGATCCCTTGGATTTGATTACTAACGCGTCTTGACTCTCATCCAATGGTCCACATCTTTTATTTTTATTTTCTTTTTCTGATTTTTATATTTTAATTGTTTTAAATTTCAAAAAATCATAGAAAATTCATTTTTAATCCAAAAAATCTGAAAAACTTATGAAAAATATTTTTGATTATTCTCTTTCTGATTTTTATTTTTTCACAATTTAATTTTGTGTTTTGGTATTTTTTATGAATTTTACACTTATTTGATTTGTTTAAAATGTCTTAAAATACTTTTATACATTTTCAAATTCTAAAAAAATTATGGAATGATCCAATGATATTGTGACAAATATTGGTGACCTTATTTTATTTTTGTTTTTGACTTTATATTTTTTACTATTTTTGTTTATTTTACCCATTTATTTTAATTTTTAAAAATAGTTTCTGACTTTTAAAAATTACCAAAATTTTTGTAAAATTACTTGGCCTCTTTTCTGATTTGCTATGGTCTTATTTTTCATTTCTTGATTAATTTGAATATAATTGACATTTTCCTTATTATTTTCCATTTTTTAAAATATGTTTAAACCTTTTAATGTATATATTAATTATATATTTATTTTGTGATTATTTTCTGGCTGTCTTGGGTTGATTTTTTGATCATGACTTTAATAACATCATTGGATCCATGGTGTTGAGTTTAACTCCACAAAAAATGGATGAATGATTTTAATAATAGTTTGATTAAATATTAATTCAAATGTGGTTTCTCTTTTTACCCTAATTCCTCTTCATCTCATCCCCTGCTCATTGCACTAAATGTTGTTGGAGCATGATCTCTATATCATGTCTCAAAACAAATGATGCATATATTTCTATTGACCGGCCTAAAAATAGGTGCGACTTCTATATAAGTCCACTTACGATTGCTTAACATAACGCTAAATTTTGTCCCAATTAGAATAAATGGTCATTCATGGCCCAAACTTATGATTGCAAGCCCAAGTATGTTAATTTGATCTCTTTGATCCAATAACCTTGAGATTCATTGTGTGGAGGCTTTGGTTCTACCAATCCTATAATAGATCTACAACACTTTTGGTCAACGCAGATCACTTAAACATCGTTGATCATTAAGGGTACTTATGAGAATTCTAAATGGATGATATACTTGACAAAAAGAAAATGAAATTTGTTGTGTGGAGGCTTTGGTTCTACCAATCCTCTAATGAGTTCCAAATGCAAGTTTCAAGATGTTCATCCAACTAACCACTAATTATTGACTTGTTTATTTTATGCCTTTATTCTATTATGCTTTATGTACTATTTATTTTTTAGCATTTTTCATTTCATGCCATTTTCATCTTTGCTCATTTGAGCATTTATCTTCTTGCCATTTTTATTTTGCTCACTTGAGCTTTTCTTTTTCTTTTCTTAAGCTACTTAATAATCAAAATAAACCCTAAACAATATTTAATGATACTTGGACTATTTGGTTACTATCCTTGGCATTATGGAGCATGGGACTTTTTCTTGGACTTAGGATTAGAAACCTTGGCCTATCTTAGAGACCTTGTGATCTTATCTGATTATTTTTTCTGGAGCTCTTGAGGTTTACCTCAAGACATTGGGTTGCTTGTTTGTTTTTTGTGTGTAGGTTTTTGTGATTACATCCTTTGTTTGTAATCTTGAATTCACCCGTATACAGCCGTTACTCTGCCCAATTTTTGTGAAGACTTAATACACTTGAAGTTTGATTCTCTCAAGAGGTCTAGTATCTTTGCTTGCTTGGTTCCAATCCAAAGAATGGGAATTCTATCTTGGCTCGTGATGTCAAGTTTTGGCTTCTTATTGGTTATATGGTTCTTATCCTTAGCTTTTACCTTATGCTTTAAGATAGTCTTCTTCTCCTCCCATCTTCTTTAATTTCAAAAATCTTCTCCCTCCTTTTGAAAACTCTTCTTGTTTTGAAACTTAAACACTTTCATAATAAACTTGGACTTAGGTCCATGCCCTTTTCAAAGTATTTTCATAAATAAACTCCAATCAATTTAATTATACCTTGACATTTTTTGTGAGAAGACTAAAAGTCAATTAATCTCATTTCAAACCATTTTTCCACTTTGGCTTTTATCTTTAAAAACTTTTCTCAAAAGGTTAAACTCTTGTCAATCCTTGTAGTGATACAAACAACTATACTTCTACAATATGTAGTGAAGTGAGATATTTTCCACTTGGGTGTTGAGTGAGGCATTGCTGATTTTAAAATCCAAGCCATATCCTCTACTTTGAGATGATGAAAATTCTCCTTTCTCATGATTGTGGGTAGTAAGTATGTTTTTCCACACGGACAATGACGACGATGTCTTATCTCTTGAAATTAACCAACACACTTGTGTTTCAAACTTTTAAAAGAGGAACTACGTGTACCAGGATCCCCTATTGCACGAAAGGTGGTACGTAGGAACTAAAGGTTCGCAACCGTGGCGGGTGCAAAAATCATAAAAAATATATTTCTTTTCTCACCTTCACCATCCATTTTATATACAACACCTTTTATTAGCCAAAATATATAGATTTTTCAAAGAGGTTCCAGCGGAGTACCATAGATGTTTAGGGTGCTAATACCCTCCCTTTGCATAACCAACCCCCTTACCTTGAATCTTTCCCCCTTTTTTGGGTTATTCTCTCTTTTCCCATTCCTTTGGAAACAATAAAGCGCGGTGTCGATTTTGATTTTGATTTGTATAAAGTCTAGTCAATCCAATGGCTTAGTCTTGAACATTTCTACCGCTACAGAAAAATGGCGACTTCACTGGGGAGAGATTGACCTTTTGCTATTCCATCCCTAAGTGGGTTAAGCCTATCTTTGTTTATATATGTATATGTGTTATTGTGTTTATGTATTATATTTTGTATATATGTTTGTTTGGATTCTCCTGGTTTTCAGGGTGCTTGGTGATTACTCATAAGTCCTATACCCAGACTTGGGCAAACTTTAAGATAGGACGGGCGGTATAGTGATGTTAACTTTAAGGGAGTAATCCCAAAAAAGGAGGCATGAGATCCCCCACTCAGTGGAGGCCCCTTTGATTGTAGTGTCGTTTGCCGAGTAATCGGGAAGACATACTGCTTTTGACCTGGGAGCCTGCTGAAACTGAGGACCGTAGAATACCAAACCTATCTTGGCCTTTTAGGTGTAGTGTGGAAGCTATGACGGAGTAATTCAGAAATAGTTGTCACGCGATACTACGCTCGGACGAGTTTTTCTTGAGAATATTACTAATTACCGAGTTAATCGAGAAGTTGGTAATATCCGAAGTAAGGATGTAGATTCTGGGAACCTCTAGAACCTTGTTCGGCAGGTGATAACTCTTATACCAACACCTTATGGGTAGTACCTTAGACCTCATGCTCGTGAAGTTGAACCTATGAACCCTGTATGTGTGATTTTGTGTGTGATTGCTACATCATGCATCCATGCACTCATAAGCATCTTTTGAAGAAAACAATATTTCAAGGGATTTAAAGGTTGACTATTTGTGAATATCTCAGGTACTTTTAACTATGGATTCTGGAAAGAGAAAGACCGGGAAATACAGTTTCAAGGATCCCAAGATAGATGAGTTGATCAGTCTAATTCCAGAGATCGAGTGTTCTGCAGACTTTCAGAAGAAGTATGGATCCATTATTCCACTCATGAAGCTGAAGATGAACGAGGGTATTCTCTCGACCTTGGTCCAGTTCTATGATCCGGTGTATCACTGTTTTACTTTTCCTGATTATCAGTTGATGCCTACACTGGAGGAGTATTCCTATCTAGTGGATTTACCTGTTACAGATCGTGATCCTTTTACTGGTTTGGAGGGTGAGCCAAGACCGCATGAGATAACTGCTTTGATTCATCTAGGGAAGTCTGAGGTGGAAGCCCATATGACTACCAAAGGAGGGATTAGAGGATTACCAGCTCAATTCTTGTTGGAGAAAGCTCGTTACTTTTCCAGAATGAAGAGTACAGTTTCTTTTGAGGCCATCTTTGCTTTACTTGCTTATGGATTATTCTTATTCCCTAATGTGGACAAGTTTGTCGACATTAATGCTATCAGAATTTTCATGATTGGAAACCCGGTTCCTACACTGTTAGGTGATGTTTATTACTCTGTTCATCTTTAGAGTTCCTATCATGGGGGAATGATTATTTGTTGCACGCCTATGTTGTACCGGTGGTTCATCTCTCATATGCCACAGTCTGATGCATTTTAGGATGTCAAGAAGGAACCATATTGGGCTCCTAAGATCATGGCACTTACTCACTCGGATATTGATTGGTATCATCGAGCTTATCAGGATATAGAGACTATTGACAGTTGTGGTAGTTTCCCCAATGTTCCTCTTCTTGGTACAAAGGGAGGAATTAACTATAACCCTGTTCTTGCGCAGCGACAACTTGGTTATCCGATGAGGGATAAGCCGAACAATATTCATTTGAGTAGTTTCTTTCTGAATGAAGGAGAAGACCACAGGGAAGCTAGGGAGTAGATTGCAAAGGATTGGCGTCACATTCATAAGAAGAGTAGGAAGGATTTGGGACCTAGGGGTGCTATTTCTTTGGAGCCATATTTTCAGTGGGTCCGATCGAGAGCCATTCAGTTCAAGATGCCGTATACTCGGGAGACACCTATGCCTGATTTGTTTGTGAAGACCACTCCCCCTTTGTTAGATGATCTAGAAGAGCCGCAACTTGCCTTGGTTAGGATGCAACAAGAAATGGATGCTTGGAAGAATAAGTGCCAAACATTAGAGATTTCCTATAGAGCAGACTTGAAGGAGAAAGACGATTTGATCGAGATCCTTGAGAGTCGAGCAGTGGAGTCTATGGAGAGGCAAGGGGATTTATTTTCCCCTAAGCCTTAAACATGTGCTGGTTACTCACTTCCTGCTTCAGATGATTGGAAGGATGTTGCCATCAGACATGTGGAAGAAAACAAGAGGTTGAGAGCTCAGATTTCCAGGCTCACAGGGAAGTGCCAACGTACAGATTGATCTCCATCAGTCCTTTTTCTCAAGATTTTTAGATTGTATTTTCATTTTTTACTTGGGATAATTGAAACTTGTAATCCACTTTGATGTTGTTATAATAAATTTTTTTCAGTATTTCAAATGCGTTATTATTTTGATGTTTGCAATATGTCTATAAACGTTAAATCCCTTGAAATATTAAATAGTAAAAATAATCATATGCATTACATATCATGCATCATATTTCACATATTTCTTGCATTTATTATGCATATCCAGGTGCCTTATCCGGCTTTTTACATCGTTCAACAAACTAGCTCATCACTACAACACTCGGGCTAACTTCAAAAAGAAGATGGACAACTTGGAACAGGAGAATCGCGAGCTATGCGAAGAAGTTTCTGCTTTGAAGGCCGGCTTGGACAATTTGACTACTATGATGGAAGCTCTGGTGGTTTCTCAGAATCAGCCACCGAGTGTTCAACCTCAACCAACAAGGGAAAATGCTGAAGTTCATACTGTTCCTGTATCCGCTACTCCGGCTGTTGTTCAAAACCGTATGCCTCAAGGTTATCCGTGGGGAATGTTTGAGAATTTTGCACCTGAATGTTTGAGAATGGATGATTTCCAAGAGCAGTTTGATAGAATGAAAAGAGATATGAAGGATCTTAGGGGAAAAGAGTTATTTGGGCAGAATGTGAATGAGTTGTGTTTGGTCCCGAATGTTAAAGTGCCTGTTAAGTTCAAGGTTCCAGAGTTTGAGAAGTACAAGGGAAACACATGCCCTCGTGCTCACTTGGTGATGTACGTGAGGAGAATGTCTACCCACACCGATGATCAGCGTCTGCTGATTTACTTTTTCCAGGATAGTCTAACTGACGCAATGTTGAAGTGGTACTTGAGATTAGATAGCGCCAACATCCATACCTTTAATGATTTGGGAGAGGCATTCGTTAAACAGTATAAATACAACATGGACATGTCGCCCGACCGTGACCCGCTTAGGGCCATGGTTCAGAAAGACGAAGAATCGTTCAAAGAGTATGCACAGAGATGGCGTGAAGTGGCTGCACAAGTGATTCCTCCCATGGAGGAGAAGGGAATGACTAAAATTTTTTTGAAAATGCTAGGCGCTTTCTACTATGAAAGAATGGTAGCAAGTGCCCCAAGTGATTTTACAGAGATGGTAGGAATGGGTGTCCGCCTAGAAGAGGCAGTAAGAGAAGGTCGTTTGAGAAAGGGTGAAGGATCTGGAGGTGTGAAAAAGCCAGCTGATGGGTTTACAAAGAAGAAAGAGGGGGATACAAATGTTGTCATACAAGAGAGGAGAGTGAACACTCCTAGAAGGAATTATCAGCGTCACCAGCAAGTTTCCTCAGTTACTCCTGTTATGAATGCCGCTCCAACTACCGTTGCTTATCAAAGACAGTCCCTGCAGGGGAATCAAGGGAATAATCAGAGAAGGGAGAACTACAACCCTATTCTCATGAGCTATGCAGAACTACTACCAGCATTGATTCAGAAAAAGTTGGTCCAGACACGACCACCTCCCACCGTACCATCACCATTGCCTTGGTATTACAAAGCAGACCAGACGTGTGACTTTCATCAGGGAGCATCGGGGCATAGTGTTGAGAACTGTTATCCTTTCAGGACTGAAGTGCAAAGGTTGGTGAAGTATGGTGTTCTATCTTTCAAAGACATGCGACCTAATGTGAAAGACAATCCTCTACCCAAGCATAGGGGGTGAATGTTGTGAATATGGTGGCCGGTTGTCCAGGTGACTTCTGGATTTTTGACATTAATCTGGTTAGAGGAGATTTAGTGAAGATGAACGCAGACCTTTGTGAATTCAGTTATTATACGCATGACCACGCCGGTTGTGCTGTTTGTAGTACATACATACAAGGTTGTGAGAAGATAAAGGCAGTTTTACAGGAGATGATGGATGAAGGTTTAATCCATATAATCAGGCCTAAGGCAGAATATGAAGAGGAAGTGAATATGGTTTCCGGATGTCCAGGTGAATTCAGAATTTTTGATGTGAAGCATTTGAATGAGGATCTCGTGCAGTTGCATGCTACCTTCTGCCGTACTGCTGGTTAGGTGGGACACCAATATGGTTCTTGCATAGTTTGTTGTCGATACCCGCGAGGATGTTCTATTGTGAGGGAGGGTGTTCAATTGCTGTTATAAAATGGAACTATCAAGATCACAGGTCAGAGAGATGATTATCACGAGATTGATAAGGTTAAAGTTTGTTTGACGGGAGAAGATTCAGATGAAGAGTATGCTTCCGCGGATGAGTATTTTTATTCAGACGAAGATTTGTTCTCCAGAAATGACTTATTGACGACTGGTTATGTTGAAGAAGGAGTAAACGTCATTGTGTTATGTTTTGGTGCACCCGCTCATCTTGAGGTAGAGTACCATAGCAAACCAGTTGTTACCCCATTGGTAATTAGTCTGCCAGGTCTTGTTCCCTATAAATCAGATAAGGATGTGCCTTACAAATACAACGCTATAATCTTAGAAGATGGGGTGGAAGTTCCCATCCAGCGAATGTCTAATGTTAGAAATATAGTTGATAGTAGCAGGGTGACCCATAATGGTCGTGTGTTTGCGCCGGTTGTACGAAGAGATGTTGTTAGTGGAAAGAAAATTGTTGAGGACGATGAGCCTAAGAAGGCTACAAGAGAGACTAGTGGAGCTACATTAGAGAAATAAGTGGATGATATCTTGAAGATAATTAAGATGAGCGACTACAAAATTTAGATCAGCTATTGAAGACTCCTTCAAAGATATCAATCCTAACTTTATTAATGAATTCCTCCGCTCATAGAGAATCACTGATGAGAGTACTAGACCAAGCTTTTGTGGAAAGTGACATGCCATTAGATTAATTCAGCAGTGTAATTGGAAATATTACATCATGTAACAACTTGAGTTTCTGCGATGATGAGTTACCAGATGAAGGGAGGAATCACAACCTGGCCCTCCACATATCTATGAACTTCAATAATGACTCACTATCTAATGTGCTAATTGATAACGGATCCGCGTTGAATGTTATACCGAGGAGTACTCTCATGAAGTTAAAGTATCAGGGAAAACCTATGCGCCCGAGTGGTATTATTGTGAAGGCTTTTGATGGGTCGAGAAAATTTGTCATCGGTGAAGTGGACTTACCCATCCATATAGGACCTCATTTGTTCTTGATAACCTTCCAGGTTATGGACATTATTCCTGCATATAGTTGCTTTCTAGGACGGCCATGGATACACGAAGCAGGGGCTGTCACTTCAACTCTGCATCAGAAGCTAAAATTTGTGCATGAAAGGAAGGTCGTGATCATAAATGGGGAGCAGGCGTTGTTGATATCCCATCTATCCTCTTTCAGAATTGAGAAGCGAATGAGGCTGCTGTTGGAACCCAGTTTAAAGCCCTATCCACTGACAACATAAGGAGGAATGAGAATTCTGTAGTTTCCCTAAAGGACGTGCAGCAGGTTGTGCGCAATGGTCATAATGCAGTTTGGGGACGACTTGTGGATCCACCCGTGAACAAAAATACAGTTGGTTTAGGTTTCTCTTCGAGGAATGGCAAAGGCGAAAATTTGAAGTCAAAGTCTTCTGTGAACAGTTATCATGATGTTTTCCGCAGCGGAGGCTACCTCCATCCAATTGGTTCTGGAATTAATGTTGTCGAAGAGGATGAAGCAGAGCAGGAAGTACCGAATTATATGACGCATGGAGTCCGAGTTCAGAACTGGGTCACCATTGATGTTCCTTCTTGCATACATGTTTCAAAGTAATTTGTTTTGTTAATCTGTTTCTTTCTTTTGAAAAGCTTTCACTCTGCCCAAGGTGGAAGTATTAATGTTGTAGGGCTTATTTGTTTGCTATAACTTTTAAGATCGTTAATAAAAGTTGTCTTTGCTTCCAAAATTATGTATTTTATTTTCTGCTTTTTTCTTGGGAAATGGTAATAAAAAATAAAAAAACCTTTCAAAATAAATAATAACTGAAAATTAATTTGCATGATCACTTGTTATATGTGTCAGTTTCTAAAAACAATCATAAATCACATGTGCAGATTAATTAAAAAACCCGTTGAATACAATGACCCTGCACTCTCTCCCAACTTTGATTGTCCTGTGTTTGGAGCTGAAGAAAAAGATTATGATGAGATTCCAGAAGAGGTCTCACGGTTGCTTGAGAACAAGGAAAATACCATTCAGCCATATAAGGAGCCTTTGGAAGTGATTAATTTGGGTTCAGAAAAATATCTGAAGGAAGTTAAGATTGGAGCATCGTTGCACCCTTATGTAAAGAGCAGGTTGATTGATCTGTTGAAAGAGTATGTGGATATTTTTGCTTGGTCTTATCAAGATATTCCTGGTTTAGATATAGACATTGTCGAGCATCGTTTGCCGTTGAAGCCAGAGTGTACACCAGTTAAACAAAATTTGAGAAGAACCCACCCGGATATGGTAGTAAAGATCAAAGAGGAGGTCCTAAAGCAGATTAATTTTGGTTTTCTTGTGACGTCAATGTATCCTTAATGGATTGCCAATATTGTCCCAGTACCGAAAAAAGACGGAAAAGTCCGCATGTTCGTAGATTACAGAGATCTAAGTAAAGCTAGTCCAAAAGATGATTTTCCATTACCTCACATTGACATGTTAGTGGATAGCACAACAAAATTCAAAGTACTCTCATTCATGGATGGATTTTACGGGTATAATCAAATAAGAATGGCGCCATAGGACATGAAAAAAACAACGTTTATCACACCCTGGGGAACATTCTGTTATAGAGTGATGCCCTTCGGGTTGAAGAGCGCTGGTGCAACGTACCAGAGGGCTATGACAACCCTATTCCATGATCTTATGCACAAAGAAATCAAATTATATGTTGATGATATGATTTCCAAATCCCAAACTGAAGAAGGGCATATAGAAGATTTGTTGAAGTTGTTTCAGCGTTTGAGGAAGTACCGTCTCCGCTTAAATCCAAATAAATGCACCTTCAGAGTTAGATCAGGGAAATTGTTGGGTTTTATTTTTATCCAGAAAGGAATTAAAGTTGACCCTGATAAAGTAAAAGCAATTCAAGAAATTCCAGCACCAAGAACTGAAAAGCAAGTCAGGGGTTTCCTCGGGCGTTTGAATTATATCTCCAGATTTATTTCCCACATGACTGCAACGTGTGAACCAATCTTCAAGTTTTTAAAGAAAGATCAAGGTTATGTATGGACGGATGACTGCCAAAGGGAATTTGAGAGTATTATAGAGTATCTTCTTGAACCTCTTATCTTGCTCCCTCTCGTAGAAGGAAGACCGTTGATTATGTATCTAACAGTGTTAGATAAGTCCATGGGTTGTATTCTGGGACAACAGGATGAATGAAAAAGAAAGAGTTCTCCATTTATTATCTCAGCAAAAAGTTCACTGATTGTGAGTCACGGTATTCTATGCTAGAAAAAACATGTTGTGCTTTGGCCTGGGTGGAAAAGCGTTTGAGGCAGTATATGTTGAATCATACCACTTGGTTGATCTCCAAAATGGATCCAATCAAGTATATTTTTTAGAAGCCTGCTCTTACTGGAAGAATTGCCCACTGGCATATGTTATTATCTGAATATGACATCGAATACCGCACTTAAAAGGCTATTAAAAGTAGTTTGTTGACAGATTACCCTGCTCACCAGCCGGTGGAGGATCATCAGTCTGCAGAGTATGAATTCCCCGATGAGGATGTGATGTTCCTAAAAGTGAAAGATTGTGATGAACCATTGCCTGAAGAGGGCCCTGACCCTGAATCTCGTTGGTGTATGATATTTGATGGAGCTGTGAATGCTTATGGTAAAGTAATTGGTGTTGTGATTGTTACTCCTCATGGATCACATATTCCTTTTACCGCAAGGTTAACATTTGATTGCACTAATAATATGGCGGAATATGAGGCTTGCATCATGGGTCTTGAGGAAGCTATTGATCTCAGAATCAAAATTCTAGATGTGTATGGTGATTCAGCTTTGGTAATAAATCAGATTAAAGGAGAATAGGACACTCGTCACCCTGGCTTGATCCCTTACAAAGATTATGCTAGAAGATTACTACTCTTCTTCAATAAAATTGAATTCCATCTCATTCCTAGAGATGAAAATCAAATGGCGGATGCTCTGGCAACTCTGGCTTCCATGTACCAAGTAAATACTTGGAATGATATAGTCTGAATTACAATTCAATGACTGGATAGGCCCGCTCATGTGTTTGTGACAGAGGAGGTAGCAGATGAAAAACCTTGGTACTATGATATCAAGCATTTTCTTCAGACTGAGGAATACCCGATTGGTGCGTTAAGGAAAGATAGAAAGACGCTGAGAAGATTGGCAGGCAGTTTCTTCCTCAGTGAAAATGTGTTATACAAGAGAAATTATGACATGGTCTTGCTCAGATTCATGGATAGACACGAAGCAGACATGTTGATGCATGAGATTCATGAAGGTTCATTTGGCACTCATGCTAATGGACACTCAATGGCTAAAAAGATGCTAAGGGCAGGTTATTACTGGTTGACAATGGAGTCTGATTGTTACAAATTTGCAAAGAAGTGCCATAAATGCCAAATTTATACAGATAAGATCCATGTGCCTCCGACACTTCTCAATGTGATTTCCTCCCCATGGCGTTTCTCTATGTAAGGTATTGACATGATCGGGATGATAGAACCCAAATCTTTGAATGGACACCGTTTTATCTTGGTAGTATGATACGGTGGAAGAACTGACTTGAGGTTTTGCGATTTGTGTTCGCAAATGTTTCGGTTTAGCAAGAGTCGCCACCGACTTTTTATTTTATCCTAAGGAAATGTCAAAAAGCACAAGAAAGACCTTTGAGATGTTTTATTGGGTTCGGGGAGTAGATTATGTAAAGGGAAGGTGCAAGCACCCTTTTCATCCATGGTTATCCATGGGCTCTTAGTTACTTGTTTAGATCACTTGCTTTTGCTTTTCAATTGTTTGAAATGGTGCTTTGTGTGTAGTTTTGAAAGATGTTTTGAAAAGAAGCCATCATTGTGGCAACCTTTGTAATGATTCTTTGTTTGAATGTATACAAAGGTGTTTTTGTCTTTTAAAAAGATGTTTCAATGTTTGAAAGTTTGCTTTGGGAAATGTTTTGAAATTGTATTGTGAAGTGTGTTTGAAAATAGCAAGGATGTTTTGCAAGTTTTGATCAAGTAACTAAGAGTTATCTACCCTATTTTACTCAAAGATCTTTCCTATATGTTTTTAACCCTTTTGACAGTGTTGTTTTACCATTGCATTTGGTAAACAACCTTGTATTAGGATGTTTAAACGGGACAGGCGCGGGTCGTCGTATAGACCATGATAGCAATTGTATTAAGTATTTTTAGCAATTTTTTTGAGGGACTAGATCATTTTTTTATAGGCAACCAAGATAGCGTCATCGAGGGACTATGATCTTTTGTTTTGTTTTTGTTTTGCCAAAGTAGTCAACATGCATAACATGGCCCATTTTTAAGGCAACAAGTGGATGAAACCCTAGGGGTGCAAGTGTGCATTGTGTATCGACTTTCATGCATTTTTATCTTTGTATTAGGTCAAGCTAGTTGTTAATTTTGGATTTTTGCATACAAACCCTAATCTCTAATCATGGCATAATTGAAAGCGTAAATGCGTAAAATAAATCTACCACTATTACAACATGATTATGGGGATGGGGATACAATTTTTGAATGGGGATTATTTGGCAAGAAATTAAAACCCTAATTTCACTATTACATCCAAATTGAATAATAGCATAAATAATAAATGAGAAATAATTAAATAAACAAATTAAATAAATATTCAAAATATTATGAATTATGCAAAAAATGTTTATGTTTATTTTTATGTATGTAATAATGTTTAATGCAAAAAGAAAGAAATAAATAAAAGAAAGATTATTATTTTTTATTAAGGGTAAAACCCTAATTTTTAAGAATGTAAATATATTGACTATATTATTTATATACAATAAAATAAAATAATGTATATACAAAAAAAATAAAATATATTTAGAAAAAAGTATTATTTAGGTATAAATAATAATAAAAAATAAAAGTATAATATTTCTATGTTTTAATTTTCAAGTATTTATTAAAGAAAGGTATATATATATATATATATATATATATATATATATATATATATATATATATATATATATATATATATATATATATATATATATATATATATATATATATATATATATATATATATATATATATATATATATATATATATATATATATATATATATATATATATATATATATATATATATATATATATATATATATATATATATATATATATATATATATATATATATATATATATATAATAAAAATAAATATATACAAGACAAAAATATATTTAGACCAATATTTTTTAGTGTGAATAAAATAAAGAATAAAATAAAAGTATAATTTGTATATCATTTTTAAGTTTTCAATAAATAACATATATACTAATTAAATTTTTTTCATGCTAGAAGAAATAAAAATAAAATACAAAATAAATGTAAAAATTTATAAAAAATATTTTTGGATATTTTCATATTTAGAAAATATAAAATAAAAATCAGAAAATGAAAATAAATAAAAAATATCAAAGTATAAAAAATTGGGTCAGGGGGTGAATTCAGTAAAAGGGGGGTGTTAAAAACAAAAGAAGCAAAGCCCAGCCCAAGCCAGACATCATCTTCAACCTCTGTCTTCAAATTTTCGCGCGTCATGTACAAACACGAACAACCTGCATACGTGCTCTAATGCAAAAACACATAACATCAAAGTTGTAGAGCTTTCCAAGACGAATTCAACCATATAAAAAACTTGTCCTAACTCTCAAAGACCAGAGAGAATTTCTCTGGCCCTAAATCTTAACCTATTTTTTTCAGGATGTTCATGGACCAAATTCTCTTAGCATTCTTAACTAAAATGAAAACTGAGCATATGTACAGCTTCATGGCTATGAATACTACATTTCTTATTCACAAACCTAAGTCTAAATGTTCCTAAATATAGAAACAGGAAGTTGATAAAAACTTGTTTTAGCTGACTTCGTGTATGGCAATGTGGAGCTTTTCAACAAGGCCTGAGATGTTTGGGAGCTTGCTTGAACTTCCCCTGACCTTCTCCAATGTCTAGCTTGCCTTGAATGTTCTTGAATAAGCCTACAGAAGTCAACCTGCACAAGCTAAAATAAAAAATGGTAAACCCTGTAAATGGAGTTACAATCAGTGTTTAAGGGTTGGGATAGCTTGGTTGGGTTGTATGGAAGGTGTTTGAACATGTTTGGGGCAAAACGCACGAGCAAATTGTGTTATGGAAACCAAACTACAGATGTTGCCCTGTTTTGCCAATGGAATGTGATTTTGTGCTATGGAAGGTTTGAGGGCTCAAAGGGTCGTGTTTCTGGCTCAAGGGGATGTGCGAAAGTTCTCTCAAAAGCTTGCACAAGTTGGTTTTCACAGATGTTCAAGTTCTAGTGTATTTGACATGTTTCTTGTCTTTTAAGCCAAAATGAACAATGATGTAATACAAGCCTGTACAGGCTATCTATCAGCCTGCCTCTTGTGATCTTGGGCCCTCAAGTTGGTGGATATGCTTTGCTGCACAAGATATTGTTTCAGGTTCAAGAGATGTGGTTTTGACATAAAGCATATTTTGGCAAAAATGGAAACGTTGCTTTTTCTACTTAGGGATTAATCTTGTGTGCAATGCCCTAATGACCAAAAAAAAACCTTAGACCAATGGATTTGCATTTAATTATTGAGTATGGAATGGTTTTGAGGCCTGTAATCTAGTGCAAAGCAAGCTGATTTGAATTTGCAACTTGTATCAATATGAACATGCCATGGATGAAAAGTGATTTTTGCCAACTTCAAGCCTTCGATTCTCCGTAACCACAAATGAGTTTGGAGAGTTCTTGGACATTTTGGAAAGCTTGCAACATTCTCTACAATCCATCTTTGAAGTGAAATTTGACATTCCAAGTGGAACTATGTGAAAAATGGCCATGAAGATAGGTCAAAATCCTGCCAAACTAGGGAGAAATTTCACTAAGTTAAAAGTTTTATGGACCCTTGTTCCAAAAATCATAACATGAGATCCAAGCTTCTTTTTGGAAAACTTTGTGATTAAAAGTTGTAGAGTTTTTGGAGGACTACAACTTTCATGTTGGAAGTTTTGTTTGAATCCAATTGCATCATGGTGAAAATGTTTGGCAAAGTTAGGAAAAATTAAGAAAATTTCATAACTTAGAAAAATTCTAAGTTATGAAAATTTTTCAACTTTAAACCCTAATTTGCAAAAATGGGTTTCTTGATGAACAAGTTTCATGTTTTGACACATCTTGATGAAAAATGACCCTTGGCACTTGATTTTGACAAAAAGGTCAAAGTTTGACTTTTCAGTGTCCAGTCAAATTTGATCAATTGACTGAAAAATTCATCTGTCAATCTAATGCAATTGAGGTCTTTTGAGCTTTGTGAATAGGTCAAGATGATTCCATTGAGTCCTTGAATCCATGCCTGAGCCCAATTTGCCATTGGCTAGGACAAAAATCAGAAATTGCCTTTGTGCAGTCAAAACCCTAAAAATGACCATTTTGCCCTTTAAAGATCTGATCAAATTTCTTGAGGAGTTGTGGTCCAAACGTGATCAAATGGTTCATATGTGTTCATAATGTTGATGTGGGTAAAAAATTATGAGGTTTGTTGTAAATTGGCCACAATTGACTTTTTCCCCAATACAACTGATTTCTAGGTCAATTGTCCAATTGACTTGGCAAAAATTTGATTCAAGGCTTGAAACTTGGTATGGACAAACTTATGAGTCCAACATGAAGTATGAAAGTCACTTTGAGCATTAGAAATCCAAAATTACTTATGCAAACTCAAACCCTAATTTAGGTCATCAGTGCAATGAGATGTCTTGAGCAGTGCAAAACCCTAATCCTGTCTGGAGTTCAAAGAGTCTTGTGAGGGGAAATCTTGATAAAATGAGAGGGCAAATTTTAGGGTACAATAGCTGCCCATGTTCAATCTTCTTGAACCTGAAGAGTTAGATTGGCGAGTTTGCCTTTCGTGACTCAAAGGTAAAAGAGGATTGGACACTAGAGTGCCCGTAAATTTGCACTCGTAAAAAATGTAGCTGAGGGAATGGGCTTAAAGATGCCATTTGGAGATGGTAGAATCTTGCTGGAGATGGGCTTAAATATGCCATCCAAGAATTGTTTGTTGAGAATTAGGAGAGTGAATGTCAGAATAGTATCCGTATCTGGAACGTATCTGAGTTGTATTTGGAGATTGGATCTGTATGAGAAAGGGAATGGCGTCCGTTTCTGGAGCGTATCCAAGTTGTAATTGTATTTGATTCTTGGATGAATATCAGAATGACTGCCGTGTTTGGAGTGTATTTGTGTTGTATCCGAAATCTGAATAAGCAACAGAAAGACATCCGTGTATAGAGTATCTCTGGGTTGCGGAATAGGTTTGAATGAGTGACAGAATGGCAACCGTGTCTGGAGCGTATTTGGACTGTATCTGAAGTTGAAATCTATATGAGTAGCAGAGTGAATTCCGTGTTGGGAGTGTATCCGTACTGTAACTGGGATCTGGACAAGTGACAGAATTATTTCCGTGTCTGGAGTGTATCTGAACCTGAGGTTGATAGTTGAATCTGAATGAGAAATAGAATGGATTCCGTGTCGGGAGCGTATCTAGTCTGTATCTGATAGTTGAAGTCTGAATGAGTGACAAAATTACATCTGTGTTTGGAGCGTATCTGGGCTGTATCTTGACTTGAAATTCTGAATGATTAATTGAATGACCTCCGTGTATGGGGTGTATCCATACTGTATCTGAGACTTTTGAATATTTGTTAAAGATAACTTTTAATCTTATCCTGAAAAGAGTAAAATGTTAGCTGAAAACACAAAGTTATGTTGCATGAAATGTATGATGCAATAAATATGTTTTATCAATGTTTATGATATATGGATGTAATGTATGCGCATGTAAGCTGATTAGCTGTCTTGCTGAGGAAAATAAATCCTTGATAACTGGAGATGATGAAATCTTTGACTGCTTCCGGGGAAAATAAACCCTTGACTACTGTTGGAGATTTAAAACCTTTTATTGTTGAGAACATCCTTTGGACTACTGCTGAGGATTGAAAATCCTTGGTGACTTGTGGGGAATTGAGAATCCTTCATAACTTTCCTGGCGGATAAGGAAAACTCTGACGATCTCTATTGGGGAATTAAAACCTGGGAGGCTTCAATTGGAGAAATGAGAACAAAAATCTTCGTCATGCCGGGGAATAACGCTGTGGGGAGAATGTTTATCCTGTCGAAGAATTCCTAAGAGCTTGGGTTGTATGCCAATCTACTGAGGATTTATGGAGGAATTTGGATGGTACTCCACCGGGGTTTAAGATTTGAAGTTTTGGACTCTGTTGGGGAAGAAAGTTTTATCTTCGCTGAGGGTTTGTAGTTCAAAGTTTTCTGTCTCCGCTGGGGATTGGGAGTTTGGAAACTTAGTTCTGATGGCGATATGTATTTAAATCCACTAGGGATATGTATTATCTCTGTTAAGGTTCTGAATGACTTACTGTAGGGGATTTCTTCTGGAATAGCCTAAAGACGTTTTCCTATACTTTCAACCTATCAGTAATTATTCTTTCTCATTTCGTTTTATCTGTAAGCAGTGATTATATTCAAATGAATATGCTCATTTTAATAAATCATTGGATGTTTTCAAATAAAACACAAGTGTAAAGAAAGAAAAGGCAAACAAATTTCTGCACTTTGAAGTATATTTGTATTAACTTTGTGTAAGTATTTTGTACAAAGGAGACAAACATCCTAGTAAGAGAATGTTGTCATAAAAAATGAGGAAAATTTATACAAAGAAAGATGGCTATGTGTAACAATTCCATGGGGTTCCCATTATGCTATAGCCTTCGCAACTCTGAGTATCTTGTCCATTTGTTGCTTCGTCTGCAGATGATTGGATTGATCAGAAGCTTGGAGCTTGTCCGTGAAGAGGTTGTCCTTAAAGTGACCTGACGAGACATAGGTATACACTTTGATTCCCTAACTTTTGCCTGGATCTCCCTTTCGGGTTTTCGATCCACCGGGAAACCCTTTTTTGCCCAAGTTGCCCTTTCGGGTTTTCAACTTGCTGGGTGTACAAATTTTTTTATTTATCCCTAATTTTTGCCTGAACCGCACTTTCGGGTTTTCGATTCACCGGGATGCCCATTTTTGCCCAAGTCGCCCTTTCGGGTTTTGGACTGGTCGGGTCGTTTTATGCGTAGTATCTTTTAACTATGTTTGCATTCCCAGGGTGCGGCAGGTCATCGCCGTCCATGGTGGTCAGAATCATTGCCCCACCAGAAAAGATTTTTTTGATCACAAGTTGTCCTTCGTAAGTAGGAGTCCATTTGCCCCTGGGATCACTTTGCGGCAAGATGATCTGCTTGATTACAAGATCCCCAACTTGATATACTTGTCTCTTGACTTTCTTGTTGAAGGCCTTGATCATACGTTTCTGATACGCCTGACCATGGCAAACAGCAGTAAGTCGTTTTTCGTCAATCAAGTTAAGTTGATCAAGCCGGGTCTGAATCCAATCGTCTTCACTCAAACCCGCATCCTTCATGATTCTCAAGGAAGGAATCTGAACCTCGAGAGGTAAAACAACTTACATGCCGTATACCAAAGAATAGGGTGTTACCCCAGTTGAAGTGCGTGTCGTGGTACGGTACCCGTGCAGAGCAAACGGTAACATCTCATGCCAGTCCTTGTAGGTGACTTCCATCTTTTGAATGATCTTCTTGATATTTTTGTTCGCGACTTCGACAACACCGTTCATCTTAGGCCGATAGGGAGATGAATTGTGATGTTGAATCTTGAACTACTCGCATAGAGCGGTGATCATAGTATTGTTCAAATTTGTATCGTTGTCCGTGATGATCCTGTCGGGGATACCATACCGGCATATGAGGTTCTGCTTGATGAAGCGGGCAACCACTTTCTTTGTAACGGAGGCGAAGGAAGATGCCTCGACCCACTTGGTAAAGTAATCAATGGCCACCAGGATGAAACGGTGTCCATTGGATGCTGTAGGCTTGATCTCTCCAATCATGTCGATTCCCCACATTGCGAATGACCAAGGAGCTGTTAAGACATTGAGAGGAACTGGGGGAATATGTACCTTGTCAGCATAGATTTGACATTTGTGACAAGTACGAGAATGTTGATGACAATCAGCTTCCATGGTAGACTAGTAGTAGCCTGCCCTTAGAATCTTCTTAGCCATCGTATGACCACTTGAGTGGGTGCCAAAGGTGCCATTATGTAGTTCAGCCGTGATCTGCTCAGCTTCAATCTTGTCAACATAATGGAGTAGGACACAATCAAGATTGCGCTTGTATAGGATACCATTGCTCAGAAAGAACTTGTCCGCGAACCTCCTTAAGAACTTTTTGTCATTTATTGAAGCTCCTTCAGGGTATTCTTGTGCTTCGAGATACCTTTTGATATCATGAAACCAAGGTCGGTCCACCACTTCTTCGGTGTTAATCTCGTGACAATGTGCAGGTTCGTTCATTCGTTCAATGGTGATTTGAGGTGCCTCATTATCCCAGTTAAGTTTAAACATGGATGACATTGTAGCTAACGCATCCGCCAACTGATTCTCTTCTCGCGGGAAGTGCTCGAAGGTGATCTGCTCGAAATGTGGTAACAATGTCAAGACATGGTCTTTGTAAGGGATGAGGTTAAGGTGTTTAGTGTCCCACTCTCCTTTGATTTGACTGATAACCAAAGCTAAGTCCCCAAATACAACAAGATATTTGATTCCCAAGTCAATAGCAGCCTTGAGACCAAAGATACAAGTTTCATACTCGGCCATGTTGTTGGTGCAACTGAAGCAGAGTCTAGCAGTGAAAGGTGTATGGAAACCTTCTAGAGAGATAAGTACTGCGCCGATACCGTTCCCAAGTGCGTTGGAGGCACCATCAAAGTACAGAGTCCATCGGGATCCTTGTTTAGGTCCGTCATACGGTCCGTTACCTTTAATGTTGTCCAATGTCATAATATCCTCGTCAGGGAAATCGAACCTCATAGATTGGTAATCTTCGACGGCTTGATGAGCTAGATGGTCAGCTAGTACACTCCCCTTTATAGCTTTTTGGGTTGGGTACACGATATCATACTCAGTCAGGATCATCTGCCATCTAGCGATTCTTCCGGATAAAGCACGCTTCTCTAAGATGTACTTGATCGGATCCATTTTAGAAATCAACAAAGTGGTATGTGTCAACATATACTTCCTTAGCCGGCGAGCAGCCCATACCAAAGCGCAACAAGTTTTCTCGAGCAGTGAGTAGCGAGTCTCACAGTCGGTAAACTTTTTGCTAAGGTAATAAATGGCATGCTCTTTTCGGCCATACTCGTCATGTTGGCCCAGTACGCACCCCATTGAATTATCCAACACAGTCAGATACATGATTAGCGGCCTTCCTTCAACGGGTGGCATAAAGATTGGAGGTTCCAGCAAGTACTCTTTGATCTTATCGAAAGAAACTTGACAGTCATCATTTCATGCAACCACCTGATCGTTTTTCAACAGTTTGAGGATTGGTTCACATGTAGATGTTAGGTGAGAGATGAACTTTGCGATGTAGTTTAGGCGTCCTAAGAAACCTCTGACCTCCTTCTTAGTGCGAGGGGCAGGCATTTCTTGTATAGATTTAACTTTGGCAGGATCAACCTCGATGCCTTTGTTACTGACGATGAATCCCAAAAGCTTACCGGACCTGACTCTGAAAGTGCACTTGCTAGGGTTCAGTCTGAGCTTGTATTCCTTTAACCTGACAAACAACTTTTGCAGATGGTCGAGGTGTTCTTCTTCTGTATGTGAACAGGCTATCATGTTGTCTACGTAGACTTCAATCTCATGATGTATCATGTCATGAAACAAAGCTACCATGGCTCACTGATAGGTTGCCCCGACATTCTTCAGTCCAAATGGCATCACTTTGTAGCAGAAGGTACCCCACTGTGTAACAAAAGTAGTCTTCTCCATGTCTTTGGGGGCCATTTTGATCTGGTTGTACCCTGAAAATTCGTCCATGAAAGAGAATACCTTGTGTTGAGCTGTATTGTCAACCAAGATGTCACTGTGTGGTAGTGGAAAGTCATCTTTGGGGCTAGCCCTATTTAAATCTCTGTAGTCCACACACATTCTGACTTTGCCGTCCTTCTTAGGCACGAGCACAATGTTAGCAACCCATTGTGGATAAGAAGTAACAGCAAGAAAGCCAGCATTGATCTGCTTCATCACTTCAGCTTTGATCTTTTCGGACATGTCGGGCCTCATTCGGTGGACTTTCTGTTTGATTGGTGGACAGTCTTCTCTTGTAGGGAGACGATGAACCACAATATCTGTATCCAGTCTCGGCATGTCTTCATAGGACCAGGTGAAGATCTCAACATATTCATTCAACAACTGAACTAAGCGCTCTTTGACACTTGGCTCCAGGTTGGCACCCATTTTAACCTCTTTTCTGTCTTCAGCGGTACCCAAATTGATAGTCTCTAACAACTCTTCATGGGGCAGAATAGCCCTTTCTTCCTGTTGCAAAAGTCTGGCCAACTCTCCAGGCACTTCACAGTCTTCATCACCTTCGTACTCGGCATGATTGACCAAATCTTTAGAGTCACTGAAGGCCGTAGCAGAATTGTTACCCATGGAATCCAGAGTGGATGGGTACCTTCATTTTGTGAATGTGGGTGTGTGTAAGGGATACCCACCTTTAAACAAAATGAAATGTAAAAAGAAAGAAAATGAACAATAAAGTTTATAGATGAAAACATCCATGATTCATTAAAAATGGCATATGAAAATGAAGAATCAAAACCCTTACAAATGGACCTATATGCCCCGGGTAAGGCATAAGGGCAAAAGAGTGTACGAATTGTTTAATAATTATTACAGACCAAACGGGAAATGTTCAAAAGATAAATTACTGATTGATGAAAGTAATGGGAACGAAGTCTTTCGCCTCCCAGTTATTTAGTCCTCCTTCAATGGTTGGAAAGATCCAGTCTTCAAAATTGATTCCTTCTTCCTCATCCTCTAAAGTATGATCTCCATGATGAGTGATTTTCAGTGGCGGTCCTCCAGCCCGGGAGCGACGCACAACTTTCTGGCTAGCAGCAGTGAAACCCAATCCGTACTTATCTTTCTTGTAGGGAAAATCTGGCAGTTGACCCCACACTGTACTTCCTCCTTCCTTGATTACAATCTCCACATCTTTAAGGGATGACATCAGGGACACAGGCTTGGTAATGATGGGCACATCAGTCATTGTCTTGGCTACTGCAACTTCAAGAGAAACCTCTTCAAATTGTTGGAGAGGTGTTTCCATGAATTCACCATCTAACTCCACGTAGCGAAAAGAGTTAAGGTGGCTTATCATATACTCCTCCTCACCATGAATTGTTATGATTTTACCCTGGACTGGGTATTTGAGCATCTGGTGTAGAGAAGAAGTGACTGCTCCAGCGTTGTGGATCCATGGCCTTCCCAACAAGTATGAATATGAAGGACGGATGTCCATCACATAAAAAGTAGAGTTGAAAACTTCTGTTCCCACCTTAATTGGGATGTCCACTTCTCCGTGAACCATCCTCTTAGAACCTTCGAAGGCTCTAACAATGATATTACTGGGCTTTAGGGTCAAACCTTCACAGTCCAATCTGTCCAATGCTTTCTTTGGTAGAACATTTAAAGATGAACCGGTATCAACCAGAACCTGAGCAAGTGTAGTTCCTCTGCACTCTACCAAGACATGCATCGCATCATTATGCTTTCTTCCCTTAGACGTCAAATCAGCATCAGAGAAGCCAAGACCATTGTCGGCTGTAAGGTTGGCTACACACTCTTGAAACTGATCCGCAGAAGTTTCTTGAGGCACGTGTGCCGTCTTTAGAAATTTGATCAAGGCTTTGGCATGGGCCTCGGAGCAGAGCAATAAAGCCAACATAGAGATTTTTGAAGGGGTTTGCCCCAGCTGCTCTATGACATCATAGTCGCTCTTCTTAATTATCTTTAAAATCTCCTCCATTTCCTTTTGGGTGGTCTCAGGGATAACCAAAGTCTGAGCCCTCGTCCTGACGGGCGTCTCTTGGATCCCCTTACCTTTATCAGCAGTAACATCAGAGGGTGCAACTTTGGGAGTAACAATTTTTTCAATCACTGGACTTTGCACAGATATCTTGACAGGCACAGGAGCACTTGAGGGTCCGAATATTTCCCGTGGAAGAGCAATCTCTGGAGAAAAGATTCTTCCGCTACGAGTGATCTTACTTGTCCCCGCAATATTTCCTATATCAGGAGTCTCTTCATCAGAATTTTTTTTAACTAATTCGATTTGTTTCACACTGTGATAGAAGATCTCTCCTCCATAATTCCACAGTATTGTTTTATTGGACTTATATGGGATAGTCCCCGACATGGTAATCTTCAGCGGTACAAACTTTAGATCAGGTGTAATCTTAACAGGCCTTTTGCAGGTCTTGGAAAGATTGTCGGAAATGGTGATTATAGAAACATCATTGATTGGAGTAACGGGAGTAACATGAGTAATGGGAGTAACAGGAGTAACAGTAGCAACAGGAGTTTTCTGAAAGAGGATCTCTTGAGTATCCATCAAGCGTTGGATGCTTGACTTCAAAAGCGGACAGTCGGATTGCAAGATCAAACAAAGGTAACAATCTTTTTCACAGCCTGGGAAGATCCCGGCTTTCAATAGATTTATCTTGATCATTGGCAACGGAGTCATTAAGTCATCAACAGCAGTAACATGAAGATCTTCTACAATAGCATGGACATTATGACCATGTTTTGGCATTGGAGCGAATATCACATTAGGTTTTTCAGGGGCATCAAACTCCACCTCCTTGGCATCTATTAAATCTTGGATGTTGTTTTTAAGGGCCCCACAGTTGTTGGTGTCGTGCCCCACATTGTACGAATGATATACACATTTTGCATTAGAATGATAATAGGGAGAAGAGGTATTTGGGTTTTTCGGCGCTTCTTTCAAGTTGGAAAGGTTTAACTTTAACAGATGAGGGAGGACCTGAGCCGGTGTCATATTGATCCGGGCGAATTACCATTGTGGCCTTTCTACCCTTTGCTGGTTAGCTCTAGGTTGACTTCTTCGAGGTTGATCAGTTGAGGAGTTCTGGATCATCACAGCCCCCACCGTTGGTCGGCGCTCCACTCTTCCCTGATTTCTCTGGGTATGAATAGCAGAAACTTCCTTCTTGGCTGGGAAGGCCTTCTTGATAGTGTGTAGGCGGAGGT